>CM051234.1:509293312-509975309 GCA_027917425.1 Gastrophryne carolinensis
TGGTTATATGGTCTTAAACAGAGCCTGCTGTAGTCACAGAATGGGATGCCTTAAAAAAAGATCCAGTAGTGCTATGCCCAGCAAAAGTGTCTTTATCAGGGCTAATTTCAATTATAATAAGTGCAAATGGTTATATGGTCTTAAACAGAGGCTGCTGTAGTCACAGAATGGGATGCCTTAAAAAAAGATCCAGTAGTGCTATGCCCAGCAAAAGTGTCTTTATCAGGGCTAATTTCAATTATAATAAGTGCAAATGGTTATATGGTCTTAAACAGAGGCTGCTGTAGTCACAGAATGGGATGCCCTAAAAAAAATCCAGTAGTGCTATGCCCAGCAAAAGTGTCTTTATCAGGGCTAATTTCAATTATAATAAGTGCAAATGGTTATATGGTCTTAAACAGAGGCTGCTGTAGTCACAGAATGGGATGCCTTAAAAAAAGATCCAGTAGTGCTATGCCCAGCAAAAGTGTCTTTATCAGGGCTAATTTCAATTATAATAAGTGCAAATGGTTATATGGTCTTAAACAGAGGCTGCTGTAGTCACAGAATGGGATGCCTAAAAAAAGATCCAGTAGTGCTATGCCCAGCAAAAGTGTCTTTATCAGGGCTAATTTCAATTATAATAAGTGCAAATGGTTATATGGTCTTAAACAGAGGCTGCTGTAGTCACAGAATGGGATGCCTTAAAAAAGATCCAGTAGTGCTATGCCCAGCAAAAGTGTCTTTATCAGGGCTAATTTCAATTATAATAAGTGCAAATGGTTATATGGTCTTAAACAGAGGCTGCTGTAGTCACAGAATGGGATGCCTTAAAAAAAGATCCAGTAGTGCTATGCCCAGCAAAAGTGTCTTTATCAGGGCTAATTTCAATTATAATAAGTGCAAATGGTTATATGGTCTTAAACAGAGGCTGCTGTAGTCACAGAATGGGATGCCTTAAAAAAAGATCCAGTAGTGCTATGCCCAGCAAAAGTGTCTTTATCAGGGCTAATTTCAATTATAATAAGTGCAAATGGTTATATGGTCTTAAACAGAGGCTGCTGTAGTCACAGAATGGGATGCCCCATAAAAGAATCCAGTAGTGCTATGCCCAGCAAAAGTGTCTTTATCAGGGCTAATTTCAATTATAATAAGTGCAAATGGTTATATGGTCTTAAACAGAGGCTGCTGTAGTCACAGACTGGGATGCCTTAAAAAAAGATCCAGTAGTGCTATGCCCAGCAAAAGTGTCTTTATCAGGGCTAATTTCAATTATAATAAGTGCAAATGGTTATATGGTCTTAAACAGAGGCTGCTGTAGTCACAGAATGGGATGCCTTAAAAAAAGATCCAGTAGTGCTATGCCCAGCAAAAGTGTCTTTATCAGGGCCTAATTTCAATTATAATAAGTGCAAATAGTTATATGGTCTTAAACAGAGGCTGCTGTAGTCACAGAATGGGATGCCTTAAAAAAAGATCCAGTAGTGCTATGCCCAGCAAAAGTGTCTTTATCAGGGCTAATTTCAATTATAATAAGTGCAAATGGTTATATGGTCTTAAACAGAGGCTGCTGTAGTCACAGAATGGGATGCCCCAAAAAAGAATCCAGTAGTGCTATGCCCAGCAAAAGTGTCTTTATCAGGGCTAATTTCAATTATAATAAGTGCAAATGGTTATATGGTCTTAAACAGAGGCTGCTGTAGTCACAGACTGGGATGCCTTAAAAAAAGATCCAGTAGTGCTATGCCCAGCAAAAGTGTCTTTATCAGGGCTAATTTCAATTATAATAAGTGCAAATGGTTATATGGTCTTAAACAGAGGCTGCTGTAGTCACAGAATGGGATGCCCCAAAAAAGAATCCAGTAGTGCTATGCCCAGCAAAAGTGTCTTTATCAGGGCTAATTTCAATTATAATAAGTGCAAATGGTTATATGGTCTTAAACAGAGGCTGCTGTAGTCACAGAATGGGATGCCTTAAAAAAAGATCCAGTAGTGCTATGCCCAGCAAAAGTGTCTTTATCAGGCCTAATTTCAATTATAATAAGTGCAAATGGTTATATGGTCTTAAACAGAGGCTGCTGTAGTCACAGAATGGGATGCCTTAAAAAAAGATCCAGTAGTGCTATGCCCAGCAAAAGTGTCTTTATCAGGGCTAATTTCAATTATAATAAGTGCAAATGGTTATATGGTCTTAAACAGAGGCTGCTGTAGTCACAGAATGGGATGCCTTAAAAAAAGATCCAGTAGTGCTATGCCCAGCAAAAGTGTCTTTATCAGGGCTAATTTCAATTATAATAAGTGCAAATGGTTATATGGTCTTAAACAGAGGCTGCTGTAGTCACAGAATGGGATGCCCCAAAAAAGAATCCAGTAGTGCTATGCCCAGCAAAAGTGTCTTTATCAGGGCTAATTTCAATTATAATAAGTGCAAATGGTTATATGGTCTTAAACAGAGGCTGCTGTAGTCACAGACTGGGATGCCTTAAAAAAAGATCCAGTAGTGCTATGCCCAGCAAAAGTGTCTTTATCAGGCCTAATTTCAATTATAATAAGTGCAAATGGTTATATGGTCTTAAACAGAGGCTGCTGTAGTCACAGAATGGGATGCCCCAAAAAAGAATCCAGTAGTGCTATGCCCAGCAAAAGTGTCTTTATCAGGGCTAATTTCAATTATAATAAGTGCAAATGGTTATATGGTCTTAAACAGAGGCTGCTGTAGTCACAGAATGGGATGCCTTAAAAAAAGATCCAGTAGTGCTATGCCCAGCAAAAGTGTCTTTATCAGGGCTAATTTCAATTATAATAAGTGCAAATGGTTATATGGTCTTAAACAGAGGCTGCTGTAGTCACAGAATGGGATGCCTTAAAAAAAGATCCAGTAGTGCTATGCCCAGCAAAAGTGTCTTTATCAGGGCTAATTTCAATTATAATAAGTGCAAATGGTTATATGGTCTTAAACAGAGGCTGCTGTAGTCACAGAATGGGATGCCCCAAAAAAGAATCCAGTAGTGCTATGCCCAGCAAAAGTGTCTTTATCAGGGCTAATTTCAATTATAATAAGTGCAAATGGTTATATGGTCTTAAACAGAGGCTGCTGTAGTCACAGAATGGGATGCCTTAAAAAAAGATCCAGTAGTGCTATGCCCAGCAAAAGTGTCTTTATCAGGCCTAATTTCAATTATAATAAGTGCAAATGGTTATATGGTCTTAAACAGAGGCTGCTGTAGTCACAGAATGGGATGCCTTAAAAAAAGATCCAGTAGTGCTATGCCCAGCAAAAGTGTCTTTATCAGGGCTAATTTCAATTATAATAAGTGCAAATGGTTATATGGTCTTAAACAGAGGCTGCTGTAGTCACAGAATGGGATGCCTTAAAAAAAGATCCAGTAGTGCTATGCCCAGCAAAAGTGTCTTTATCAGGGCTAATTTCAATTATAATAAGTGCAAATGGTTATATGGTCTTAAACAGAGGCTGCTGTAGTCACAGAATGGGATGCCCCAAAAAAGAATCCAGTAGTGCTATGCCCAGCAAAAGTGTCTTTATCAGGGCTAATTTCAATTATAATAAGTGCAAATGGTTATATGGTCTTAAACAGAGGCTGCTGTAGTCACAGAATGGGATGCCTTAAAAAAAGATCCAGTAGTGCTATGCCCAGCAAAAGTGTCTTTATCAGGGCTAATTTCAATTATAATAAGTGCAAATGGTTATATGGTCTTAAACAGAGGCTGCTGTAGTCACAGAATGGGATGCCTTAAAAAAAGATCCAGTAGTGCTATGCCCAGCAAAAGTGTCTTTATCAGGGCTAATTTCAATTATAATAAGTGCAAATGGTTATATGGTCTTAAACAGAGGCTGCTGTAGTCACAGAATGGGATGCCCCAAAAAAGAATCCAGTAGTGCTATGCCCAGCAAAAGTGTCTTTATCAGGGCTAATTTCAATTATAATAAGTGCAAATGGTTATATGGTCTTAAACAGAGGCTGCTGTAGTCACAGAATGGGATGCCTTAAAAAAAGATCCAGTAGTGCTATGCCCAGCAAAAGTGTCTTTATCAGGGCTAATTTCAATTATAATAAGTGCAAATGGTTATATGGTCTTAAACAGAGGCTGCTGTAGTCACAGAATGGGATGCCTTAAAAAAAGATCCAGTAGTGCTATGCCCAGCAAAAGTGTCTTTATCAGGGCTAATTTCAATTATAATAAGTGCAAATGGTTATATGGTCTTAAACAGAGGCTGCTGTAGTCACAGAATGGGATGCCTTAAAAAAAGATCCAGTAGTGCTATGCCCAGCAAAAGTGTCTTTATCAGGGCTAATTTCAATTATAATAAGTGCAAATGGTTATATGGTCTTAAACAGAGGCTGCTGTAGTCACAGAATGGGATGCCCCAAAAAAGAATCCAGTAGTGCTATGCCCAGCAAAAGTGTCTTTATCAGGGCTAATTTCAATTATAATAAGTGCAAATGGTTATATGGTCTTAAACAGAGGCTGCTGTAGTCACAGAATGGGATGCCTTAAAAAAAGATCCAGTAGTGCTATGCCCAGCAAAAGTGTCTTTATCAGGGCCTAATTTCAATTATAATAAGTGCAAATGGTTATATGGTCTTAAACAGAGGCCTGCTGTAGTCACAGAATGGGATGCCTTAAAAAAAGATCCAGTAGTGCTATGCCCAGCAAAAGTGTCTTTATCAGGCCTAATTTCAATTATAATAAGTGCAAATGGTTATATGGTCTTAAACAGAGGCTGCTGTAGTCACAGAATGGGATGCCTTAAAAAAAGATCCAGTAGTGCTATGCCCAGCAAAAGTGTCTTTATCAGGGCTAATTTCAATTATAATAAGTGCAAATGGTTATATGGTCTTAAACAGAGGCTGCTGTAGTCACAGAATGGGATGCCCCAAAAAAGAATCCAGTAGTGCTATGCCCAGCAAAAGTGTCTTTATCAGGGCTAATTTCAATTATAATAAGTGCAAATGGTTATATGGTCTTAAACAGAGGCTGCTGTAGTCACAGAATGGGATGCCTTAAAAAAAGATCCAGTAGTGCTATGCCCAGCAAAAGTGTCTTTATCAGGGCTAATTTCAATTATAATAAGTGCAAATGGTTATATGGTCTTAAACAGAGGCTGCTGTAGTCACAGAATGGGATGCCCCAAAAAAGAATCCAGTAGTGCTATGCCCAGCAAAAGTGTCTTTATCAGGGCTAATTTCAATTATAATAAGTGCAAATGGTTATATGGTCTTAAACAGAGGCTGCTGTAGTCACAGAATGGGATGCCTTAAAAAAAGATCCAGTAGTGCTATGCCCAGCAAAAGTGTCTTTATCAGGGCTAATTTCAATTATAATAAGTGCAAATGGTTATATGGTCTTAAACAGAGCCTGCTGTAGTCACAGAATGGGATGCCTTAAAAAAAGATCCAGTAGTGCTATGCCCAGCAAAAGTGTCTTTATCAGGGCTAATTTCAATTATAATAAGTGCAAATGGTTATATGGTCTTAAACAGAGGCTGCTGTAGTCACAGAATGGGATGCCTTAAAAAAAGATCCAGTAGTGCTATGCCCAGCAAAAGTGTCTTTATCAGGGCTAATTTCAATTATAATAAGTGCAAATGGTTATATGGTCTTAAACAGAGGCTGCTGTAGTCACAGAATGGGATGCCCCAAAAAAGAATCCAGTAGTGCTATGCCCAGCAAAAGTGTCTTTATCAGGGCTAATTTCAATTATAATAAGTGCAAATGGTTATATGGTCTTAAACAGAGGCTGCTGTAGTCACAGAATGGGATGCCTTAAAAAAAGATCCAGTAGTGCTATGCCCAGCAAAAGTGTCTTTATCAGGCCTAATTTCAATTATAATAAGTGCAAATGGTTATATGGTCTTAAACAGAGGCTGCTGTAGTCACAGAATGGGATGCCTTAAAAAAAGATCCAGTAGTGCTATGCCCAGCAAAAGTGTCTTTATCAGGCCTAATTTCAATTATAATAAGTGCAAATGGTTATATGGTCTTAAACAGAGGCTGCTGTAGTCACAGAATGGGATGCCTTAAAAAAAGATCCAGTAGTGCTATGCCCAGCAAAAGTGTCTTTATCAGGGCTAATTTCAATTATAATAAGTGCAAATGGTTATATGGTCTTAAACAGAGGCTGCTGTAGTCACAGAATGGGATGCCCCAAAAAAGAATCCAGTAGTGCTATGCCCAGCAAAAGTGTCTTTATCAGGGCTAATTTCAATTATAATAAGTGCAAATGGTTATATGGTCTTAAACAGAGGCTGCTGTAGTCACAGACTGGGATGCCTTAAAAAAAGATCCAGTAGTGCTATGCCCAGCAAAAGTGTCTTTATCAGGCCTAATTTCAATTATAATAAGTGCAAATGGTTATATGGTCTTAAACAGAGGCTGCTGTAGTCACAGAATGGGATGCCCCAAAAAAGAATCCAGTAGTGCTATGCCCAGCAAAAGTGTCTTTATCAGGGCTAATTTCAATTATAATAAGTGCAAATGGTTATATGGTCTTAAACAGAGGCTGCTGTAGTCACAGAATGGGATGCCTTAAAAAAAGATCCAGTAGTGCTATGCCCAGCAAAAGTGTCTTTATCAGGCCTAATTTCAATTATAATAAGTGCAAATGGTTATATGGTCTTAAACAGAGGCTGCTGTAGTCACAGAATGGGATGCCTTAAAAAAAGATCCAGTAGTGCTATGCCCAGCAAAAGTGTCTTTATCAGGGCTAATTTCAATTATAATAAGTGCAAATGGTTATATGGTCTTAAACAGAGGCTGCTGTAGTCACAGAATGGGATGCCTTAAAAAAAGATCCAGTAGTGCTATGCCCAGCAAAAGTGTCTTTATCAGGGCTAATTTCAATTATAATAAGTGCAAATGGTTATGTGGTCTTAAACAGAGGCTGCTGTAGTCACAGAATGGGATGCCCCAAAAAAGAATCCAGTAGTGCTATGCCCAGCAAAAGTGTCTTTATCAGGGCTAATTTCAATTATAATAAGTGCAAATGGTTATATGGTCTTAAACAGAGGCTGCTGTAGTCACAGACTGGGATGCCCCTAAAAAAGATCCAGTAGTGCTATGCCCAGCAAAAGTGTCTTTATCAGGGCTAATTTCAATTATAATAAGTGCAAATGGTTATATGGTCTTAAACAGAGGCTGCTGTAGTCACAGAATGGGATGCCCCAAAAAAGAATCCAGTAGTGCTGTGCCCAGCAAAAGTGTCTTTATCAGGGCTAATTTCAATTATAATAAGTGCAAATGGTTATATGGTCTTAAACAGAGGCTGCTGTAGTCACAGAATGGGATGCCTTAAAAAAAGATCCAGTAGTGCTATGCCCAGCAAAAGTGTCTTTATCAGGCCTAATTTCAATTATAATAAGTGCAAATGGTTATATGGTCTTAAACAGAGGCTGCTGTAGTCACAGAATGGGATGCCTTAAAAAAAGATCCAGTAGTGCTATGCCCAGCAAAAGTGTCTTTATCAGGGCCTAATTTCAATTATAATAAGTGCAAATGGTTATATGGTCTTAAACAGAGGCTGCTGTAGTCACAGAATGGGATGCCTTAAAAAAAGATCCAGTAGTGCTATGCCCAGCAATAGTGTCTTTATCAGAGCTAATTTCAATTATAATAAGTGCAAATGGTTATATGGTCTTAAACAGAGGCTGCTGTAGTCACAGAATGGGATGCCCCAAAAAAGAATCCAGTAGTGCTGTGCCCAGCAAAAGTGTCTTTATCAGGGCTAATTTCAATTATAATAAGTGCAAATGGTTATATGGTCTTAAACAGAGGCTGCTGTAGTCACAGAATGGGATGCCTTAAAAAAAGATCCAGTAGTGCTATGCCCAGCAAAAGTGTCTTTATCAGGGCTAATTTCAATTATAATAAGTGCAAATGGTTATATGGTCTTAAACAGAGGCTGCTGTAGTCACAGAATGGGATGCCTTAAAAAAAGATCCAGTAGTGCTATGCCCAGCAAAAGTGTCTTTATCAGGGCTAATTTCAATTATAATAAGTGCAAATGGTTATATGGTCTTAAACAGAGGCTGCTGTAGTCACAGAATGGGATGCCCCAAAAAAGAATCCAGTAGTGCTATGCCCAGCAAAAGTGTCTTTATCAGGGCTAATTTCAATTATAATAAGTGCAAATGGTTATATGGTCTTAAACAGAGGCTGCTGTAGTCACAGAATGGGATGCCTTAAAAAAAGATCCAGTAGTGCTATGCCCAGCAAAAGTGTCTTTATCAGGGCTAATTTCAATTATAATAAGTGCAAATGGTTATATGGTCTTAAACAGAGGCTGCTGTAGTCACAGAATGGGATGCCTTAAAAAAAGATCCAGTAGTGCTATGCCCAGCAAAAGTGTCTTTATCAGGGCTAATTTCAATTATAATAAGTGCAAATGGTTATATGGTCTTAAACAGAGGCTGCTGTAGTCACAGAATGGGATGCCTTAAAAAAAGATCCAGTAGTGCTATGCCCAGCAAAAGTGTCTTTATCAGGGCTAATTTCAATTATAATAAGTGCAAATGGTTATATGGTCTTAAACAGAGGCTGCTGTAGTCACAGAATGGGATGCCTTAAAAAAAGATCCAGTAGTGCTATGCCCAGCAAAAGTGTCTTTATCAGGGCTAATTTCAATTATAATAAGTGCAAATGGTTATATGGTCTTAAACAGAGGCTGCTGTAGTCACAGAATGGGATGCCTTAAAAAAAGATCCAGTAGTGCTATGCCCAGCAAAAGTGTCTTTATCAGGGCTAATTTCAATTATAATAAGTGCAAATGGTTATATGGTCTTAAACAGAGGCTGCTGTAGTCACAGAATGGGATGCCCCAAAAAAGAATCCAGTAGTGCTATGCCCAGCAAAAGTGTCTTTATCAGGGCTAATTTCAATTATAATAAGTGCAAATGGTTATATGGTCTTAAACAGAGGCTGCTGTAGTCACAGAATGGGATGCCTTAAAAAAAGATCCAGTAGTGCTATGCCCAGCAAAAGTGTCTTTATCAGGCCTAATTTCAATTATAATAAGTGCAAATGGTTATATGGTCTTAAACAGAGGCTGCTGTAGTCACAGAATGGGATGCCTTAAAAAAAATCCAGTAGTGCTATGCCCAGCAAAAGTGTCTTTATCAGGGCTAATTTCAATTATAATAAGTGCAAATGGTTATATGGTCTTAAACAGAGGCTGCTGTAGTCACAGAATGGGATGCCTTAAAAAAAGATCCAGTAGTGCTATGCCCAGCAAAAGTGTCTTTATCAGGGCTAATTTCAATTATAATAAGTGCAAATGGTTATATGGTCTTAAACAGAGGCTGCTGTAGTCACAGAATGGGATGCCCCAAAAAAGAATCCAGTAGTGCTATGCCCAGCAAAAGTGTCTTTATCAGGGCTAATTTCAATTATAATAAGTGCAAATGGTTATATGGTCTTAAACAGAGGCTGCTGTAGTCACAGAATGGGATGCCTTAAAAAAAGATCCAGTAGTGCTATGCCCAGCAAAAGTGTCTTTATCAGGGCTAATTTCAATTATAATAAGTGCAAATGGTTATATGGTCTTAAACAGAGGCTGCTGTAGTCACAGAATGGGATGCCTTAAAAAAAGATCCAGTAGTGCTATGCTCAGCAAAAGTGTCTTTATCAGGGCTAATTTCAATTATAATAAGTGCAAATGGTTATATGGTCTTAAACAGAGGCTGCTGTAGTCACAGAATGGGATGCCCCAAAAAAGAATCCAGTAGTGCTATGCCCAGCAAAAGTGTCTTTATCAGGGCTAATTTCAATTATAATAAGTGCAAATGGTTATATGGTCTTAAACAGAGGCTGCTGTAGTCACAGAATGGGATGCCTTAAAAAAAGATCCAGTACTGCTATGCCCAGCAAAAGTGTCTTTATCAGGGCTAATTTCAATTATAATAAGTGCAAATGGTTATATGGTCTTAAACAGAGGCTGCTGTAGTCACAGAATGGGATGCCTTAAAAAAAGATCCAGTAGTGCTATGCCCAGCAAAAGTGTATTTATCAGGCCTAATTTCACTTATAATAAGTGCAAATGGTTATATGGTCTTAAACAGGGCTGCTGTAGTCACAGAATGGGATGCCTTAAAAAAAGATCCAGTAGTGCTATGCCCAGCAAAAGTGTCTTTATCAGGGCTAATTTCAATTATAATAAGTGCAAATGGTTATATGGTCTTAAACAGAGGCTGCTGTAGTCACAGAATGGGATGCCCCAAAAAAGATCCAGTAGTGCTATGCCCAGCAAAAGTGTCTTTATCAGGGCTAATTTCAATTATAATAAGTGCAAATGGTTATATGGTCTTAAACAGAGGCTGCTGTAGTCACAGAATGGGATGCCTTAAAAAAAGATCCAGTAGTGCTATGCCCAGCAAAAGTGTCTTTATCAGGGCTTATTTCAATTATAATAAGTGCAAATGGTTATATGGTCTTAAACAGAGGCTGCTGTAGTCACAGAATGGGATGCCTTAAAAAAAGATCCAGTAGTGCTATGCCCAGCAAAAGTGTCTTTATCAGGGCTAATTTCAATTATAATAAGTGCAAATGGTTATATGGTCTTAAACAGAGGCTGCTGTAGTCACAGAATGGGATGCCCAAAAAAGAATCCAGTAGTGCTATGCCCAGCAAAAGTGTCTTTATCAGGGCTAATTTCAATTATAATAAGTGCAAATGGTTATATGGTCTTAAACAGAGGCTGCTGTAGTCACAGAATGGGATGCCTTAAAAAAAGATCCAGTAGTGCTATGCCCAGCAAAAGTGTCTTTATCAGGGCTAATTTCAATTATAATAAGTGCAAATGGTTATATGGTCTTAAACAGAGGCTGCTGTAGTCACAGAATGGGATGCCTTAAAAAAAGATCCAGTAGTGCTATGCCCAGCAAAAGTGTCTTTATCAGGGCTAATTTCAATTATAATAAGTGCAAATGGTTATATGGTCTTAAACAGAGGCTGCTGTAGTCACAGAATGGGATGCCTTAAAAAAAGATCCAGTAGTGCTATGCCCAGCAAAAGTGTCTTTATCAGGGCTAATTTCAATTATAATAAGTGCAAATGGTTATATGGTCTTAAACAGAGGCTGCTGTAGTCACAGAATGGGATGCCTTAAAAAAAGATCCAGTAGTGCTATGCCCAGCAAAAGTGTCTTTATCAGGCCTAATTTCAATTATAATAAGTGCAAATGGTTATATGGTCTTAAACAGAGGCTGCTGTAGTCACAGAATGGGATGCCTTAAAAAAAGATCCAGTAGTGCTATGCCCAGCAAAAGTGTCTTTATCAGGGCTAATTTCAATTATAATAAGTGCAAATGGTTATATGGTCTTAAACAGAGGCTGCTGTAGTCACAGAATGGGATGCCTTAAAAAAAGATCCAGTAGTGCTATGCCCAGCAAAAGTGCCTTTATCAGGCCTAATTTCAATTATAATAAGTGCAAATGGTTATATGGTCTTAAACAGAGGCTGCTGTAGTCACAGAATGGGATGCCTTAAAAAAAGATCCAGTAGTGCTATGCCCAGCAAAAGTGTCTTTATCAGGGCTAATTTCAATTATAATAAGTGCAAATAGTTATATGGTCTTAAACAGAGGCTGCTGTAGTCACAGAATGGGATGCCCCAAAAAAGAATCCAGTAGTGCTATGCCCAGCAAAAGTGTCTTTATCAGGGCTAATTTCAATTATAATAAGTGCAAATGGTTAAATGGTCTTAAACAGAGTCTGCTGTAGTCACAGAATGGGATGCCTTAAAAAAAGATCCAGTAGTGCTATGCCCAGCAAAAGTGTCTTTATCAGGGCTAATTTCAATTATAATAAGTGCAAATGGTTATATGGTCTTAAACAGAGGCTGCTGTAGTCACAGAATGGGATGCCTTAAAAAAAGATCCAGTACTGCTATGCCCAGCAAAAGTGTCTTTATCAGGGCTAATTTCAATTATAATAAGTGCAAATGGTTATATGGTCTTAAACAGAGGCTGCTGTAGTCACAGAATGGGATGCCTCACAGCAGACTTAAGATCAGTTCAGTATATATGCACAGTTAGTTAGTATAAGCAGCCTGAAAACGCTAACAAACCTGTCAGGCTGGATGAAAAAAAAAAAAAAAAAATCTCCCTGTGACAGCCTCCGATTTTCCCTTCCTTTCCCTGTTTTTTGCTGGCTTTCTGTCTGTCTCCTGTCTGTCTCCTGCCTGTCTCGAGCCTGTCCCTGTCTGTCCCTGCCTGTCTAACTGTCTCTCCCTCAGCTACACAGCGTTCTGTCTCTCACGAATGCAATAGAGAAATGAGGAAGGAAAAGCAAGATGGCCGGCCTTAAATAGCGCTGTGACGTCACCGGGCTTGCTGGCTGCTGATAGGCTGCATGTGACTGCCCCAGCTTGCACTGGCGCGGGATAGATGTCCAGACATGTCCCGTCCGCCATCTTAGAATGCCTGTAAATGTAAATGAATGGATGTTAAAGGAAAACTTCGAGCGATCGAATCGCGGGGAAATTCGGATTCGATCCGAATCGAATTTTTCCTGAAATTCGGATCGAATCCGGGTTCGTCCGGATCGATTCGCTCATCCCTAGTTCTCAGCGTCAAAGAGTCATTCTCTGTTAGCCCTGGGTCCCAAACTGGAAGGTCTTGCCTATAGATCAACCCCTGCTGGGAGCTTGCTCTCAGCACACAGGCTTCAAAGGAATTGCACAGCCAGTCTGGCTCCAACACATTATCAGGAATTTCTGGGCCACAATTCACCCTAACCATAAGCCAAAACATATTTGGAATCTGCAAATCATAATGCATCCATCCATAATTTTTAAATTATTCTTGGGTGCTCTGGGATCGAGTTAGTATTTGGGTCCAGAACCATATCAAACAGTTGTGTTTGAACTCATGGGATGTGCAGCACCTGATTGAATAGTTTGACATCAGATCCAGCATTCTAGGAGTTTCCTACCAAAAGTATTTCCCTATATTACTTCTATAAATGCTCAGTCAGGAAATGCCGAGGGAAGGAGATTGAAACTACTCCCAGTGGGGAGGTGGGAGGGAGCAGCCCAGAGTTAAATGTCCAGTACTTGGACTGGCTAGCTGTCTGTCTTCTGGGGGGGGTATATTGTCAAGTGTGCTCTTACAGCAATTAAATACATAACTTAAACTTGGTTTACTTTTTACCTTGATCTCAAACCCATCATCCGTGTCTTCTTGGTCATAGTATACCTTACTGGGGCTGGCATCTGTCCCATTGCAAACCCCTAAATGGACGGGGCCGGTATCTAATAGAGCTTGTGACAGTTACATCAGCTGGGCTCACATGATGCGGGTTTAAAGTGGACCACAAGTCAAAACTGATTTGAATGTTTCCCCTAAGTCCTGGAAGGCATTCCATTTTAGGATGCTCTGCAGGGCCAGGCGTTACCTTCACACCCTGCACATTTTCATTATTTTATTTGTAACATGCTAATGCCATAGTAATGATTTTATTCAACATACACAATTGCTTGCAATGAGAAGAGCATACTTTTGAAAATTCAAATGTATGCTTTCTCATCTCACATTGTGTATATATTGACAAAACTTCCAAAAACTTGCTTACTTTCTGTTATGCAGTCAGACATATACAGTATAGAACTGTATAAGCAACAAGGGATAAAAAGACAGACTTGGTAAAATATTATAATAATATTTTTGTCCAAGTTGCATATATAGAGCAGCTGGCTTAGTAACTTTCCCCCCAAGCTAGAAATCTCCTTCTGTTTGAGTCATATACTGTGAGGCAATTGTGTCACTGTCACTGTATTTAAACATTATGTTACCCTCATATCCCCTTCAGGGCATAAACTAATCAGATTTTCGTCTCACTTGGCTGTAGATGGGACTACTTCTGGCTGTGCCTCCATCCCCAGTTCATTCTTGCAGTCATACAGAGACTGTAAATATGTGGCTAGGTTTTTATTTATTTTTTCCTGTTGAGAGAGATTTTACTAGTTTGTTATCAAGAAATGGGGGGTTTAACCGTGTCGGTCTTTCAGGCCTTATTGGTCAAGCCGATAGCGTCAGATCTATTTATTATTATTTTATTAGTTAGCACCCCAAGGGTTGGTGGTTTCCTTTTGAAGGTGGACCTTGGCGTTTTCATAGCATTCCAGCAACTTCGCCTCACAGGGAGTTTTATTTTTCATAGGGAGTATTTGTGCATGTATAAACTTGAATTATTGCTTTTGCCTTCTTCTTTTACTATGTCCTTGCAAGGGCAGTGCTATGTGCAGGGGGCATGGTAGCGAGGGCCAGTTGACTTATAGGAGCTGTCCCGGCTCCCATCTGTACCAACGCTGATTTGGGAATGGGGTGGATCCACATTGTGATACCATACTTTCTGTTTTCCCTGGTTTCTGGGGAAAAGGGATCACACATGTGCTGTCTAAGCTCTAGGGCAGCTCCAGAATACCTGCCTCTAATCTTTTGGCTTGGGGCTCCCAATAGAAGTTTTGACTGTATAAGGTGTTTATTATATATATATATATATATATATATATATATATTGTGACAGAGTGTCGGGACAAGTCATAGAGGGTGTGTATATCTGCCCAAGATTTCTTGTATCTGTCAGGTAAAAGCAACCAGGAAGTTAGAAACTAAAGATCTAGGATCTCTAGTTTAGGGTTTGGGAAAAAACCCATTTACAGGGCCTGTGTTGCTGGAGTGGGGAAGAGAGGGTGGGCCCCACTCCACCCGGACAGTCTTGGGCTGTCTGATTAGTCCAAGGTGTGCTTGCCTGATAGAAGGAGGGAGTTCACACACACTCTGTCTCTCTCATCCTGGGAGCAGGACATCTGCTAGGAGCCTGTGGGAGCATTGCCAGTGGTATGTCATGATCTGATATGTTGTGGTGCCCGGTACTAGGCCGGCACTGGGTTAGTCAGGAGCACCTAATGTTTAGTTTTGTTTTACTTTATACCACAATCTGGCAATAAAACTGGCTGAGGTCAGTTAAATGATTCTTCCTTGTTCTGTGGACTTTGTGCCTGCTGAAAGTGTGCCCGTCTACCCAGGAGACGACTAACCCGCTACCTAACCCCTTACAAGTGGCGGAGGATGATTTAGGCACTAATTTTTGGCAAAAGAAAACAAAACTGGAAATTTAAAGGGCCGGAGTCCTTTTTTTTTGCAGACCGTTTCTTTGCATCTGGAAAATGGAGGATGTAATTAAAGCTATGTTGCAAGCTGTGGCATCTCAACAGGAGGCTACCCGAGTGCAGCAGGAGGCTACCATGGTGCAGCAAAGAGCACTTGAGGAATCAAGCCGCAGACTGACAGCTCAACTGGAGGCGACACAGGAAGAGCAAAGAAAAGACCGGGAGACCTTAAAAGTTGTTCTACAGCAGCTAGCCAGTGTCACTGAGCGGGCCCCAGGTGTTGCAGACGCTACTCAAGCCTCCATAAGAGCTAGTCATTTCCTACAAAAAATCACTGCAGCTGATGATGTGGAAGCCTATTTGACAACCTTTGAAAGGACTGCCGAGCGAGAGTGTTGGCCAAAGGAACAATGGGCGGGTCTTTTGGCACCCTTCCTTTCAGGAGAACCTCAAAAGGCCTATTTTGACCTGGAAACCCGGGATGCTATGGACTATGGCAAGCTAAAAAAGGAAATTTTAACACGCCTTGGAGTCACAGTTTCTGTCCTTGCACAGCGCGTGCACACCTGGCTCTACAGCATGGACAAACCTCCACGCTCTCAAATGCATGACCATTCACCTAACCAAGAAGTGGTTGCAGCCAGAGATCCTGACAGGCCCCCAGATGGTGGAACGGGTTGTGATGGACCAGTACTTAAGATCCCTCCCCGTTAACTTGCGCAAGTGGGTGAGCCATGGAGACCCTAAAGATGCTGACCAAATGGTGGAGATGGTGGAGAGGTACAAAGCTGCTGAGGAACTGATGAGTCTGCCACAGCGCCCCCTAGTCCCACAGCGGAGATCTCCAGGACTTCCTGGTAAGACTGTTCTAAGGGAAAATGGGGCTGGTAGATCTGATGGGTTGGTGCATGCAAGTGGAGAGACTGAAGGCCCAGGCTCTAGAAGCTGTGCCAGGGAAGTTGGGGCCTATAAGAGACTCAGTAAGGACGTTATAAAGTGTTTTCGATGTCAAATGCCCGGTCATATTATTGCCAATTGCCCAATGTATGATGATGCCATGCAATGTGATGTCTCCTACATAAACCGCCGCTTATCACTGTATACTCAGCTTGCGTGTGTAGCGTTACCAAATGCTGGGGATGAGAAACACATGTGTCCTATTACGGTCGAAGGTAAAGTTGTAAATGCACTGTTAGACTCAGGTAGTCTAGTGACCCTGGTAAACGCAGATTTGGTGCCTCCAATAACCCGTCGGGTGAAAACTATTGGGGTTACTTGTATTCACGGGGATACTCGACATTACCCCACGGCTGTAGTGGACATACATACACAGTTTGGTGCAGTAAAATTCATGGTGGGGATAGTGCCATTATTAATGCATGATGTCATCATGGGGCGGGACTTCCCACATTTCTGGAAGATGTGGGAACAGAGGGTCTCAAATACACTGCCAGTAAGTGGCGCCCTAATTGAGAAGGAAACTTTCCCCTTTTCGGTTATGGCTGGGGAAGAAGCTGAACCCCACAATGCGGTGTCCCCAGAGGGTCATAGTAGTCTAGAGCCCCCTAGTGACAGTATGCCTGATCTTGAGGTGCGGAAGGATCAGTTTGGTGCTGAACAGTTGAAAGATCCCACTCTTACCCGAGCCCGGGAAAATGTTAAAATGATTGATGGTAACCTGGTGGAGCCTGACACCAGACTGTCCTACCCATACATGGCGGTAAAACATGACTTGCTGTACCAAGTGGTAAAAAGGGGAGAGGATCTGGTAGAGCAACTAGTGGTCCCTAAGGCATATAGAATGATTGTGCTAGATCTGGCACATGGCCACCTTATGGGGGGGCATTTGGGGACAGAGAAAACTATAGATAGAGTCCTTCAACGGTTCTTCTGGCCTGGGGTTTACAAAGACGTAAAAGATTATTGTGACTCCTGCCCAGAGTGCCAGGTTTCAGCTCCTCGGCCACACTACCATAGTTCCCTGGTTCCTCTACCAATTATTGAGGTGCCGTTTGAGAGAATAGCAATGGATTTGGTGGGGCCCGTTGTAAGATCTGCCCGCGGCCACCAGCATATTCTTGTAATTATGGATTATGCCACCCGTTACCCGGAAGCTATACCCCTACGCAATGCGTCATCCAAGGTTATAGCTAAAGAATTGGTGCACGTGTTTAGCCGGGTAGGACTACCAAAAGAGATCCTTACAGATCAGGGTACCCCCTTTATGTCCTGGGTCATGAAAGAGCTGTGTAAATTATTCCAGGTGAAACAGCTGCGTATTTCTGTCTACCATCCACAGACCGATGGACTGGTAGAAAGATTCAATAAAACCCTAAAAGCCATGTTAAGGGAGGTGGTGGATAAAGATGGGAAAAATTGGGACTTCCTTCTCCCTTACCTCATGTTTTCCATCCGTGAGGTCCCTCAGTCCTCTACAGGGCATTCTCCTTCTAGATATAGCAAAAGAAACCTGGGAAGAAGAAGCTACCCCCTATAGGAGTGTCATTGAACACGTGGCCCAAATGCAGGATCGAATTGCGGCAGTGTTGCCTATTGTGCGAGAACATATGGCCCATGCTCAGGAGGCACAACAAAGAGTATATAACCGCAGTGCCAGAATACGTACCTTTGCACCCGGTGACCGGGTTTTAGTGCTGATCCCTACAGTAGAAAGTAAATTTTTGGCTAAATGGCAAGGGCCCTTTGAGGTATAAGAAAGAATAAATGAGGTGAACTATAAAATCCGCCAGCCAGGTAAACGGAAGCCGGAGCAAGTGTACCACGTCAATCTTATAAAACCGTGGAAAGACCAACTGTCACTTGCTGCAGACACCTCATCCCAACCAATGCAGTTGGCCTCTGCAAAGCCCTTGTTACCAGAAGTAACAGTACCCGACTCCCTTGCAGATACACAGAAAGTAGAAGTGCAGGGGTTCCTCTTTAAGAACAGGGGTTTTTCTCTGATACCCCAGGTCATACCTCTCTCATTAAACATGACATTCTGACTAAACCAGGTGAAAAGGTTAAGCTGAGGCCCTACAGAATACCAGAGGCCAAGAGAGAGATTATCTCTGCAGAGGTGAGGAAGATGTTAGAACTTGGGGTAATAGAAGAGTCCCATAGCCAATGGTCCAGCCCCATAGTTCTGATCCCCAAGCCAGATGGCAGCTGGAGGTTTTGCAATGACTTCCGTAAGCTTAATTCCATATCTAAATTTGATGCTTACCCAATGCCACGTGTGGATGAGCTCATTGATAGACTCGGAAATGCCCGTTATATAACAACCCTAGATCTAACCAAAGGGTACTGGCAGATACCATTAACAGATGAGGCCAAAGAGAAAACTGCCTTTGCCACTCCGGACGGGTTGTTTCATTATGTTGTTTTGCCGTTTGGGTTGCATGGGGCACCTGCCACCTTCCAGAGGGTTATGGATAGAATTTTGAGACCTCACAGACAGTATGCAGCAGCCTATCTGGATGATATAATCATCCAAAGTCCAGATTGGGATTCCCATTTACCTAGAGTACAGGCTGTTATCAATTCTCTGCGTGAGGCAGGATTTACAGCCAATCCAAAAAAATGTGCCATGGGACTGGAGGAGGCCAAGTACCTGGGTTACAACATAGGCCGTGGCTTGATAAAACCCCAACTAAACAAGATTGAAGCCATACAAAGATTGCCTCAGCCCGTTAACAAGAAGCAAGTCCGTGCTTTCTTGGGAATTACAGGCTATTATAGAAGGTTTATACCTAATTTTGCCTCCCTTGCGGCCCCTTTGACTGACCTGACGAAAGGCAAAGACTCTGTCATGGTTAAGTGGACGCCACAGGCGGAAAAATCATTTCAGACCCTTAAAAGCCTACTGTGTGCTCGGCCGGTGCTGATAACGCCAGACTTTACGAGAGAGTTTGTCCTTCAAACGGATGCATCTGATGTGGGACTGGGGGCAGTACTGTCACAGGTGCGGAATGGTGAGGAACACCCGGTGCTGTACCTAAGTAGAAAATTAAATAATCATGAGACAAAATATGCCATTGTAGAAAAAGAATGCCTAGCCATTAAATGGGCCCTAGAAGCCCTCCGTTATTACCTGCTTGGCCGTCAGTTTGAATTGGTTACGGACCACGCTCCCCTCAAGTGGATGTGTGAAAATAAGGAAAAGAATAGGGGGGTTACAAGATGGTTCTTAGCCTTACAGGAATACAGGTTTACAGTAAAACACAGGCCAGGGACCCAAATGAAAAATGCTGATGCCTTATCTCGGGTCCATTGTATGATGTCCAGTTGTGTTCCAGCCCCGGGTCTGAAACAGGGGGGGGGGAGGATGTGTGACAGAGTGTCTGGACAAGTCATAGAGGGTGTGTATATCTGCCCAAGATTTCTTGTATCTGTCAGGTAAAAGCAACCTAGGATCTCTAGTTTAGGGTTTAGGAAAAAACCCGTTTACAGGGCCTGTGTTGCTGGAGTGGGGAAGAGAGGGTGGGCCCCACTCCACCCGGACAGTCCGGGTCTTGGGCTGTCTGATTAGTCCAAGGTGTGCTTGCCTGATAGAAGGAGGGAGTTCACTCATCCTGGGAGCAGGACATCTGCTAGGAGCCTGTGGGAGCATTGCCAGTGGTATGTCATGATCTGATATGTTGTGGTGCCCGGTACTAGGCCGGCACTGGGTTAGTCAGGAGCACCTAATGTTTAGTTAGAGCCAGACAGGCATAGGATTTCTTTTGTTTAGTTTTGCTTTACTTTATACCACAATCTGGCAATAAAACTGGCTGAGGTCAGTTAAATGATTCTTCCTTGTTCTGTGGACTTTGTGCCTGCTGAAAGTGTGCCCGTCTACCCAGGAGACGACTAACCCGCTACCTAACCCCTTACAATATATATATAATTGTTATTTGTTTCTTCAAGTCTACTGGGAATTTTTTGCTTTGTGGAAGCAGATTTTAGGGTTGCTGGTAATTAAAAAATCCAAAGCGTCTCTCATTGTAGGAGCTTGCTATAATGATCCCCTCCCCTTGGGCTGTTATGCGTTATGCCTGTGCTCCCTCCTAGCCAGCGGGGCAGCACAGTGCATGTCTTGTCAGAGCCGGTGCGGCTGCGGCCCCTAGAGCCAGTTGGAAGCACTGCAAAGCAGCTGCTTTTATAGAAAAAAGAAACAGTGCCCAAGCGGGCACTGTCAAAAGGGCATTCCAGGTGCCCTGTGCCTGTAGTAAACCCTGTTTTTATTTTTTGGGGAGCTGGGGACTAGAGATGAGCGAATCGATTCTGACGAACCCGAATTCGTTACAAATTTTAGGAAATATTCGAATTGTTACAATTCTGAATATCGCTGCGATTCGATCGCTCGAATCGCATCCTTAAAACTCCATTTACTGCTATACAGCCCATCTAAAATGGTGGATCCACATGTCAGGACATGTCCCATGGGGCAAGGAATGCTGGGAAGGTGTCACATGCCACCTATCAGCAGACAGGCTTACCGATGATGTCACAGCCCCATATAAGCGGCGGCCATTTTGCCGAAGATCATTCTGACACTGTATTGCGGCCAGAGCAGATCAGGCAGGCAGAGAGCGAGAGATAGATAGATAGATAGATAGATAGATAGATAGATAGAGAAAGACAGGGACAGTTTAAAGTGTTTGCTTAAGCCTATTTAGCTTTTCCTTTTCCTGGTGTCATTCTTTAAAAAGCATACTAGCATCAATATTTCAAGACTACCTGTCTATTAACTGGTTGCATTTTGTAATCAACGTCACTTTACCACTATGAAAGGAGCCAACCTCTGTATGTGAGGAGGGGCATCCCAAAAAACTAGCATAAATATTTCAAGATTACCTGTCTATTAACTGGTTGCATTTTGTAATCAACGTCACTTAACCACTATCAAAGGAGCCAACCTCTGTATGTGAGGAGGGGGCATCCCAAACACTAGCATAAATATTTCAAGACTACCTGTCTATTAACTTGTTGCATTTGTAATCAACGTCACTTTACCGCTATAAAAGGAGCAACCTCTGTATGTGAGGAGGGGGCATCCCAAATACAAGCATTAATATTTCAAGACTACCTGTCGTTTAACTGGTTGCATTTTGTAATCAACGTCACTTTACCAGTATCAAAGGAGCCAACCTCTGTATGTGAGGAGGGGGCATCCCAAACACTAGCATAAATATTTCAAGACTACCTGTCTACTAACAGGTTGCATTTTATAATCAACGTCATTTTTCCACAATCAAAGGAGCCAACCTCTGTATGTGAGGAGGGGGCATCCCAAACACTAGCCTAAATATTTAAAGACTACCTGTCTACTAACTGGTTGCATTTTGTAAGCAAATTTACTTTTACACAATCAAAGGAGCCAACCTCTGTATTTGAAGAGGGGGCATCCCAAACACTAGCATAAATATTTCAAGACAACCTGTCTATTAACTGGTTGCATATTGTAATCAACGTCACTTTTCCACAATCAAAGGATCCAAGCTCTGTATGTAAGGAGGTGGTATCCCAAACACTAGCATAAATATTTCAAGACTACCTGTCTATTAGCTGGTTGCATTTTGTAATCAATGTCACTTTACCACAATCAAAGGAACCAACCTCTATATGTGAGGAGGGGCATCCCAAACACTAGCATAAATAGTTCAAGACTACCTGTCTATTAGCTGGTTGGATTGTGTAATCAATGTCACTTTACCACTATCAAAGGAGCCAAGCTCTGTATGTGAGGAGGGGGCATCCCAAACACTAGCATAAATATTTCAAGACTACCTGTCTATTAGCTGGTTGGATTTTTTAATCAACGTCACTTTACCACTATCAAAGGAGCCAACCTCTGTATATGAGGAGGGGCATCCCAAACACTAGCATAAATAGTTCAAGACTACCTGTCTATTAGCTGGTTGGATTGTGTAATCAATGTCACTTTACCACTATCAAAGGAGCCAACCTCTGTATGTGAGGAGGGGGCATCCCAAACACTAGCATAAATATTTCAAGACTACCTGTCTACTAACTGGTTGCATTTTGTAAGCTAAGTTACTTTTCCACAATCAAAGGAGCCAACCTCTGCATTTGAAGAGGGGGCATCCCAAACACTAGAATAAATATTTCAAGACTACCTGTCTATTAACTGGTTGCATTTTGTAAGCAAAGTCACTTTTCCACTATCAAAGGAGCCAACCTCTGTATGTGAGGAGGGGGCATCCCAAACACTAGCATAAATATTTCAAGACTACCTGTCTATTAGCTGGTTGGATATTGTAATCAAGGTCACTTTACCACTATCAAACGAGCCAACCTCTGTATGTGAGGAGGGGGCATCCCAAACACTAGCATTAATATTTGAAGACTACCTGTCAATTAGCTGGTTAGATTTTGTAATCAACGTCACTTTACCACTATCAAAGGAGCCAACCTCTGTATGTGAGGAGGGGGCATCCCAAACACTAGCATAAATATTTCAAGACTACCTGTCTACTAACTGGTTGCATTTTGTAAGCTAAGTTACTTTTCCACAATCAAAGGAGCCAACCTCTACATTTGAAGAGGGGGTATCCCAAACACTAGAATAAATATTTCAAGACTACCTGTCTATTAACTAGTTGCATTTTGTAAGCAAAGTCACTTTTCCACTATCAAAGGAGCCAACCTCTGTATGTGAGGAGGGGGCATTCCAAACACTAGGATAAATATTTCAAGACTACCTGTCTATTAGCTGGTTGGATTTTGTAATCAACGTCACTTTACCACTATCAAAGGAGCCAACCTCTGTATGTGAGGAGGGGGCATCCCAAACCCTAGCATAAATATATCAAGACTACCTGTCTATTAGCTGGTTGGATTTTGTAATCAACGTCACTTTACCACTATCAAACGAGCCAACCTCTGTATGTGAGGAGGGGGCATCCCAAACACTAGCATACATATTTCAATACTACCTGTCTATTAACTAGTTGCATTTTGTAAGCAAAGTCACTTTTCCACTATCAAAGGAGCCAACCTCTGTATGTGAGGAGGGGGCATTCCAAACACTAGGATAAATATTTCAAGACTACCTGTCTATTAGCTGGTTGGATTGTGTAACCAATGTCACTTTACCACTATCAAAGGAGCCAACCTCTGTATGTGAGGAGGGGGCATCCCAAACACTAGCATAAATATTTCAAGACTACCTGTCTATTAGCTGGTTGGATTTTGTAATCAAACTCACTTTACCACTGTCAAACGAGCCAACCTCTATATGTGAGGAGGGGGCATCCCAAACCCTAGCATAAATATATCAAGACTACCTGTCTATTAGCTGGTTGGATTTTGTAATCAACGTCACTTTACCACTATCAAACGAGCCAACCTCTGTATGTGAGGAGGGGGCATCCCAAACACTAGCATACATATTTCAATACTACCTGTCTATTAACTAGTTGCATTTTGTAAGCAAAGTCACTTTTCCACTATCAAAGGAGCCAACCTCTGTATGTGAGGAGGGGGCATTCCAAACACTAGGATAAATATTTCAAGACTACCTGTCTATTAGCTGGTTGGATTGTGTAACCAATGTCACTTTACCACTATCAAAGGAGCCAACCTCTGTATGTGAGGAGGGGGCATCCCAAACACTAGCATAAATATTTCAAGACTACCTGTCTATTAGCTGGTTGGATTTTGTAATCAAACTCACTTTACCACTGTCAAACGAGCCAACCTCTGTATGTGAGGAGGGGGCACCCCAAACACTTGCATTAATATTTGAAGACTACCTGTCAATTAGCTGGTTGGATTTTGTAATCAACGTCACTTTACCACTATCAAAGGAGCCAACCTCTGTATGGGAGGAGGGGGCATCCCAAACACTAGCATAAATATTTCAAGACTACCTATCTATTAGCTGGTTGGATTTTGTAATCAACGTCCCTTTACCACTATCAAAGGAGCTAACCTCTGTATGTGAGGAGGGGGCATCCCAAACACTAGCATAAATATTTTAAGACTACTTGTCTATTAACTAGTTGCATTTTGTAAGCAAAGTCACTTTACCACTATCAAAGGAGCCAACCTCTGTATGTGAGGAGGGGGCATCCCAAGCACTAGCATAAATATTTCAAGACTACCTGTCTATTAGCTGGTTGCATTTTGTAATCAATGTCACTTTACCACTTTCAAAGGAGCCAACCTCTGTATGTGAGGAGGGGGCATCCCAAACACTAGCATAAATATTTCAAGACTACCTGTCTACTAACTGGTTGCATTTTGTAAGCAAAGTTACTTTTCCACAATCAAAGGAGCCAACCTCTGCATTTGAAGAGGGGGCATCCCAAACACTAGAATAAATATTTCAAGACTACCTGTCTATTAACTAGTTGCATTTTGTAAGCAAAGTCACTTTTCCACTATCAAAGGAGCCAACCTCTGTATGTGAGGAGGGGGCATCCCAAACACTAGCATAAATATTTCAAGACTACCTGTCTATTAGCTGGTTGGATTGTGTAACCAATGTCACTTTACCACTATCAAACGAGCCAACCTCTGTATGTGAGGAGGGGGCATCCCAAACACTAGCATTAATATTTGAAGACTACCTGTCAATTAGCTGGTTGGATTTTGTAATCAACGTCACTTTACCACTATCAAAGGAGCCAACCTCTGTATGTGAGGAGGGGGCATCCCAAACACTAGCATAAATATTTCAAGACTACCTGTCTATTAGCTGGTTGGATTTTGTAATCAACGTCACTTTACCACTATCAAAGGAGCTAACCTCTGTATGTGAGGAGGGGGCATCCCAAACACTAGCATAAATATTTCAAGACTGCCTGTCTACTAACTGGTTGCATTTTGTAAGCTAAGTTACTTTTCCACAATCAAAGGAGCCAACCTCTGCATTTGAAGAGGGGGTATCCCAAACACTAGAATAAATATTTCAAGACAACCTGTCTATTAACTAGTTGCATTTTGTAAGCAAAGTCACTTTTCCACTATCAAAGGAGCCAACCTCTGTATGTGAGGAGGGGGCATCCCAAACACTAGCATAAATATTTCAAGACTACCTGTCTATTAGCTGGTTGGATTGTGTAATCAATGTCACTTTTCCACAATCAAAGGTGCCAAGCTCTGTATGTAAGGAGGTGGCATCCCAAACACTAGCATAAATATTTCAAGACTACCTGTCTATTAGCTGGTTGCATTTTGTAATCAACGTCACTTTACCACTATCAAAGGAGCCAACCTCTATATGTGAGGAGGGGGCATCCCAAACACTAGCATTAATATTTGAAGACTACCTGTCAATTAGCTGGTTGGATTTTGTAATCAACGTCACTTTACCACTATCAAAGGAGCCAACCTCTATATGTGAGGAGGGGGCATCCCAAACACTAGCATAAGTATTTCAAGACTACCTGTCTATTAGCTGGTTGGATTTTGTAATCAACGTCACTTTACCACTATCAAAGGAGCCAACCTCTGTATGTGAGGAGGGGGCATCCCAAACCCTAGCATAAATATATCAAGACTACCTGTCTATTAGCTGGTTGGATTTTGTAATCAACGTCACTTTACCACTATCAAACGAGCCAACCTCTGTATGTGAGGAGGGGGCATCCCAAACACTAGCATACATATTTCAATACTACCTGTCTATTAACTAGTTGCATTTTGTAAGCAAAGTCACTTTTCCACTATCAAAGGAGCCAACCTCTGTATGTGAGGAGGGGGCATTCCAAATAGGGATGAGCGAATCGATCCGGACGAACCCGGATTCGATCCGAATTTCAGGAAAAATTCGATTCGGATCGAATCCGAATTTCCCCGCGATTCGATCACTCGAAGTTTTCCTTTAACATCCATTCATTTACATTTACAGGCATTCTAAGATGGCGGACGGGACATGTCTGGACATGTATCCCGCGCCAGTGCAAGCTGGGGCAGTCACATGCAGCCTATCAGCAGCCAGCAAGCCCGGTGACGTCACACAGCGGTATTTAACGGCGGCCATCTTGCTTTTCCTCATTTCTCTATTGCATTCGTGACAGACAGAACGCTGTGTAGCTGAGGCAGTTAGACAGGCTGGAGACAGGGACAGGCTGGAGACAGGCTGGAGACAGGCAGGAGACAGGCAGGAGACAGACAGGAGACAGACAGGAGACAGACAGAAAGCCAGGGAAAGGTAGGAAAAACGGAGCTGGCTGACAGGGAGATTTTTTTTTTTTCATCCAGCCTTTGTTAGCGTTTTCAGGCTGCTTATAGTAACTAACTGTGCATATATACTGAACTGATCTTAAGTCTGCTGTGAGGCATCCCATTCTGTGACTAAAGCAGCCTCTGTTTAAGACCATATAAGCATTTGCTCTTATCATATTTGAAATTAGGCCTGATAAAGACACTTTTGCTGGCCAAAGCACTACTGGACCCTGCCAGGTCCATTCCTGCCCAGGGCATCCCATTCTGTGACTACAGCAGCCTCTGTTTAAGACCATATAAGCATTTGCTCTTATCATATTTGAAATTAGCCTGATAAAGACACTTTTGCTGGCCAAAGCACTACTGGACCCTGCCAGGTCCATTCCTGCCCAGGGCATCCCATTCTGTGACTACAGCAGCCTCTGTTTAAGACCATATAAGCATTTGCTCTTATCATATTTGAAATTAGCCTGATAAAGACACTTTTGCTGGCCAAAGCACTACTGGACCCTGCCAGGTCCATTCCTGCCCAGGGCATCCCATTCTGTGACTAAAGCAGCCTCTGTTTAAGACCATATAAGCATTTGCTCTTATCATATTTGAAATTAGGCCTGATAAAGACACTTTTGCTGGCCAAAGCACTACTGGACCCTGCCAGGTCCATTCCTGCCCAGGGCATCCCATTCTGTGACTACAGCAGCCTCTGTTTAAGACCATATAAGCATTTGCTCTTATCATATTTGAAATTAGGCCTGATAAAGACACTTTTGCTGGCCAAAGCACTACTGGACCCTGCCAGGTCCATTCCTGCCCAGGGCATCCCATTCTGTGACTAAAGCAGCCTCTGTTTAAGACCATATAAGCATTTGCTCTTATCATATTTGAAATTAGGCCTGATAAAGACACCTTTGCTGGCCAAAGCACTACTGGACCCTGCCAGGTCGATTCCTGTTGGGGCATCCCATTCTGTGACTAAAGCAGCCTCTGTTTAAGACCATATAAGCATTTGCTCTTATCATATTTGAAATTAGGCCTGATAAAGACACTTTTGCTGGCCAAAGCACTACTGGACCCTGCCAGGTCCATTCCTGCCCAGGGCATCCCATTCTGTGACTACAGCAGCCTCTGTTTAAGACCATATAAGCATTTGCTCTTATCATATTTGAAATTAGCCTGATAAAGACACTTTTGCTGGCCAAAGC
This sequence comes from Gastrophryne carolinensis, assembly GCA_027917425.1. Classification (NCBI taxonomy): domain Eukaryota; kingdom Metazoa; phylum Chordata; class Amphibia; order Anura; family Microhylidae; genus Gastrophryne; species Gastrophryne carolinensis. The sequence continues at coordinate 509,320,798 of CM051234.1, forward strand.
ACTACTGGACCCTGCCAGGTCCATTCCTGCCCAGGGCATCCCATTCTGTGACTACAGCAGCCTCTGTTTAAGACCATATAAGCATTTGCTCTTATCATATTTGAAATTAGCCTGATAAAGACACTTTTGCTGGCCAAAGCACTACTGTACCCTGCCAGGTCCATTCCTGCCCAGGGCATCCCATTCTGTGACTACAGCAGCCTCTGTTTAAGACCATATAAGCATTTGCTCTTATCATATTTGAAATTAGGCCTGATAAAGACACTTTTGCTGGCCAAAGCACTACTGGACCCTGCCAGGTCCATTCCTGCCCAGGGCATCCCATTCTGTGACTAAAGCAGCCTCTGTTTAAGACCATATAAGCATTTGCTCTTATCATATTTGAAATTAGGCCTGATAAAGACACTTTTGCTGGCCAAAGCACTACTGGACCCTGCCAGGTCCATTCCTGCCCAGGGCATCCCATTCTGTGACTAAAGCAGCCTCTGTTTAAGACCATATAAGCATTTGCTCTTATCATATTTGAAATTAGGCCTGATAAAGACACTTTTGCTGGCCAAAGCACTACTGGACCCTGCCAGGTCGATTCCTGTTGGGGCATCCCATTCTGTGACTACAGCAGCCTCTGTTTAAGACCATATAAGCATTTGCTCTTATCATATTTGAAATTAGGCCTGATAAAGACACTTTTGCTGGCCAAAGCACTACTGGACCCTGCCAGGTCCATTCCTGCCCAGGGCATCCCATTCTGTGACTAAAGCAGCCTCTGTTTAAGACCATATAAGCATTTGCTCTTATCATATTTGAAATTAGGCCTGATAAAGACACTTTTGCTGGCCAAAGCACTACTGGACCCTGCCAGGTCCATTCCTGCCCAGGGCATCCCATTCTGTGACTAAAGCAGCCTCTGTTTAAGACCATATAAGCATTTGCTCTTATCATATTTGAAATTAGGCCTGATAAAGACACTTTTGCTGGCCAAAGCACTACTGGACCCTGCCAGGTCGATTCCTGTTGGGGCATCCCATTCTGTGACTACAGCAGCCTCTGTTTAAGACCATATAAGCATTTGCTCTTATCATATTTGAAATTAGGCCTGATAAAGACACTTTTGCTGGCCAAAGCACTACTGGACCCTGCCAGGTCGATTCCTGTTGGGGCATCCCATTCTGTGACTACAGCAGCCTCTGTTTAAGACCATATAAGCATTTGCTCTTATCATATTTGAAATTAGCCTGATAAAGACACTTTTGCTGGCCAAAGCACTACTGGACCCTGCCAGGTCCATTCCTGCCCAGGGCATCCCATTCTGTGACTAAAGCAGCCTCTGTTTAAGACCATATAAGCATTTGCTCTTATCATATTTGAAATTAGGCCTGATAAAGACACTTTTGCTGGCCAAAGCACTACTGGACCCTGCCAGGTCCATTCCTGCCCAGGGCATCCCATTCTGTGACTAAAGCAGCCTCTGTTTAAGACCATATAAGCATTTGCTCTTATCATATTTGAAATTAGGCCTGATAAAGACACTTTTGCTGGCCAAAGCACTACTGGACCCTGCCAGGTCCATTCCTGCCCGGGGCATCCCATTCTGTGACTACAGCAGCCTCTGTTTAAGACCATATAAGCATTTGCTCTTATCATATTTGAAATTAGGCCTGATAAAGACACTTTTGCTGGCCAAAGCACTACTGGACCCTGCCAGGTCCATTCCTGCCCGGGGCATCCCATTCTGTGACTACAGCAGCCTCTGTTTAAGACCATATAAGCATTTGCTCTTATCATATTTGAAATTAGGCCTGATAAAGACACTTTTGCTGGCCAAAGCACTACTGGACCCTGCCAGGTCCATTCCTGCCCGGGGCATCCCATTCTGTGACTACAGCAGCCTCTGTTTAAGACCATATAAGCATTTGCTCTTATCATATTTGAAATTAGGCCTGATAAAGACACTTTTGCTGGCCAAAGCACTACTGGACCCTGCCAGGTCGATTCCTGTTGGGGCATCCCATTCTGTGACTAAAGCAGCCTCTGTTTAAGACCATATAAGCATTTGCTCTTATCATATTTGAAATTAGGCCTGATAAAGACACTTTTGCTGGCCAAAGCACTACTGGACCCTGCCAGGTCGATTCCTGTTGGGGCATCCCATTCTGTGACTACAGCAGCCTCTGTTTAAGACCATATAAGCATTTGCTCTTATCATATTTGAAATTAGCCTGATAAAGACACTTTTGCTGGCCAAAGCACTACTGGACCCTGCCAGGTCCATTCCTGCCCAGGGCATCCCATTCTGTGACTAAAGCAGCCTCTGTTTAAGACCATATAAGCATTTGCTCTTATCATATTTGAAATTAGCCTGATAAAGACACTTTTGCTGGCCAAAGCACTACTGGACCCTGCCAGGTCCATTCCTGCCCAGGGCATCCCATTCTGTGACTAAAGCAGCCTCTGTTTAAGACCATATAAGCATTTGCTCTTATCATATTTGAAATTAGGCCTGATAAAGACACTTTTGCTGGCCAAAGCACTACTGGACCCTGCCAGGTCGATTCCTGTTGGGGCATCCCATTCTGTGACTAAAGCAGCCTCTGTTTAAGACCATATAAGCATTTGCTCTTATCATATTTGAAATTAGGCCTGATAAAGACACTTTTGCTGGCCAAAGCACTACTGGACCCTGCCAGGTCCATTCCTGCCCAGGGCATCCCATTCTGTGACTACAGCAGCCTCTGTTTAAGACCATATAAGCATTTGCTCTTATCATATTTGAAATTAGCCTGATAAAGACACTTTTGCTGGCCAAAGCACTACTGGACCCTGCCAGGTCCATTCCTGCCCAGGGCATCCCATTCTGTGACTACAGCAGCCTCTGTTTAAGACCATATAAGCATTTGCTCTTATCATATTTGAAATTAGCCTGATAAAGACACTTTTGCTGGCCAAAGCACTACTGGACCCTGCCAGGTCCATTCCTGCCCAGGGCATCCCATTCTGTGACTACAGCAGCCTCTGTTTAAGACCATATAAGCATTTGCTCTTATCATATTTGAAATTAGGCCTGATAAAGACACTTTTGCTGGCCAAAGCACTACTGGACCCTGCCAGGTCCATTCCTGCCCAGGGCATCCCATTCTGTGACTAAAGCAGCCTCTGTTTAAGACCATATAAGCATTTGCTCTTATCATATTTGAAATTAGGCCTGATAAAGACACTTTTGCTGGCCAAAGCACTACTGGACCCTGCCAGGTCCATTCCTGCCCAGGGCATCCCATTCTGTGACTAAAGCAGCCTCTGTTTAAGACCATATAAGCATTTGCTCTTATCATATTTGAAATTAGGCCTGATAAAGACACTTTTGCTGGCCAAAGCACTACTGGACCCTGCCAGGTCGATTCCTGTTGGGGCATCCCATTCTGTGACTACAGCAGCCTCTGTTTAAGACCATATAAGCATTTGCTCTTATCATATTTGAAATTAGGCCTGATAAAGACACTTTTGCTGGCCAAAGCACTACTGGACCCTGCCAGGTCCATTCCTGCCCAGGGCATCCCATTCTGTGACTAAAGCAGCCTCTGTTTAAGACCATATAAGCATTTGCTCTTATCATATTTGAAATTAGGCCTGATAAAGACACTTTTGCTGGCCAAAGCACTACTGGACCCTGCCAGGTCCATTCCTGCCCAGGGCATCCCATTCTGTGACTAAAGCAGCCTCTGTTTAAGACCATATAAGCATTTGCTCTTATCATATTTGAAATTAGGCCTGATAAAGACACTTTTGCTGGCCAAAGCACTACTGGACCCTGCCAGGTCGATTCCTGTTGGGGCATCCCATTCTGTGACTACAGCAGCCTCTGTTTAAGACCATATAAGCATTTGCTCTTATCATATTTGAAATTAGGCCTGATAAAGACACTTTTGCTGGCCAAAGCACTACTGGACCCTGCCAGGTCGATTCCTGTTGGGGCATCCCATTCTGTGACTACAGCAGCCTCTGTTTAAGACCATATAAGCATTTGCTCTTATCATATTTGAAATTAGCCTGATAAAGACACTTTTGCTGGCCAAAGCACTACTGGACCCTGCCAGGTCCATTCCTGCCCAGGGCATCCCATTCTGTGACTAAAGCAGCCTCTGTTTAAGACCATATAAGCATTTGCTCTTATCATATTTGAAATTAGGCCTGATAAAGACACTTTTGCTGGCCAAAGCACTACTGGACCCTGCCAGGTCCATTCCTGCCCAGGGCATCCCATTCTGTGACTAAAGCAGCCTCTGTTTAAGACCATATAAGCATTTGCTCTTATCATATTTGAAATTAGGCCTGATAAAGACACTTTTGCTGGCCAAAGCACTACTGGACCCTGCCAGGTCCATTCCTGCCCGGGGCATCCCATTCTGTGACTACAGCAGCCTCTGTTTAAGACCATATAAGCATTTGCTCTTATCATATTTGAAATTAGGCCTGATAAAGACACTTTTGCTGGCCAAAGCACTACTGGACCCTGCCAGGTCCATTCCTGCCCGGGGCATCCCATTCTGTGACTACAGCAGCCTCTGTTTAAGACCATATAAGCATTTGCTCTTATCATATTTGAAATTAGGCCTGATAAAGACACTTTTGCTGGCCAAAGCACTACTGGACCCTGCCAGGTCCATTCCTGCCCGGGGCATCCCATTCTGTGACTACAGCAGCCTCTGTTTAAGACCATATAAGCATTTGCTCTTATCATATTTGAAATTAGGCCTGATAAAGACACTTTTGCTGGCCAAAGCACTACTGGACCCTGCCAGGTCGATTCCTGTTGGGGCATCCCATTCTGTGACTAAAGCAGCCTCTGTTTAAGACCATATAAGCATTTGCTCTTATCATATTTGAAATTAGGCCTGATAAAGACACTTTTGCTGGCCAAAGCACTACTGGACCCTGCCAGGTCGATTCCTGTTGGGGCATCCCATTCTGTGACTACAGCAGCCTCTGTTTAAGACCATATAAGCATTTGCTCTTATCATATTTGAAATTAGGCCTGATAAAGACACTTTTGCTGGCCAAAGCACTACTGGACCCTGCCAGGTCGATTCCTGTTGGGGCATCACATTCTGTGACTAAAGCAGCCTCTGTTTAAGACCATATAAGCATTTGCTCTTATCATATTTGAAATTAGGCCTGATAAAGACACTTTTGCTGGCCAAAGCACTACTGGACCCTGCCAGGTCGATTCCTGTTGGGGCATCCCATTCTGTGACTACAGCAGCCTCTGTTTAAGACCATATAAGCATTTGCTCTTATCATATTTGAAATTAGCCTGATAAAGACACTTTTGCTGGCCAAAGCACTACTGGACCCTGCCAGGTCCATTCCTGCCCAGGGCATCCCATTCTGTGACTAAAGCAGCCTCTGTTTAAGACCATATAAGCATTTGCTCTTATCATATTTGAAATTAGCCTGATAAAGACACTTTTGCTGGCCAAAGCACTACTGGACCCTGCCAGGTCCATTCCTGCCCAGGGCATCCCATTCTGTGACTAAAGCAGCCTCTGTTTAAGACCATATAAGCATTTGCTCTTATCATATTTGAAATTAGGCCTGATAAAGACACTTTTGCTGACCAAAGCACTACTGGACCCTGCCAGGTCCATTCCTGCCCAGGGCATCCCATTCTGTGACTAAAGCAGCCTCTGTTTAAGACCATATAAGCATTTGCTCTTATCATATTTGAAATTAGGCCTGATAAAGACACTTTTGCTGGCCAAAGCACTACTGGACCCTGCCAGGTCCATTCCTGCCCGGGGCATCCCATTCTGTGACTACAGCAGCCTCTGTTTAAGACCATATAAGCATTTGCTCTTATCATATTTGAAATTAGGCCTGATAAAGACACTTTTGCTGGCCAAAGCACTACTGGACCCTGCCAGGTCCATTCCTGCCCGGGGCATCCCATTCTGTGACTACAGCAGCCTCTGTTTAAGACCATATAAGCATTTGCTCTTATCATATTTGAAATTAGGCCTGATAAAGACACTTTTGCTGGCCAAAGCACTACTGGACCCTGCCAGGTCGATTCCTGTTGGGGCATCCCATTCTGTGACTAAAGCAGCCTCTGTTTAAGACCATATAAGCATTTGCTCTTATCATATTTGAAATTAGGCCTGATAAAGACACTTTTGCTGGCCAAAGCACTACTGGACCCTGCCAGGTCGATTCCTGTTGGGGCATCCCATTCTGTGACTACAGCAGCCTCTGTTTAAGACCATATAAGCATTTGCTCTTATCATATTTGAAATTAGCCTGATAAAGACACTTTTGCTGGCCAAAGCACTACTGGACCCTGCCAGGTCCATTCCTGCCCAGGGCATCCCATTCTGTGACTAAAGCAGCCTCTGTTTAAGACCATATAAGCATTTGCTCTTATCATATTTGAAATTAGCCTGGTAAAGACACTTTTGCTGGCCAAAGCACTACTGGACCCTGCCAGGTCCATTCCTGCCCAGGGCATCCCATTCTGTGACTAAAGCAGCCTCTGTTTAAGACCATATAAGCATTTGCTCTTATCATATTTGAAATTAGGCCTGATAAAGACACTTTTGCTGGCCAAAGCACTACTGGACCCTGCCAGGTCGATTCCTGTTGGGGCATCCCATTCTGTGACTAAAGCAGCCTCTGTTTAAGACCATATAAGCATTTGCTCTTATCATATTTGAAATTAGGCCTGATAAAGACACTTTTGCTGGCCAAAGCACTACTGGACCCTGCCAGGTCCATTCCTGCCCAGGGCATCCCATTCTGTGACTACAGCAGCCTCTGTTTAAGACCATATAAGCATTTGCTCTTATCATATTTGAAATTAGCCTGATAAAGACACTTTTGCTGGCCAAAGCACTACTGGACCCTGCCAGGTCCATTCCTGCCCAGGGCATCCCATTCTGTGACTACAGCAGCCTCTGTTTAAGACCATATAAGCATTTGCTCTTATCATATTTGAAATTAGCCTGATAAAGACACTTTTGCTGGCCAAAGCACTACTGGACCCTGCCAGGTCCATTCCTGCCCAGGGCATCCCATTCTGTGACTACAGCAGCCTCTGTTTAAGACCATATAAGCATTTGCTCTTATCATATTTGAAATTAGGCCTGATAAAGACACTTTTGCTGGCCAAAGCACTACTGGACCTTGCCAGGTCCATTCCTGCCCAGGGCATCCCATTCTGTGACTAAAGCAGCCTCTGTTTAAGACCATATAAGCATTTGCTCTTATCATATTTGAAATTAGGCCTGATAAAGACACTTTTGCTGGCCAAAGCACTACTGGACCCTGCCAGGTCCATTCCTGCCCAGGGCATCCCATTCTGTGACTAAAGCAGCCTCTGTTTAAGACCATATAAGCATTTGCTCTTATCATATTTGAAATTAGGCCTGATAAAGACACTTTTGCTGGCCAAAGCACTACTGGACCCTGCCAGGTCGATTCCTGTTGGGGCATCCCATTCTGTGACTACAGCAGCCTCTGGTTAAGACCATATAAGCATTTGCTCTTATCATATTTGAAATTAGGCCTGATAAAGACACTTTTGCTGGCCAAAGCACTACTGGACCCTGCCAGGTCCATTCCTGCCCAGGGCATCCCATTCTGTGACTAAAGCAGCCTCTGTTTAAGACCATATAAGCATTTGCTCTTATCATATTTGAAATTAGGCCTGATAAAGACACTTTTGCTGGCCAAAGCACTACTGGACCCTGCCAGGTCCATTCCTGCCCAGGGCATCCCATTCTGTGACTAAAGCAGCCTCTGTTTAAGACCATATAAGCATTTGCTCTTATCATATTTGAAATTAGGCCTGATAAAGACACTTTTGCTGGCCAAAGCACTACTGGACCCTGCCAGGTCGATTCCTGTTGGGGCATCCCATTCTGTGACTACAGCAGCCTCTGTTTAAGACCATATAAGCATTTGCTCTTATCATATTTGAAATTAGGCCTGATAAAGACACTTTTGCTGGCCAAAGCACTACTGGACCCTGCCAGGTCGATTCCTGTTGGGGCATCCCATTCTGTGACTACAGCAGCCTCTGTTTAAGACCATATAAGCATTTGCTCTTATCATATTTGAAATTAGCCTGATAAAGACACTTTTGCTGGCCAAAGCACTACTGGACCCTGCCAGGTCCATTCCTGCCCAGGGCATCCCATTCTGTGACTAAAGCAGCCTCTGTTTAAGACCATATAAGCATTTGCTCTTATCATATTTGAAATTAGCCTGATAAAGACACTTTTGCTGGCCAAAGCACTACTGGACCCTGCCAGGTCCATTCCTGCCCAGGGCATCCCATTCTGTGACTAAAGCAGCCTCTGTTTAAGACCATATAAGCATTTGCTCTTATCATATTTGAAATTAGGCCTGATAAAGACACTTTTGCTGGCCAAAGCACTACTGGACCCTGCCAGGTCCATTCCTGCCCAGGGCATCCCATTCTGTGACTACAGCAGCCTCTGTTTAAGACCATATAAGCATTTGCTCTTATCATATTTGAAATTAGGCCTGATAAAGACACTTTTGCTGGCCAAAGCACTACTGGACCCTGCCAGGTCCATTCCTGCCCGGGGCATCCCATTCTGTGACTACAGCAGCCTCTGTTTAAGACCATATAAGCATTTGCTCTTATCATATTTGAAATTAGGCCTGATAAAGACACTTTTGCTGGCCAAAGCACTACTGGACCCTGCCAGGTCCATTCCTGCCCAGGGCATCCCATTCTGTGACTACAGCAGCCTCTGTTTAAGACCATATAAGCATTTGCTCTTATCATATTTGAAATTAGGCCTGATAAAGACACTTTTGCTGGCCAAAGCACTACTGGACCCTGCCAGGTCGATTCCTGTTGGGGCATCCCATTCTGTGACTAAAGCAGCCTCTGTTTAAGACCATATAAGCATTTGCTCTTATCATATTTGAAATTAGGCCTGATAAAGACACTTTTGCTGGCCAAAGCACTACTGGACCCTGCCAGGTCGATTCCTGTTGGGGCATCCCATTCTGTGACTACAGCAGCCTCTGTTTAAGACCATATAAGCATTTGCTCTTATCATATTTGAAATTAGCCTGATAAAGACACTTTTGCTGGCCAAAGCACTACTGGACCCTGCCAGGTCCATTCCTGCCCAGGGCATCCCATTCTGTGACTAAAGCAGCCTCTGTTTAAGACCATATAAGCATTTGCTCTTATCATATTTGAAATTAGGCCTGATAAAGACATTTTTGCTGGCCAAAGCACTACTGGACCCTGCCAGGTCCATTCCTGCCCAGGGCATCCCATTCTGTGACTAAAGCAGCCTCTGTTTAAGACCATATAAGCATTTGCTCTTATCATATTTGAAATTAGGCCTGATAAAGACACTTTTGCTGGCCAAAGCACTACTGGACCCTGCCAGGTCCATTCCTGCCCGGGGCATCCCATTCTGTGACTACAGCAGCCTCTGTTTAAGACCATATAAGCATTTGCTCTTATCATATTTGAAATTAGCCTGATAAAGACACTTTTGCTGGCCAAAGCACTACTGGACCCTGCCAGGTCCATTCCTGCCCAGGGCATCCCATTCTGTGACTAAAGCAGCCTCTGTTTAAGACCATATAAGCATTTGCTCTTATCATATTTGAAATTAGGCCTGATAAAGACACTTTTGCTGGCCAAAGCACTACTGGACCCTGCCAGGTCGATTCCTGCCCGGGGCATCCCATTCTGTGACTACAGCAGCCTCTGTTTAAGACCATATAAGCATTTGCTCTTATCATATTTGAAATTAGCCTGATAAAGACACTTTTGCTGGGCATAGGCTTACTGCTGCCTGCCAGGTGCACTTCTGTTGAGGCATCCCATTCTGTAACATAGCATACCCCTCTTTATTTACACTAAGCAGCTCTCTTATTTACACTAAGCAGGCCTGTTGGAGGCTGAGTGTTACTGCTCACTTTTGGTGTGCATTATATTCTGTTTCATATAGACCCACCGCTGCCCGGGGTTTTTTTAAATATCACCTACTACCACGCCAGTTAGACTATGTCGGGCAGACAAGTGCCTGGAAGTGAAAAGAGGAGTGGCAGAGGCCAAGATTCCGCAGGCAGAGCTCGCATCAGACTGGGGGCCAGTAGCAGCAGGAGTCACGCTGAGAGACCTAATCTGCCAGTATCTGCTAGCGGTCGGGTCTCCACCAGTAACGCATCTGCCGTGGTAGATTGGTTGACGCGCTCATCAACAACATCATCACAACTTACGTCTGAGACCCCCAGTCTAGGGTCGGTAGGTTCCTCTGACACAACCCTGAGTTGGCATGCCCCGAGAGCAGTCCCTGTCCTCCCATTGCCTCTGGCCTACGCCGTTCCCTCCCCCAGCGACGTATCCTATGCTTTGGGTTCAGCTCCACTCTTTAGTGAGGAGGACCATCAGATAGAGGACAGTCAGCAGCTACTGCCCAGCCAAGAAATGGAGGTGGCTTCTTTAGCTAGGCAGACAAATAGTGATGTGGACAGTGTCGTGGGTGCTGCGAGCGTTCCAGCTCCTGCGCCAGACACTGTTGACGAATCCACGAACATCAGTGACGTACAGCCACAACTCGGTGATGATGATGATGATGACGATGAAGCCGATCGCACTTGGGAGCCGGGTGATGAAGGGGCTTCATCGTCATCATCAGGAGAAGAGGGGTGCAGGTTGCCCCGGAGTCAGCAGCTGAGGCAGCAAGGTGGTAGCAGTCAGCATGGGGGCACAATTCCAAAGGCTGGAGCCGGCCGGGGCCGGGGCCGGGGTAGAGCACCTGCTGTGCGGCAATCTACCTTATCGGGAGGTAGTGGAGCAGGGGTTCCTGGAGTTGGCAACAGCAGCAGTGAATCAGTGAGGCCAGGGGGTGGGAAAAGTAGCTACTCGGCAGTGTGGCAGTTTTTCCTGAGGCATCCGCAGGAGGGTAACATGGCCACATGCAAGATATGTAGGCAAAAGGTGAAGCGTGGCCAGGGTCCAAATGTTGGCACCACGGCCCTGCGTCAACATATGATGCGTCACCATAAAACGACCTGGGAGAACCGAGGCTCCCAAGGGGTGGTCCAGTCTGCTTCCTCACCAAGTGAGCTCCCAATTTCTGCCAGCCAAGGCTCCAGCACCTCAGCCGAAGGCAGCTGTGCGTCATACCCATCCTCTGTCGCTCCTGCTCCTCCTCCTCCAAGTCATGCATCCCGCCAGCAATCCATCAGCGAAGCCATGTCCAAGAGACAGCAGTATGCGCCCACTCATCCTACGGCGCAGAAGCTGAATGTGCTCCTGTCCAAGTTGCTGGTGCTGCAGTCGCTCCCTTTTCAGGTGGTGGAATCTGCACCTTTCAGAGAACTGATGGCTTGTGCCGAGCCGAGGTGGAGAGTCCCAAGCCGTCATTTCTTTGCCAAGAAGGCAGTACCAGCGCTGCACACTTTTGTTGAACAGAAGGTGGGCCAGTCCTTGAGCCTGTCGGTGTGTAGCAAAATACATGGCAGCGCCGACATCTGGAGCTGTAACTACGGTCAGGGGCAGTACATGTCGTTTACGGCCCACTGGGTGAATGTGGTCCCTTTGCAGCAGCAACTTGGACAGGTCACGCCGCTTCGGCCTCCGCGCTCTCTGCCCATTGGGCCTGTGACACCGTGCGACTCGGCCTCCTCATCCTCCGCCATCTCCTCACCCTCCACTGTAGGCTCAAGTCTCAGTGCCCCTCCAGTCTACCATGTGTGCAGGGCACGGAGGTGTCACGCAGTGCTTCACATGGTTTGTCTTGGCGAACGGAGTCACACAGGGGAGGAACTGCTTAAATGTATTCATCAGGAAATCCAAACATGGCTTACTCCGAGAAAACTTAAAATGGGAATCATGGTTACCGACAATGGGAAGAACATTTTGTCTGCGCTGCGCCAAGGAAGCCTGACCCATGCCCCCTGCATGGCTCACGTCTTCAATCTGGTTGTCAAGCGGTTTCTGAAGTGTTCCCCCCATCTGCAGGACATCCTAACAACTTCACGGAAACTTTGCATGCACTTCAGCCACTCCTACACCGCCAAACACACCCTTCTTGAGCTACAGCGTCAGAATGGTATCCCCCAACATAGTCTGATTTGCGATGTTTCCACCCGTTGGAATTCCACCCTTCACATGTTGGACCGATTATATGAACAGAGAAAAGCCATCACGGATTTCCTGATGATCCAAGCAGATAGGGGGACTCCCCTGTGTAACTTCAATGTCAACCAGTGGCAGCTCATACGTGACACCTGCCGTTTGCTCAGGCCCTTTGAGGAAGCCACTTTATTTGTCAGTCGGCAGGATTACGGGATGAACGACGTGATTCCACTGCTTCATGTACTACAGCACATGTTGGAAACCATGGCTGGTCAGGGCACTGGAGACATGGCGTTTACATCTTACGGCCACATGAACCCCGTTGGAGCTGAACTGGAGGAGGAGGAGGAGGAAGAGGAGGAGGAGGAGTTGCCCAGCGAAACACAGTTTAGGCTTGGCGAAATGGCTGGTTTATCTAGTCAGCGGACAGGAGAGGAGGAGCAGGAGCAGCCAGAGGAGCTAGAGGTTTTTGAGGAAGGAGAGACAGAGGACCCGGGCACACCGTGGCAGTATGCAGTGGAGATGGAGACAGGTAGTCCATCCGAGTCACTTGCGCAAATGGCACGAAGCATGCTCACATGCTTGCGTAGTGACCCCAGAATTGTTTCCATCTGTCGGCGGGATGACTTCTGGCTGTCCACCTTATTGGACCCTCGCTTCCGGCACAAAATGGGGGCATTTTTTAAACCCACCGAGAGGGAGGACAAACTCAACTACTACAAAGACATTCTACGTAGGCAGTTGGCCGATGCCTATCTGCGCCATGGTCCATACTCTCGCAGGTCTGACTCGAGGGGACCTCTGCGCTCACCTTCCACTGCCATGGCCGCTGGGGGGGTTGGCAGCAGCAGCAGCAGAAGCTCCATCAGCAGCAGCAGCCTCAGTCTTCAGTCGCTAATGAGTAGCTTTCTACACCCGCATAGTGAGGCTACTCATGAGCAGCAGGAAGACCTGGAGCAGGACCTGAACCAGCAGGTCATGTCATACTTTGACATGACCATGCCAACACACCTTGAGGATCCGCTGGACTTCTGGGCAGCCAAACTTGATTTGTGGCCGCAACTAGCAGAGTTTGCCCTGGAAAAGCTGTCCTGCCCGGCAAGTAGCGTGCCATCTGAGCGGGTGTTTAGTGCGGCGGGGGCCATAGTTACGGCGAGGAGAACTCGTCTGTCAACTAAAAATGTGGAGAGACTCACCTTTGTCAAAATGAATCAGGGATGGATCAGCCAGGATTTCCACCCACCAATGCCTGATGCATGCGACTAGATTCAGCATGGTGCCACGTTTTACACTTTCCAAATGGTGCAAAACATATTTATGTCTTTAGGCCATTTTTTGGGCTCCTGCTGCTGCTGCTGCCAACTCCTGCCAACTCCAGGGTGTGATTCATCCAATTTTTGGGCTCCTGAGGCCAACTCCAGTGTATATTTGGGCTCCTGCTGCTGCTGCTGCCAACTTCTGCCAACTCCAGGGTGTGATTCATCCAATTTTTGGGCTCCTGAGGCCAACTCCAGTGTATATTTGGGCTCCTGCTGCTGCTACTGTCAACTCCTGCCAACTCCAGGGTGTGATTCATCCAATTTTTGGGCTCCTGAGGCCAACTCCAGTGTATATTTGGGCTCCTGCTGCTGCTGCTGCCAACTTCTGCCAACTCCAGGGTGTGATTCATCCAATTTTTGGGCTCCTGAGGCCAACTCCAGTGTATATTTGGGCTCCTGCTGCTGCTACTGTCAACTCCTGCCAACTCCAGGGTGTGATTCATCCAATTTTTGGGCTCCTGAGGCCAACTCCAGTGTATATTTGGGCTCCTGCTGCTGCTGCTGCCAACTTCTGCCAACTCCAGGGTGTGATTCATCCAATTTTTGGGCTCCTGAGGCCAACTCCAGTGTATATTTGGGCTCCTGCTGCTGCTACTGTCAACTCCTGCCAACTCCAGGGTGTGATTCATCCAATTTTTGGGCTCCTGAGGCCAACTCCAGTGTATATTTGGGCTCCTGCTGCTGCTACTGTCAACTCCTGCCAACTCCAGGGTGTGATTCATCCAATTTTTGGGCTCCTGAGGCCAACTCCAGTGTATATTTGGGCTCCTGCTGCTGCTGCTGCCAACTTCTGCCAACTCCAGGGTGTGATTCATCCAATTTTTGGGCTCCTGAGGCCAACTCCAGTGTATATTTGGGCTCCTGCTGCTGCTGCTGCCAACTTCTGCCAACTCCAGGGTGTGATTCATCCAATTTTTGGGCTCCTGAAGCCAACTCCAGTGTATATTTGGGCTCCTGCTGCTGCTGGTGTCAACTCCTGCCAACTCCAGGGTGTGATTCATCCAATTTTTGGGCTCCTGAGGCCAACTCCAGTGTATATTTGGGCTCCTGCTGCTGCTGCTGCCAACTTCTGCCAACTCCAGGGTGTGATTCATCCAATTTTTGGGCTCCTGAGGCCAACTCCAGTGTATATTTGGGCTCCTGCTGCTGCTGCTGCCAACTTCTGCCAACTCCAGGGTGTGATTCATCCAATTTTTGGGCTCCTGAAGCCAACTCCAGTGTATATTTGGGCTCCTGCTGCTGCTGGTGTCAACTCCTGCCAACTCCAGGGTGTGATTCATCCAATTTTTGGGCTCCTGAGGCCAACTCCAGTGTATATTTGGGCTCCTGCTGCTGCTGCTGCCAACTTCTGCCAACTCCAGGGTGTGATTCATCCAATTTTTGGGCTCCTGAGGCCAACTCCAGTGTATATTTGGGCTCCTGCTGCTGCTGGTGTCAACTCCTGCCAACTCCAGGGTGTGATTCATCCAATTTTTGGGCTCCTGAAGCCAACTCCAGTGTATATTTGGGCTCCTGCTGCTGCTACTGTCAACTCCTGCCAACTCCAGGGTGTGATTCATCCAATTTTTGGGCTCCTGAGGCCAACTCCAGTGTATATTTGGGCTCCTGCTGCTGCTGCTGCCAACTTCTGCCAACTCCAGGGTGTGATTCATCCAATTTTTGGGCTCCTGAGGCCAACTCCAGTGTATATTTGGGCTCCTGCTGCTGCTACTGTCAACTCCTGCCAACTCCAGGGTGTGATTCATCCAATTTTTGGGCTCCTGAAGCCAACTCCAGTGTATATTTGGGCTCCTGCTGCTGCTGCTGCCAACTCCTGCCAACTCCAGGGTGTGATTCATCCAATTTTTGGGCTCCTGAGGCCAACTCCAGTGTATATTTGGGCTCCTGCTGCTGCTGCTGCCAACTTCTGCCAACTCCAGGGTGTGATTCATCCAATTTTTGGGCTCCTGAGGCCAACTCCAGTGTATATTTGGGCTCCTGCTGCTGCTACTGTCAACTCCTGCCAACTCCAGGGTGTGATTCATCCAATTTTTGGGCTCCTGAGGCCAACTCCAGTGTATATTTGGGCTCCTGCTGCTGCTGCTGCCAACTTCTGCCAACTCCAGGGTGTGATTCATCCAATTTTTGGGCTCCTGAGGCCAACTCCAGTGTATATTTGGGCTCCTGCTGCTGCTGCTGCCAACTTCTGCCAACTCCAGGGTGTGATTCATCCAATTTTTGGGCTCCTGAGGCCAACTCCAGTGTATATTTGGGCTCCTGCTGCTGCTACTGTCAACTCCTGCCAACTCCAGGGTGTGATTCATCCAATTTTTGGGCTCCTGAGGCCAACTCCAGTGTATATTTGGGCTCCTGCTGCTGCTGCTGCCAACTTCTGCCAACTCCAGGGTGTGATTCATCCAATTTTTGGGCTCCTGAGGCCAACTCCAGTGTATATTTGGGCTCCTGCTGCTGCTGCTGCCAACTTCTGCCAACTCCAGGGTGTGATTCATCCAATTTTTGGGCTCCTGAAGCCAACTCCAGTGTATATTTGGGCTCCTGCTGCTGCTGGTGTCAACTCCTGCCAACTCCAGGGTGTGATTCATCCAATTTTTGGGCTCCTGAAGCCAACTCCAGTGTATATTTGGGCTCCTGCTGCTGCTGCTGCCAACTTCTGCCAACTCCAGGGTGTGATTCATCCAATTTTTGGGCTCCTGAGGCCAACTCCAGTGTATATTTGGGCTCCTGCTGCTGCTGCTGCCAACTTCTGTCAACTCCAGGGTGTGATTCATCCAATTTTTGGGCTCCTGAAGCCAACTCCAGTGTATATTTGGGCTCCTGCTGCTGCTGGTGTCAACTCCTGCCAACTCCAGGGTGTGATTCATCCAATTTTTGGGCTCCTGAGGCCAACTCCAGTGTATATTTGGGCTCCTGCTGCTGCTGCTGCCAACTTCTGCCAACTCCAGGGTGTGATTCATCCAATTTTTGGGCTCCTGAGGCCAACTCCAGTGTATATTTGGGCTCCTGCTGCTGCTACTGTCAACTCCTGCCAACTCCAGGGTGTGATTCATCCAATTTTTGGGCTCCTGAGGCCAACTCCAGTGTATATTTGGGCTCCTGCTGCTGCTGCTGCCAACTTCTGCCAACTCCAGGGTGTGATTCATCCAATTTTTGGGCTCCTGAGGCCAACTCCAGTGTATATTTGGGCTCCTGCTGCTGCTGCTGCCAACTTCTGCCAACTCCAGGGTGTGATTCATCCAATTTTTGGGCTCCTGAAGCCAACTCCAGTGTATATTTGGGCTCCTGCTGCTGCTGGTGTCAACTCCTGCCAACTCCAGGGTGTGATTCATCCAATTTTTGGGCTCCTGAAGCCAACTCCAGTGTATATTTGGGCTCCTGCTGCTGCTGCTGCCAACTTCTGCCAACTCCAGGGTGTGATTCATCCAATTTTTGGGCTCCTGAGGCCAACTCCAGTGTATATTTGGGCTCCTGCTGCTGCTGCTGCCAACTTCTGCCAACTCCAGGGTGTGATTCATCCAATTTTTGGGCTCCTGAAGCCAACTCCAGTGTATATTTGGGCTCCTGCTGCTGCTGGTGTCAACTCCTGCCAACTCCAGGGTGTGATTCATCCAATTTTTGGGCTCCTGAGGCCAACTCCAGTGTATATTTGGGCTCCTGCTGCTGCTGCTGCCAACTTCTGCCAACTCCAGGGTGTGATTCATCCAATTTTTGGGCTCCTGAGGCCAACTCCAGTGTATATTTGGGCTCCTGCTGCTGCTACTGTCAACTCCTGCCAACTCCAGGGTGTGATTCATCCAATTTTTGGGCTCCTGAGGCCAACTCCAGTGTATATTTGGGCTCCTGCTGCTGCTGCTGCCAACTTCTGCCAACTCCAGGGTGTGATTCATCCAATTTTTGGGCTCCTGAAGCCAACTCCAGTGTATATTTGGGCTCCTGCTGCTGCTGCTGCTGCCAACTTCTGCCAACTCCAGGGTGTGATTCATCCAATTTTTGGGCTCCTGAGGCCAACTCCAGTGTATATTTGGGCTCCTTCTGCCCCTCATAGTGATGCCACTTCAACTCTCTGCAATTGTGCCGCTCTGCGATTCTATTAGCGATGCCTCTGATCTGCATGTGATATTTCTTCAAAGTATTATTTAACTAACCCAGCACGCATCCTGTGCGTGTTACAGCAAGGCTGAATGGTTTACAACCCTATTGAGGCTGTAGGAGGCTCAGAAATAGCCGTTTTTAATAGCGATTCGTCGCGAATTTATTCGGGTCGAAACGATTTTTGTCGGAAAATTCGGCGAATCAGTCGAATCGAATTTTTCAAAAGTTCGCTCATCTCTAATTCCAAACACTAGCATAAATATTTCAAGACTACCTGTCTATTATCTGGTTGGATTTTGTAATCAAGGTCACTTTACCACTGTCAAACGAGCCAACCTCTGTATGTGAGGAGGGGGCATTCCAAACACTAGGATAAATATTTCAAGACTACCTGTCTATTAGCTTGTTGGATTGTGTAACCAATGTCACTTTACCACTATCAAAGGAGCCAACCTCTGTATGTGAGGAGGGGGCATCCCAAACACTAGCATAAATATTTCAAGACTACCTGCCTATTAGCTGGTTGGATTTTGTAATCAAGGTCACTTTATCACTGTCAAACGAGCCAACCTCTGTATGTGAGGAGGGGGCATCCCAAACACTTGCATTAATATTTGAAGACTACCTGTCAATTAGCTGGTTGGATTTTGTAATCAACGTCACTTTACCACTATCAAAGGAGCCAACCTCTGTATGTGAGGAGGGGGCATCCCAAACACTAGCATAAATATTTCAAGACTACCTGTCTATTAGCTGGTTGGATTTTGTAATCAACGTCACTTTACCACTATCAAACGAGCCAACCTCTGTATGTGAGGAGGGGGCATCCCAAACACTAGCATACATATTTCAATACTACCTGTCTATTAGCTGGTTGGATTGTGTAACCAATGTCACTTTGCCACTATCAAAGGAGCCAACCTCTGTATGTGAGGAGGGGGCATCCCGAACACTAGCATAAATATTTCAAGACTACCTGTCTACTAACTGGTTGCATTTTGTAAGCAAAGTTACTTTTCCACAATCAAAGGAGCCAAGCTCTGCATTTGAAGAGGGGGAATCCCAAACACTAGGATAAATATTTCAAGACTACCTGTCTATTAGCTGGTTGGATTGTGTAACCAATGTCACTTTTCCACTATCAAAGGAGCCAACCTCTGTATGTGAGGAGGGGGCATCCCAAACACTAGCATAAATATTTCAAGACTACCTGTCTATTAGCTGGTTGGATTTTGTAATCAAGGTCACTTTACCACTATCAAACGAACCAAACTCTGTATGTTAGGAGGGGGCATCCCAAACACTAGCATACATATTTCAAGACTACCTGTCTATTAACTAGTTGCATTTTGTAAGCAAAGTCACTTTTCCACTATCAAACGAGCCAACCTCTGTATGTGAGGAGGGGGCATCCCAAACACTAGCATAAATATTTCAAGACTACCTGTCTATTAGCTGGTTGGATTGGGTAACCAATATCACTTTACCACTATCAAAGGAGCCAACCTCTGTATGTGAGGAGGGGGCATCCCAAACACTAGCATAAATATTTCAAGACTACCTGTCTACTAACTGGTTGCATTTTGTAAGCAAAGTCACTTTTCCACTATCAAAGGAGCCAACCTCTGTATGTGAGGAGGGGGCATCCCAAACACTAGCATAAATATTTCAAGACTACCTGTCTATTAGCTGGTTGTATTGTGTAACCAATGTCACTTTACCACTATCAAATGAGCCAACCTCTGTATGTGAGGAGGGGGCATCCCAAACCCTAGCATAAATATATCAAGACTACCTGTCTATTAGCTGGTTGGATTTTGTAATCAACGTCACTTTACCACTATCAAACGAGCCAACCTCTGTATGTGAGGAGGGGGCATCCCAAACACTAGCATACATATTTCAATACTACCTGTCTATTAACTAGTTGCATTTTGTAAGCAAAGTCACTTTTCCACTATCAAAGGAGCCAACCTCTGTATGTGAGGAGGGGGCATTCCAAACACTAGGATACATATTTCAAGACTACCTGTCTATTAGCTGGTTGGATTGTGTAACCAATGTCACTTTACCACTATCAAAGGAGCCAACCTCTGTATGTGAGGAGGGGGCATCCCAAACACTAGCATAAATATTTCAAGACTACCTGCCTATTAGCTGGTTGGATTTTGTAATCAAGGTCACTTTACCACTATCAAAGGAGCTAACCTCTGTATGTGAGGAGGGGGCATCCCAAACACTTGCATTAATATTTGAAGACTACCTGTCAATTAGCTGGTTGGATTTTGTAATCAACGTCACTTTACCACTATCAAAGGAGCCAACCTCTGTATGTGAGGAGGGGGCATCCCAAACACTAGCATAAATATTTCAAGACTACCTATCTATTAGCTGGTTGGATTTTGTAATCAACGTCCCTTTACCACTATCAAAGGAGCTAACCTCTGTATGTGAGGAGGGGGCATCCCAAACACTAGCATAAATATTTTAAGACTACTTGTCTATTAACTAGTTGCATTTTGTAAGCAAAGTCACTTTACCACTATCAAAGGAGCCAACCTCTGTATGTGAGGAGGGGGCATCCCAAACACTAGCATAAATATTTCAAGACTACCTGTCTATTAGCTGGTTGGATTTTGTAATCAACGTCACTTTACCACTATCAAACGAGCCAACCTCTGTATGTGAGGAGGGGGCATCCCAAACACTAGCATACATATTTCAAGACTACCTGTCTATTAGCTGGTTGGATTGTGTAACCAATGTCACTTTGCCACTATCAAAGGAGCCAACCTCTGTATGTGAGGAGGGGGCATCCCGAACACTAGCATAAATATTTCAAGACTACCTGTCTACTAACTGGTTGCATTTTGTAAGCAAAGTTACTTTTCCACAATCAAAGGAGCCAAGCTCTGCATTTGAAGAGGGGGAATCCCAAACACTAGGATAAATATTTCAAGACTACCTGTCTATTAGCTGGTTGGATTGTGTAACCAATGTCACTTTACCACTATCAAAGGAGCCAACCTCTGTATGTGAGGAGGGGGCATCCCAAACACTAGCATAAATATTTCAAGACTACCTGTCTATTAGCTGGTTGGATTTTGTAATCAAGGTCACTATACCACTATCAAACGAACCAAACTCTGTATGTTAGGAGGGGGCATCCCAAACACTAGCATACATATTTCAAGACTACCTGTCTATTAACTAGTTGCATTTTGTAAGCAAAGTCACTTTTCCACTATCAAAGGAGCCAACCTCTGTATGTGAGGAGGGGGCATCCCAAACACTAGCATAAATATTTCAAGACTACCTGTCTATTAGCTGGTTGGATTGGGTAACCAATATCACTTTACCACTATCAAAGGAGCCAACCTCTGTATGTGAGGAGGGGGCATCCCAAACACTAGCATAAATATTTCAAGACTACCTGTCTACTAACTGGTTGCATTTTGTAAGCAAAGTCACTTTTCCACTATCAAAGGAGCCAACCTCTGTATGTGAGGAGGGGGCATCCCAAACACTAGCATAAATATTTCAAGACTACCTGTCTATTAGCTGGTTGTATTGTGTAACCAATGTCACTTTACCACTATCAAAGGAGCCAACCTCTGTATGTGAGGAGGGGGCATCCCAAACACTAGCATAAATATTTCAAGACTACCTGTCTATTAGCTGGTTGGATTTTGTAATCAAGGTCACTTTACCACTATCAAACGAACCAAACTCTGTATGTTAGGAGGGGGCATCCCAAACACTACCATACATATTTCAAGACTACCTGTCTATTAACTAGTTGCATTTTGTAAGCAAAGTCACTTTTCCACTATCAAAGGAGCCAACCTCTGTATGTGAGGAGGGGGCATTCCAAACACTAGCATAAATATTTCAAGACTACCTGTCTATTAGCTGGTTGGATTGTGTAACCAATGTCACTTTACCACTATCAAACGAGCCAACCTCTGTTTATGAGTAGGGGGCATCCCAAACACTAGCATTAATATTTGAAGACTACCTGTCAATTAGCTGGTTGGATTTTGTAATCAACATCACTTTACCACTAACAACGGAGCCAACCTCTGTATGTGAGGAGGGGGCATCCCAAACACTTGCATAAATATTTCAAGACTACCTGTCTATTAGCTGGTTGGATTTTGTAATCAACGTCACTTTACCACTATCAAAGGAGCCAACCTCTGTATGTGAGGAGGGGGCATCCCAAACACTAGCATAAATATTTCAAGACTACCTGTCTATTAGCTGGTTGGATTTTGTAATCAACGTCACTTTACCACTATCAAAGGAGCCAACCTCTGTATGTGAGGAGGGGGCATCCCAAACACTAGCATAAATATTTCAAGACTACCTGTCTATTAGCTGGTTGGATTTTGTAATCAACGTCACTTTACCACTATCAAAGGAGCTAGCCTCTGTATGTGAGGAGGGGGCATCCCAAACACTAGCATAAATATTTTAAGACTACCTATTTATTAACTAGGTGCATTTTGTAAGCAAAGTCACTTTACCACTATCAAAGGAGCCAACCTCTGTATGTGAGGAGGGGGCATCCCAAACACTAGCATAAATATTTCAAGACTACCTGTCTACTAACTGGTTGCATTTTGTAAGCAAAGTCACTTTTCCACTATCAAAGGAGCCAACCTCTGTATGTGAGGAGGGGGCATCCCAAACACTAGCATAAATATTTCAAGACTACCTGTCTATTAGCTGGTTGGATTTTGTAATCAAC
This sequence comes from Gastrophryne carolinensis, assembly GCA_027917425.1. Classification (NCBI taxonomy): domain Eukaryota; kingdom Metazoa; phylum Chordata; class Amphibia; order Anura; family Microhylidae; genus Gastrophryne; species Gastrophryne carolinensis. The sequence continues at coordinate 509,343,092 of CM051234.1, forward strand.
GTCACTTTACCACTATCAAACGAGCCAACCTCTGTATGTGAGGAGGGGGCATCCCAAACACTAGCATAAATATTTCAAGACTACCTGTCTATTAGCTGGTTGGATTTTGTAATCAAGGTCACTTTACCACTATCAAACGAACCAAACTCTGTATGTTAGGAGGGGGCATCCCAAACACTACCATACATATTTCAAGACTACCTGTCTATTAACTAGTTGCATTTTGTAAGCAAAGTCACTTTTCCACTATCAAAGGAGCCAACCTCTGTATGTGAGGAGGGGGCATTCCAAACACTAGCATAAATATTTCAAGACTACCTGTCTATTAGCTGGTTGGATTGTGTAACCAATGTCACTTTACCACTATCAAACGAGCCAACCTCTGTTTATGAGTAGGGGGCATCCCAAACACTAGCATTAATATTTGAAGACTACCTGTCAATTAGCTGGTTGGATTTTGTAATCAACATCACTTTACCACTAACAACGGAGCCAACCTCTGTATGTGAGGAGGGGGCATCCCAAACACTTGCATAAATATTTCAAGACTACCTGTCTATTAGCTGGTTGGATTTTGTAATCAACGTCACTTTACCACTATCAAAGGAGCCAACCTCTGTATGTGAGGAGGGGGCATCCCAAACACTAGCATAAATATTTCAAGACTACCTGTCTATTAGCTGGTTGGATTTTGTAATCAACGTCACTTTACCACTATCAAAGGAGCCAACCTCTGTATGTGAGGAGGGGGCATCCCAAACACTAGCATAAATATTTCAAGACTACCTGTCTATTAGCTGGTTGGATTTTGTAATCAACGTCACTTTACCACTATCAAAGGAGCTAGCCTCTGTATGTGAGGAGGGGGCATCCCAAACACTAGCATAAATATTTTAAGACTACCTATTTATTAACTAGGTGCATTTTGTAAGCAAAGTCACTTTACCACTATCAAAGGAGCCAACCTCTGTATGTGAGGAGGGGGCATCCCAAACACTAGCATAAATATTTCAAGACTACCTGTCTACTAACTGGTTGCATTTTGTAAGCAAAGTCACTTTTCCACTATCAAAGGAGCCAACCTCTGTATGTGAGGAGGGGGCATCCCAAACACTAGCATAAATATTTCAAGACTACCTGTCTATTAGCTGGTTGGATTTTGTAATCAACGTCACTTTACCACTATCAAACGAGCCAACCTCTGTATGTGAGGAGGGGGCATCCCAAACACTAGCATACATATTTCAAGACTACCTGTCTATTAACTAGTTGCATTTTGTAAGCAAAGTCACTTTTCCACTATCAAAGGAGCCAACCTCTGTATGTGAGAAGGGGGCATCCCAAACACTAGCATAAATATTTCAAGACTACCTGTCTATTAGCTGGTTGGATTGCGTAACCAATGTCACTTTACCACTATCAAAGGAGCCAACCTCTGTATGTGAGGAGGGGGTATCCCAAACACTAGCATAAATATTTCAAGACTACCTGTCTATTAGCTGGTTGGATTTTGTAATCAAGGTCATTTTACCACTATCAAACGAACCAAACTCTGTATGTTAGGAGGGGGCATCCCAAACACTAGCATACATATTTCAAGACTACCTGTCTATTAACTAGTTGCATTTTGTAAGCAAAGTCACTTTTCCACTATCAAAGGAGCCAACCTCTGTATGTGAGGAGGGGGCATTCCAAACACTAGGATAAATATTTCAAGACTACCTGTCTATTAGCTGGTTGGATTGTGTAGCCAATGTCACTTTACCACTATCAAACGAGCCAACCTCTGTATGTGAGGAGGGGGCATCCCAAACACTAGCATTAATATTTGAAGACTACCTGTCTATTAGCTGGTTGGATTGTGTAACCAATGTCACTTTACCACTATCAAAGGAGCCAACCTCTGTATGTGAGGAGGGGGCATCCCAAACACTAGCATAAATATTTCAAGACTACCTGTCTATTAGCTGGTTGGATTGTGTAGCCAATGTCACTTTACCACTATCAAACGAGCCAACCTCTGTATGTGAGGAGGGGGCATCCCAAACACTAGCATTAATATTTGAAGACTACCTGTCTATTAGCTGGTTGGATTTTGTAATCAACATCACTTTACCACTATCAAAGGAGCCAACCTCTGTATGTGAGGAGGGGGCATCCCAAACACTAGCATAAATATTTCAAGACTACCTGTCTTTTAGCTGGTTGGATTTTGTAATCAAGGTCACTTTACCACTATCAAAGGAGCCAACCTCTGTATGTGAGGAGGGGGCATACCAAACACTAGCATAAATATTTCAAGACTACCTGTCTGTTAACTGGTTGCATTTTGTAATCAGCGTCACTTTTCCACAATCAAAGGAGCCAACCTCTGGATTTGAGGAGGGGACATCCCAAACACTAGCATAAAAATTTTAAGACTACCTGTCTATTAACTGGTTGCATTTTGTAATCACAAGCAATCAGTTCTCTGAAAGGTCCACCACCTCAAAAGGGAGAGACTGCAGCACCAGCAACTTATACAGGAGCACATTTAGCTTCTGCACATTGGATGAGTGGGCACATACTGTTGTCTCTTGGACATGGCTTCGCCAATGGATTGCTGGCGGAATGACTGACTCAGATTAAGAGGAGGAGAAGCATCTGGAGCGACAGAGCATGGGTATGACACACAGGAGGTGGTGAAGCCTTGGCTGGCTGGAACAGGGAGCGGCGTGCAACTGGGTAATGCAGCAGGCTGGACCACCACTTTGGAGCCAACTCTCCCAGGTCGCTTTATGGTGACGCAGGGCTGTGGGTCCAACATTGGGACCCTGGCCACACTTCGCCTTCTGCCTACACATCTTTCATATAGCCATGTTAACCTCTTGCTTATGCTTGATGAAAAACTGCCACATGGCCTTGTAGCTGATTTTCCTACCAACAGTCCGTACTAATTCACTGCTGCTGCAGCCGTCATCGCCGACTCCAGGGACCCTCTTCCACTAACTCCTGGGAAGGTAGCCTGCCGCGCAGCAAGTGGTCTACCCCAAACACATTTGCCTCCATACTTTCCCCTTCTGCCAACATGCTGATCGCTAAATCTGTCACTCTCCATCACTCCAAGCCTTTAAATGTGCCCTCAAAACTCACTGATGTCCTTCTAAGGTTCCTCAACAGTGTCTGCTTAAGAAGCCAAATGCTTGCAACACCACCTTCCACGCCACTCTCCTCATCACTACTTGCCCGCCTAGTGGAAGAAGCGGCGAGTGTCTCCTTCACTTCTTGGCTGGGCAGTAGCTGCTGATTGTTCTGATTATCAGATCGTCCTCACTGAATAGTGGAGCTGAACCCAAAGCATAAGATATAACCGACAGTTGATTGTGATGAAGTGGATGATTGTGTTAACCAATGGAGGATGGCAGATGGGTTGCTGGTCAAGACACGACCGCTAGCTGATACTGGGAGATCAGGCCTCTCACTGAGACTCCTGCTGCCACTCACCCCTAGTCTGCTGAAACCTCTGCTTGATGAATTTAGGCCTAATATGTTACTGTTACTAATATGTTACTATGTTACTAATATGTTACTATGTTACTAATTACTAATATGTTACTAATATGTTAGTATGTTACTAATATGTTAGTATATTACTAATATGTTACTATGTTACTAATATGTTACTAATATGTTACTATGTTACTAATAGGTTACTAATCTGTCACTCTCCATCACTCCAAGCCTTTAAAAGTATCCTCAAAACTCACTGATGTCCTCCTCAGGTTCCTCAACAGTGTCTGCTTAAGAAGCCAAAACGCTTGCAATGCCACCTCCCACGCCACTCTCCTCATCACTACTTGCCCGCCTAGTGGAAGAAGCGGCGAGTGTCTCCTCCACTTCTTGGCTGGGCAGTAGCTGCTGATTTTTCAGATTATCAGATCGTCCTCACTGACAGTTGACTGGGGGTGTCAGATGTCACTTGTGAAGAAGTGGATGATGGTGTTAACCAATGGATGACGGCAGATGGGTTGCTGGTCAAGAAAAAGCAGTAAAACCAGCACTCCAAGTGATAATCCAAAAAGAATGTATTCAAGTCAGTTGCACAAAATCCAACGTTTCGGGGTTACAGCAGGCCCCCTTCATCAGGGATAACTAACAACAAGTGCACAGGTATAGCAAGTGTTAAATAGACATAATTAACCAATGATAGGCAAGGGTAATTCCCGCCTGACGTCACTAATGATGTCACAGTATGTCTATAAATCATATACAGTGTGTAAACATTCCATCCGAAAACAGAGGTAAAGAACATAAATGATAGTAAATAAGGATAAAAGTATACTTACCTAAAGGTCCCCTCAGAGCCCTCCCGCAAGTCTGCAGCTCTGGCAGCTGGCTGCAGCAGCGGGGAACGCCGCTGTGAGCGAGGTCGGTTGCCTAGCAACCGGCCTGTCAGCTCTCCTCCAATCGGAGGAAGGCAGAAGTGACGTCACAGGCAGGGCAGTGATGCCCTGCTGTAGTGACGTCCGCCCTTACCCTGCCGTGATTGGCCAGGGAGAGCGCAGCTCCCTGTCAGAGCTGTCACTGCTCTGACAGGGGCTGAAAATCCACCTGAAAGCGGTGTTTGGCCCAGGAGGAGGTTAGGTAATTATTGAAAGGAGATGGTATATACGGTGCAGAGTGCCAAAATACAATAAAATGAAGTACAAATGCCAAAAACCTTGTTAAAGCACAATTACATATGAATAAATATAAGTGGCCAATGCGTCCCCTCTTCACCGTGTCCATGCGACACGGTGGTCCTTGTCTTCTATCTTTAGATATTAGTTGATCTTTGCCATCTGCTCATAAATAAACCCCCATTTCCTCCCTCCCCTCAATGCCCCCGTCCCCCTCCCCTTTTCCGTTCTACCACCCCTCCCCTTTATGCCCTTTTCCCCCCTACTTCTTCCTCTCCCCCCCCACTCCCATGGCCTTTATACTCCTGCACAGCAGCTCATAGTGTCCTTCATTAATATGTTATTGTGTTTAATGGTACATATGCATGCCATTAATGTGCCTAACTCTACATCCCTGCCTCCCCACTAACCAAAGGCCCCTGTCAGAGCACAGTTAGCCATGACGGGTGCTGGCACTCCTGCCCAGTATTTACTGGGGCAGGTGTCACCCCAGGAGGGCATTACCGCCCTACCTGTAGCCGCCTACCTACTCCCCCTTTAGGGGAGCTGGGGGGCTGGTTGCCAAGCAACCGGCCGCCCTCATTGCGGTCTTTTCCCACTGCTACAGCTGGGCATTAGTGCCGCTGTTGCATGGACACGATGAAGAGGGGACGCATTGGCCACTTATATTTATTCATATGTAATTGTGCTTTAACAAGGTTTTTGGCATTTGTACTTTATTTTATTGTATTTTGGCACTCTGCACCGTATATACCATCTCCTTTCAATACTTACCTAACCTCCTCCTGGGCCAAACACCGCTTTCAGGTGGATTTTCAGCCCCTGTCAGAGCAGTGACAGCTCTGACAGGGAGCTGCGCCCTTCCTGGCCAATCATGGCAGGGTAAGGGCGGACGTCACTACAGCAGGGCATCACTGCCCTGCCTGTGACCTCACTTCTGCCTTCCTCCGATTGGAGGAGAGCTGACAGGCCGGTTGCTAGGCAACCGACCTCGATCACAGCGGCGTTCCCCGCTGCTGCAGCCAACTGCCAGAGCTGCAGACTTGCGGGAGGGCTCTGAGGGGACCTTTAGGTAAGTATAATTTTATCCTTATTTACTATCATTTGTGTTCTTTACCTCTGTTTTCGGATGGAATGTTTACACACTGTATATGATTTATAGACATACTGTGACGTCATTAGTGACGTCAGGTGGGAATTTCCCTTGCCTATCATTGGTTAATTATGTCTATTTAACACTTGCTATACCTGTGCACTTGTTGTTAGTTATCCCTGATGAAAGGGGCCTGCTGTAACCCCCGAAATGTTGGATTTTGTGCAACTGACTTGAATACATTCTTTTTGGATTATCACTTGGAGTGCTGGTTTTACTGCTTTTTCTGGATTTGCGGTGTCACCGCTAACCGTGCACCCCCATTGCAACATACAGGTAGGAGTGCGGCGGCATACGAGATTTGTCCGGTTGCTGGTCAAGACACGACCGCTAGCTGATACCGGGAGATCAGGCCTCTCACTGAGACTCCTGCTGCCACTCACCCTTAGTCTGCTGCAACCTCTGCTTGATGAATTTAGGCCTCTGCAACTTCTCCGTGCCCATCCTGGCACTTCTCTGCCTGACATACTTAGTGCGCATATGAGGGGAGGACAAAACGATACACTACACTTAAGACAGGATTTGTCGGTAACAGCAGCAGGTGTGTAACTATCTATGGTCTTTCACTAAGTAGTAACTAGGCCCTGAAGACTTTAACAGGAACAAAGTGATGAAACTCTTAGATGTGCGTATGTGATGCTCTGCTGAGGGCAATTCAATGTGCTCCAGTACTTGAAAAATGTTTTTTTGAGAGACTGGCCTGCGTGGAAATGAATCGGGCATGGATCAGCCAAGATTTCCACCCCCCAATGCCTGATGCATCAGAGTAGATTGATTATGGTGCCAGACCAACACTACAGAAATATGGATAGTGCAAAACAGATTTAAGGCACTGCTCTCAAGTTACAAACATTCCTCCGCATCAGACCACAAGTAATTATTGAGGAAATGCTTTATGTTAATCTTAATTTTTATAAATATTTTTCGGATGAGATATATGTGCCCAAAATCTGTATATGTTCTCTTCATGCTGCTGCCAACTCCAGGGTGTGTCTTTCAGGCAATATATGGGCTCCCTATGCTGCTGCCAACTCCAGGGTGTGCTTTTCAGGCAATATATGAGCTCCTAATGCTGCAGTCAACTCCAATGTGTTTTTCAGGCAATATATGAGCTCCCTCTGCTGCTGCCAACTCCTGGGTGTGTCTTTAAGGCAATATATGAGCTCCCTATGCTGCTGCCAATTCCTGGGTGTGTCATTCAGGCAATATATGAGCTCCCTATTCTGCTGCCAAGTCCAAAGTGTGTCTTTCAGGCAATATTTGGGCAACCTATGCTGCTGCCAACTCCTGTGTGTGTCTTTCAGGCAATATATGAGCTCCTTCTGCTGCTGCCAACTCCTGGGTGTGTCTTTCAGATAATATATGAGCTCTCTATGCTGCTGCCAACTCCAATGTGTTTTTCCGGCAATATATGGGCCCCCTATGCTACTGCCAAGTCCAGAGTGTGTCTTTCAGGCAATATACGGGCTCCTAATGCTGCTGCTGCCAACTCCGGGCTGTGTCTTTCAGGCAATATACGGGCTCCTAATGCTGCTGCCAACTCCAATGTGTTTTTCAGGCAATATATAGGCTCCTAATGCTGCTGCCAACTCCTGGGTGTGTCTTTAAGGCAATATATTGGCTCCTTCTGCTGCTAGCAACTCCTGGGTGTGTCTTTCAGGCAATATATGGGCTCCCTATGCAGCTGCCAACTCCAGGGTGTGTTTTCCAGGCAATATACGGTCTCCTATTGCTGCTGCCAAGTCCAGAGTGTGTCTTTCAGGCAATATATGGGCTCCCTATGCTGCTGCCAAGTCCAGAGTGTGTATTTCAGGCAATATATGGGCTTCTAATGCTACTACCAACTCCTGGGTGTGTCTTTCAGGCAATATATGAGCTCCTTCTGCTGCTGCCAACTCCTGGGTGGGTCTTTCAGACAATATATGAGCTCCCTATGCTGCTGCCAACTCCAATGTGTTTTTCAGGCAATATATGAGCTCCCTATGCTACTGCCAGAGTGTGTCTTTTCTGGGCTTCTAATGCTGCTGCCAACTCCTGGGTGTGTCTTTCAGGCAATATACTGGCTCCTTCTGCTGCTGCCAACTCCTGGGTGTGTCTTTCAGGCAATATACGGCTCCTAATGCTGCTGCCAACTCCAATGTGTTTTTCAGGCAATATATGGGCCCCTAATGCTGCTGCCAACTCATGGGTGTGTCTTTCAGGCAATATATTGGCTCCTTCTCCTGCTGCCAACTCCTGGGTGTGTCTTTCAGGCAATATATGTGCTCCCTATGCTGCTGCCAACTCCAGGGTGTGTTTTTCAGGCAACATATGGTCTCCTATTGCTGCTGCCAAGTCCAGAGTGCGTCTTTCAGGCAATATATGGGCTCCCTATGCTGCTGCCATCTCCTGTGTGTGTCCTTCAGGCAATATATGAGCTCCTTCTGATGCTGCCAACTCCTGGGTGTGAGTTTCAGACAATATATGAGCTCCCTATGCTGCTGCCAACTCCAATGTGTTTTTCAGACAATATATGGGCTCCCTATGCTACTGCCAAGTCCAGAGTGTGTATTTCAGGCAATATCCGGGCTCCTAATGCTGCTGCTGCTGCCAACTCCAGGGTGTGTCTTTCAGGCAATATACGGGCTCCTAATGCTGCTGCCAACTCCTGGGTGTGTCTTTTAGGCAATATATGGGCTCCTAATGCTGCTGCAAACTCCAAAGTGTTTTCCAGGCAATATATAGGCTCCTAATGCTGCTGCCAACTCCTGGGTGTGTCTTTCAGGCAATATATTGGCTCCTTCTGCTGCTGCCAATTCCTGGGTGTGTCTTTCAGGCAATATATGGGCTCCCTATGCTGCTGCCAACTCCAGGGTGTGTCTTTCAGGCAATATATGGGCTCCTAATGCTGCTGCCAACTCCTGGGTGTGTCATTCAGGCAATATATGAGCTCCCTTTTCTGCTGCCAAGTCCAAAGTGTGTCTTTCAGGCAATATATGGGCAACCTATGCTGCTGCCAACCCCTGTGTGTGTCTTTCAGGCAATATATGAGCTCCTTTTGCTGCTGCCAACTCCTGGGTGTGTCTTTCAGGCAATATATTGGCTCCTTCTGCTGCTGCCAATTCCTGGGTGTGTCTTTCAGGCAATATATGGGCTCCCTATGCTGCTGCCAACTCCAGGGTGTGTCTTTCAGGCAATATATGGTCTCCTATTGCTGCTGCCAAGTCCAGAGTGTGTATTTCAGGCAATATATGGGCTCCCTATGCTGCTGCCAAGTCCAGAGTGTGTCTTTCAGGCAATATATGGGCTCCTAATGATGCTGCTGCTGCCAACTCCAGGGTGTGTATTTCAGGCAATATGCTGCCAATATGCTGCTGCCAGAGTGTGTCTTTTAGGCAATATATGGGCTTCTAATGCTGCTGCTGCTGCCAACTCCTGGGTGTGTCTTTCAGGCAATATACGGGCTCCTAATGCTGCTGCCAACTCCTGGGTGTGCTTTTCAGGCAAGATATGGGCTCCTAATGCTGCTGCCAACTCCTGGGTGGGTCTTTCAGGCAATATATGAGCTCCTAATGCTGCAGCCAACTCCAATGTGTCTTTCAGGCAATATATGAGCTCCCTATGCTGCTGCCAAGTCCAGAGTGTGTCTTTCAGGCAATATATGGGCTCCCTATGCTGCTGCCAACTTCTGGGTGTGTCATTCAGGCAATATATTGGCTCCTTCTGCTGCTGCCAACTCCTGGGTGTGTCTTTCAGGCAATATATGGGCTCCCTATGCTGCTGCCAACTCCAGGGTGTGTTTTTCAGGCAACATATGGTCTCCTATTGCTGCTGCCAAGTCCAGAGTGTGTCTTTCAGGCAATATATGGGCTCCCTATGCTGCTGCCATCTCCTGTGTGTGTGCTTCAGGCAATATATGAGCTCCTTCTGCTGCTGCCAACTCCTGGGTGTGAGTTTCAGACAATATATGAGCTCCCTATGCTGCTGCCAACTCCAATGTGTTTTTCAGACAATATATGGGCTCCCTATGCTACTGCCAAGTCCAGAGTGTGTCTTTCAGGCAATATACGGGCTCCTAATGCTGCTGCTGCTGCCAACTCCAGGGTGTGTCTTTCAGGCAATATACGGGCTTCTAATGCTGCTGCCAACTCCTGGGTGTGTCTTTTAGGTAATATATGGGCTCCTAATGCTGCTGCAAACTCCAATGTGTTTTCCAGGCAATATATAGGCTCCTAATGCTGCTGCCAACTCCTGGGTGTGTCTTTCAGGTAATATATTGGCTCCTTCTGCTGCTGCCAAGTCCAGAGTGTGTATTTCAGGCAATATATGGGCTCCCTATGCTGCTGCCAAGTCCAGAGTGTGTCTTTCAGGCAACATATGGGCTCCTAATGCTGCTGCCAACTCCTGGGTGTGTCATTCAGGCAATATATGAGCTCCCTATTCTGCTTCCAAGTCCAAAGTGTGTCTTTCAGGCAATATATGGGCAACCTATGCTGCTGCCAACTCCTGTGTGTGTCTTTCAGGCAATATATGAGCTCCTTCTGCTGCTGCCAACTCCTGGGTGTGTCTTTCAGGCAATATATTGGCTCCTTCTGCTGCTGCCAATTCCTGGGTGTGTCTTTCAGGCAATATATGGGCTCCCTATGCTGCTGCCAACTCCAGGGTGTGTCTTTCAGGCAATATATGGTCTCCTATTGCTGCTGCCAAGTCCAGAGTGTGTCTTTCAGGCACTATATGGGCTCCCTATGCTGCTGCCAACTCCAATGTGTTTTCAGGCAATATATGGGCTCCCTATGCTGCTGCCAAATCAAGAGTGTGTCTTTCAGGCAATATATGGGCCCCTAATGCTGCTGCTGCTGCCAACTCCTGGGTGTGTCTTTCAGGCAATATATGAGCTTCCTATGCTGCTGCCAACTCCTGGGTGTGTCTTTCAGGCAATATATGGACACCTAATGCTGCTGCTGCCAAATCCTGGGTGTGTCTTTTAGGCAATATATGAGCTTTCTATGCTGCTGCCAACTCCTGGGTGTGTCTTTCAGGCAATATATGAGCTCCTTCTGCTGCTGCCAACTCCTGGGTGTGTTTTTCAGGCAATATATGAGCTCCCTATGCTGCTGCCAACTTCAGTGTGTTTTTCAGGCAATATATGGTCTCCTAATGCTGCTGCCAACTCCAGTGTCTCTTTCAGGCAATATGCGGGCTCCTAATGCTGCTGACAACTCCAATGTGTTTTTCAGGCAATATATGGGCTACTTATGCTGCTGCCAAGTCCAGAGTGTGTCTTTCAGGCAATATATGGGCTCATCATGCTGATGCCACCTCAAGGCTCTGTAACTGTGCCGCTCTGCGACAACGAATCTAATAGCGACGCCTCTGATCTACATGTCATACTTCTTTACAATAGTACTTCACTAACCCAACATGCATCCTATGCATGTTACAGCCAAGCACAACATTCTGCAACCCTATGGAGGCTCTCGGACGCCCAGAAATAGCCATTTTTAATAGCGATTCATTGGGAATAAATTCGGACCGAAACGATTTTTCCCGGAAAATTCGGCAAATAGGCCGAATCGAATTTTTCAAAAGTTCGCTCATCTCTACTGGGGCCCCCCAAAAAATAAAAAATACCAGGAATAATATTGAGAACACATGAAAGACAGGACACATGAGTTGCAAAGCCCAAATTACAAGTCTGCAGTTCAACACAAAAGTACAAAAATTCTTCCTAAAACAATTCCAAACAGCCCAGGGATCCCGTGGCACATGCACCAGCCAAAGAAAAATTTATAAAAGTGACCAAAATAATTATCCCATCCGAACCCATTGAAATGTATGTGATAAGGCCACATCGTGCAGCATGAGTGCCTGACCTTATCTGGCACTGCAGTGAATTCTTTTCCAGCTAATGATAGATGGGACACTACCTGGCACTATCACAAGCACTCTGGCTTTTTGACTTGATAATACACCTTTTGCACTGGGACCTGACATTCACCTGACACTCATCTGAACTACGTGGCCCTATGTGGCCTTAGCTTTTCTTAAATAGACCACTTAGATTGGTGATTGATTGTTACATCCACAGGAGACGTGGCAGTTGGTATCGATCTTTAGCAATGTCTATGTAACCCTGTAATTTACTATGATGAAATCAGTAGCTTTCAGGTGTTGGCACTAAGTTTTAGGTCTCATTCACAACAAGGCATTACTCTGCAATTTCAGACTAACTGCAAAAAATGCAGCCTATGTAAGTCTATAGGCTCAAAGTACATCACAGCAGTCCATCAGCAAACGTATTACCTAGAGTGATTTTGGTGCAAAGCGATTGTAGTTCAAGTCATCTAAACTGCAAATGTAGTTGCTTGCAAATCACAACTTTCTAGAAAGTTGCGATCGCAGATTCACTTGAATTAATAATTTTATACATACACAAATGCACACATTTTTGGTGGGAATTTTTTTTCTGCAATGTGAAATGCTTTAGCCCAGAGTCAAATTCAGCCACTCCACCTTTCCCCCTCACAAAAAGGGTCAATCAGTGTCCTTATTAAATCTGGGTGGACAGTACACTTGTCTGGCTGATGTAAGATATGTGCACACTTTTTTGGGGGGGGGGATCTTTCCTTTAAGATATAGATACAGATTTGCACACTTCACTCTCCCCATTGCCTCATCTCCTCTGATCCCACGTGATTCCACATATTCCTACCTTTTCTGCAACTCCAGTGGAGGATCCAATCTGCATCCCTTTCTTTCTTCTCCTGATCCCAGGTAACCAGCTTTGATGCTAGTTCACTGAGGGGTTTGTCCTCCCCCCTCCCCTCCCAGACCTTGAGGAGCACTCTTGAGCACAGCAGGTATGCAGTAGGGGAAGCTTATAAGTAAGGAGCGGCCAGGCAATGACTATGTTACAAGTCAAAGGAAAGCACTGATGAGGAAGAGGAGGAGGGAGAGGATACACAGGAGCCAGAAGTTCATGGTGCTCAAGACACATTTAAGGATTAGGAGAAGCAGGCTGTCACAGTTCAGGAGGTGCCTGGAGTGGGTGTCTGATCAAAATGAGTTCAATAGTCCCATAGGAACACCAAGAATATCATGCAAAAATACCCATTAATGTTCCTGCAACAGTTGCATCCTAATGTTTACCACTAAAACAGCTTGAGAATGTAGAAGCCACACCACATCCGTGGCAAGCCCCCACTGAACAACGTCCATATAAAATTCCTGGTTGCTCTACTGTGCCTGCCAACATGGCAGCAACATGGCAGCACAAGCAATGCTCTTCTCCCTGTTACCAGTGCAGTCATATCTCTACCTAGGCTCTTTACTGAAATAATCAGCCACTAGAACGGGCATCCTTATCCCCAATTGAGGGTCCTGTTTTTGCTCTATAGAAATGTATTTGACTACTTCTTAAGTCACATTTATGCTTAAAATGATATTATTGGTGATTCAAGGGGCAATAGACCATGTGTATACACAATTAATCATTATCTTCCCTGAGGTCAATAGACCATGTGTATACACAATTAACCATTATATTCCCTGAAGTCAAGACAACAAGGTGAAAAGCAATAGAAGAATCTAACTGTTAAAAAAAAACCTTTAGAACCAACTGATAAACTAGTATATTTTATATTAATTGTATAGATAGTAAAATCATTTTACAATGGATTGTAATTTTTCCAGGTAAAATTAATTGTTTTAATAGAAAAAACTTTAGAAATAATTATTCTGAGGTGGCATGTAGGGATGAGCGAATCGATCCGGACGAACCCGGATTCGTTCCGAATTTCATGAAAAATTCGATTCTGAACAAATCCGAATTTCCCCACGATTCGATCGATCGAAGTTTTCCTTTAAACTCCATTTATTCAATTACAGGCATTGTAAAATGGTGGATGGACATGTCTGGACATATCCCCTGGGGCAAGTTATCATGGCAAGGTCACATGCAGCCTATCAGCAGCCAGGAGCCCCGGTGACATCACAGCGCTATATAAAGCGGCGGCCATCTTGCTTGTGCGCATTTCAGACTTGCATTCGTGAGAGAAAGGTGGCTGCTGCAGCTAGGGAGAGAGAGTTAGCGATAGGGGATTTACAGATAGGTAGGGAGATTTACAGATAGGTAAAGAGAGAGACAGATAGTTAGGGAGATTTAGAGTTGTAGACAGAGCTAGGCAAAGAGTTTTAAAACCGGAACAATCCAGCAGCATACAAGTCACATTGACAGGGTGCCTAGTGCTGGCTATGATTCATATTTCATAATTACTGGGTTACTGTTAATATATTTGGTTTGGTTTAAATACAGCTGCACATTGTTAACCCTGTTAACACTGTTAAGCAAAAGCATTTCTCATACTTGGATTAGTGTTAACATTTTCTGTTCAGCTTAAAATATACCAGGCCACACGGGCATCTCAAGGCACATGCTATTTAACCCTATCTGTTAAGCAAAAGCATTTCTCATACTTGGATTAGTGTTAAAATTTTCTGTTCAGCTTAAAATATACCAGGCCACACGGGCATCTCAAGGCACATGCTATTTAACCCTATCTGTTAAGCAAAAACATTTCTCATACTTGGATTATTGTTACTTTTTGTTCAGCTTGAAATATACCAGGCCACACGGACATCCCAAGGCACATGCTAATTAACCCTATATGTTAAGCTAAAGCATTTCTCATACTTGGATTATTGTTACTTTTTGTTCAACTTAAAATATACCAGGCCACACGGGCATCCCAAGGCACATGCTATTTAACCCTATCTGTTAAGCAAAAGCATTTCTCATACTTGGATTAGTGTCAAAAGTTTCTGTACAGCTTAAAATATACCAGGCCACACGGGCATCCCAAGGCACATGCTATTTAACCCTATCTGTTAAACAAAAGTATTTCTCATACTTGGATTAGTGTCAAAAGTTTCTGTTCAGCTTAAAATATACCAGGCCACACGGGCATCCCAAGGCACATGCTATTTAACCCTATCTGTTAAGCAAAAGCATTTCTCATACTTGGATTAGTGTCAAAAGTTTCTGTTCAGCTTAAAATATACCAGGCCACATGGGCATCCCAAGGCACATGCTATTTAACCCTATCTGTTAAGCAAAAGCATTTCTCATACTTGGATTAGTGTCAAAATTTTCTATTCAGCTTAAAATATACCAGGCCACACGGGCATCCCAAGGCACATGCTATTTAACCCTATCTGTTAAGCAAAAGCATTTCTCATACTTGGATTAGTGTTAAAATTTTCTATTCAGCTTAAAATATACCAGGCCACACGGGCATCCCAAGACACATGCTATTTAACCCTATCTGTTAAGCAAAAGCATTTCTCTTACTTGGATTATTGTTACTTTTTGTTCAGCTTGAAATATACCAGGCCACGCGGGCATCCCAAGGCACATGCTATTTAACCCTATCTGTTAAGCAAAAGCATTTCTCATACTTGGATTAGTGTCAAAAGTTTCTGTTCAGCTTAAAATATACCAGGCCACACGGGCATCCCAAGGCACATGCTATTTAACCCTATCTGTTAAGCAAAAGCATTTCTCATACATTGATTAGTGTTAAAATTTTCTGTTCAGCTTAAAATATACCAAGCCACACGGCATCCCAAGGCACATGCTAATTAACCCTATATGTTAAGCTAAAGCATTTCTCATACTTGGATTATTGTTACTTTTTGTTCTGCTTAAAATATACCAGGCCACACGGGCATCCCAAGGCACATGCTATTTAACTCTATCTGTTAAGCAAAAGCATTTTTCATACTTGGATTAGTGTCAAAAGTTTCTGTTCAGCTTAAAATATACCAGGCCACACGGGCATCCCAAGGCACATGCTATTTAACCCTATCTGTTAAGCAAAAGCATTTCTCATACTTGGATTAGTGTCAAAAGTTTCTGTTCAGCTTAAAATATACCAGGTCACACGGGCATCCTAAGGCACATGCTTTTTAACCCTATCATTTTTCATACTTGGATTAGTGGCAAAAGTTTCTGTTGAGCTTAAAGTGGACCGTCACCCATGGGTGATCGGCCCGGGAATCTATAAGATTCCCGGGCCGATCACCCCCCTCACCGCGGGACATCCGAGATCGGGATGTCCCGCGGTGAGGGACCCCCCCCCAAATCCCCAAAAGAACTCACCTGAACGGAGGCGGCAGCGGCCGCCGCCGCCTCCCGCGCACTCCTCTAGCCGTGCGCGCACCCGCGCCGGCCGTTCGTGAATGGCCTGCGCGGGCGCGCGCACTGTCAGAGGGGCGCGCGGGAGGCGGCGCCGGATGCGCTGCCTTGTCCGCCGCTTGTCCGTGGGAGCGTGGTGAGGTGAGTTTGGGGGTGTCTGGGGGGTTTTACACAGCGGGGCACCCCTAATCGGGGTGCCCCCCTGAAGTGGACCAAAACCCAGGATAGTCAAAATCCTGGGTGTTGGTCCACTTTAAAATATACCAGGCCACACGGGCATCCCAAGGCACATGCTATTTAACCCTATCTGTTAAGCAAAAGCATTTCTCGTACTTGGATTATTGTTACTTTTTGTTCAGCTTGAAATATACCAAGCCACACGGGCATCCCAAGGCACATGCTAATTAACCCTATATGTTAAGCTTAAGCATTTCTCATACTTGGATTATTGTTACTTTTTGTTCAGCTTGAAATATACCAAGCCACACGGGCATCCCAAGGCACATGCTAATTAACCCTATATGTTAAGCTTAAGCATTTCTCATACTTGGATTATTGTTACTTTTTGTTCAGCTTAAAATATACCAGGCCACACGGGCATCCCAATGCACATGCTATTTAACCCTATCTGTTAAGCAAAAGCATTTCTCATACTTGGATTATTGTTACTTTTTGTTCAGCTTGAAATATACCAGGCCACACGGGCATCCCAAGGCACATGCTAATTAACCCTATATGTTAAGCTAAAGCATTTCTCATACTTGGATTATTGTTACTTTTTGTTCATCTTAAAATATACCAGGCCACACGGGCATCCCAAGGCACATGCTATTTAACCCTATCTGTTAAGCAAAAGCATTTCTCATACTTGGATTAGTGTCAAAAGTTTCTGTTCAGCTTAAAATATACCAGGTCACACGGGCATCCTAAGGCACATGCTATTTAACCCTATCTGTTAAACAAAAGCATTTCTCATACTTGGATTAGTGTCAAAAGTTTCTGTACAGCTTAAAATATACCAGGCCACACGGGCATCCCAAGGCACATGCTATTTAACCCTATCTGTTAAGCAAAAGCATTTCTCATAATATACCAGGTCACATGAGCATGAGCATTTCTCATAATATACCAGGCCACATGGGCATCCTAAGACACATGCTATTTAACCCTATCTGTTAAACAAAAGCATTTCTCGTACTTGGATTAGTGTCAAAAGTTTCTGTTCAGCTTAAAATATACCAGGCCACACGGGCATCCCAAGGCACATGCTATTTAACCCTATCTGTTAAACAAAAGCATTTCTCATACTTGGATTAGTGTCAAAAGTGTCTGTACAGCTTAAAATATACCAGGCCACACGGGCATCCCAAGGCACATGCTATTTAACCCTATCTGTTAAACAAAAGCATTTCTCATACTTGGATTAGTGTCAAAAGTTTCTGTTCAGCTTAAAATATACCAGGCCACACGGGCATCCCAAGGCGCATGCTATTTAACCCTATCTGTTAAGCAAAAGCATTTCTCATACTTGGGTTATTGTTACTTTTTGTTCAGCTTGAAATATACCAGGCCACACGGGCATCCCAAGGCACATGCTATTTAACCCTATCTGTTAAACAAAAGCATTTCTCATACTTGGATTAGTGTCAAAAGTTTCTGTACAGCTTAAAATATACCAGGCCACACGGGCATCCCAAGGCACATGCTATTTTACCCTATCTGTTAAGCAAAAGCATTTCTCATACTTGGATTAGTGTTAAAATTTTCTGTTCAGCTTAAAATATACCAGACCACACGGGCATCCCAAGGCACATGCTATTTAACCCTATCTGTTAAACAAAAGCATTTCTCATACTTGGATTATGTTACTTTTTATTCAGCTTAAAATATACCAGGCCACACGTGCATCCCAAGGCACATGCTATTTAACCCTATCTGTTAAGCAAAAGCATTTCTCATACTTGGATTAGTGTTAAAATTTTCTGTTCAGCTTGAAATATACCAGGCCACACGGACATCCCAAGGCACATGCTAATTAACCCTATATGTTAACCTAAAGCATTTCTCTTACTTGGATTATTGTTACTTTTTGTTCAGCTTAAAATATACCAGGCCACACGGGCATCCCAAGGCACATGCTATTTAACCCTATCTGTTAAATAAAAGCATTTCTCATACTTGGATTAGTGTCAAAAGTTTCTGTTAAGCTTAAAATATACCAGGTTACATGGGCATCCCAAGGCACATGCTATTTAACCCTATCTGTTAAGCAAAAGCATTTCTTATACTTGGATTAGTGTTAAAATTTTCTGTTCAGCTTAAAATATACCAGGCCACACGGGCATCCCAAGGCACATGCTATTTAACCCTATCTGTTAAGCAAAAGCATTTCTCATACTTGAATTATTGTTACTTTTTGTTCAGCTTGAAATATACCAGGCCACGCGGGCATCCCAAGGCACATGCTAATTAACCCTATATGTTAAGCAAAAGCATTTTTCATACTTGGATTAGTGGCAAAAGTTTCTGTTCAGCTTAAAATATACCAGGCCACACGGGCATCCCAAGGCACATGCTATTTAACCCTATCTGTTAAGCAAAAGCATTTCTCATACTTGGATTAGTGTCAAAAGTTTCTGTACAGCTTAAAATATACCAGGCCACACGGGCATCCCAAGGCACATGCTATTTAACCCTATCTGTTAAACAAAAGCATTTCTCATACTTGGATTAGTGTCAAAAGTTTCTGTTCAGCTTAAAATATACCAGGCCACACGGGCATCCCAAGGCGCATGCTATTTAATCCTATCTGTTAAGCAAAAGCATTTCTCATACTTGGATTAGTGGCAAAAGTTTCTGTTCAGCTTAAAATATACCAGACCACACGGGCATCCCAAGGCACATGCTATTTAACCCTATCTGTTAAACAAAAGCATTTCTCATACTTGGATTATGTTACTTTTTATTCAGCTTAAAATATACCAGGCCACACGGGCATCCCAAGGCACATGCTATTTAACCCTATCTGTTAAGCAAAAGCATTTTTCATACTTGGATTAGTGTCAAAAGTTTCTGTACAGCTTAAAATATACCAGGCCACACGGGCATCCCAAGGCACATGCTATTTAACCCTATCTGTTAAACAAAAGCATTTCTCATACTTGGATTAGTGTCAAAAGTTTCTGTTCAGCTTAAAATATACCAGGCCACACGGGCATCCCAAGGCGCATGCTATTTAACCCTATATGTTAAACAAAAGCATTTTTAATACTTGGATTAGTGTCAAAAGTTTCTGTTAAGCTTAAAATATACCAGGCCACACGGGCATCCCAAGGCACATGCTATTTAACCCTATCTGTTAAGCAAAAGCATTTTTCATACTTGGATTAGTGGCAAAAGTTTCTGTTCAGCTTAAAATATACCAGGCCACACGGGCATCCCAAGGCACATGCTATTTAACCCTATCTGTTAAGCAAAAGCATTTCTCATACTTGGATTAGTGTCAAAAGTTTCTGTACAGCTTAAAATATACCAGGCCACACGGGCATCCCAAGGCACATGCTATTTAACCCTATCTGTTAAACAAAAGCATTTCTCATACTTGTTTTAGTGTCAAAAGTTTCTGTTCAGCTTAAAATATGCCAGGCCACACGGGTATCCCAAGGCGCATGCTATTTAACCCTATCTGTTAAGCAAAAGCATTTCTCATACTTGGATTAGTGTCAAAAGTTTCTGTACAGCTTAAAATATACCAGGCCACACGGGCATCCCAAGGCACATGCTATTTAACCCTATCTGTTAAACAAAAGCATTTCTCATACTTGGATTAGTGTTAAAATTTTCTGTTTAGCTTAAAATATACCAGGCCACACAGGCATCCCAAGGCAAATGCTATTTAACCCTATCTGTTAAGCAAAAGCATTTCTCATACTTGGATTAGTGTTAAAATTTTCTGTTCAGCTTAAAATATACCAGACCTCACGGGCATCCCAAGGCACATGCTATTTAACCCTATCTGTTAAACAAAAGCATTTCTCATACTTGGATTATGTTACTTTTTGTTCAGCTTAAAATATACCAGGCCACACGGGCATCCCAAGGCACATGCTATTTAACCCTATCTGTTAAGCAAAAGCATTTCTCATACTTGGATTAGTGGCAAAAGTTTCTGTTCAGCTTAAAATATACCAGGCCACACGTGCATGCCAAGGCACATGCTATTTAACCCTATCTGTTAAGCAAAAGCATTTCTCATACTTGGATTAGTGTTAAAATTTTCTGTTCAGCTTGAAATATACCAGGCCACACGGGCATCCCAAGGCACATGCTATTTAACCCTATCTGTTAAGCAAAAGCATTTCTCATACTTGGATTAGTGGCAAAAGTTTCTGTTCAGCTTAAAATATACCAGGCCACACGTGCATGCCAAGGCACATGCTATTTAACCCTATCTGTTAAGCAAAAGCATTTCTCATACTTGGATTAGTGTTAAAATTTTCTGTTCAGCTTGAAATATACCAGGCCACACGGGCATCCCAAGGCACATGCTAATTAACCCTATATGTTAAGCAAAAGCATTTCTCATACTTGGATTATTGTTACTTTTTGTTCAGCTTAAAATATACCAGGCCACACGGGCATCCCAAGGCACATGCTATTTAACCCTATCTGTTAAGCAAAAGCATTTCTCATACTTGGATTAGTGTCAAAAGTTTCTGTTCAGCTTAAAATATACCAGGCCACACGGGCATCCCAAGGCACATGCTATTTAACCCTATCTGTTAAATAAAAGCATTTCTCATACTTGGATTAGTGTCAAAAGTTTCTGTTCAGCATTTCTCATACTTGGATTAGTGTTAACATTTTCTGTTCAGCTTAAAATATACCAGGCCACACGGGCATCCCAATGCACATGCTATTTAACCCTATCTGTTAAGTAAAAGCATTTCTCATACTTGGATTAGTGTTAAAATTTTCTGTTCAGCTTAAAATATACCAGGCCACACGGGCATCCCAAGGCACATGCTATTTAACCCTATCTGTTAAGCAAAAGCATTTCTCATATTTGGATTAGTGTCAAAAGTTTCTGTTCAGCTTAAAATATACCAGGCCACACGGGCATCCCAAGGCACATGCTATTTAACCCTATCTGTTAAATAAAAGCATTTCTCATACTTGGATTAGTGTCAAAAGTTTCTGTTCAGCATTTCTCATACTTGGATTAGTGTTAACATTTTCTGTTCAGCTTAAAATATACCAGGCCACACGGGCATCCCAATGCACATGCTATTTAACCCTATCTGTTAAGTAAAAGCATTTCTCATACTTGGATTAGTGTTAAAATTTTCTGTTCAGCTTAAAATATACCAGGCCACACGGGCATCCCAAGGCACATGCTATTTAACCCTATCTGTTAAGCAAAAGCATTTCTCATACTTGGATTATTGTTACTTTTTGTTCAGCTTAAAATATACCAGGCCACACGGCATACCAAGGCACATGCTAATTAACCCTATATGTTAAGCTAAAGCATTTTTCATACTTGGATTAGTGGCAAAAGTTTCTGTTCAGCTTAAAATATACCAGGCCACACGGGCATCCCTAGGCACATGCTATTTAACCCTATCTGTTAAGCAAAAGCATTTCTCATACTTGGATTAGTGTTAAAATTTTCTGTTCAGCTTAAAATATACCAGGCCACACGGGCATCCCGAGGCACATGCTATTTAACCCTATCTGTTAAGCAAAAGCATTTCTCATACTTGGATTATTGTTACTTTTTGTTCAGCTTGATATATACCAGGCCACACGAACATCCCAAGGCACATGCTAATTAACCCTATATGTTAAGCTAAAGCATTTCTCATACTTGGATTATTGTTACTTTTTGTTCAGCCTAAAATATACCAGGCCGCACGGGCATCCCGAAGCACATGCTATTTAACCCTATCTGTTAAGCAAAAGCATTTCTCATACTTGGATTAGTGTCAAAAGTTTCTGTACAGCTTAAAATATACCAGGCCACACGGGCATCCTAAGGCACATGCTATTTAACCCTATCTGTTAAACAAAAGCATTTCTCATACTTGGATTAGTGTCAAAAGTTTCTGTACAGCTTAAAATATACCAGGCCACACGGGCATCCCAAGGCACATGCTATTTAACCCTATCTGTTAAACAAAAGCATTTCTCATACTTGGATTAGTGTCAAAAGTTTCTGTTCAGCTTCAAATATACCAGGCCACATGGGCATCCCAAGGCACATGCTATTTAACCCTATCTGTTAAGCAAAAGCATTTCTCATACTTGGATTAGTGTCAAAAGTTTCTGTTCAGCATTTCTCATACTTGGATTAGTGTTAAATTTTCTGTTCAGCTTAAAATATACCAGGCCACACGAACATCCCAAGGCACATGCTAATTAACCCTATATGTTAAGCTAAAGCATTTCTCATACTTGGATTATTGTTACTTTTTGTTCAGCCTAAAATATACCAGGCCGCACGGGCATCCCGAAGCACATGCTATTTAACCCTATCTGTTAAGCAAAAGCATTTCTCATACTTGGATTAGTGTCAAAAGTTTCTGTACAGCTTAAAATATACCAGGCCACACGGGCATCCTAAGGCACATGCTATTTAACCCTATCTGTTAAACAAAAGCATTTCTCATACTTGGATTAGTGTCAAAAGTTTCTGTACAGCTTAAAATATACCAGGCCACACGGGCATCCCAAGGCACATGCTATTTAACCCTATCTGTTAAACAAAAGCATTTCTCATACTTGGATTAGTGTCAAAAGTTTCTGTTCAGCTTCAAATATACCAGGCCACATGGGCATCCCAAGGCACATGCTATTTAACCCTATCTGTTAAGCAAAAGCATTTCTCATACTTGGATTATTGTTACTTTTTGTTCAGCTTGAAATATACCAGGCCACACGGGCATCCCAAGGCACATGCTAATTAACCCTATATGTTAAGCTAAAGCATTTCTCATACTTGGATTATTGTTACTTTTTGTTCAGCTTAAAATATACCAGGCCACACGGGCATCCCAAGGCACATGCTATTTAACCCTATCTGTTAAGCAAAAGCATTTCTCATACTTGGATTAGTGTCAAAAGTTTCTGTTCAGCTTAAAATATACCAGGCCACACGGGCATCCCAAGGCACATGCTATTTAACCCTATCTGTTAAACAAAAGCATTTCTCATACTTGGATTAGTGTCAAAAGTTTCTGTTCAGCATTTCTCATACTTGGATTAGTGTTAAATTTTCTGTTCAGCTTAAAATATACCAGGCCACACGGGCATCCCAAGGCACATGCTATTTAACCCTATCTGTTAAGCAAAAGCATTTCTCATACTTAGATTAGTGTTAAAATTTTCTGTTCAGCTTAAAATATACCAGGCCACACGGGCATCCCAAGGCACATGTTATTTAACCCTATCTGTTAAACAAAAGCATTTCTCATACTTGGATTAGTGTCAAAAGTTTCTGTTCAGCATTTCTCATACTTAGATTAGTGTTAAAATTTTCTGTTCAGCTTAAAATATACCAGGCCACACGGGCATCCCAAAGCACATGCTATTTAACCCTATCTGTTAAGCAAAAGCATTTCTCATACATGGATTATTGTTACTTTTTGTTCAGCTTAAAATATACCAGGCCACACGGACATCCCAAGGCACATGCTATTTAACCCTATCTGTTAAGCAAAAGCATTTCTCATACTTGGATTAGTGTTAAAATTTTCAGTTCAGCCTAAAATATACCAGGCCCCACGGGCATCCCAAGGCACACTGTTAGGCACTTACCTCGTCGCCGTTCCTGGTCCCGCGTCGCGCTGGCGGGTGGCTTCCGGCGGGCTGCTGCCCGACTGTCCCCGGGTCCGCTGTCTCCTCGGCGCCGTCGTGGGATCCAGGGGCTGGCGGCGCGGGACGCTGCTGGTGCCAGCGTTGCAGCGTGCTCCGCGCGGCTGTGCGGGCCTGCCGCTCTCCCCGAAGATGCGGCGCTTCCCCCTCCTGGCGGGAGCACGCCCGACACTCAACGTGCTCGCGCGCGAGCACGTCTCCTTTATGCCTCCCGGCGGCGCTTTCCCCAGCGCGCCCGCCGGGGGCAAGTTTAAAGTGTCCAGTCTCTGGCTGGATCCTGGGATTGAGCCCAGGGACTGGTCGGCCTGTCTGGCCTGGGCCGTCCAGCTCCTGGGACCTATCCCATGATCCTGTTATGCACCAATCACCCTGGTTCCCTCCATTTTCCCTTTTCCCCAATGGGCAGTATTTATTATAAAGCCTTTCTGCTCCGGGTTCCCAGTGCCCGTTATAGCCTCTGGGTTCTGGATGTGTGTTACAGTGTCTCCTGTTACTATTTGGCTTTTGGACCTCGACTTCCCTTGGTTGCTGCCTGCCCTGACCTTTCGCTTGCCTGACCACAATTCTGCCTGACCCCTCTGATACCTCGCACCGTGACCTCCTGGATTTGACCTTGGCTCGTTTGACTACTCTTTGTTACCTCCTTCGGATACCTCGCCCTGTGACCTCCTGGTTTGACCTCGGCCTGTATTTGGACTTCTGCCATCCGGCATCCTCATTCGGGACTCCCTGCCGTTCATCAGTCTCCACCTTAAGCTGGTATCCTTTGCGCCCTATAAGTCCTGGGGGCAACCGACTGGGAGAGGCATTACCCGTGTCTCCTACAAGCGGGGGCTTGTCTATAGGCAGAAGAGGCGGTGGAGATTGGGGGTTACCAGCTCAAGACAGACAGGTGTTCGGTACAGTCCTGACACACACGTTATTTAACCCTATCTGTTAAACAAAAGCATTTCTCATACTTGGATTAGTGTCAAAAGTTTCTGTACAGCTTAAAATATACCAGGCCACACGGGCATCCCAAGGCGCATGCTATTTAACCCTATCTGTTAAGCAAAAGCATTTCTCATACTTGGATTAGTGTTAAAATTTTCTGTTCAGTTTAAAATATACCAGGCCACACGGGCATCCCAAGGCACATGCTATTTAACCCTATCTGTTAAGCTAAAGCATTTCTCATACTTGGATTAGTGTTAAAATTTTCTGTTCAGTTTAAAATATACCAGGCCACACGGGCATCCCAAGGCACATGCTATTTAACCCTATCTGTTAAGCAAAAGCATTTTTCATTCTTGGATTAGTGTCAAAAGTTTCTGTACAGCTTAAAATATACCAGGCCACACGGGCATCCCAAGGCACATGCTATTTAACCCTATCTGTTAAGGAAAAGCATTTCTCATACTTGGATTAGTGTCAAAAGTTTCTGTTCAGCTTAAAATATACCAGGCCACACGGGCATCCCAAGGCACATGCTATTTAACCCTATCTGTTAACCAAAAGCATTTCTCATACTTGGATTAGTGTCAAAAGTTTCTGTACAGCTTAAAATATACCAGGCCACACGGGCATCCCAAGGCGCATGCTATTTAACCCTATCTGTTAAGCAAAAGCATTTCTCATACTTGGATTAGTGTTAAAATTTTCTGTTCAGTTTAAAATATACCAGGCCACACGGGCATCCCAAGGCACATGCTATTTAACCCTATCTGTTAAGCTAAAGCATTTCTCATACTTGGATTAGTGTTAAAATTTTCTGTTCAGTTTAAAATATACCAGGCCACACGGGCATCCCAAGGCACATGCTATTTAACCCTATCTGTTAAGCAAAAGCATTTTTCATTCTTGGATTAGTGTCAAAAGTTTCTGTACAGCTTAAAATATACCAGGCCACACGGGCATCCCAAGGCACATGCTATTTAACCCTATCTGTTAAGGAAAAGCATTTCTCATACTTGGATTAGTGTCAAAAGTTTCTGTTCAGCTTAAAATATACCAGGCCACACGGGCATCCCAAGGCACATGCTATTTAACCCTATCTGTTAAACAAAAGCATTTCTTATACTTGGATTAGTGTCAAAAGTTTCTGTTCAGCATTTCTCATACTTGGATTAGTGTTAACATTTTCTGTTCAGCTTAAAATATACCAGGCCACACGGGCATCCCAAGGCACATGCTATTTAACCCTATCTGTTAAGCAAAAGCATTTCTCATACTTGGATTAGTGTTAAAATTTTCTGTTCAGCTTAAAATATACCAGGTCACACGGGCATCCCAAGGCACATGCTATTTAACCCTATCTGTTAAGCAAAAGCATTTCTCATACATGGATTATTGTTACTTTTTGTTCAGCTTAAAATATACCAGGCCACACGTGCATGCCAAGGCACATGCTATTTAACCCTATCTGTTAAGCAAAAGCATTTCTCATACTTGGATTAGTGTTAAAATTTTCTGTACAGCTTAAAATATACCAGGCCACACGGGCATCCCAAGGCACATGCTATTTAACCCTATCTGTTAAGCAAAAGCATTTCTCATACTTGGATTAGTGGCAAAAGTTTCTGTTCAGCTTAAAATATACCAGGCCACACGTGCATGCCAAGGCACATGCTATTTAACCCTATCTGTTAAGCAAAAGCATTTCTCATACTTGGATTAGTGTTAAAATTTTCTGTTCAGCTTGAAATATACCAGGCCACACGGGCATCCCAAGGCACATGCTATTTAACCCTATCTGTTAAGCAAAAGCATTTCTCATACTTGGATTAGTGTCAAAAGTTTCTGTTCAGCTTAAAATATACCAGGCCACACGGGCATCCCAAGGCACATGCTATTTAACCCTATCTGTTAAATAAAAGCATTTCTCATACTTGGATTAGTGTCAAAAGTTTCTGTTCAGCATTTCTCATACTTGGATTAGTGTTAACATTTTCTGTTCAGCTTAAAATATACCAGGCCACACGGGCATCCCAATGCACATGCTATTTAACCCTATCTGTTAAGTAAAAGCATTTCTCATACTTGGATTAGTGTTAAAATTTTCTGTTCAGCTTAAAATATACCAGGCCACACGGGCATCCCAAGGCACATGCTATTTAACCCTATCTGTTAAGCAAAAGCATTTCTCATACTTGGATTATTGTTACTTTTTGTTCAGCTTAAAATATACCAGGCCACACGGCATACCAAGGCACATGCTAATTAACCCTATATGTTAAGCTAAAGCATTTTTCATACTTGGATTAGTGGCAAAAGTTTCTGTTCAGCTTAAAATATACCAGGCCACACGGGCATCCCTAGGCACATGCTATTTAACCCTATCTGTTAAGCAAAAGCATTTCTCATACTTGGATTAGTGTTAAAATTTTCTGTTCAGCTTAAAATATACCAGGCCACACGGGCATCCCGAGGCACATGCTATTTAACCCTATCTGTTAAGCAAAAGCATTTCTCATACTTGGATTATTGTTACTTTTTGTTCAGCTTGATATATACCAGGCCACACGAACATCCCAAGGCACATGCTAATTAACCCTATATGTTAAGCTAAAGCATTTCTCATACTTGGATTATTGTTACTTTTTGTTCAGCCTAAAATATACCAGGCCGCACGGGCATCCCGAAGCACATGCTATTTAACCCTATCTGTTAAGCAAAAGCATTTCTCATACTTGGATTAGTGTCAAAAGTTTCTGTACAGCTTAAAATATACCAGGCCACACGGGCATCCTAAGGCACATGCTATTTAACCCTATCTGTTAAACAAAATCATTTCTCATACTTGGATTAGTGTCAAAAGTTTCTGTACAGCTTAAAATATACCAGGCCACACGGGCATCCCAAGGCACATGCTATTTAACCCTATCTGTTAAACAAAAGCATTTCTCATACTTGGATTAGTGTCAAAAGTTTCTGTTCAGCTTCAAATATACCAGGCCACATGGGCATCCCAAGGCACATGCTATTTAACCCTATCTGTTAAGCAAAAGCATTTCTCATACTTGGATTATTGTTACTTTTTGTTCAGCTTGAAATATACCAGGCCACACGGGCATCCCAAGGCACATGCTAATTAACCCTATATGTTAAGCTAAAGCATTTCTCATACTTGGATTATTGTTACTTTTTGTTCAGCTTAAAATATACCAGGCCACACGGGCATCCCAAGGCACATGCTATTTAACCCTATCTGTTAAGCAAAAGCATTTCTCATACTTGGATTAGTGTCAAAAGTTTCTGTTCAGCTTAAAATATACCAGGCCACACGGGCATCCCAAGGCACATGCTATTTAACCCTATCTGTTAAACAAAAGCATTTCTCATACTTGGATTAGTGTCAAAAGTTTCTGTTCAGCATTTCTCATACTTGGATTAGTGTTAAATTTTCTGTTCAGCTTAAAATATACCAGGCCACACGGGCATCCCAAGGCACATGCTATTTAACCCTATCTGTTAAGCAAAAGCATTTCTCATACTTGGATTAGTGTCAAAAGTTTCTGTTCAGCTTAAAATATACCAGGCCACACGGGCATCCCAAGGCACATGCTATTTAACCCTATCTGTTAAACAAAAGCATTTCTCATACTTGGATTAGTGTCAAAAGTTTCTGTTCAGCATTTCTCATACTTAGATTAGTGTTAAAATTTTCTGTTCAGCTTAAAATATACCAGGCCACACGGGCATCCCAAAGCACATGCTATTTAACCCTATCTGTTAAGCAAAAGCATTTCTCATACATGGATTATTGTTACTTTTTGTTCAGCTTAAAATATACCAGGCCACACGGACATCCCAAGGCACATGCTATTTAACCCTATCTGTTAAGCAAAAGCATTTCTCATACTTGGATTAGTGTTAAAATTTTCAGTTCAGCCTAAAATATACCAGGCCCCACGGGCATCCCAAGGCACACTATTAGGCACTTACCTCGTTGCCGTTCCTGGTCCCGCGTCGCGCTGGCGGGTGGCTCCCGGCGGGCTGCTGCCCGACTGTCCCCGGGTCCGCTGTCTCCTCGGCGCCGTCGTGGGATCCAGGGGCTGGCGGCGCGGGACGCTGCTGGTGCCAGCGTTGCAGCGTGCTCCGCGCGGCTGTGCGGGCCTGCCGCTCTCCCCGAAGATGCGGCGCTTCCCCCTCCTGGCGGGAGCACGCCCGACACTCAACGTGCTCGCGCGCGAGCACGTCTCCTTTATGCCTCCCGGCGGCGCTTTCCCCAGCGCGCCCGCCGGGGGCAAGTTTAAAGTGTCCAGTCTCTGGCTGGATCCTGGGATTGAGCCCAGGGACTGGTCGGCCTGTCTGGCCTGGGCCGTCCAGCTCCTGGGACCTATCCCATGATCCTGTTATGCACCAATCACCCTGGTTCCCTCCATTTTCCCTTTTCCCCAATGGGCAGTATTTATTATAAAGCCTTTCTGCTCCGGGTTCCCAGTGCCCGTTATAGCCTCTGGGTTCTGGATGTGTGTTACAGTGTCTCCTGTTACTATTTGGCTTTTGGACCTCGACTTCCCTTGGTTGCTGCCTGCCCTGACCTTTCGCTTGCCTGACCACAATTCTGCCTGACCCCTCTGATACCTCGCACCGTGACCTCCTGGATTTGACCTTGGCTCGTTTGACTACTCTTTGTTACCTCCTTCGGATACCTCGCCCTGTGACCTCCTGGTTTGACCTCGGCCTGTATTTGGACTTCTGCCATCCGGCATCCTCATTCGGGACTCCCTGCCGTTCATCAGTCTCCACCTTAAGCTGGTATCCTTTGCGCCCTATAAGTCCTGTGGGCAACCGACTGGGAGAGGCATTACCCGTGTCTCCTACAAGCGGGGGCTTGTCTATAGGCAGAAGAGGCGGTGGAGATTGGGGGTTACCAGCTCAAGACAGACAGGTGTTCGGTACAGTCCTGACACACACGTTATTTAACCCTATCTGTTAAACAAAAGCATTTCTCATACTTGGATTAGTGTCAAAAGTTTCTGTACAGCTTAAAATATACCAGGCCACACGGGCATCCCAAGGCGCATGCTATTTAACCCTATCTGTTAAGCAAAAGCATTTCTCATACTTGGATTAGTGTTAAAATTTTCTGTTCAGTTTAAAATATACCAGGCCACACGGGCATCCCAAGGCACATGCTATTTAACCCTATCTGTTAAGCTAAAGCATTTCTCATACTTGGATTAGTGTTAAAATTTTCTGTTCAGTTTAAAATATACCAGGCCACACGGGCATCCCAAGGCACATGCTATTTAACCCTATCTGTTAAGCAAAAGCATTTTTCATTCTTGGATTAGTGTCAAAAGTTTCTGTACAGCTTAAAATATACCAGGCCACACGGGCATCCCAAGGCACATGCTATTTAACCCTATCTGTTAAGGAAAAGCATTTCTCATACTTGGATTAGTGTCAAAAGTTTCTGTTCAGCTTAAAATATACCAGGCCACACGGGCATCCCAAGGCACATGCTATTTAACCCTATCTGTTAACCAAAAGCATTTCTCATACTTGGATTAGTGTCAAAAGTTTCTGTACAGCTTAAAATATACCAGGCCACACGGGCATCCCAAGGCGCATGCTATTTAACCCTATCTGTTAAGCAAAAGCATTTCTCATACTTGGATTAGTGTTAAAATTTTCTGTTCAGTTTAAAATATACCAGGCCACACGGGCATCCCAAGGCACATGCTATTTAACCCTCTCTGTTAAGCTAAAGCATTTCTCATACTTGGATTAGTGTTAAAATTTTCTGTTCAGTTTAAAATATACCAGGCCACACGGGCATCCCAAGGCACATGCTATTTAACCCTATCTGTTAAGCAAAAGCATTTTTCATTCTTGGATTAGTGTCAAAAGTTTCTGTACAGCTTAAAATATACCAGGCCACACGGGCATCCCAAGGCACATGCTATTTAACCCTATCTGTTAAGGAAAAGCATTTCTCATACTTGGATTAGTGTCAAAAGTTTCTGTTCAGCTTAAAATATACCAGGCCACACGGGCATCCCAAGGCACATGCTATTTAACCCTATCTGTTAAACAAAAGCATTTCTTATACTTGGATTAGTGTCAAAAGTTTCTGTTCAGCATTTCTCATACTTGGATTAGTGTTAACATTTTCTGTTCAGCTTAAAATATACCAGGCCACACGGGCATCCCAAGGCACATGCTATTTAACCCTATCTGTTAAGCAAAAGCATTTCTCATACTTGGATTAGTGTTAAAATTTTCTGTTCAGCTTAAAATATACCAGGTCACACGGGCATCCCAAGGCACATGCTATTTAACCCTATCTGTTAAGCAAAAGCATTTCTCATACATGGATTATTGTTACTTTTTGTTCAGCTTAAAATATACCAGGCCACACGTGCATGCCAAGGCACATGCTATTTAACCCTATCTGTTAAGCAAAAGCATTTCTCATACTTGGATTAGTGTTAAAATTTTCTGTACAGCTTAAAATATACCAGGCCACACGGGCATCCCAAGGCACATGCTATTTAACCCTATCTGTTAAGCAAAAGCATTTCTCATACTTGGATTAGTGGCAAAAGTTTCTGTTCAGCTTAAAATATACCAGGCCACACGTGCATGCCAAGGCACATGCTATTTAACCCTATCTGTTAAGCAAAAGCATTTCTCATACTTGGATTAGTGTTAAAATTTTCTGTTCAGCTTGAAATATACCAGGCCACACGGGCATCCCAAGGCACATGCTATTTAACCCTATCTGTTAAGCAAAAGCATTTCTCATACTTGGATTAGTGGCAAAAGTTTCTGTTCAGCTTAAAATATACCAGGCCACACGTGCATGCCAAGGCACATGCTATTTAACCCTATCTGTTAAGCAAAAGCATTTCTCATACTTGGATTAGTGTTAAAATTTTCTGTTCAGCTTGAAATATACCAGGCCACACGGGCATCCCAAGGCACATGCTAATTAACCCTATATGTTAAGCAAAAGCATTTCTCATACTTGGATTATTGTTACTTTTTGTTCAGCTTAAAATATACCAGACCACACGGGCATCCCAAGGCACATGCTATTTAACCCTATCTGTTAAGCAAAAGCATTTCTCATACTTGGATTAGTGTCAAAAGTTTCTGTTCAGCTTAAAATATACCAGGCCACACGGGCATCCCAAGGCACATGCTATTTAACCCTATCTGTTAAATAAAAGCATTTCTCATACTTGGATTAGTGTCAAAAGTTTCTGTTCAGCATTTCTCATACTTGGATTAGTGTTAACATTTTCTGTTCAGCTTAAAATATACCAGGCCACACGGGCATCCCAATGCACATGCTATTTAACCCTATCTGTTAAGTAAAAGCATTTCTCATACTTGGATTAGTGTTAAAATTTTCTGTTCAGCTTAAAATATACCAGGCCACACGGGCATCCCAAGGCACATGCTATTTAACCCTATCTGTTAAGCAAAAGCATTTCTCATACTTGGATTATTGTTACTTTTTGTTCAGCTTTATATATACCAGGCCACACGGCATACCAAGGCACATGCTAATTAACCCTATATGTTAAGCTAAAGCATTTCTCATACTTGGATTATTGTTACTTTTTGTTCAGCCTAAAATATACCAGGCCGCACGGGCATCCCGAAGCACATGCTATTTAACCCTATCTGTTAAGCAAAAGCATTTCTCATACTTGGATTAGTGTCAAAAGTTTCTGTACAGCTTAAAATATACCAGGCCACACGGGCATCCCAAGGCACATGCTATTTAACCCTATCTGTTAAACAAAAGCATTTCTCATACTTGGATTAGTGTCAAAAGTTTCTGTTCAGCTTCAAATATACCAGGCCACATGGGCATCCCAAGGCACATGCTATTTAACCCTATCTGTTAAGCAAAAGCATTTCTCATACTTGGATTATTGTTACTTTTTGTTCAGCTTGAAATATACCAGGCCACACGGGCATCCCAAGGCACATGCTAATTAACCCTATATGTTAAGCTAAAGCATTTCTCATACTTGGATTATTGTTACTTTTTGTTCAGCTTAAAATATACCAGGCCACACGGGCATCCCAAGGCACATGCTATTTAACCCTATCTGTTAAGCAAAAGCATTTCTCATACTTGGATTAGTGTCAAAAGTTTCTGTTCAGCTTAAAATATACCAGGCCACACGGGCATCCCAAGGCACATGCTATTTAACCCTATCTGTTAAACAAAAGCATTTCTTATACTTGGATTAGTGTCAAAAGTTTCTGTTCAGCATTTCTCATACTTGGATTAGTGTTAAATTTTCTGTTCAGCTTAAAATATACCAGGCCACATGGGCATCCCAAGGCACATGCTATTTAACCCTATCTGTTAAGCAAAAGCATTTCTCATACTTAGATTAGTGTTAAAATTTTCTGTTCAGCTTAAAATATACCAGGCCACACGGGCATCCCAAGGCACATGTTATTTAACCCTATCTGTTAAGCAAAAGCATTTCTCATACTTGGATTAGTGTCAAAAGTTTCTGTTCAGCTTAAAATATACCAGGCCACACGGGCATCCCAAGGCACATGCTATTTAACCCTATCTGTTAAACAAAAGCATTTCTCATACTTGGATTAGTGTCAAAAGTTTCTGTTCAGCATTTCTCATACTTAGATTAGTGTTAAAATTTTCTGTTCAGCTTAAAATATACCAGGCCACACGGGCATCCCAAAGCACATGCTATTTAACCCTATCTGTTAAGCAAAAGCATTTCTCATACATGGATTATTGTTACTTTTTGTTCAGCTTAAAATATACCAGGCCACACGGACATCCCAAGGCACATGCTATTTAACCCTATCTGTTAAGCAAAAGCATTTCTCATACTTGGATTAGTGTTAAAATTTTCAGTTCAGCCTAAAATATACCAGGCCCCACGGGCATCCCAAGGCACACTATTAGGCACTTACCTCGTTGCCGTTCCTGGTCCCGCGTCGCGCTGGCGGGTGGCTCCCGGCGGGCTGCTGCCCGACTGTCCCCGGGTCCGCTGTCTCCTCGGCGCCGTCGTGGGATCCAGGGGCTGGCGGCGCGGGACGCTGCTGGTGCCAGCGTTGCAGCGTGCTCCGCGCGGCTGTGCGGGCCTGCCGCTCTCCCCGAAGATGCGGCGCTTCCCCCTCCTGGCGGGAGCACGCCCGACACTCAACGTGCTCGCGCGCGAGCACGTCTCCTTTATGCCTCCCGGCGGCGCTTTCCCCAGCGCGCCCGCCGGGGGCAAGTTTAAAGTGTCCAGTCTCTGGCTGGATCCTGGGATTGAGCCCAGGGACTGGTCGGCCTGTCTGGCCTGGGCCGTCCAGCTCCTGGGACCTATCCCATGATCCTGTTATGCACCAATCACCCTGGTTCCCTCCATTTTCCCTTTTCCCCAATGGGCAGTATTTATTATAAAGCCTTTCTGCTCCGGGTTCCCAGTGCCCGTTATAGCCTCTGGGTTCTGGATGTGTGTTACAGTGTCTCCTGTTACTATTTGGCTTTTGGACCTCGACTTCCCTTGGTTGCTGCCTGCCCTGACCTTTCGCTTGCCTGACCACAATTCTGCCTGACCCCTCTGATACCTCGCACCGTGACCTCCTGGATTTGACCTTGGCTCGTTTGACTACTCTTTGTTACCTCCTTCGGATACCTCGCCCTGTGACCTCCTGGTTTGACCTCGGCCTGTATTTGGACTTCTGCCATCCGGCATCCTCATTCGGGACTCCCTGCCGTTCATCAGTCTCCACCTTAAGCTGGTATCCTTTGTGCCCTATAAGTCCTGTGGGCAACCGACTGGGAGAGGCATTACCCGTGTCTCCTACAAGCGGGGGCTTGTCTATAGGCAGAAGAGGCGGTGGAGATTGGGGGTTACCAGCTCAAGACAGACAGGTGTTCGGTACAGTCCTGACACACACGTTATTTAACCCTATCTGTTAAACAAAAGCATTTCTCATACTTGGATTAGTGTCAAAAGTTTCTGTACAGCTTAAAATATACCAGGCCACACGGGCATCCCAAGGCGCATGCTATTTAACCCTATCTGTTAAGCAAAAGCATTTCTCATACTTGGATTAGTGTTAAAATTTTCTGTTCAGTTTAAAATATACCAGGCCACACGGGCATCCCAAGGCACATGCTATTTAACCCTATCTGTTAAGCTAAAGCATTTCTCATACTTGGATTAGTGTTAAAATTTTCTGTTCAGTTTAAAATATACCAGGCCACACGGGCATCCCAAGGCACATGCTATTTAACCCTATCTGTTAAGCAAAAGCATTTTTCATTCTTGGATTAGTGTCAAAAGTTTCTGTACAGCTTAAAATATACCAGGCCACACGGGCATCCCAAGGCACATGCTATTTAACCCTATCTGTTAAGGAAAAGCATTTCTCATACTTGGATTAGTGTCAAAAGTTTCTGTTCAGCTTAAAATATACCAGGCCACACGGGCATCCCAAGGCACATGCTATTTAACCCTATCTGTTAACCAAAAGCATTTCTCATACTTGGATTAGTGTCAAAAGTTTCTGTACAGCTTAAAATATACCAGGCCACACGGGCATCCCAAGGCGCATGCTATTTAACCCTATCTGTTAAGCAAAAGCATTTCTCATACTTGGATTAGTGTTAAAATTTTCTGTTCAGTTTAAAATATACCAGGCCACACGGGCATCCCAAGGCACATGCTATTTAACCCTATCTGTTAAGCTAAAGCATTTCTCATACTTGGATTAGTGTTAAAATTTTCTGTTCAGTTTAAAATATACCAGGCCACACGGGCATCCCAAGGCACATGCTATTTAACCCTATCTGTTAAGCAAAAGCATTTTTCATTCTTGGATTAGTGTCAAAAGTTTCTGTACAGCTTAAAATATACCAGGCCACACGGGCATCCCAAGGCACATGCTATTTAACCCTATCTGTTAAGGAAAAGCATTTCTCATACTTGGATTAGTGTCAAAAGTTTCTGTTCAGCTTAAAATATACCAGGCCACACGGGCATCCCAAGGCACATGCTATTTAACCCTATCTGTTAAACAAAAGCATTTCTTATACTTGGATTAGTGTCAAAAGTTTCTGTTCAGCATTTCTCATACTTGGATTAGTGTTAACATTTTCTGTTCAGCTTAAAATATACCAGGCCACACGGGCATCCCAAGGCACATGCTATTTAACCCTATCTGTTAAGCAAAAGCATTTCTCATACTTGGATTAGTGTTAAAATTTTCTGTTCAGCTTAAAATATACCAGGTCACACGGGCATCCCAAGGCACATGCTATTTAACCCTATCTGTTAAGCAAAAGCATTTCTCATACATGGATTATTGTTACTTTTTGTTCAGCTTAAAATATACCAGGCCACACGTGCATGCCAAGGCACATGCTATTTAACCCTATCTGTTAAGCAAAAGCATTTCTCATACTTGGATTAGTGTTAAAATTTTCTGTACAGCTTAAAATATACCAGGCCACACGGGCATCCCAAGGCACATGCTATTTAACCCTATCTGTTAAGCAAAAGCATTTCTCATACTTGGATTAGTGGCAAAAGTTTCTGTTCAGCTTAAAATATACCAGGCCACACGTGCATGCCAAGGCACATGCTATTTAACCCTATCTGTTAAGCAAAAGCATTTCTCATACTTGGATTAGTGTTAAAATTTTCTGTTCAGCTTGAAATATACCAGGCCACACGGGCATCCCAAGGCACATGCTATTTAACCCTATCTGTTAAGCAAAAGCATTTCTCATACTTGGATTAGTGGCAAAAGTTTCTGTTCAGCTTAAAATATACCAGGCCACACGTGCATGCCAAGGCACATGCTATTTAACCCTATCTGTTAAGCAAAAGCATTTCTCATACTTGGATTAGTGTTAAAATTTTCTGTTCAGCTTGAAATATACCAGGCCACACGGGCATCCCAAGGCACATGCTAATTAACCCTATATGTTAAGCAAAAGCATTTCTCATACTTGGATTATTGTTACTTTTTGTTCAGCTTAAAATATACCAGACCACACGGGCATCCCAAGGCACATGCTATTTAACCCTATCTGTTAAGCAAAAGCATTTCTCATACTTGGATTAGTGTCAAAAGTTTCTGTTCAGCTTAAAATATACCAGGCCACACGGGCATCCCAAGGCACATGCTATTTAACCCTATCTGTTAAATAAAAGCATTTCTCATACTTGGATTAGTGTCAAAAGTTTCTGTTCAGCATTTCTCATACTTGGATTAGTGTTAACATTTTCTGTTCAGCTTAAAATATACCAGGCCACACGGGCATCCCAATGCACATGCTATTTAACCCTATCTGTTAAGTAAAAGCATTTCTCATACTTGGATTAGTGTTAAAATTTTCTGTTCAGCTTAAAATATACCAGGCCACACGGGCATCCCAAGGCACATGCTATTTAACCCTATCTGTTAAGCAAAAGCATTTCTCATACTTGGATTAGTGTTACTTTTTGTTCAGCTTTATATATACCAGGCCACACGGCATACCAAGGCACATGCTAATTAACCCTATATGTTAAGCTAAAGCATTTCTCATACTTGGATTATTGTTACTTTTTGTTCAGCCTAAAATATACCAGGCCGCACGGGCATCCCGAAGCACATGCTATTTAACCCTATCTGTTAAGCAAAAGCATTTCTCATACTTGGATTAGTGTCAAAAGTTTCTGTACAGCTTAAAATATACCAGGCCACACGGGCATCCTAAGGCACATGCTATTTAACCCTATCTGTTAAACAAAAGCATTTCTCATATTTGGATTAGTGTCAAAAGTTTCTGTACAGCTTAAAATATACCAGGCCACACGGGCATCCCAAGGCACATGCTATTTAACCCTATCTGTTAAACAAAAGCATTTCTCATACTTGGATCAGTGTCAAAAGTTTCTGTTCAGCTTCAAATATACCAGGCCACATGGGCATCCCAAGGCACATGCTATTTAACCCTATCTGTTAAGCAAAAGCATTTCTCATACTTGGATTATTGTTACTTTTTGTTCAGCTTGAAATATACCAGGCCACACGGGCATCCCAAGGCACATGCTAATTAACCCTATATGTTAAGCTAAAGCATTTCTCATACTTGGATTATTGTTACTTTTTGTTCAGCTTAAAATATACCAGGCCACACGGGCATCCCAAGGCACATGCTATTTAACTCTATCTGTTAAGCAAAAGCATTTCTCATACTTGGATTAGTGGCAAAAGTTTCTGTTCAGCTTAAAATATACCAGGCCACACGGGCATCCCAAGGCACATGCTATTTAACCCTATCTGTTAAACAAAAGCATTTCTCATACTTGGATTAGTGTCAAAAGTTTCTGTTCAGCATTTCTCATACTTGGATTAGTGTTAAATTTTCTGTTCAGCTTAAAATATACCAGGCCACACGGGCATCCCAAGGCACATGCTATTTAACCCTATCTGTTAAGCAAAAGCATTTCTCATACTTAGATTAGTGTTAAAATTTTCTGTTCAGCTTAAAATATACCAGGCCACACGGGCATCCCAAGGCACATGTTATTTAACCCTATCTGTTAAGCAAAAGCATTTCTCATACTTGGATTAGTGTCAAAAGTTTCTGTTCAGCTTAAAATATACCAGGCCACACGGGCATCCCAAGGCACATGCTATTTAACCCTATCTGTTAAACAAAAGCATTTCTCATACTTGGATTAGTGTCAAAAGTTTCTGTTCAGCATTTCTCATACTTGGATTAGTGTTAAATTTTCTGTTCAGCTTAAAATATACCAGGCCACACGGGCATCCCAAGGCACATGCTATTTAACCCTATCTGTTAAGCAAAAGCATTTCTCATACTTAGATTAGTGTTAAAATTTTCTGTTCAGCTTAAAATATACCAGGCCACACGGGCATCCCAAAGCACATGCTATTTAACACT
The DNA here is from genome assembly GCA_027917425.1 of Gastrophryne carolinensis. Classification (NCBI taxonomy): domain Eukaryota; kingdom Metazoa; phylum Chordata; class Amphibia; order Anura; family Microhylidae; genus Gastrophryne; species Gastrophryne carolinensis. The sequence continues at coordinate 509,381,836 of CM051234.1, forward strand.
ATCTGTTAAGCAAAAGCATTTCTCATACATGGATTATTGTTACTTTTTGTTCAGCTTAAAATATACCAGGCCACACGGACATCCCAAGGCACATGCTATTTAACCCTATCTGTTAAGCAAAAGCATTTCTCATACTTGGATTAGTGTTAAAATTTTCAGTTCAGCCTAAAATATACCAGGCCCCACGGGCATCCCAAGGCACACTGTTAGGCACTTACCTCGTCGCCGTTCCTGGTCCCGCGTCGCGCTGGCGGGTGGCTCCCGGCGGGCTGCTGCCCGACTGTCCCCGGGTCCGCCGTCTCCTCGGCGCCGTCGTGGGATCCAGGGGCTGGCGGCGCGGGACGCTGCTGGTGCCAGCGTTGCAGCGTGCTCCGCGCGGCTGTGCGGGCCTGCCGCTCTCCCGAAGATGCGGCGCTTCCCCCTCCTGGCGGGAGCACGCCCGACACTCAACGTGCTCGCGCGCGAGCACGTCTCCTTTATGCCTCCCGGCAGCGCTTTCCCCAGCGCGCCCGCCGGGGGCAAGTTTAAAGTGTCCAGTCTCTGGCTGGATCCTGGGATTGAGCCCAGGGACTGGTCGGCCTGTCTGGCCTGGGCCGTCCAGCTCCTGGGACCTATCCCATGATCCTGTTATGCACCAATCACCCTGGTTCCCTCCATTTTCCCTTTTCCCCAATGGGCAGTATTTATTATAAAGCCTTTCTGCTCCGGGTTCCCAGTGCCCGTTATAGCCTCTGGGTTCTGGATGTGTGTTACAGTGTCTCCTGTTACTATTTAGCTTTTGGACCTCGACTTCCCTTGGTTGCTGCCTGCCCTGACCTTTCGCTTGCCTGACCACAATTCTGCCTGACCCCTCTGATACCTCGCACCGTGACCTCCTGGATTTGACCTCGGCTCGTTTAACTACTCTTTGTTACCTCCTTCGGATACCTCGCCCTGTGACCTCCTGGTTTGACCTCGGCCTGTATTTGGACTTCTGCCATCCGGCATCCTCATTCGGGACTCCCTGCCGTTCATCAGTCTCCACCTTAAGCTGGTATCCTTTGCGCCCTATAAGTCCTGGGGGCAACCGACTGGGAGAGGCATTACCCGTGTCTCCTACAAGCGGGGGCTTGTCTATAGGCAGAAGAGGCGGTGGAGATTGGGGGTTACCAGCTCAAGACAGACAGGTGTTCGGTACAGTCCTGACACACACGTTATTTAACCCTATCTGTTAAACAAAAGCATTTCTCATACTTGGATTAGTGTCAAAAGTTTCTGTACAGCTTAAAATATACCAGGCCACACGGGCATCCCAAGGCGCATGCTATTTAACCCTATCTGTTAAGCAAAAGCATTTCTCATACTTGGATTAGTGTTAAAATTTTCTGTTCAGTTTAAAATATACCAGGCCACACGGGCATCCCAAGGCACATGCTATTTAACCCTATCTGTTAAGCAAAAGCATTTTTCATTCTTGGATTAGTGTCAAAAGTTTCTGTACAGCTTAAAATATACCAGGCCACACAGGCATCCCAAGGCACATGCTATTTAACCCTATCTGTTAAGGAAAAGCATTTCTCATACTTGGATTAGTGTCAAAAGTTTCTGTTCAGCTTAAAATATACCAGGCCACACGGGCATCCCAAGGCACATGCTATTTAACCCTATCTGTTAAACAAAAGCATTTCTTATACTTGGATTAGTGTCAAAAGTTTCTGTTCAGCATTTCTCATACTTGGATTAGTGTTAAAATTTTCTGTTCAGCTTAAAATATACCAGGCCACACGGGCATCCCAAGGCACATGCTATTTAACCCTATCTGTTAAGCAAAAGCATTTCTCATACTTGGATAAGTGTCAAAAGTTTCTGTACAGCTTAAAATATACCAGGCCACACGGGCATCCCAAGGCACATGCTATTTAACCCTATCTGTTAAACAAAAGCATTTCTCATACTTGGATTAGTGTCAAAAGTTTCTGTTCAGCTTAAAATATACCAGGCCACACGGGCATCCCAAGGTGCATGCTATTTAATCCTATCTGTTAAGCAAAAGCATTTCTCATACTTGGATTATGTTACTTTTTATTCAGCTTAAAATATACCAGGCCACACGGGCATCCCAAGGCACATGCTATTTAACCCTATCTGTTAAGCAAAAGCATTTTTCATACTTGGATTAGTGGCAAAAGTTTCTGTTCAGCTTAAAATATACCAGGCCACACGTGCATCCCAAGGCACATGCTATTTAACCCTATCTGTTAAGCAAAAGCATTTCTCATACTTGGATTAGTGTTAAAATTTTCTGTCCGGCTTGAAATATACCAGGCCACACGGACATCCCAAGGCACATGCTAATTAACCCTATATGTTAAGCTAAAGCATTTCTCATACTTGGATTATTGTTACTTTTTGTTCAGCTTAAAATATACCAGGTCACACGGGCATCCCAAGGCACATGCTATTTAACCCTATCTGTTAAGCAAAAGCATTTCTCATACTTGGATTAGTGTCAAAAGTTTCTGTTCAGTTTAAAATATACCAGGCCACACGGGCATCCCAAGGCACATGCTATTTATCCCTATCTGTTAAATAAAAGCATTTCTCATACTTGGATTAGTGTCAAAAGTTTCTGTACAGCTTAAAATATACCAGGACACACGGGCATCCCAAGGCACATGCTATTTAACCCTATCTGTTAAGCAAAAGCATTTCTCATACTTGAATTATTGTTACTTTTTGTTCAGCTTGAAATATACCAGGACACGCGGGCATCCCAAGGCACATGCTAATTAACCCTATATGTTAAGCAAAAGCATTTTTCATACTTGGATTAGTGGCAAAAGTTTCTGTTCAGCTTAAAATATACCAGGCCACACGGGCATCCCAAGGCACATGCTATTTAACCCTATCTGTTAAGCAAAAGCATTTCTCATACTTGGATTAGTGTCAAAAGTTTCTGTACAGCTTAAAATATACCAGGCCACACGGGCATCCCAAGGCACATGCTATTTAACCCTATCTGTTAAGCAAAAGCATTTCTCATACTTGGATTAGTGGCAAAAGTTTCTGTTCAGCTTAAAATATACCAGGCCACGCGGGCATCCCAAGGCACATGCTAATTAACCCTATAAGTTAAGCAAAAGCATTTCTCATACTTGGATTAGTGTCAAAAGTTTCTGTACAGCTTAAAATATACCAGGCCACACGGGCATCCCAAGGCACATGCTATTTAACCCTATCTGTTAAACAAAAGCATTTCTCATACTTGGATTAGTGTAAAAAGTTTCTGTTCAGCTTAAAATATACCAGGCCACACGGGCATCCCAAGGCGCATGCTATTTAACCCTATATGTTAAGCAAAAGCATTTTTCATACTTGGATTAGTGGCAAAAGTTTCTGTTAAGCTTAAAATATACCAGGCCACACGGGCATCCCAAGGCACATGCTATTTAACCCTATCTGTTAAGCAAAAGCATTTTTCATACTTGGATTAGTGGCAAAAGTTTCTGTTCAGCTTAAAATATACCAGGCCACACGGGCATACCAAGGCACATGCTATTTAACCCTATCTGTTAAGCAAAAGCATTTCTCATACTTGGATTAGTGTCAAAAGTTTCTGTACAGCTTAAAATATACCAGGCCACACGGGCATCCCAAGGCACATGCTATTTAACCCTATCTGTTAAACAAAAGCATTTCTCATACTTGGATTAGTGTCAAAAGTTTCTGTTCAGCTTAAAATATGCCAGGTCACACGGGCATCCCAAGGCGCATGCTATTTAACCCTATCTGTTAAGCTAAAGCATTTCTCATACTTGGATTAGTGTTAAAATTTTCTGTTCAGTTTAAAATATACCAGGCCACACGGGCATCCCAAGGCACATGCTATTTAACCCTATCTGTTAAGCAAAAGCATTTTTCATTCTTGGATTAGTGTCAAAAGTTTCTGTACAGCTTAAAATATACCAGGCCACACGGGCATCCCAAGGCACATGCTATTTAACCCTATCTGTTAAGGAAAAGCATTTCTCATACTTGGATTAGTGTCAAAAGTTTCTGTTCAGCTTAAAATATACCAGGCCACACGGGCATCCCAAGGCACATGCTATTTAACCCTATCTGTTAACCAAAAGCATTTCTCATACTTGGATTAGTGTCAAAAGTTTCTGTACAGCTTAAAATATACCAGGCCACACGGGCATCCCAAGGCGCATGCTATTTAACCCTATCTGTTAAGCAAAAGCATTTCTCATACTTGGATTAGTGTTAAAATTTTCTGTTCAGTTTAAAATATACCAGGCCACACGGGCATCCCAAGGCACATGCTATTTAACCCTATCTGTTAAGCTAAAGCATTTCTCATACTTGGATTAGTGTTAAAATTTTCTGTTCAGTTTAAAATATACCAGGCCACACGGGCATCCCAAGGCACATGCTATTTAACCCTATCTGTTAAGCAAAAGCATTTTTCATTCTTGGATTAGTGTCAAAAGTTTCTGTACAGCTTAAAATATACCAGGCCACACGGGCATCCCAAGGCACATGCTATTTAACCCTATCTGTTAAGGAAAAGCATTTCTCATACTTGGATTAGTGTCAAAAGTTTCTGTTCAGCTTAAAATATACCAGGCCACACGGGCATCCCAAGGCACATGCTATTTAACCCTATCTGTTAAACAAAAGCATTTCTTATACTTGGATTAGTGTCAAAAGTTTCTGTTCAGCATTTCTCATACTTGGATTAGTGTTAACATTTTCTGTTCAGCTTAAAATATACCAGGCCACACGGGCATCCCAAGGCACATGCTATTTAACCCTATCTGTTAAGCAAAAGCATTTCTCATACTTGGATTAGTGTTAAAATTTTCTGTTCAGCTTAAAATATACCAGGTCACACGGGCATCCCAAGGCACATGCTATTTAACCCTATCTGTTAAGCAAAAGCATTTCTCATACATGGATTATTGTTACTTTTTGTTCAGCTTAAAATATACCAGGCCACACGTGCATGCCAAGGCACATGCTATTTAACCCTATCTGTTAAGCAAAAGCATTTCTCATACTTGGATTAGTGTTAAAATTTTCTGTACAGCTTAAAATATACCAGGCCACACGGGCATCCCAAGGCACATGCTATTTAACCCTATCTGTTAAGCAAAAGCATTTCTCATACTTGGATTAGTGGCAAAAGTTTCTGTTCAGCTTAAAATATACCAGGCCACACGTGCATGCCAAGGCACATGCTATTTAACCCTATCTGTTAAGCAAAAGCATTTCTCATACTTGGATTAGTGTTAAAATTTTCTGTTCAGCTTGAAATATACCAGGCCACACGGGCATCCCAAGGCACATGCTATTTAACCCTATCTGTTAAGCAAAAGCATTTCTCATACTTGGATTAGTGGCAAAAGTTTCTGTTCAGCTTAAAATATACCAGGCCACACGTGCATGCCAAGGCACATGCTATTTAACCCTATCTGTTAAGCAAAAGCATTTCTCATACTTGGATTAGTGTTAAAATTTTCTGTTCAGCTTGAAATATACCAGGCCACACGGGCATCCCAAGGCACATGCTAATTAACCCTATATGTTAAGCAAAAGCATTTCTCATACTTGGATTATTGTTACTTTTTGTTCAGCTTAAAATATACCAGACCACACGGGCATCCCAAGGCACATGCTATTTAACCCTATCTGTTAAGCAAAAGCATTTCTCATACTTGGATTAGTGTCAAAAGTTTCTGTTCAGCTTAAAATATACCAGGCCACACGGGCATCCCAAGGCACATGCTATTTAACCCTATCTGTTAAATAAAAGCATTTCTCATACTTGGATTAGTGTCAAAAGTTTCTGTTCAGCATTTCTCATACTTGGATTAGTGTTAACATTTTCTGTTCAGCTTAAAATATACCAGGCCACACGGGCATCCCAATGCACATGCTATTTAACCCTATCTGTTAAGTAAAAGCATTTCTCATACTTGGATTAGTGTTAAAATTTTCTGTTCAGCTTAAAATATACCAGGCCACACGGGCATCCCAAGGCACATGCTATTTAACCCTATCTGTTAAGCAAAAGCATTTCTCATACTTGGATTATTGTTACTTTTTGTTCAGCTTTATATATACCAGGCCACACGGCATACCAAGGCACATGCTAATTAACCCTATATGTTAAGCTAAAGCATTTCTCATACTTGGATTATTGTTACTTTTTGTTCAGCCTAAAATATACCAGGCCGCACGGGCATCCCGAAGCACATGCTATTTAACCCTATCTGTTAAGCAAAAGCATTTCTCATACTTGGATTAGTGTCAAAAGTTTCTGTACAGCTTAAAATATACCAGGCCACACGGGCATCCTAAGGCACATGCTATTTAACCCTATCTGTTAAACAAAAGCATTTCTCATATTTGGATTAGTGTCAAAAGTTTCTGTACAGCTTAAAATATACCAGGCCACACGGGCATCCCAAGGCACATGCTATTTAACCCTATCTGTTAAACAAAAGCATTTCTCATACTTGGATCAGTGTCAAAAGTTTCTGTTCAGCTTCAAATATACCAGGCCACATGGGCATCCCAAGGCACATGCTATTTAACCCTATCTGTTAAGCAAAAGCATTTCTCATACTTGGATTATTGTTACTTTTTGTTCAGCTTGAAATATACCAGGCCACACGGGCATCCCAAGGCACATGCTAATTAACCCTATATGTTAAGCTAAAGCATTTCTCATACTTGGATTATTGTTACTTTTTGTTCAGCTTAAAATATACCAGGCCACACGGGCATCCCAAGGCACATGCTATTTAACTCTATCTGTTAAGCAAAAGCATTTCTCATACTTGGATTAGTGGCAAAAGTTTCTGTTCAGCTTAAAATATACCAGGCCACACGGGCATCCCAAGGCACATGCTATTTAACCCTATCTGTTAAACAAAAGCATTTCTCATACTTGGATTAGTGTCAAAAGTTTCTGTTCAGCATTTCTCATACTTGGATTAGTGTTAAATTTTCTGTTCAGCTTAAAATATACCAGGCCACACGGGCATCCCAAGGCACATGCTATTTAACCCTATCTGTTAAGCAAAAGCATTTCTCATACTTAGATTAGTGTTAAAATTTTCTGTTCAGCTTAAAATATACCAGGCCACACGGGCATCCCAAGGCACATGTTATTTAACCCTATCTGTTAAGCAAAAGCATTTCTCATACTTGGATTAGTGTCAAAAGTTTCTGTTCAGCTTAAAATATACCAGGCCACACGGGCATCCCAAGGCACATGCTATTTAACCCTATCTGTTAAACAAAAGCATTTCTCATACTTGGATTAGTGTCAAAAGTTTCTGTTCAGCATTTCTCATACTTGGATTAGTGTTAAATTTTTTGTTCAGCTTAAAATATACCAGGCCACACGGGCATCCCAAGGCACATGCTATTTAACCCTATCTGTTAAGCAAAAGCATTTCTCATACTTAGATTAGTGTTAAAATTTTCTGTTCAGCTTAAAATATACCAGGCCACACGGGCATCCCAAAGCACATGCTATTTAACACTATCTGTTAAGCAAAAGCATTTCTCATACATGGATTATTGTTACTTTTTGTTCAGCTTAAAATATACCAGGCCACACGGACATCCCAAGGCACATGCTATTTAACCCTATCTGTTAAGCAAAAGCATTTCTCATACTTGGATTAGTGTTAAAATTTTCAGTTCAGCCTAAAATATACCAGGCCCCACGGGCATCCCAAGGCACACTGTTAGGCACTTACCTCGTCGCCGTTCCTGGTCCCGCGTCGCGCTGGCGGGTGGCTCCCGGCGGGCTGCTGCCCGACTGTCCCCGGGTCCGCCGTCTCCTCGGCGCCGTCGTGGGATCCAGGGGCTGGCGGCGCGGGACGCTGCTGGTGCCAGCGTTGCAGCGTGCTCCGCGCGGCTGTGCGGGCCTGCCGCTCTCCCCGAAGATGCGGCGCTTCCCCCTCCTGGCGGGAGCACGCCCGACACTCAACGTGCTCGCGCGCGAGCACGTCTCCTTTATGCCTCCCGGCGGCGCTTTCCCCAGCGCGCCCGCCGGGGGCAAGTTTAAAGTGTCCAGTCTCTGGCTGGATCCTGGGATTGAGCCCAGGGACTGGTCGGCCTGTCTGGCCTGGGCCGTCCAGCTCCTGGGACCTATCCCATGATCCTGTTATGCACCAATCACCCTGGTTCCCTCCATTTTCCCTTTTCCCCAATGGGCAGTATTTATTATAAAGCCTTTCTGCTCCGGGTTCCCAGTGCCCGTTATAGCCTCTGGGTTCTGGATGTGTGTTACAGTGTCTCCTGTTACTATTTAGCTTTTGGACCTCGACTTCCCTTGGTTGCTGCCTGCCCTGACCTTTCGCTTGCCTGACCACAATTCTGCCTGACCCCTCTGATACCTCGCACCGTGACCTCCTGGATTTGACCTCGGCTCGTTTAACTACTCTTTGTTACCTCCTTCGGATACCTCGCCCTGTGACCTCCTGGTTTGACCTCGGCCTGTATTTGGACTTCTGCCATCCGGCATCCTCATTCGGGACTCCCTGCCGTTCATCAGTCTCCACCTTAAGCTGGTATCCTTTGCGCCCTATAAGTCCTGGGGGCAACCGACTGGGAGAGGCATTACCCGTGTCTCCTACAAGCGGGGGCTTGTCTATAGGCAGAAGAGGCGGTGGAGATTGGGGGTTACCAGCTCAAGACAGACAGGTGTTCGGTACAGTCCTGACACACACGTTATTTAACCCTATCTGTTAAACAAAAGCATTTCTCATACTTGGATTAGTGTCAAAAGTTTCTGTACAGCTTAAAATATACCAGGCCACACGGGCATCCCAAGGCGCATGCTATTTAACCCTATCTGTTAAGCAAAAGCATTTCTCATACTTGGATTAGTGTTAAAATTTTCTGTTCAGTTTAAAATATACCAGGCCACACGGGCATCCCAAGGCACATGCTATTTAACCCTATCTGTTAAGCTAAAGCATTTCTCATACTTGGATTAGTGTTAACATTTTCTGTTCAGTTTAAAATATACCAGGCCACACGGGCATCCCAAGGCACATGCTATTTAACCCTATCTGTTAAGCAAAAGCATTTTTCATTCTTGGATTAGTGTCAAAAGTTTCTGTACAGCTTAAAATATACCAGGCCACACAGGCATCCCAAGGCACATGCTATTTAACCCTATCTGTTAAGGAAAAGCATTTCTCATACTTGGATTAGTGTCAAAAGTTTCTGTTCAGCTTAAAATATACCAGGCCACACGGGCATCCCAAGGCACATGCTATTTAACCCTATCTGTTAAACAAAAGCATTTCTTATACTTGGATTAGTGTCAAAAGTTTCTGTTCAGCATTTCTCATACTTGGATTAGTGTTAAAATTTTCTGTTCAGCTTAAAATATACCAGGCCACACGGGCATCCCAAGGCACATGCTATTTAACCCTATCTGTTAAGCAAAAGCATTTCTCATACTTGGATAAGTGTCAAAAGTTTCTGTACAGCTTAAAATATACCAGGCCACACGGGCATCCCAAGGCACATGCTATTTAACCCTATCTGTTAAACAAAAGCATTTCTCATACTTGGATTAGTGTCAAAAGTTTCTGTTCAGCTTAAAATATACCAGGCCACACGGGCATCCCAAGGTGCATGCTATTTAATCCTATCTGTTAAGCAAAAGCATTTCTCATACTTGGATTATGTTACTTTTTATTCAGCTTAAAATATACCAGGCCACACGGGCATCCCAAGGCACATGCTATTTAACCCTATCTGTTAAGCAAAAGCATTTTTCATACTTGGATTAGTGGCAAAAGTTTCTGTTCAGCTTAAAATATACCAGGCCACACGTGCATCCCAAGGCACATGCTATTTAACCCTATCTGTTAAGCAAAAGCATTTCTCATACTTGGATTAGTGTTAAAATTTTCTGTCCGGCTTGAAATATACCAGGCCACACGGACATCCCAAGGCACATGCTAATTAACCCTATATGTTAAGCTAAAGCATTTCTCATACTTGGATTATTGTTACTTTTTGTTCAGCTTAAAATATACCAGGCCACACGGGCATCCCAAGGCACATGCTATTTAACCCTATCTGTTAAGCAAAAGCATTTCTCATACTTGGATTAGTGTCAAAAGTTTCTGTTCAGTTTAAAATATACCAGGCCACACGGGCATCCCAAGGCACATGCTATTTATCCCTATCTGTTAAATAAAACATTTCTCATACTTGGATTAGTGTCAAAAGTTTCTGTACAGCTTAAAATATACCAGGACACACGGGCATCCCAAGGCACATGCTATTTAACCCTATCTGTTAAGCAAAAGCATTTCTCATACTTGAATTATTGTTACTTTTTGTTCAGCTTGAAATATACCAGGACACGCGGGCATCCCAAGGCACATGCTAATTAACCCTATATGTTAAGCAAAAGCATTTTTCATACTTGGATTAGTGGCAAAAGTTTCTGTTCAGCTTAAAATATACCAGGCCACACGGGCATCCCAAGGCACATGCTATTTAACCCTATCTGTTAAGCAAAAGCATTTCTCATACTTGGATTAGTGTCAAAAGTTTCTGTACAGCTTAAAATATACCAGGCCACACGGGCATCCCAAGGCACATGCTATTTAACCCTATCTGTTAAGCAAAAGCATTTCTCATACTTGGATTAGTGGCAAAAGTTTCTGTTCAGCTTAAAATATACCAGGCCACGCGGGCATCCCAAGGCACATGCTAATTAACCCTATAAGTTAAGCAAAAGCATTTCTCATACTTGGATTAGTGTCAAAAGTTTCTGTACAGCTTAAAATATACCAGGCCACACGGGCATCCCAAGGCACATGCTATTTAACCCTATCTGTTAAACAAAAGCATTTCTCATACTTGGATTAGTGTAAAAAGTTTCTGTTCAGCTTAAAATATACCAGGCCACACGGGCATCCCAAGGCGCATGCTATTTAACCCTATATGTTAAGCAAAAGCATTTTTCATACTTGGATTAGTGGCAAAAGTTTCTGTTAAGCTTAAAATATACCAGGCCACACGGGCATCCCAAGGCACATGCTATTTAACCCTATCTGTTAAGCAAAAGCATTTTTCATACTTGGATTAGTGGCAAAAGTTTCTGTTCAGCTTAAAATATACCAGGCCACACGGGCATACCAAGGCACATGCTATTTAACCCTATCTGTTAAGCAAAAGCATTTCTCATACTTGGATTAGTGTCAAAAGTTTCTGTACAGCTTAAAATATACCAGGCCACACGGGCATCCCAAGGCACATGCTATTTAACCCTATCTGTTAAACAAAAGCATTTCTCATACTTGGATTAGTGTCAAAAGTTTCTGTTCAGCTTAAAATATGCCAGGTCACACGGGCATCCCAAGGCGCATGCTATTTAACCCTATCTGTTAAGCAAAAGCATTTCTCATACTTGGATTATTGTTACTTTTTGTTTAGCTTGAAATATACCGGGCCACACGGGCATCCCAAGGCACATGCTATTTAACCCTATCTGTTAAACAAAAGCATTTCTTATACTTGGATTAGTGTCAAAAGTTTATGTACAGCTTAAAATATACCAGGCCACACGGGCATCCCAAGGCACATGCTATTTAACCCTATCTGTTAAACAAAAGCATTTCTCATACTTGGATTAGTGTTAACATTTTCTGTTCAGCTTAAAATATACCAGGCCACAAGGGCATCCCAAGGCAAATGCTATTTAACCCTATCTGTTAAGCAAAAGCATTTCTCATACTTGGATTAGTGTTAAAATTTTCTGTTCAGCTTAAAATATACCAGACCACACGGGCATCCCAAGGCACATGCTATTTAACCCTATCTGTTAAACAAAAGCATTTCTCATACTTGGATTATGTTACTTTTTGTTCAGCTTAAAATATACCAGGCCACACGGGCATCCCAAGGCACATGCTATTTAACCCTATCTGTTAAGCAAAAGCATTTCTCATACTTGGATTAGTGGCAAAAGTTTCTGTTCAGCTTAAAATATACCAGGCCACACGTGCATCCCAAGGCACATGCTATTTAACCCTATCTGTTAAGCAAAAGCATTTCTCATACTTGGATTAGTGGCAAAAGTTTCTGTTCAGCTTAAAATATACCAGGCCACGCGGGCATCCCAAGGCACATGCTAATTAACCCTATATGTTAAGCAAAAGCATTTCTCATACTTGGATTATTGTTACTTTTTGTTCAGCTTAAAATATACCAGGCCACACGGGCATCCCAAGGCACATGCTATTTAACCCTATCTGTTAAGCAAAAGCATTTCTCATACTTGGATTAGTGTCAAAAGTTTCTGTTCAGCTTAAAATATACCAGGCCACACGGGCATCCCAAGGCACATGCTATTTAACCCTATCTGTTAAGCAAAAGCATTTCTCATACTTGGATTAGTGGCAAAAGTTTCTGTTCAGCTTAAAATATACCAGGCCACGCGGGCATCCCAAGGCACATGCTAATTAACCCTATATGTTAAGCAAAAGCATTTCTCATACTTGGATTAGTGTCAAAAGTTTCTGTACAGCTTAAAATATACCAGGCCACACGGGCATCCCAAGGCACATGCTATTTAACCCTATCTGTTAAACAAAAGCATTTCTCATACTTGGATTAGTGTCAAAAGTTTCTGTTCAGCTTAAAATATACCAGGCCACAAGGGCATCCCAAGGCGCATGCTATTTAACCCTATATGTTAAGCAAAAGCATTTTTCATACTTGGATTAGTGGAAAAAGTTTCTGTTAAGCTTAAAATATACCAGGCCACACGGGCATCCCAAGGCACATGCTATTTAACCCTATCTGTTAAGCAAAAGCATTTTTCATACTTGGATTAGTGGCAAAAGTTTCTGTTCAGCTTAAAATATACCAGGCCACACGGGCATCCCAAGGCACATGCTATTTAACCCTATCTGTTAAGCAAAAGCATTTCTCATACTTGGATTAGTGTCAAAAGTTTCTGTACAGCTTAAAATATACCAGGCCACACGGGCATCCCAAGGCACATTCTATTTAACCCTATCTGTTAAACAAAAGCATTTCTCATACTTGGATTAGTGTCAAAAGTTTCTGTTCAGCTTAAAATATGCCAGGTCACACGGGCATCCCAAGGCGCATGCTATTTAACCCTATCTGTCAAGCAAAAGCATTTCTCATACTTGGATTATTGTTACTTTTTGTTCAGCTTGAAATATACCGGGCCACACGGGCATCCCAAGGCACATGCTATTTAACCCTATCTGTTAAACAAAAGCATTTCTCATACTTGGATTAGTGTCAAAAGTTTATGTACAGCTTAAAATATACCAGGCCACACGGGCATCCCAAGGCACATGCTATTTAACCCTATCTGTTAAACAAAAGCATTTCTCATACTTGGATTAGTGTTAACATTTTCTGTTCAGCTTAAAATATACCAGGCCACACGGGCATCCCAAGGCAAATGCTATTTAACCCTATCTGTTAAGCAAAAGCATTTCTCATACTTGGATTAGTGTTAAAATTTTCTGTTCAGCTTAAAATATACCAGACCACACGGGCATCCCAAGGCACATGCTATTTAACCCTATCTGTTAAACAAAAGCATTTCTCATACTTGGATTATGTTACTTTTTGTTCAGCTTAAAATATACCAGGCCACACGGGCATCCCAAGGCACATGCTATTTAACCCTATCTGTTAAGCAAAAGCATTTCTCATACTTGGATTAGTGGCAAAAGTTTCTGTTCAGCTTAAAATATACCAGGCCACACGTGCATGCCAAGGCACATGCCATTTAACCCTATCTGTTAAGCAAAAGCATTTCTCATACTTGGATTAGTGTTAAAATTTTCTGTTCAGCTTGAAATATACCAGGCCACACGGGCATCCCAAGGCACATGCTAATTAACCCTATATGTTAAGCAAAAGCATTTCTCATACTTGGATTATTGTTACTTTTTGTTCAGCTTAAAATATACCAGGCCACACGGGCATCCCAAGGCACATGCTATTTAACCCTATCTGTTAAATAAAAGCATTTCTCATACTTGGATTAGTGTCAAAAGTTTCTGTTCAGCATTTCTCATACTTGGATTAGTGTTAACATTTTCTGTTCAGCTTAAAATATACCAGGCCACACGGGCATCCCAAGGCGCATGCTATTTAACCCTATATGTTAAGCAAAAGCATTTTTCATACTTGGATTAGTGGCAAAAGTTTCTGTTAAGCTTAAAATATACCAGGCCACACGGGCATCCCAAGGCACATGCTATTTAACCCTATCTGTTAAGCAAAAGCATTTTTCATATTTGGATTAGTGGCAAAAGTTTCTGTTCAGCTTAAAATATACCAGGCCACACGGGCATCCCAAGGCACATGCTATTTAACCCTATCTGTTAAGCAAAAGCATTTCTCATACTTGGATTAGTGTCAAAAGTTTCTGTACAGCTTAAAATATACCAGGCCACACGGGCATCCCAAGGCACATGCTATTTAACCCTATCTGTTAAACAAAAGCATTTCTCATACTTGGATTAGTGTCAAAAGTTTCTGTTCAGCTTAAAATATGCCAGGTCACACGGGCATCCCAAGGCGCATGCTATTTAACTCTATCTGTTAAGCAAAAGCATTTCTCATACTTGGATTATTGTTACTTTTTGTTCAGCTTGAAATATACCGGGCCACACGGGCATCCCAAGGCACATGCTATTTAACCCTATCTGTTAAACAAAAGCATTTCTCATACTTGGATTAGTGTTAACATTTTCTGTTCAGCTTAAAATATACCAGGCCACACGGGCATCCCAAGGCACATACTATTTAACCCTATCTGTTAAGCAAAAGCATTTCTCATACTTGGATTAGTGTCAAAAGTTTCTGTTCAGCTTAAAATATACCAGGCCACACGGGCATCCCAAGGCACATGCTATTTAACCCTATCTGTTAAATAAAAGCATTTCTCATACTTGGATAAGTGTCAAAAGTTTCTGTTCAGCATTTCTCATACTTGGATTAGTGTTAACATTTTCTGTTCAGCTTAAAATATACCAGGCCACACGGGCATCCCAAGGCACATGCTATTTAACCCTATCTGTTAAGCAAAAGCATTTCTCATACTTGGATTAGTGTCAAAAGTTTCTGTTCATCTTAAAATATACCAGGCCACACGGGCATCCCAAGGCACATGCTATTTAACCCTATCTGTTAAATAAAAGCATTTCTCATACTTGGATTAGTGTCAAAAGTTTCTATTCAGCATTTCTCATACTTGGATTAGTGTTAACATTTTCTGTTCAGCTTAAAATATACCAGGCCACACGGGCATCCCAAGGCGCATGCTATTTAACCCTATATGTTAAGCAAAAGCATTTTTCATACTTGGATTAGTGGCAAAAGTTTCTGTTAAGCTTAAAATATACCAGGCCACACGGGCATCCCAAGGCACATGCTATTTAACCCTATCTGTTAAGCAAAAGCATTTCTCATACTTGGATTAGTGTCAAAAGTTTCTGTACAGCTTAAAATATACCAGGCCACACGGGCATCCCAAGGCACATGCTATTTAACCCTATCTGTTAAACAAAAGCATTTCTCATACTTGGATTAGTGTCAAAAGTTTCTGTTCAGCTTAAAATATGCCAGGTCACACGGGCATCCCAAGGCGCATGCTATTTAACCCTATCTGTTAAGCAAAAGCATTTCTCATACTTGGATTATTGTTACTTTTTGTTTAGCTTGAAATATACCGGGCCACACGGGCATCCCAAGGCACATGCTATTTAACCCTATCTGTTAAACAAAAGCATTTCTTATACTTGGATTAGTGTCAAAAGTTTATGTACAGCTTAAAATATACCAGGCCACACGGGCATCCCAAGGCACATGCTATTTAACCCTATCTGTTAAACAAAAGCATTTCTCATACTTGGATTAGTGTTAACATTTTCTGTTCAGCTTAAAATATACCAGGCCACAAGGGCATCCCAAGGCAAATGCTATTTAACCCTATCTGTTAAGCAAAAGCATTTCTCATACTTGGATTAGTGTTAAAATTTTCTTTTCAGCTTAAAATATACCAGACCACACGGGCATCCCAAGGCACATGCTATTTAACCCTATCTGTTAAACAAAAGCATTTCTCATACTTGGATTATGTTACTTTTTGTTCAGCTTAAAATATACCAGGCCACACGGGCATCCCAAGGCACATGCTATTTAACCCTATCTGTTAAGCAAAAGCATTTCTCATACTTGGATTAGTGGCAAAAGTTTCTGTTCAGCTTAAAATATACCAGGCCACACGTGCATCCCAAGGCACATGCTATTTAACCCTATCTGTTAAGCAAAAGCATTTCTCATACTTGGATTAGTGTTAAAATTTTCTGTTCAGCTTGAAATATACCAGGCCACACGGGCATCCCAAGGCACATGCTAATTAACCCTATATGTTAAGCAAAAGCATTTCTCATACTTGGATTATTGTTACTTTTTGTTCAGCTTAAAATATACCAGGCCACACGGGCATCCCAAGGCACATGCTATTTAACCCTATCTGTTAAGCAAAAGCATTTCTCATACTTGGATTAGTGTCAAACGTTTCTGTTCAGCTTAAAATATACCAGGCCACACGGGCATCCCAAGGCACATGCTATTTAACCCTATCTGTTAAGCAAAAGCATTTCTCATACTTGGATTAGTGGCAAAAGTTTCTGTTCAGCTTAAAATATACCAGGCCACGCGGGCATCCCAAGGCACATGCTAATTAACCCTATATGTTAAGCAAAAGCATTTCTCATACTTGGATTAGTGTCAAAAGTTTCTGTACAGCTTAAAATATACCAGGCCACACGGGCATCCCAAGGCACATGCTATTTAACCCTATCTGTTAAACAAAAGCATTTCTCATACTTGGATTAGTGTCAAAAGTTTCTGTTCAGCTTAAAATATACCAGGCCACACGGGCATCCCAAGGCGCATGCTATTTAACCCTATATGTTAAGCAAAAGCATTTTTCATACTTGGATTAGTGGCAAAAGTTTCTGTTAAGCTTAAAATATACCAGGCCACACGGGCATCCCAAGGCACATGCTATTTAACCCTATCTGTTAAGCAAAAGCATTTTTCATACTTGGATTAGTGGCAAAAGTTTCTGTTCAGCTTAAAATATACCAGGCCACACGGGCATCCCAAGGCACATGCTATTTAACCCTATCTGTTAAGCAAAAGCATTTCTCATACTTGGATTAGTGTCAAAAGTTTCTGTACAGCTTAAAATATACCAGGCCACACGGGCATCCCAAGGCACATTCTATTTAACCCTATCTGTTAAACAAAAGCATTTCTCATACTTGGATTAGTGTCAAAAGTTTCTGTTCAGCTTAAAATATGCCAGGTCACACGGGCATCCCAAGGCGCATGCTATTTAACCCTATCTGTTAAGCAAAAGCATTTCTCATACTTGGATTATTGTTACTTTTTGTTCAGCTTGAAATATACCGGGCCACACGGGCATCCCAAGGCACATGCTATTTAACCCTATCTGTTAAACAAAAGCATTTCTCATACTTGGATTAGTGTCAAAAGTTTATGTACAGCTTAAAATATACCAGGCCACACGGGCATCCCAAGGCACATGCTATTTAACCCTATCTGTTAAACAAAAGCATTTCTCATACTTGGATTAGTGTTAACATTTTCTGTTCAGCTTAAAATATACCAGGCCACACGGGCATCCCAAGGCAAATGCTATTTAACCCTATCTGTTAAGCAAAAGCATTTCTCATACTTGGATTAGTGTTAAAATTTTCTGTTCAGCTTAAAATATACCAGACCACACGGGCATCCCAAGGCACATGCTATTTAACCCTATCTGTTAAACAAAAGCATTTCTCATACTTGGATTATGTTACTTTTTGTTCAGCTTAAAATATACCAGGCCACACGGGCATCCCAAGGCACATGCTATTTAACCCTATCTGTTAAGCAAAAGCATTTCTCATACTTGGATTAGTGGCAAAAGTTTCTGTTCAGCTTAAAATATACCAGGCCACACGTGCATGCCAAGGCACATGCTATTTAACCCTATCTGTTAAGCAAAAGCATTTCTCATACTTGGATTAGTGTTAAAATTTTCTGTTCAGCTTGAAATATACCAGGCCACACGGGCATCCCAAGGCACATGCTAATTAACCCTATATGTTAAGCAAAAGCATTTCTCATACTTGGATTATTGTTACTTTTTGTTCAGCTTAAAATATACCAGGCCACACGGGCATCCCAAGGCACATGCTATTTAACCCTATCTGTTAAATAAAAGCATTTCTCATACTTGGATTAGTGTCAAAAGTTTCTGTTCAGCATTTCTCATACTTGGATTAGTGTTAACATTTTCTGTTCAGCTTAAAATATACCAGGCCACACGGGCATCCCAAGGCGCATGCTATTTAACCCTATATGTTAAGCAAAAGCATTTTTCATACTTGGATTAGTGGCAAAAGTTTCTGTTAAGCTTAAAATATACCAGGCCACACGGGCATCCCAAGGCACATGCTATTTAACCCTATCTGTTAAGCAAAAGCATTTTTCATATTTGGATTAGTGGCAAAAGTTTCTGTTCAGCTTAAAATATACCAGGCCACACGGGCATCCCAAGGCACATGCTATTTAACCCTATCTGTTAAGCAAAAGCATTTCTCATACTTGGATTAGTGTCAAAAGTTTCTGTACAGCTTAAAATATACCAGGCCACACGGGCATCCCAAGGCACATGCTATTTAACCCTATCTGTTAAACAAAAGCATTTCTCATACTTGGATTAGTGTCAAAAGTTTCTGTTCAGCTTAAAATATGCCAGGTCACACGGGCATCCCAAGGCGCATGCTATTTAACTCTATCTGTTAAGCAAAAGCATTTCTCATACTTGGATTATTGTTACTTTTTGTTCAGCTTGAAATATACCGGGCCACACGGGCATCCCAAGGCACATGCTATTTAACCCTATCTGTTAAACAAAAGCATTTCTCATACTTGGATTAGTGTTAACATTTTCTGTTCAGCTTAAAATATACCAGGCCACACGGGCATCCCAAGGCACATGCTATTTAACCCTATCTGTTAAGCAAAAGCATTTCTCATACTTGGATTAGTGTCAAAAGTTTCTGTTCAGCTTAAAATATACCAGGCCACACGGGCATCCCAAGGCACATGCTATTTAACCCTATCTGTTAAATAAAAGCATTTCTCATACTTGGATAAGTGTCAAAAGTTTCTGTTCAGCATTTCTCATACTTGGATTAGTGTTAACATTTTCTGTTCAGCTTAAAATATACCAGGCCACACGGGCATCCCAAGGCACATGCTATTTAACCCTATCTGTTAAGCAAAAGCATTTCTCATACTTGGATTAGTGTCAAAAGTTTCTGTTCAGCTTAAAATATACCAGGCCACACGGGCATCCCAAGGCACATGCTATTTAACCCTATCTGTTAAATAAAAGCATTTCTCATACTTGGATTAGTGTCAAAAGTTTCTATTCAGCATTTCTCATACTTGGATTAGTGTTAACATTTTCTGTTCAGCTTAAAATATACCAGGCCACACGGGCATCCCAAGGCGCATGCTATTTAACCCTATATGTTAAGCAAAAGCATTTTTCATACTTGGATTAGTGGCAAAAGTTTCTGTTAAGCTTAAAATATACCAGGCCACACGGGCATCCCAAGGCACATGCTATTTAACCCTATCTGTTAAGCAAAAGCATTTTTCATATTTGGATTAGTGGCAAAAGTTTCTGTTCAGCTTAAAATATACCAGGCCACACGGGCATCCCAAGGCACATGCTATTTAACCCTATCTGTTAAGCAAAAGCATTTCTCATACTTGGATTAGTGTCAAAAGTTTCTGTACAGCTTAAAATATACCAGGCCACACGGGCATCCCAAGACACATGCTATTTAACCCTATCTGTTAAACAAAAGCATTTCTCATACTTGGATTAGTGTCAAAAGTTTCTGTTCAGCTTAAAATTTGCCAGGTCACACGGGCATCCCAAGGCGCATGCTATTTAACCCTATCTGTTAAGCAAAAGCATTTCTCATACTTGGATTATTGTTACTTTTTGTTCAGCTTGAAATATACCGGGCCACACGGGCATCCCAAGGCACATGCTATTTAACCCTATCTGTTAAACAAAAGCATTTCTCATACTTGGATTAGTGTCAAAAGTTTATGTACAGCTTAAAATTTACCAGGCCACACGGGCATCCCAAGGCACATGCTATTTAACCCTATCTGTTAAGCAAAAGCATTTCTCATACTTGGATTAGTGTTAACATTTTCTGTTCAGCTTAAAATATACCAGGCCACACGGGCATCCCAAGGCAAATGCTATTTAACCCTATCTGTTAAGCAAAAGCATTTCTCATACTTGGATTAGTGTTAACATTTTCTGTTCAGCTTAAAATATACCAGACCACACGGGCATCCCAAGGCACATGCTATTTAACCCTATCTGTTAAACAAAAGCATTTCTCATACTTGGATTATGTTACTTTTTGTTCAGCTTAAAATATACCAGGCCACACGGGCATCCCAAGGCACATGCTATTTAACCCTATCTGTTAAGCAAAAGCATTTCTCATACTTGGATTAGTGTCAAAAGTTTCTGTTCAGCTTAAAATATACCAGGCCACACGGGCATCCCTAGGCACATGCTATTTAACCCTATCTGTTAAATAAAAGCATTTCTCATACTTGGATTAGTGTCAAAAGTTTCTGTTCAGCATTTCTCATACTTGGATTAGTGTTAACATTTTCTGTTCAGCTTAAAATATACCAGACCACACGGGCATCCCAAGGCACATGCTATTTAACCCTATCTGTTAAACAAAAGCATTTCTCATACTTGGATTATGTTACTTTTTGTTCAGCTTAAAATATACCAGGCCACACGGGCATCCCAAGGCACATGCTATTTAACCCTATCTGTTAAGCAAAAGCATTTCTCATACTTGGATTAGTGGCAAAAGTTTCTGTTCAGCTTAAAATATACCAGGCCACACGTGCATGCCAAGGCACATGCTATTTAACCCTATCTGTTAAGCAAAAGCATTTCTCATACTTGGATTAGTGTTAAAATTTTCTGTTCAGCTTGAAATATACCAGGCCACACGGGCATCCCAAGGCACATGCTAATTAACCCTATATGTTAAGCAAAAGCATTTCTCATACTTGGATTATTGTTACTTTTTGTTCAGCTTAAAATATACCAGGCCACACGGGCATCCCAAGGCACATGCTATTTAACCCTATCTGTTAAATAAAAGCATTTCTCATACTTGGATTAGTGTCAAAAGTTTCTGTTCAGCATTTCTCATACTTGGATTAGTGTTAACATTTTCTGTTCAGCTTAAAATATACCAGGCCACACGGGCATCCCAAGGCGCATGCTATTTAACCCTATATGTTAAGCAAAAGCATTTTTCATACTTGGATTAGTGGCAAAAGTTTCTGTTAAGCTTAAAATATACCAGGCCACACGGGCATCCCAAGGCACATGCTATTTAACCCTATCTGTTAAGCAAAAGCATTTTTCATATTTGGATTAGTGGCAAAAGTTTCTGTTCAGCTTAAAATATACCAGGCCACACGGGCATCCCAAGGCACATGCTATTTAACCCTATCTGTTAAGCAAAAGCATTTCTCATACTTGGATTAGTGTCAAAAGTTTCTGTACAGCTTAAAATATACCAGGCCACACGGGCATCCCAAGGCACATGCTATTTAACCCTATCTGTTAAACAAAAGCATTTCTCATACTTGGATTAGTGTCAAAAGTTTCTGTTCAGCTTAAAATATGCCAGGTCACACGGGCATCCCAAGGCGCATGCTATTTAACTCTATCTGTTAAGCAAAAGCATTTCTCATACTTGGATTATTGTTACTTTTTGTTCAGCTTGAAATATACCGGGCCACACGGGCATCCCAAGGCACATGCTATTTAACCCTATCTGTTAAACAAAAGCATTTCTCATACTTGGATTAGTGTTAACATTTTCTGTTCAGCTTAAAATATACCAGGCCACACGGGCATCCCAAGGCACATGCTATTTAACCCTATCTGTTAAGCAAAAGCATTTCTCATACTTGGATTAGTGTCAAAAGTTTCTGTTCAGCTTAAAATATACCAGGCCACACGGGCATCCCAAGGCACATGCTATTTAACCCTATCTGTTAAATAAAAGCATTTCTCATACTTGGATAAGTGTCAAAAGTTTCTGTTCAGCATTTCTCATACTTGGATTAGTGTTAACATTTTCTGTTCAGCTTAAAATATACCAGGCCACACGGGCATCCCAAGGCACATGCTATTTAACCCTATCTGTTAAGCAAAAGCATTTCTCATACTTGGATTAGTGTCAAAAGTTTCTGTTCAGCTTAAAATATACCAGGCCACACGGGCATCCCAAGGCACATGCTATTTAACCCTATCTGTTAAATAAAAGCATTTCTCATACTTGGATTAGTGTCAAAAGTTTCTATTCAGCATTTCTCATACTTGGATTAGTGTTAACATTTTCTGTTCAGCTTAAAATATACCAGGCCACACGGGCATCCCAAGGCGCATGCTATTTAACCCTATATGTTAAGCAAAAGCATTTTTCATACTTGGATTAGTGGCAAAAGTTTCTGTTAAGCTTAAAATATACCAGGCCACACGGGCATCCCAAGGCACATGCTATTTAACCCTATCTGTTAAGCAAAAGCATTTTTCATATTTGGATTAGTGGCAAAAGTTTCTGTTCAGCTTAAAATATACCAGGCCACACGGGCATCCCAAGGCACATGCTATTTAACCCTATCTGTTAAGCAAAAGCATTTCTCATACTTGGATTAGTGTCAAAAGTTTCTGTACAGCTTAAAATATACCAGGCCACACGGGCATC
Organism: Gastrophryne carolinensis; assembly: GCA_027917425.1. NCBI lineage: Eukaryota > Metazoa > Chordata > Amphibia > Anura > Microhylidae > Gastrophryne > Gastrophryne carolinensis. The sequence goes on from CM051234.1 coordinate 509,404,794, forward strand.
CCAAGACACATGCTATTTAACCCTATCTGTTAAACAAAAGCATTTCTCATACTTGGATTAGTGTCAAAAGTTTCTGTTCAGCTTAAAATTTGCCAGGTCACACGGGCATCCCAAGGCGCATGCTATTTAACCCTATCTGTTAAGCAAAAGCATTTCTCATACTTGGATTATTGTTACTTTTTGTTCAGCTTGAAATATACCGGGCCACACGGGCATCCCAAGGCACATGCTATTTAACCCTATCTGTTAAACAAAAGCATTTCTCATACTTGGATTAGTGTCAAAAGTTTATGTACAGCTTAAAATTTACCAGGCCACACGGGCATCCCAAGGCACATGCTATTTAACCCTATCTGTTAAGCAAAAGCATTTCTCATACTTGGATTAGTGTTAACATTTTCTGTTCAGCTTAAAATATACCAGGCCACACGGGCATCCCAAGGCAAATGCTATTTAACCCTATCTGTTAAGCAAAAGCATTTCTCATACTTGGATTAGTGTTAACATTTTCTGTTCAGCTTAAAATATACCAGACCACACGGGCATCCCAAGGCACATGCTATTTAACCCTATCTGTTAAACAAAAGCATTTCTCATACTTGGATTATGTTACTTTTTGTTCAGCTTAAAATATACCAGGCCACACGGGCATCCCAAGGCACATGCTATTTAACCCTATCTGTTAAGCAAAAGCATTTCTCATACTTGGATTAGTGTCAAAAGTTTCTGTTCAGCTTAAAATATACCAGGCCACACGGGCATCCCTAGGCACATGCTATTTAACCCTATCTGTTAAATAAAAGCATTTCTCATACTTGGATTAGTGTCAAAAGTTTCTGTTCAGCATTTCTCATACTTGGATTAGTGTTAACATTTTCTGTTCAGCTTAAAATATACCAGACCACACGGGCATCCCAAGGCACATGCTATTTAACCCTATCTGTTAAACAAAAGCATTTCTCATACTTGGATTATGTTACTTTTTGTTCAGCTTAAAATATACCAGGCCACACGGGCATCCCAAGGCACATGCTATTTAACCCTATCTGTTAAGCAAAAGCATTTCTCATACTTGGATTAGTGGCAAAAGTTTCTGTTCAGCTTAAAATATACCAGGCCACACGTGCATGCCAAGGCACATGCTATTTAACCCTATCTGTTAAGCAAAAGCATTTCTCATACTTGGATTAGTGTTAAAATTTTCTGTTCAGCTTGAAATATACCAGGCCACACGGGCATCCCAAGGCACATGCTAATTAACCCTATATGTTAAGCAAAAGCATTTCTCATACTTGGATTATTGTTACTTTTTGTTCAGCTTAAAATATACCAGGCCACACGGGCATCCCAAGGCACATGCTATTTAACCCTATCTGTTAAATAAAAGCATTTCTCATACTTGGATTAGTGTCAAAAGTTTCTGTTCAGCATTTCTCATACTTGGATTAGTGTTAACATTTTCTGTTCAGCTTAAAATATACCAGGCCACACGGGCATCCCAAGGCGCATGCTATTTAACCCTATATGTTAAGCAAAAGCATTTTTCATACTTGGATTAGTGGCAAAAGTTTCTGTTAAGCTTAAAATATACCAGGCCACACGGGCATCCCAAGGCACATGCTATTTAACCCTATCTGTTAAGCAAAAGCATTTTTCATATTTGGATTAGTGGCAAAAGTTTCTGTTCAGCTTAAAATATACCAGGCCACACGGGCATCCCAAGGCACATGCTATTTAACCCTATCTGTTAAGCAAAAGCATTTCTCATACTTGGATTAGTGTCAAAAGTTTCTGTACAGCTTAAAATATACCAGGCCACACGGGCATCCCAAGGCACATGCTATTTAACCCTATCTGTTAAACAAAAGCATTTCTCATACTTGGATTAGTGTCAAAAGTTTCTGTTCAGCTTAAAATATGCCAGGTCACACGGGCATCCCAAGGCGCATGCTATTTAACTCTATCTGTTAAGCAAAAGCATTTCTCATACTTGGATTATTGTTACTTTTTGTTCAGCTTGAAATATACCGGGCCACACGGGCATCCCAAGGCACATGCTATTTAACTCTATCTGTTAAACAAAAGCATTTCTCATACTTGGATTAGTGTTAACATTTTCTGTTCAGCTTAAAATATACCAGGCCACACGGGCATCCCAAGGCACATGCTATTTAACCCTATCTGTTAAGCAAAAGCATTTCTCATACTTGGATTAGTGTCAAAAGTTTCTGTTCAGCTTAAAATATACCAGGCCACACGGGCATCCCAAGGCACATGCTATTTAACCCTATCTGTTAAATAAAAGCATTTCTCATACTTGGATAAGTGTCAAAAGTTTCTGTTCAGCATTTCTCATACTTGGATTAGTGTTAACATTTTCTGTTCAGCTTAAAATATACCAGGCCACACGGGCATCCCAAGGCACATGCTATTTAACCCTATCTGTTAAGCAAAAGCATTTCTCATACTTGGATTAGTGTCAAAAGTTTCTGTTCAGTTTAAAATATACCAGGCCACACGGGCATCCCAAGGCACATGCTATTTAACCCTATCTGTTAATTAAAAGCATTTCTCATACTTGGATTAGTGTCAAAAGTTTCTATTCAGCATTTCTCATACTTGGATTAGTGTTAACATTTTCTGTTCAGCTTAAAATATACCAGGCCACACGGGCATCCCAAGGCACATGCTATTTAACCCTATATGTTAAGCAAAAGCATTTTTCATACTTGGATTAGTGGCAAAAGTTTCTGTTAAGCTTAAAATATACCAGGCCACACGGGCATCCCAAGGCACATGCTATTTAACCCTATCTGTTAAGCAAAAGCATTTTTCATATTTGGATTAGTGGCAAAAGTTTCTGTTCAGCTTAAAATATACCAGGCCACACGGGCATCCCAAGGCACATGCTATTTAACCCTATCTGTTAAGCAAAAGCATTTCTCATACTTGGATTAGTGTCAAAAGTTTCTGTACAGCTTAAAATATACCAGGCCACACGGGCATCCCAAGGCACATGCTATTTAACCCTATCTGTTAAACAAAAGCATTTCTCATACTTGGATTAGTGTCAAAAGTTTCTGTTCAGCTTAAAATTTGCCAGGTCACACGGGCATCCCAAGGCGCATGCTATTTAACCCTATCTGTTAAGCAAAAGCATTTCTCATACTTGGATTATTGTTACTTTTTGTTCAGCTTGAAATATACCGGGCCACACGGGCATCCCAAGGCACATGCTATTTAACCCTATCTGTTAAACAAAAGCATTTCTCATACTTGGATTAGTGTCAAAAGTTTATGTACAGCTTAAAATTTACCAGGCCACACGGGCATCCCAAGACACATGCTATTTAACCCTATCTGTTAAACAAAAGCATTTCTCATACTAGGATTAGTGTTAACATTTTCTGTTCAGCTTAAAATATACCAGGCCACACGGGCATCCCAAGGCAAATGCTATTTAACCCTATCTGTTAAGCAAAAGCATTTCTCATACTTGGATTAGTGTTAACATTTTCTGTTCAGCTTAAAATATACCAGACCACACGGGCATCCCAAGGCACATGCTATTTAACCCTATCTGTTAAACAAAAGCATTTCTCATACTTGGATTATGTTACTTTTTGTTCAGCTTAAAATATACCAGGCCACACGGGCATCCCAAGGCACATGCTATTTAACCCTATCTGTTAAGCAAAAGCATTTCTCATACTTGGATTAGTGTCAAAAGTTTCTGTTCAGCTTAAAATATACCAGGCCACACGGGCATCCCAAGGCACATGCTATTTAACCCTATCTGTTAAATAAAAGCATTTCTCATACTTGGATTAGTGTCAAAAGTTTCTGTTCAGCATTTCTCATACTTGGATTAGTGTTAACATTTTCTGTTCAGCTTAAAATATACCAGGCCACACGGGCATCCCAATGCACATGCTATTTAACCCTATCTGTTAAGTAAAAGCATTTCTCCTACTTGGATTAGTGTCAAAAGTTTCTGTACAGCTTAAAATATACCAGGCCACACGGGCATCCCAAGGCACATGCTATTTAACCCTATCTGTTAAACAAAAGCATTTCTCATACTTGGATTAGTGTCAAAAGTTTCTGTTCAGCTTAAAATATACCAGGCCACACGGGCATCCCAAGGCGCATGCTATTTAACCCTATATGTTAAGCAAAAGCATTTTTCATACTTGGATTAGTGGCAAAAGTTTCTGTTAAGCTTAAAATATACCAGGCCACACGGGCATCCCAAGGCACATGCTATTTAACCCTATCTGTTAAGCAAAAGCATTTTTCATACTTGGATTAGTGGCAAAAGTTTCTGTTCAGCTTAAAATATACCAGGCCACACGGGCATCCCAAGGCACATGCTATTTAACCCTATCTGTTAAGCAAAAGCATTTCTCATACTTGGATTAGTGTCAAAAGTTTCTGTACAGCTTAAAATATACCAGGCCACACGGGCATCCCAAGGCACATTCTATTTAACCCTATCTGTTAAACAAAAGCATTTCTCATACTTGGATTAGTGTCAAAAGTTTCTGTTCAGCTTAAAATATGCCAGGTCACACGGGCATCCCAAGGCGCATGCTATTTAACCCTATCTGTTAAGCAAAAGCATTTCTCATACTTGGATTATTGTTACTTTTTGTTCAGCTTGAAATATACCGGGCCACACGGGCATCCCAAGGCACATGCTATTTAACCCTATCTGTTAAACAAAAGCATTTCTCATACTTGGATTAGTGTCAAAAGTTTATGTACAGCTTAAAATATACCAGGCCACACGGGCATCCCAAGGCACATGCTATTTAACCCTATCTGTTAAACAAAAGCATTTCTCATACTTGGATTAGTGTTAACATTTTCTGTTCAGCTTAAAATATACCAGGCCACACGGGCATCCCAAGGCAAATGCTATTTAACCCTATCTGTTAAGCAAAAGCATTTCTCATACTTGGATTAGTGTTAAAATTTTCTGTTCAGCTTAAAATATACCAGACCACACGGGCATCCCAAGGCACATGCTATTTAACCCTATCTGTTAAACAAAAGCATTTCTCATACTTGGATTATGTTACTTTTTGTTCAGCTTAAAATATACCAGGCCACACGGGCATCCCAAGGCACATGCTATTTAACCCTATCTGTTAAGCAAAAGCATTTCTCATACTTGGATTAGTGGCAAAAGTTTCTGTTCAGCTTAAAATATACCAGGCCACACGTGCATGCCAAGGCACATGCTATTTAACCCTATCTGTTAAGCAAAAGCATTTCTCATACTTGGATTAGTGTTAAAATTTTCTGTTCAGCTTGAAATATACCAGGCCACACGGGCATCCCAAGGCACATGCTAATTAACCCTATATGTTAAGCAAAAGCATTTCTCATACTTGGATTATTGTTACTTTTTGTTCAGCTTAAAATATACCAGGCCACACGGGCATCCCAAGGCACATGCTATTTAACCCTATCTGTTAAATAAAAGCATTTCTCATACTTGGATTAGTGTCAAAAGTTTCTGTTCAGCATTTCTCATACTTGGATTAGTGTTAACATTTTCTGTTCAGCTTAAAATATACCAGGCCACACGGGCATCCCAAGGCGCATGCTATTTAACCCTATATGTTAAGCAAAAGCATTTTTCATACTTGGATTAGTGGCAAAAGTTTCTGTTAAGCTTAAAATATACCAGGCCACACGGGCATCCCAAGGCACATGCTATTTAACCCTATCTGTTAAGCAAAAGCATTTTTCATATTTGGATTAGTGGCAAAAGTTTCTGTTCAGCTTAAAATATACCAGGCCACACGGGCATCCCAAGGCACATGCTATTTAACCCTATCTGTTAAGCAAAAGCATTTCTCATACTTGGATTAGTGTCAAAAGTTTCTGTACAGCTTAAAATATACCAGGCCACACGGGCATCCCAAGGCACATGCTATTTAACCCTATCTGTTAAACAAAAGCATTTCTCATACTTGGATTAGTGTCAAAAGTTTCTGTTCAGCTTAAAATATGCCAGGTCACACGGGCATCCCAAGGCGCATGCTATTTAACTCTATCTGTTAAGCAAAAGCATTTCTCATACTTGGATTATTGTTACTTTTTGTTCAGCTTGAAATATACCGGGCCACACGGGCATCCCAAGGCACATGCTATTTAACCCTATCTGTTAAACAAAAGCATTTCTCATACTTGGATTAGTGTTAACATTTTCTGTTCAGCTTAAAATATACCAGGCCACACGGGCATCCCAAGGCACATGCTATTTAACCCTATCTGTTAAGCAAAAGCATTTCTCATACTTGGATTAGTGTCAAAAGTTTCTGTTCAGCTTAAAATATACCAGGCCACACGGGCATCCCAAGGCACATGCTATTTAACCCTATCTGTTAAATAAAAGCATTTCTCATACTTGGATAAGTGTCAAAAGTTTCTGTTCAGCATTTCTCATACTTGGATTAGTGTTAACATTTTCTGTTCAGCTTAAAATATACCAGGCCACACGGGCATCCCAAGGCACATGCTATTTAACCCTATCTGTTAAGCAAAAGCATTTCTCATACTTGGATTAGTGTCAAAAGTTTCTGTTCAGCTTAAAATATACCAGGCCACACGGGCATCCCAAGGCACATGCTATTTAACCCTATCTGTTAAATAAAAGCATTTCTCATACTTGGATTAGTGTCAAAAGTTTCTATTCAGCATTTCTCATACTTGGATTAGTGTTAACATTTTCTGTTCAGCTTAAAATATACCAGGCCACACGGGCATCCCAAGGCGCATGCTATTTAACCCTATATGTTAAGCAAAAGCATTTTTCATACTTGGATTAGTGGCAAAAGTTTCTGTTAAGCTTAAAATATACCAGGCCACACGGGCATCCCAAGGCACATGCTATTTAACCCTATCTGTTAAGCAAAAGCATTTTTCATATTTGGATTAGTGGCAAAAGTTTCTGTTCAGCTTAAAATATACCAGGCCACACGGGCATCCCAAGGCACATGCTATTTAACCCTATCTGTTAAGCAAAAGCATTTCTCATACTTGGATTAGTGTCAAAAGTTTCTGTACAGCTTAAAATATACCAGGCCACACGGGCATCCCAAGACACATGCTATTTAACCCTATCTGTTAAACAAAAGCATTTCTCATACTTGGATTAGTGTCAAAAGTTTCTGTTCAGCTTAAAATTTGCCAGGTCACACGGGCATCCCAAGGCGCATGCTATTTAACCCTATCTGTTAAGCAAAAGCATTTCTCATACTTGGATTATTGTTACTTTTTGTTCAGCTTGAAATATACCGGGCCACACGGGCATCCCAAGGCACATGCTATTTAACCCTATCTGTTAAACAAAAGCATTTCTCATACTTGGATTAGTGTCAAAAGTTTATGTACAGCTTAAAATTTACCAGGCCACACGGGCATCCCAAGGCACATGCTATTTAACCCTATCTGTTAAGCAAAAGCATTTCTCATACTTGGATTAGTGTTAACATTTTCTGTTCAGCTTAAAATATACCAGGCCACACGGGCATCCCAAGGCAAATGCTATTTAACCCTATCTGTTAAGCAAAAGCATTTCTCATACTTGGATTAGTGTTAACATTTTCTGTTCAGCTTAAAATATACCAGACCACACGGGCATCCCAAGGCACATGCTATTTAACCCTATCTGTTAAACAAAAGCATTTCTCATACTTGGATTATGTTACTTTTTGTTCAGCTTAAAATATACCAGGCCACACGGGCATCCCAAGGCACATGCTATTTAACCCTATCTGTTAAGCAAAAGCATTTCTCATACTTGGATTAGTGTCAAAAGTTTCTGTTCAGCTTAAAATATACCAGGCCACACGGGCATCCCAAGGCACATGCTATTTAACCCTATCTGTTAAATAAAAGCATTTCTCATACTTGGATTAGTGTCAAAAGTTTCTGTTCAGCATTTCTCATACTTGGATTAGTGTTAACATTTTCTGTTCAGCTTAAAATATACCAGACCACACGGGCATCCCAAGGCACATGCTATTTAACCCTATCTGTTAAACAAAAGCATTTCTCATACTTGGATTATGTTACTTTTTGTTCAGCTTAAAATATACCAGGCCACACGGGCATCCCAAGGCACATGCTATTTAACCCTATCTGTTAAGCAAAAGCATTTCTCATACTTGGATTAGTGGCAAAAGTTTCTGTTCAGCTTAAAATATACCAGGCCACACGTGCATGCCAAGGCACATGCTATTTAACCCTATCTGTTAAGCAAAAGCATTTCTCATACTTGGATTAGTGTTAAAATTTTCTGTTCAGCTTGAAATATACCAGGCCACACGGGCATCCCAAGGCACATGCTAATTAACCCTATATGTTAAGCAAAAGCATTTCTCATACTTGGATTATTGTTACTTTTTGTTCAGCTTAAAATATACCAGGCCACACGGGCATCCCAAGGCACATGCTATTTAACCCTATCTGTTAAATAAAAGCATTTCTCATACTTGGATTAGTGTCAAAAGTTTCTGTTCAGCATTTCTCATACTTGGATTAGTGTTAACATTTTCTGTTCAGCTTAAAATATACCAGGCCACACGGGCATCCCAAGGCGCATGCTATTTAACCCTATATGTTAAGCAAAAGCATTTTTCATACTTGGATTAGTGGCAAAAGTTTCTGTTAAGCTTAAAATATACCAGGCCACACGGGCATCCCAAGGCACATGCTATTTAACCCTATCTGTTAAGCAAAAGCATTTTTCATATTTGGATTAGTGGCAAAAGTTTCTGTTCAGCTTAAAATATACCAGGCCACACGGGCATCCCAAGGCACATGCTATTTAACCCTATCTGTTAAGCAAAAGCATTTCTCATACTTGGATTAGTGTCAAAAGTTTCTGTACAGCTTAAAATATACCAGGCCACACGGGCATCCCAAGGCACATGCTATTTAACCCTATCTGTTAAACAAAAGCATTTCTCATACTTGGATTAGTGTCAAAAGTTTCTGTTCAGCTTAAAATATGCCAGGTCACACGGGCATCCCAAGGCGCATGCTATTTAACTCTATCTGTTAAGCAAAAGCATTTCTCATACTTGGATTATTGTTACTTTTTGTTCAGCTTGAAATATACCGGGCCACACGGGCATCCCAAGGCACATGCTATTTAACTCTATCTGTTAAACAAAAGCATTTCTCATACTTGGATTAGTGTTAACATTTTCTGTTCAGCTTAAAATATACCAGGCCACACTGGCATCCCAAGGCACATGCTATTTAACCCTATCTGTTAAGCAAAAGCATTTCTCATACTTGGATTAGTGTCAAAAGTTTCTGTTCAGCTTAAAATATACCAGGCCACACGGGCATCCCAAGGCACATGCTATTTAACCCTATCTGTTAAATAAAAGCATTTCTCATACTTGGATAAGTGTCAAAAGTTTCTGTTCAGCATTTCTCATACTTGGATTAGTGTTAACATTTTCTGTTCAGCTTAAAATATACCAGGCCACACGGGCATCCCAAGGCACATGCTATTTAACCCTATCTGTTAAGCAAAAGCATTTCTCATACTTGGATTAGTGTCAAAAGTTTCTGTTCAGTTTAAAATATACCAGGCCACACGGGCATCCCAAGGCACATGCTATTTAACCCTATCTGTTAATTAAAAGCATTTCTCATACTTGGATTAGTGTCAAAAGTTTCTATTCAGCATTTCTCATACTTGGATTAGTGTTAACATTTTCTGTTCAGCTTAAAATATACCAGGCCACACGGGCATCCCAAGGCACATGCTATTTAACCCTATATGTTAAGCAAAAGCATTTTTCATACTTGGATTAGTGGCAAAAGTTTCTGTTAAGCTTAAAATATACCAGGCCACACGGGCATCCCAAGGCACATGCTATTTAACCCTATCTGTTAAGCAAAAGCATTTTTCATATTTGGATTAGTGGCAAAAGTTTCTGTTCAGCTTAAAATATACCAGGCCACACGGGCATCCCAAGGCACATGCTATTTAACCCTATCTGTTAAGCAAAAGCATTTCTCATACTTGGATTAGTGTCAAAAGTTTCTGTACAGCTTAAAATATACCAGGCCACACGGGCATCCCAAGGCACATGCTATTTAACCCTATCTGTTAAACAAAAGCATTTCTCATACTTGGATTAGTGTCAAAAGTTTCTGTTCAGCTTAAAATTTGCCAGGTCACACGGGCATCCCAAGGCGCATGCTATTTAACCCTATCTGTTAAGCAAAAGCATTTCTCATACTTGGATTATTGTTACTTTTTGTTCAGCTTGAAATATACCGGGCCACACGGGCATCCCAAGGCACATGCTATTTAACCCTATCTGTTAAACAAAAGCATTTCTCATACTTGGATTAGTGTCAAAAGTTTATGTACAGCTTAAAATTTACCAGGCCACACGGGCATCCCAAGACACATGCTATTTAACCCTATCTGTTAAACAAAAGCATTTCTCATACTAGGATTAGTGTTAACATTTTCTGTTCAGCTTAAAATATACCAGGCCACACGGGCATCCCAAGGCAAATGCTATTTAACCCTATCTGTTAAGCAAAAGCATTTCTCATACTTGGATTAGTGTTAACATTTTCTGTTCAGCTTAAAATATACCAGACCACACGGGCATCCCAAGGCACATGCTATTTAACCCTATCTGTTAAACAAAAGCATTTCTCATACTTGGATTATGTTACTTTTTGTTCAGCTTAAAATATACCAGGCCACACGGGCATCCCAAGGCACATGCTATTTAACCCTATCTGTTAAGCAAAAGCATTTCTCATACTTGGATTAGTGTCAAAAGTTTCTGTTCAGCTTAAAATATACCAGGCCACACGGGCATCCCAAGGCACATGCTATTTAACCCTATCTGTTAAATAAAAGCATTTCTCATACTTGGATTAGTGTCAAAAGTTTCTGTTCAGCATTTCTCATACTTGGATTAGTGTTAACATTTTCTGTTCAGCTTAAAATATACCAGGCCACACGGGCATCCCAATGCACATGCTATTTAACCCTATCTGTTAAGTAAAAGCATTTCTCCTACTTGGATTAGTGTTAAAATTTTCTGTTCAGCTTAAAATATACCAGGCCACACGGGCATCCCAAGGCACATGCTATTTAACCCTATCTGTTAAGCAAAAGCATTTCTCATACTTGGATTATTGTTACTTTTTGTTCAGCTTAAAATATACCAGGCCACACGGCATCCCAAGGCACATGCTAATTAACCCTATATGTTAAGCTAAAGCATTTTTCATACTTGGATTAGTGGCAAAAGTTTCTGTTCAGCTTAAAATATACCAGGCCACACGCGCATCCCTAGGCACATGCTATTTAACCCTATCTGTTAAGCAAAAGCATTTCTCATACTTGGATTAGTGTTAAAATTTTCTGTTCAGCTTAAAATATACCAGGCCACACGGGCATCCCGAGGCACATGCTATTTAACCCTATCTGTTAAGCAAAAGCATTTCTCATACTTGGATTATTGTTACTTTTTGTTCAGCTTGAAATATACCAGGCCACACTGGCATCCCGAAGCACATGCTATTTAACCCTATCTGTTAAGCAAAAGCATTTCTCATACTTGGATTAGTGTCAAAAGTTTCTGTTCAGCTTAAAATATACCAGGCCACACGGGCATCCCAAGGCGCATGCTATTTAATCCTATCTGTTAAGCAAAAGCATTTCTCATACTTGGATTAGTGGCAAAAGTTTCTGTTCAGCTTAAAATATACCAGGCCACGCGGGCATCCCAAGGCACATGCTAATTAACCCTATATGTTAAGCAAAAGCATTTCTCATACTTGGATTAGTGTCAAAAGTTTCTGTACAGCTTAAAATATACCAGGCCACACGGGCATCCCAAGGCACATGCTATTTAACCCTATCTGTTAAACAAAAGCATTTCTCATACTTGGATTAGTGTCAAAAGTTTCTGTTCAGCTTAAAATATACCAGGCCACACGGGCATCCCAAGGCGCATGCTATTTAACCCTATATGTTAAGCAAAAGCATTTTTCATACTTGGATTAGTGGCAAAAGTTTCTGTTAAGCTTAAAATATACCAGGCCACACGGGCATCCCAAGGCACATGCTATTTAACCCTATCTGTTAAGCAAAAGCATTTTTCATACTTGGATTAGTGGCAAAAGTTTCTGTTCAGCTTAAAATATACCAGGCCACACGGGCATCCCAAGGCACATGCTATTTAACCCTATCTGTTAAGCAAAAGCATTTCTCATACTTGGATTAGTGTCAAAAGTTTCTGTACAGCTTAAAATATACCAGGCCACACGGGCATCCCAAGGCACATTCTATTTAACCCTATCTGTTAAACAAAAGCATTTCTCATACTTGGATTAGTGTCAAAAGTTTCTGTTCAGCTTAAAATATGCCAGGTCACACGGGCATCCCAAGGCGCATGCTATTTAACCCTATATGTTAAGCAAAAGCATTTTTCATACTTGGATTAGTGGCAAAATTTTCTGTTAAGCTTAAAATATACCAGGCCACACGGGCATCCCAAGGCACATGCTATTTAACCCTATCTGTTAAGCAAAAGCATTTTTCATACTTGGATTAGTGGCAAAAGTTTCTGTTCAGCTTAAAATATACCAGGCCACACGGGCATCCCAAGGCACATGCTATTTAACCCTATCTGTTAAGCAAAAGCATTTCTCATACTTGGATTAGTGTCAAAAGTTTCTGTACAGCTTAAAATATACCAGGCCACACGGGCATCCCAAGGCACATTCTATTTAACCCTATCTGTTAAACAAAAGCATTTCTCATACTTGGATTAGTGTCAAAAGTTTCTGTTCAGCTTAAAATATGCCAGGTCACACGGGCATCCCAAGGCGCATGCTATTTAACCCTATCTGTTAAGCAAAAGCATTTCTCATACTTGGATTATTGTTACTTTTTGTTCAGCTTGAAATATACCGGGCCACACGGGCATCCCAAGGCACATGCTATTTAACCCTATCTGTTAAACAAAAGCATTTCTCATACTTGGATTAGTGTCAAAAGTTTATGTACAGCTTAAAATATACCAGGCCACACGGGCATCCCAAGGCACATGCTATTTAACCCTATCTGTTAAACAAAAGCATTTCTCATACTTGGATTAGTGTTAACATTTTCTGTTCAGCTTAAAATATACCAGGCCACACGGGCATCCCAAGGCAAATGCTATTTAACCCTATCTGTCAAGCAAAAGCATTTCTCATACTTGGATTAGTGTTAAAATTTTCTGTTCAGCTTAAAATATACCAGACCACACGGGCATCCCAAGGCACATGCTATTTAACCCTATCTGTTAAACAAAAGCATTTCTCATACTTGGATTATTGTTACTTTTTGTTCAGCTTGAAATATACCGGGCCACACGGGCATCCCAAGGCACATGCTATTTAACCCTATCTGTTAAACAAAAGCATTTCTCATACTTGGATTAGTGTCAAAAGTTTATGTACAGCTTAAAATATACCAGGCCACACGGGCATCCCAAGGCACATGCTATTTAACCCTATCTGTTAAACAAAAGCATTTCTCATACTTGGATTAGTGTTAACATTTTCTGTTCAGATTAAAATATACCAGGCCACACGGGCATCCCAAGGCAAATGCTATTTAACCCTATCTGTTAAGCAAAAGCATTTCTCATACTTGGATTAGTGTTAAAATTTTCTGTTCAGCTTAAAATATACCGGGACACACGGGCATCCCAAGGCACATGCTATTTAACCCTATCTGTTAAACAAAAGCATTTCTCATACTTGGATTAGTGTCAAAAGTTTATGTACAGCTTAAAATATACCAGGCCACACGGGCATCCCAAGGCACATGCTATTTAACCCTATCTGTTAAACAAAAGCATTTCTCATACTTGGATTAGTGTTAACATTTTCTGTTCAGCTTAAAATATACCAGGCCACACGGGCATCCCAAGGCAAATGCTATTTAACCCTATCTGTTAAGCAAAAGCATTTCTCATACTTGGATTATTGTTACTTTTTGTTCAGCTTAAAATATACCAGGCCACACGGCATCCCAAGGCACATGCTAATTAACCCTATATGTTAAGCTAAAGCATTTTTCATACTTGGATTAGTGGCAAAAGTTTCTGTTCAGCTTAAAATATACCAGGCCACACGCGCATCCCTAGGCACATGCTATTTAACCCTATCTGTTAAGCAAAAGCATTTCTCATACTTGGATTAGTGTTAAAATTTTCTGTTCAGCTTAAAATATACCAGGCCACACGGGCATCCCGAGGCACATGCTATTTAACCCTATCTGTTAAGCAAAAGCATTTCTCATACTTGGATTATTGTTACTTTTTGTTCAGCTTGAAATATACCAGGCCACACTGGCATCCCGAAGCACATGCTATTTAACCCTATCTGTTAAGCAAAAGCATTTCTCATACTTGGATTAGTGTCAAAAGTTTCTGTTCAGCTTAAAATATACCAGGCCACACGGGCATCCCAAGGCGCATGCTATTTAATCCTATCTGTTAAGCAAAAGCATTTCTCATACTTGGATTAGTGGCAAAAGTTTCTGTTCAGCTTAAAATATACCAGGCCACGCGGGCATCCCAAGGCACATGCTAATTAACCCTATATGTTAAGCAAAAGCATTTCTCATACTTGGATTAGTGTCAAAAGTTTCTGTACAGCTTAAAATATACCAGGCCACACGGGCATCCCAAGGCACATGCTATTTAACCCTATCTGTTAAACAAAAGCATTTCTCATACTTGGATTAGTGTCAAAAGTTTCTGTTCAGCTTAAAATATACCAGGCCACACGGGCATCCCAAGGCGCATGCTATTTAACCCTATATGTTAAGCAAAAGCATTTTTCATACTTGGATTAGTGGCAAAAGTTTCTGTTAAGCTTAAAATATACCAGGCCACACGGGCATCCCAAGGCACATGCTATTTAACCCTATCTGTTAAGCAAAAGCATTTTTCATACTTGGATTAGTGGCAAAAGTTTCTGTTCAGCTTAAAATATACCAGGCCACACGGGCATCCCAAGGCACATGCTATTTAACCCTATCTGTTAAGCAAAAGCATTTCTCATACTTGGATTAGTGTCAAAAGTTTCTGTACAGCTTAAAATATACCAGGCCACACGGGCATCCCAAGGCACATTCTATTTAACCCTATCTGTTAAACAAAAGCATTTCTCATACTTGGATTAGTGTCAAAAGTTTCTGTTCAGCTTAAAATATGCCAGGTCACACGGGCATCCCAAGGCGCATGCTATTTAACCCTATATGTTAAGCAAAAGCATTTTTCATACTTGGATTAGTGGCAAAATTTTCTGTTAAGCTTAAAATATACCAGGCCACACGGGCATCCCAAGGCACATGCTATTTAACCCTATCTGTTAAGCAAAAGCATTTTTCATACTTGGATTAGTGGCAAAAGTTTCTGTTCAGCTTAAAATATACCAGGCCACACGGGCATCCCAAGGCACATGCTATTTAACCCTATCTGTTAAGCAAAAGCATTTCTCATACTTGGATTAGTGTCAAAAGTTTCTGTACAGCTTAAAATATACCAGGCCACACGGGCATCCCAAGGCACATTCTATTTAACCCTATCTGTTAAACAAAAGCATTTCTCATACTTGGATTAGTGTCAAAAGTTTCTGTTCAGCTTAAAATATGCCAGGTCACACGGGCATCCCAAGGCGCATGCTATTTAACCCTATCTGTTAAGCAAAAGCATTTCTCATACTTGGATTATTGTTACTTTTTGTTCAGCTTGAAATATACCGGGCCACACGGGCATCCCAAGGCACATGCTATTTAACCCTATCTGTTAAACAAAAGCATTTCTCATACTTGGATTAGTGTCAAAAGTTTATGTACAGCTTAAAATATACCAGGCCACACGGGCATCCCAAGGCACATGCTATTTAACCCTATCTGTTAAACAAAAGCATTTCTCATACTTGGATTAGTGTTAACATTTTCTGTTCAGCTTAAAATATACCAGGCCACACGGGCATCCCAAGGCAAATGCTATTTAACCCTATCTGTCAAGCAAAAGCATTTCTCATACTTGGATTAGTGTTAAAATTTTCTGTTCAGCTTAAAATATACCAGACCACACGGGCATCCCAAGGCACATGCTATTTAACCCTATCTGTTAAACAAAAGCATTTCTCATACTTGGATTATTGTTACTTTTTGTTCAGCTTGAAATATACCGGGCCACACGGGCATCCCAAGGCACATGCTATTTAACCCTATCTGTTAAACAAAAGCATTTCTCATACTTGGATTAGTGTCAAAAGTTTATGTACAGCTTAAAATATACCAGGCCACACGGGCATCCCAAGGCACATGCTATTTAACCCTATCTGTTAAACAAAAGCATTTCTCATACTTGGATTAGTGTTAACATTTTCTGTTCAGATTAAAATATACCAGGCCACACGGGCATCCCAAGGCAAATGCTATTTAACCCTATCTGTTAAGCAAAAGCATTTCTCATACTTGGATTAGTGTTAAAATTTTCTGTTCAGCTTAAAATATACCGGGACACACGGGCATCCCAAGGCACATGCTATTTAACCCTATCTGTTAAACAAAAGCATTTCTCATACTTGGATTAGTGTCAAAAGTTTATGTACAGCTTAAAATATACCAGGCCACACGGGCATCCCAAGGCACATGCTATTTAACCCTATCTGTTAAACAAAAGCATTTCTCATACTTGGATTAGTGTTAACATTTTCTGTTCAGCTTAAAATATACCAGGCCACACGGGCATCCCAAGGCAAATGCTATTTAACCCTATCTGTTAAGCAAAAGCATTTCTCATACTTGGATTAGTGTTAAAATTTTCTGTTCAGCTTAAAATATACCAGACCACACGGGCATCCCAAGGCACATGCTATTTAACCCTATCTGTTAAACAAAAGCATTTCTCATACTTGGATTATGTTACTTTTTGTTCAGCTTAAAATATACCAGGCCACACGGGCATCCCAAGGCACATGCTTTTTAACCCTATCTGTTAAGCAAAAGCATTTCTCATACTTGGATTAGTGGCAAAAGTTTCTGTTCAGCTTAAAATATACCAGGCCACACGTGCATCCCAAGGCACATGCTATTTAACCCTATCTGTTAAGCAAAAGCATTTCTCATACTTGGATTAGTGTTAAAATTTTCTGTTCAGCTTGAAATATACCAGGCCACACGGGCATCCCAAGGCACATACTAATTAACCCTATATGTTAAGCAAAAGCATTTCTCATACTTGGATTATTGTTACTTTTTGTTCAGCTTAAAATATACCAGGCCACACGGGCATCCCAAGGCACATGCTATTTAACCCTATCTGTTAAGCAAAAGCATTTCTCATACTTGGATTAGTGTCAAAAGTTTCTGTTCAGCTCAAAATATACCAGGCCACACGGGCATCCCAAGGCACATGCTATTTAACCCTATCTGTTAAATAAAAGCATTTCTCATACTTGGATTAGTGTCAAAAGTTTCTGTTCAGCATTTCTCATACTTGGATTAGTGTTAACATTTTCTGTTCAGCTTAAAATATACCAGGCCACACGGGCATCCCAATGCACATGCTATTTAAGCCTATCTGTTAAGTAAAAGCATTTCTCATATTTGGATTAGTGTTAAAATTTTCTGTTCAGCTTAAAATATACCAGGCCACACGGGCATCCCGAGGCACATGCTATTTAACCTTATCTGTTAAGCAAAAGCATTTCTCATACTTGGATTATTGTTACTTTTTGTTCAGCTTGAAATATACCAGGCCACACGGACATCCCAAGGCACATGCTAATTAACCCTATATGTTAAGTTTTTTCATTTTTCATAATTGGATTAGTGGCAAAAGTTTCTGTTCAGCTCAAAATATACCAGGCCACACGGGCATCCCAAGGCACATGCTATTTAACCCTATCTGTTAAATAAAAGCAATTCTCATACTTGGATTAGTGTCAAAAGTTTCTGTTCAGCATTTCTCATACTTGGATTAGTGTTAACATTTTCTGTTCAGCTTAAAATATACCAGGCCACACGGGCATCCCAAGGCACATGCTATTTAACCCTATCTGTTAAGCAAAAGCATTTCTCATACTTGGATTAGTGTTAAAATTTTCTGTTCAGCTTAAAATATACCAGGCCACACGGGCATCCCGAGGCACATGCTATTTAACCTTATCTGTTAAGCAAAAGCATTTCTCATACTTGGATTATTGTTACTTTTTGTTCAGCTTGAAATATACCAGGCCACACGGACATCCCAAGGCACATGCTAATTAACCCTATATGTTAAGCTAAAACATTTCTCATACTTGGATTATTGTTACTTTTTGTTCAGCTTAAAATATACCAGGCCACACTGGCATCCCGAAGCACATGCTATTTAACCCTATCTGTTAAGCAAAAGCATTTCTCATACTTGGATTAGTGTCAAAAGTTTCTGTACAGCTTAAAATATACCAGGCCACACGGGCATCCTAAGGCACATGCTATTTAACCCTATCTGTTAAACAAAAGCATTTCTCATACTTGGATTAGTGTCAAAAGTTTCTGTACAGCTTAAAATATACCAGGCCACACGGGCATCCCAAGGCACATGCTATTTAACCCTATCTATTAAACAAAAGCATTTCTCATACTTGGATTAGTGTCAAAAGTTTCTGTTCAGCTTCAAATATACCAGGCCACATGGGCATCCCAAGGCACATGCTATTTAACCCTATCTGTTAAGCAAAAGCATTTCTCATACTTGGATTATTGTTACTTTTTGTTCAGCTTGAAATATACCAGGCCACACGGGCATCCCAAGGCACATGCTATTTAACCCTATCTGTTGAACAAAAGCATTTCTCATACTTGGATTAGTGTCAAAAGTTTCTGTTCAGCATTTCTCATACTTGGATTAGTGTTAAATTTTCTGTTCAGCTTAAAATATACCAGGCCACACGGGCATCCCAAGGCACATGCTATTTTACCCTATCTGTTAAGCAAAAGCATTTCTCATACTTAGATTAGTGTTAAAATTTTCTGTTCAGCTTAAAATATACCAGGCCACACGGGCATCCCAAGGCACATGCTATTTAACACTATCTGTTAAACAAAAGCATTTCTCATACTTGGATTAGTGTCAAAAGTTTCTGTTCAGCATTTCTCATACTTGGATTAGTGTTAAATTTTCTGTTCAGCTTAAAATATACCAGGCCACACGGGCATCCCAAGGCACATGCTATTTTACCCTATCTGTTAAGCAAAAGCATTTCTCATACTTAGATTAGTGTTAAAATTTTCTGTTCAGCTTAAAATATACCAGGCCACACGGGCATCCCAAGGCACATGCTATTTAACCCTATCTGTTAAGCAAAAGCATTTCTCATACTTGGATTAGTGTTAAAATTTTTTGTTCAGCTTAAAATATACCAGGCCCCACGGGCATCCCAAGGCACACGTTATTTAACCCTATCTGTTAAACAAAAGCATTTCTCATACTTAGATTAGTGTCAAAAGTTTCTGTACAGCTTAAAATATATCAGGCCACACGGGCATCCCAAGGCGCATGCTATTTAACCCTATCTGTTAAGCAAAAGCATTTCTCATACTTGGATTAGTGTTAAAATTTTCTGTTCAGCTTAAAATATACCAGGCCACACGGGCATCCCAAGGCACATGCTATTTAACCCTATCTGTTAAGCAAAAGCATTTCTCATACTTGGATTAGTGTCAAAAGTTTCTGTTCAGCTTAAAATATACCAGGCCACACGGGCATCCCAAGGCACATGCTATTTAAACCTATCTGTTAAGCAAAAGCATTTTTCATACTTGGATTAGTGTCAAAAGTTTCTGTACAGCTTAAAATATACCAGGCCACACGGGCATCCCAAGGCACATGCTATTTAACCCTATCTGTTAAGCAAAAGCATTTCTCATACTTGGATTAGTGTCAAAAGTTTCTGTTCAGCTTAAAATATACCAGGCCACACGGGCATCCCAAGGCACATGCTATTTAACCCTATCTGTTAAACAAAAGCATTTCTCATACTTGGATTAGTGTCAAAAGTTTCTGTTCAGCTTAAAATATACCAGGCCACACGGGCATCCCAAGGCACATGCTATTTAACCCTATATGTTAAGCAAAAGCATTTCTCATACTTGGATTAGTGTCAAAAGTTTATGTACAGCTTAAAATATACCAGGCCACACGGGCATCCCAAGGCACATGCTATTTAACCCTATCTGTTAAACAAAAGCATTTCTCATACTTGGATTAGTGTCAAAAGTTTCTGTTCAGCTTGAAATATACCAGGCCACACGGGCATCCCAAGGCACATGCTATTTAACCCTATATGTTAAGCTAAAGCATTTCTCTTACTTGGATTAGTGTCAAAAGTTTCTGTACAGCTTAAAATATACCAGGCCACACGGGCATCCCAAGGCGAATGCTATTTAACCCTATCTGTTAAGCAAAAGCATTTCTCATACTTGGATTAGTGTTAAAAAATTCTGTTCAGTTTAAAATATACCAGGCCACACGGGCATCCCAAGACACATGCTATTTAACCCTATCTGTTAAGCAAAAGCATTTCTCATACTTGGATTAGTGTCAAAAGTTTCTGTTCAGCTTAAAATATACCAGGCCACACAGGCATCCCAAGGCACATGCTATTTAAACCTATCTGTTAAGCAAAAGCATTTTTCATACTTGGATTAGTGTCAAAAGTTTCTGTTCAGCTTAAAATATACCAGGCCACACGGGCATCCCAAGGCAAATGCTATTTAACCCTATCTGTTAAGCAAAAGCATTTCTCATACTTGGATTAGTGTTAAAATTTTCTGTTCAGCTTAAAATATACCGGGACACACGGGCATCCCAAGGCACATGCTATTTAACCCTATCTGTTAAACAAAAGCATTTCTCATACTTGGATTAGTGTCAAAAGTTTATGTACAGCTTAAAATATACCAGGCGACACGGGCATCCCAAGGCACATGCTATTTAACCCTATCTGTTAAACAAAAGCATTTCTCATACTTGGATTAGTGTTAACATTTTCTGTTCAGCTTAAAATATACCAGGCCACACGGGCATCCCAAGGCAAATGCTATTTAACCCTATCTGTTAAGCAAAAGCATTTCTCATACTTGGATTAGTGTTAAAATTTTCTGTTCAGCTTAAAATATACCAGACCACACGGGCATCCCAAGGCACATGCTATTTAACCCTATCTGTTAAACAAAAGCATTTCTCATACTTGGATTATGTTACTTTTTGTTCAGCTTAAAATATACCAGGCCACACGGGCATCCCAAGGCACATGCTTTTTAACCCTATCTGTTAAGCAAAAGCATTTCTCATACTTGGATTAGTGGCAAAAGTTTCTGTTCAGCTTAAAATATACCAGGCCACACGTGCATCCCAAGGCACATGCTATTTAACCCTATCTGTTAAGCAAAAGCATTTCTCATACTTGGATTAGTGTTAAAATTTTCTGTTCAGCTTGAAATATACCAGGCCACACGGGCATCCCAAGGCACATACTAATTAACCCTATATGTTAAGCAAAAGCATTTCTCATACTTGGATTATTGTTACTTTTTGTTCAGCTTAAAATATACCAGGCCACACGGGCATCCCAAGGCACATGCTATTTAACCCTATCTGTTAAGCAAAAGCATTTCTCATACTTGGATTAGTGTCAAAAGTTTCTGTTCAGCTCAAAATATACCAGGCCACACGGGCATCCCAAGGCACATGCTATTTAACCCTATCTGTTAAATAAAAGCAATTCTCATACTTGGATTAGTGTCAAAAGTTTCTGTTCAGCATTTCTCATACTTGGATTAGTGTTAACATTTTCTGTTCAGCTTAAAATATACCAGGCCACACGGGCATCCCAAGGCACATGCTATTTAACCCTATCTGTTAAGCAAAAGCATTTCTCATACTTGGATTAGTGTTAAAATTTTCTGTTCAGCTTAAAATATACCAGGCCACACGGGCATCCCGAGGCACATGCTATTTAACCTTATCTGTTAAGCAAAAGCATTTCTCATACTTGGATTATTGTTACTTTTTGTTCAGCTTGAAATATACCAGGCCACACGGACATCCCAAGGCACATGCTAATTAACCCTATATGTTAAGCTAAAACATTTCTCATACTTGGATTATTGTTACTTTTTGTTCAGCTTAAAATATACCAGGCCACACTGGCATCCCGAAGCACATGTTATTTAACCCTATCTGTTAAGCAAAAGCATTTCTCATACTTGGATTAGTGTCAAAAGTTTCTGTACAGCTTAAAATATACCAGGCCACACGGGCATCCTAAGGCACATGCTATTTAACCCTATCTGTTAAACAAAAGCATTTCTCATACTTGGATTAGTGTCAAAAGTTTCTGTACAGCTTAAAATATACCAGGCCACACGGGCATCCCAAGGCACATGCTATTTAACCCTATCTATTAAACAAAAGCATTTCTCATACTTGGATTAGTGTCAAAAGTTTCTGTTCAGCTTCAAATATACCAGGCCACATGGGCATCCCAAGGCACATGCTATTTAACCCTATCTGTTAAGCAAAAGCATTTCTCATACTTGGATTATTGTTACTTTTTGTTCAGCTTGAAATATACCAGGCCACACGGGCATCCCAAGGCACATGCTATTTAACCCTATCTGTTGAACAAAAGCATTTCTCATACTTGGATTAGTGTCAAAAGTTTCTGTTCAGCATTTCTCATACTTGGATTAGTGTTAAATTTTCTGTTCAGCTTAAAATATACCAGGCCACACGGGCATCCCAAGGCACATGCTATTTTACCCTATCTGTTAAGCAAAAGCATTTCTCATACTTAGATTAGTGTTAAAATTTTCTGTTCAGCTTAAAATATACCAGGCCACACGGGCATCCCAAGGCACATGCTATTTAACACAATCTGTTAAACAAAAGCATTTCTCATACTTGGATTAGTGTCAAAAGTTTCTGTTCAGCATTTCTCATACTTGGATTAGTGTTAAATTTTCTGTTCAGCTTAAAATATACCAGGCCACACGGGCATCCCAAGGCACATGCTATTTAACCCTATCTATTAAACAAAAGCATTTCTCATACTTGGATTAGTGTCAAAAGTTTCTGTTCAGCTTCAAATATACCAGGCCACATGGGCATCCCAAGGCACATGCTATTTAACCCTATCTGTTAAGCAAAAGCATTTCTCATACTTGGATTATTGTTACTTTTTGTTCAGCTTGAAATATACCAGGCCACACGGGCATCCCAAGGCACATGCTATTTAACCCTATCTGTTGAACAAAAGCATTTCTCATACTTGGATTAGTGTCAAAAGTTTCTGTTCAGCATTTCTCATACTTGGATTAGTGTTAAATTTTCTGTTCAGCTTAAAATATACCAGGCCACACGGGCATCCCAAGGCACATGCTATTTAACCCTATCTGTTAAGCAAAAGCATTTCTCATACTTGGATTAGTGTTAAAATTTTTTGTTCAGCTTAAAATATACCAGGCCCCACGGGCATCCCAAGGCACACGTTATTTAACCCTATCTGTTAAACAAAAGCATTTCTCATACTTAGATTAGTGTCAAAAGTTTCTGTACAGCTTAAAATATACCAGGCCACACGGGCATCCCAAGGCGCATGCTATTTAACCCTATCTGTTAAGCAAAAGCATTTCTCATACTTGGATTAGTGTTAAAATTTTCTGTTCAGCTTAAAATATACCAGGCCACACGGGCATCCCAAGGCACATGCTATTTAACCCTATCTGTTAAGCAAAAGCATTTCTCATACTTGGATTAGTGTCAAAAGTTTCTGTTCAGCTTAAAATATACCAGGCCACACGGGCATCCCAAGGCACATGCTATTTAAACCTATCTGTTAAGCAAAAGCATTTTTCATACTTGGATTAGTGTCAAAAGTTTCTGTACAGCTTAAAATATACCAGGCCACACGGGCATCCCAAGGCACATGCTATTTAACCCTATCTGTTAAGCAAAAGCATTTCTCATACTTGGATTAGTGTCAAAAGTTTCTGTTCAGCTTAAAATATACCAGGCCACACGGGCATCCCAAGGCGCATGCTATTTAACCCTATCTGTTAAGCAAAAGCATTTCTCATACTTGGATTAGTGTTAAAATTTTCTGTTCAGTTTAAAATATACCAGGCCACACGGGCATCCCAAGGCACATGCTATTTAACCCTATCTGTTAAGCAAAAGCATTTCTCATACTTGGATTAGTGTCAAAAGTTTCTGTTCAGCTTAAAATATACCAGGCCACACGGGCATCCCAAGGCACATGCTATTTAAACCTATCTGTTAAGCAAAAGCATTTTTCATACTTGGATTAGTGTCAAAAGTTTCTGTTCAGCTTAAAATATACCAGGCCACACGGGCATCCCAAGGCACATGCTATTTAACCCTATCTGTTAAACAAAAGCATTTCTCATACTTGGATTAGTGTCAAAAGTTTCTGTTCAGCTTGAAATATACCAGGCCACACGGGCATCCCAAGGCACATGCTATTTAACCCTATCTGTTAAACAAAAGCATTTCTCATACTTGGATTAGTGTCAAAAGTTTCTGTTCAGCTTGAAATATACCAGGCCACACGGGCATCCCAAGGCACATGCTATTTAACCCTATATGTTAAGCTAAAGCATTTCTCTTACTTGGATTAGTGTCAAAAGTTTCTGTACAGCTTAAAATATACCAGGCCACACGGGCATCCCAAGGCGAATGCTATTTAACCCTATCTGTTAAGCAAAAGCATTTCTCATACTTGGATTAGTGTTAAAAATTTCTGTTCAGTTTAAAATATACCAGGCCACACGGGCATCCCAAGACACATGCTATTTAACCCTATCTGTTAAGCAAAAGCATTTCTCATACTTGGATTAGTGTCAAAAGTTTCTGTTCAGCTTAAAATATACCAGGCCACACAGGCATCCCAAGGCACATGCTATTTAAATTTATCTGTTAAGCAAAAGCATTTTTCATACTTGGATTAGTGTCAAAAGTTTCTGTTCAGCTTAAAATATACCAGGCCACACGGGCATCCCAAGGCACATGCTATTTAACCCTATCTGTTAAACAAAAGCATTTCTCATACTTGGATTAGTGTCAAAAGTTTCTGTTCAGCTTGAAATATACCAGGCCACACGGCATCCCAAGGCACATGCTATTTAACCCTATATGTTAAGCTAAAGCGTTTCTCATTCTTGGATTATTGTTACTTTTTGTTCAGCTTAAAATATACCAGGCCACACGGGCATCCCAAGGCACATGCTATTTAACCCTATCTGTTAAGCAAAAGCATTTTTCATACTTGGATTAGTGGCAAAAGTTTCTGTTCAGCTTAAAATATACCAGGCCACACGCACATCCCAAGGCACATGCTATTTAACCCTATCTGTTAAGCAAAAGCATTTCTCATACTTGGATTAGTGTTAAAATTTTCTGTTCAGCTTAAAATATACCAGGCCACACGGGCATCCCAAGGCACATGCTATTTAACCCTATCTGTTAAGCAAAAGCATTTCTCATACGTGGATTATTGTTACTTTTTGTTCAGCTTGAAATATACCAGGCCACACGTACATCCCAAGGCACATGCTAATTAACCCTATATGTTAAGCTAAAGCATTTCTCATACTTGGATTATTGCTACTTTTTGTTCAGCTTAAAATATACCAGGCCACACGAGCATCCCAAGGCACATGCTATTTAACCCTATCTGTTAAGCAAAAACATTTCTCATACTTGGATTAGTGTCAAAAGTTTCTGTACAGCTTAAAATATACCAGGCCACACGGGCATCCCAAGGCACATGCTATTTAACCCTATCTGTTAAACAAAAGCATTTCTCATACTTGGATTAGTGTCAAAAGTTTCTGTTTAGCTTAAAATATACCAGGCCACATGGGCATCCCAAGGCACATGCTATTTAACCCTATCTGATAAGCAAAAGCATTTCTCATACTTGGATTATTGTTACTTTTTGTTCAGCTTGAAATATACCAGGCCACACGGGCATCCCAAGGCACATGCTAATTAACCCTATATGTTAAGCTAAAGCATTTCTCATACTTGGATTATTGTTACTTTTTGTTCAGCTTAAAATATACCAGGCCACACGGACATCCCAAGGCACATGCTATTTAACCCTATCTGTTAAGCAAAAGCATTTCTCATACTTGGATTAGTGTTAAAATTTTCTGTTCAGCTTAAAATATACCAGGCCCCACGGGCATCCCAAGGCACACGTTATTTAACCCTATCTGTTAAACAAAAGCATTTCTCATACTTGGATTAGTGTCAAAAGTTTCTGTACAGCTTAAAATATACCAGGCCACACGGGCATCCCAAGGCACATGCTATTTAACCCTATCTGTTAAACAAAAGCATTTCTCATACTTGGATTAGTGTCAAAAATTTCTGTACAGCTTAAAATATACCAGGCCACACGGGCATCCCAATGCACATGCTATTTAACCCTATCTGTTAAACAAAAGCATTTCTCATACTTGGATTAGTGTCAAAAGTTTCTGTTCAGCTTCAAATATACCAGGCCACATGGGCATCCCAAGGCACATGCTATTTAACCCTATCTGTTAAGCAAAAGCATTTCTCATACTTGGATTATTGTTACTTTTTGTTCAGCTTGAAATATACCAGGCCACACGGGCATCCCAAGGCACATGCTAATTAACCCTATATGTTAAGCTAAAGCATTTCTCATACTTGAATTATTGTTACTTTTTGTTCAGCTTAAAATATACCTGGCCACATGGGCATCCCAAGGCACATGCTATTTAACCCTATCTGTTAAGCAAAAGCATTTCTCATATTTGGATTAGTGTCAAAAGTTTCTGTTCAGCTTAAAATATACCAGGCCACACGGGCATCTCAAGGCACATGCTATTTAACCCTATCTGTTAAACAAAAGCATTTCTCATACTTGGATTGGTGTCAAAAGTTTCTGTTCAGCATTTCTCATACTTGGATTAGTGTTAAATTTTCTGTTCAGCTTAAAATATACCAGGCCACACGGGCATCCCAAGGCACATGCTATTTAACCCTATCTGTTAAGCAAAAGCATTTCTCATACTTTGATTAGTGTTAAAATTTTCTGTTCAGCTTAAAATATACCAGGCCACACGGGCATCCCAAGGCACATGCTATTTAACCCTATCTGTTAAGCAAAAGCATTTCTCATACATGGATTATTTTTACTTTTTGTTCAGCTTAAAATATACCAGGCCACACGGACATCCCAAGGCACATGCTATTTAACCCTATCTGTTAAGCAAAAGCATTTCTCATACTTGGATTAGTGTTAAAATTTTCTGTTCAGCTTAAAATATACCAGGCCCCACGGGCATCCCAAGGCACACGTTATTTAACCCTATCTGTTAAACAAAAGCATTTCTCATACTTGGATTAGTGTCAAAAGTTTCTGTACAGCTTAAAATATACCAGGCCACACGGGCATCCCAAGGCGCATGCTATTTAACCCTATCTGTTAAGCAAAAGCATTTCTCATACTTGGATTATTGTTACTTTTTGTTCAGCTTGAAATATACCAGGCCACACGGGCATCCCAAGGCACATGCTATTTAACCCTATCTGTTGAACAAAAGCATTTCTCATACTTGGATTAGTGTCAAAAGTTTCTGTTCAGCATTTCTCATACTTGGATTAGTGTTAAATTTTCTGTTCAGCTTAAAATATACCAGGCCACACGGGCATCCCAAGGCACATGCTATTTTACCCTATCTGTTAAGCAAAAGCATTTCTCATACTTAGATTAGTGTTAAAATTTTCTGTTCAGCTTAAAATATACCAGGCCACACGGGCATCCCAAGGCACATGCTATTTAACACAATCTGTTAAACAAAAGCATTTCTCATACTTGGATTAGTGTCAAAAGTTTCTGTTCAGCATTTCTCATACTTGGATTAGTGTTAAATTTTCTGTTCAGCTTAAAATATACCAGGCCACACGGGCATCCCAAGGCACATGCTATTTAACCCTATCTATTAAACAAAAGCATTTCTCATACTTGGATTAGTGTCAAAAGTTTCTGTTCAGCTTCAAATATACCAGGCCACATGGGCATCCCAAGGCACATGCTATTTAACCCTATCTGTTAAGCAAAAGCATTTCTCATACTTGGATTATTGTTACTTTTTGTTCAGCTTGAAATATACCAGGCCACACGGGCATCCCAAGGCACATGCTATTTAACCCTATCTGTTGAACAAAAGCATTTCTCATACTTGGATTAGTGTCAAAAGTTTCTGTTCAGCATTTCTCATACTTGGATTAGTGTTAAATTTTCTGTTCAGCTTAAAATATACCAGGCCACACGGGCATCCCAAGGCACATGCTATTTAACCCTATCTGTTAAGCAAAAGCATTTCTCATACTTGGATTAGTGTTAAAATTTTTTGTTCAGCTTAAAATATACCAGGCCCCACGGGCATCCCAAGGCACACGTTATTTAACCCTATCTGTTAAACAAAAGCATTTCTCATACTTAGATTAGTGTCAAAAGTTTCTGTACAGCTTAAAATATACCAGGCCACACGGGCATCCCAAGGCGCATGCTATTTAACCCTATCTGTTAAGCAAAAGCATTTCTCATACTTGGATTAGTGTTAAAATTTTCTGTTCAGCTTAAAATATACCAGGCCACACGGGCATCCCAAGGCACATGCTATTTAACCCTATCTGTTAAGCAAAAGCATTTCTCATACTTGGATTAGTGTCAAAAGTTTCTGTTCAGCTTAAAATATACCAGGCCACACGGGCATCCCAAGGCACATGCTATTTAAACCTATCTGTTAAGCAAAAGCATTTTTCATACTTGGATTAGTGTCAAAAGTTTCTGTACAGCTTAAAATATACCAGGCCACACGGGCATCCCAAGGCACATGCTATTTAACCCTATCTGTTAAGCAAAAGCATTTCTCATACTTGGATTAGTGTCAAAAGTTTCTGTTCAGCTTAAAATATACCAGGCCACACGGGCATCCCAAGGCGCATGCTATTTAACCCTATCTGTTAAGCAAAAGCATTTCTCATACTTGGATTAGTGTTAAAATTTTCTGTTCAGTTTAAAATATACCAGGCCACACGGGCATCCCAAGGCACATGCTATTTAACCCTATCTGTTAAGCAAAAGCATTTCTCATACTTGGATTAGTGTCAAAAGTTTCTGTTCAGCTTAAAATATACCAGGCCACACGGGCATCCCAAGGCACATGCTATTTAAACCTATCTGTTAAGCAAAAGCATTTTTCATACTTGGATTAGTGTCAAAAGTTTCTGTTCAGCTTAAAATATACCAGGCCACACGGGCATCCCAAGGCACATGCTATTTAACCCTATCTGTTAAACAAAAGCATTTCTCATACTTGGATTAGTGTCAAAAGTTTCTGTTCAGCTTGAAATATACCAGGCCACACGGGCATCCCAAGGCACATGCTATTTAACCCTATCTGTTAAACAAAAGCATTTCTCATACTTGGATTAGTGTCAAAAGTTTCTGTTCAGCTTGAAATATACCAGGCCACACGGGCATCCCAAGGCACATGCTATTTAACCCTATATGTTAAGCTAAAGCATTTCTCTTACTTGGATTAGTGTCAAAAGTTTCTGTACAGCTTAAAATATACCAGGCCACACGGGCATCCCAAGGCGAATGCTATTTAACCCTATCTGTTAAGCAAAAGCATTTCTCATACTTGGATTAGTGTTAAAAATTTCTGTTCAGTTTAAAATATACCAGGCCACACGGGCATCCCAAGACACATGCTATTTAACCCTATCTGTTAAGCAAAAGCATTTCTCATACTTGGATTAGTGTCAAAAGTTTCTGTTCAGCTTAAAATATACCAGGCCACACAGGCATCCCAAGGCACATGCTATTTAAATTTATCTGTTAAGCAAAAGCATTTTTCATACTTGGATTAGTGTCAAAAGTTTCTGTTCAGCTTAAAATATACCAGGCCACACGGGCATCCCAAGGCACATGCTATTTAACCCTATCTGTTAAACAAAAGCATTTCTCATACTTGGATTAGTGTCAAAAGTTTCTGTTCAGCTTGAAATATACCAGGCCACACGGCATCCCAAGGCACATGCTATTTAACCCTATATGTTAAGCTAAAGCGTTTCTCATTCTTGGATTATTGTTACTTTTTGTTCAGCTTAAAATATACCAGGCCACACGGGCATCCCAAGGCACATGCTATTTAACCCTATCTGTTAAGCAAAAGCATTTTTCATACTTGGATTAGTGGCAAAAGTTTCTGTTCAGCTTAAAATATACCAGGCCACACGCACATCCCAAGGCACATGCTATTTAACCCTATCTGTTAAGCAAAAGCATTTCTCATACTTGGATTAGTGTTAAAATTTTCTGTTCAGCTTAAAATATACCAGGCCACACGGGCATCCCAAGGCACATGCTATTTAACCCTATCTGTTAAGCAAAAGCATTTCTCATACGTGGATTATTGTTACTTTTTGTTCAGCTTGAAATATACCAGGCCACACGTACATCCCAAGGCACATGCTAATTAACCCTATATGTTAAGCTAAAGCATTTCTCATACTTGGATTATTGCTACTTTTTGTTCAGCTTAAAATATACCAGGCCACACGAGCATCCCAAGGCACATGCTATTTAACCCTATCTGTTAAGCAAAAACATTTCTCATACTTGGATTAGTGTCAAAAGTTTCTGTACAGCTTAAAATATACCAGGCCACACGGGCATCCCAAGGCACATGCTATTTAACCCTATCTGTTAAACAAAAGCATTTCTCATACTTGGATTAGTGTCAAAAGTTTCTGTTTAGCTTAAAATATACCAGGCCACATGGGCATCCCAAGGCACATGCTATTTAACCCTATCTGATAAGCAAAAGCATTTCTCATACTTGGATTATTGTTACTTTTTGTTCAGCTTGAAATATACCAGGCCACACGGGCATCCCAAGGCACATGCTAATTAACCCTATATGTTAAGCTAAAGCATTTCTCATACTTGGATTATTGTTACTTTTTGTTCAGCTTAAAATATACCAGGCCACACGGACATCCCAAGGCACATGCTATTTAACCCTATCTGTTAAGCAAAAGCATTTCTCATACTTGGATTAGTGTTAAAATTTTCTGTTCAGCTTAAAATATACCAGGCCCCACGGGCATCCCAAGGCACACGTTATTTAACCCTATCTGTTAAACAAAAGCATTTCTCATACTTGGATTAGTGTCAAAAGTTTCTGTACAGCTTAAAATATACCAGGCCACACGGGCATCCCAAGGCACATGCTATTTAACCCTATCTGTTAAACAAAAGCATTTCTCATACTTGGATTAGTGTCAAAAATTTCTGTACAGCTTAAAATATACCAGGCCACACGGGCATCCCAATGCACATGCTATTTAACCCTATCTGTTAAACAAAAGCATTTCTCATACTTGGATTAGTGTCAAAAGTTTCTGTTCAGCTTCAAATATACCAGGCCACATGGGCATCCCAAGGCACATGCTATTTAACCCTATCTGTTAAGCAAAAGCATTTCTCATACTTGGATTATTGTTACTTTTTGTTCAGCTTGAAATATACCAGGCCACACGGGCATCCCAAGGCACATGCTAATTAACCCTATATGTTAAGCTAAAGCATTTCTCATACTTGAATTATTGTTACTTTTTGTTCAGCTTAAAATATACCTGGCCACATGGGCATCCCAAGGCACATGCTATTTAACCCTATCTGTTAAGCAAAAGCATTTCTCATATTTGGATTAGTGTCAAAAGTTTCTGTTCAGCTTAAAATATACCAGGCCACACGGGCATCTCAAGGCACATGCTATTTAACCCTATCTGTTAAACAAAAGCATTTCTCATACTTGGATTGGTGTCAAAAGTTTCTGTTCAGCATTTCTCATACTTGGATTAGTGTTAAATTTTCTGTTCAGCTTAAAATATACCAGGCCACACGGGCATCCCAAGGCACATGCTATTTAACCCTATCTGTTAAGCAAAAGCATTTCTCATACTTTGATTAGTGTTAAAATTTTCTGTTCAGCTTAAAATATACCAGGCCACACGGGCATCCCAAGGCACATGCTATTTAACCCTATCTGTTAAGCAAAAGCATTTCTCATACATGGATTATTTTTACTTTTTGTTCAGCTTAAAATATACCAGGCCACACGGACATCCCAAGGCACATGCTATTTAACCCTATCTGTTAAGCAAAAGCATTTCTCATACTTGGATTAGTGTTAAAATTTTCTGTTCAGCTTAAAATATACCAGGCCCCACGGGCATCCCAAGGCACACGTTATTTAACCCTATCTGTTAAACAAAAGCATTTCTCATACTTGGATTAGTGTCAAAAGTTTCTGTACAGCTTAAAATATACCAGGCCACACGGGCATCCCAAGGCGCATGCTATTTAACCCTATCTGTTAAGCAAAAGCATTTCTCATACTTGGATTAGTGTTAAAATTTTCTGTTCAGTTTAAAATATACCAGGCCACACGGGCATCCCAAGGCACAGGCTATTTAACCCTATCTGTTAAGCAAAAGCATTTCTCATACTTGGATTAGTGTCAAAAGTTTCTGTTCAGCTTAAAAAATACCAGGCCACACGGGCATCCCAAGGCACATGCTATTTAAACCTATCTGTTAAGCAAAAGCATTTTTCATACTTGGATTAGTGTCAAAAGTTTCTGTACAGCTTAAAATATACCAGTCCACACGGGCATCCCAAGGCACATGCTATTTAACCCTATCTGTTAAGCAAAAGCATTTCTCATACTTGGATTAGTGTCAAAAGTTTCTGTTCAGCTTAAAATATACCAGGCCACACGGGCATCCCAAGGCACATGCTATTTAACCCTATCTGTTAAACAAAAGTATTTTTCATACTTGGATTAGTGTCAAAAGTTTCTGTTCAGCATTTCTCATACTTGGATTAGTGTTAAAATTTTCTGTTCAGCTTAAAATATACCAGGCCACACGGGCATCCCAAGGCACATGCTATTTAACCCTATCTGTTAAGCAAAAGCATTTCTCATACTTGGATTAGTGTTAAAATTTTCTGTTCAGCTTAAAATATACCAGGCCACACGGGCATCCCAAGGCACATGCTATTTAACCCTATCTGTTAAGCAAAAGCATTTCTCATACATGGATTATTGTTACTTTTTGTTCAGCTTAAAATATACCAGGCCACACGGACATCCCAAGGCACATGCTATTTAACCCTATCTGTTAAGCAAAAGCATTTCTCATACTTGGATTAGTGTTAAAATTTTCTGTTCAGCTTAAAATATACCAGGCTCCACGGGCATCCCAAGGCACACGTTATTTAACCCTATCTGTTAAACAAAAGCATTTCTCAAACTTGGATTAGTGTCAAAAGTTTCTGTACAGCTTAAAATATACCAGGCCACACGGGCATCCCAAGGCGCATGCTATTTAACCCTATCTGTTAAGCAAAAGCATTTCTCATACTTGGATTAGTGTTAAAATTTTCTGTTCAGTTTAAAATATACCAGGCCACACGGGCATCCCAAGGCACATGCTATTTAACCCTATCTGTTAAGCAAAAGCATTTCTCATACTTGGATTAGTGTCAAAAGTTTCTGTTCAGCTTAAAATATACCAGGCCACACGGGCATCCCAAGGCACATGCTATTTAACCCTATCTGTTAAACAAAAGCATTTCTCATACTTGGATTAGTGTCAAAAGTTTCTGTTCAGCTTAAAATATACCAGGCCACATGGGCATCCCAAGGCACATGCTATTTAACCCTATCTGTTAAACAAAAGCATTTCTCATACTTGGATTAGTGTCAAAAGTTTCTGTTCAGCATTTCTCATACTTGGATTAGTGTTAAAATTTTCTGTTCAGCTTAAAATATACCAGGCCACACGGGCATCCCAATGCACATGCTATTTAACCCTATCTGTTAAGCAAAAGCATTTCTCATACTTGGATTAGTGTTAAAATTTTCTGTTCAGCTTAAAATATACCAGGCCACACGGGCATCCCAAGGCACATGCTATTTAACCCTATCTGTTAAGCAAAAGCATTTCTCATACTTGGATTATTGTTACTTTTTGTTCATCTTAAAATATACCAGGCACCACGGGCATCCCAAGGCACACGTTATTTAACCCTATCTGTTAAACAAAAGCATTTCTCAAACTTGGATTAGTGTCAAAAGTTTCTGTTCAGCTTAAAATATACCAGGCCACACGGGCATCCCAAAGCACATGCTATTTAAACCTATCTGTTAAGCAAAAGCATTTTTCATACTTGGATTAGTGTCAAAAGTTTCTGTACAGCTTAAAATATACCAGGCCACACGGGCATCCCAAGGCACATGCTATTTAACCCTATCTGTTAAGCAAAAGCATTTCTCATACTTGGATTAGTGTCAAAAGTTTCTGTTCAGCTTAAAATATACCAGGCCACACGGGCATCCCAAGGCACATGCTATTTAACCCTATCTGTTAAACAAAAGCATTTCTCATACTTGGATTAGTGTCAAAAGTTTCTGTTCAGCTTAAAATATACCAGGCCACACGGGCATACCAATGCACATGCTATTTAACCCTATCTGTTAAGCAAAAGCATTTCTCATACTTGGATTAGTGGTAAAATTTTCTGTTCAGCTTAAAATATACCAGGCCACACGGGCATCCCAAGGCACATGCTATTTACCCCTATCTGTTAAGCAAAAGCATTTCTCATACTTGGATTATTGTTACTTTTTGTTCAGCTTGAAATATACCAGGCCACACGGCATCCCAAGGCACATGCTAATTAACCCTATATGTTAAGCTAAAGCATTTCTCATACTTGGATTATTGTTACTTTTTGTTCAGCTTAAAATATACCAGGCCACACGGGCATCCCAAGGCACATGCTATTTAACCCTATCTGTTAAGCAAAAGCATTTTTCATACTTGGATTAGTGGCAAAAGTTTCTGTTCAGCTTAAAATATACCAGGCCACACGGGCATCCCAAGGCACATGCTATTTAACCCTATCTGTTAAACAAAAGCATTTCTCATACTTGGATTAGTGTCAAAAGTTTCTGTTCAGCTTAAAATATACCAGGCCACACGGGCATCCCAAGGCACATGATATTTAACCCTATCTGTTAAACAAAAGCATTTCTCATACTTGGATTAGTGTCAAAAGTTTCTGTTCAGCATTTCTCATACTTGGATTAGTGTTAAAATTTTCTGTTCAGCCTAAAATATACCAGGCCACACGGGCATCCCAAGGCACATGCTATTTAACCCTATCTGTTAAGCAAAAGCATTTCTCATACTTGGATTAGTGTTAACATTTTCTGTTCAGCTTAAAATATACCAGGCCACACGGGCATCCCAAGGCACATGCTATTTAACCCTATCTGTTAAGCAAAAGCATTTCTCATACATGGATTATTGTTACTTTTTGTTCAGCTTAAAATATACCAGGCCACACGGACATCCCAAGGCACATGCTATTTAACCCTATCTGTTAAGCAAAAGCATTTCTCATCCTTCGATTAGTGTTAAAATTTTCTGTTCAGCTTAAAATATACCAGGCCCCACGGGCATCCCAAGGCACACGTTATTTAACCCTATCTGTTAAACAAAAGCATTTCTCATACTTGGATTAGTGTCAAAAGTTTCTGTACAGCTTAAAATATACCAGGCCACACGGGCATCCCAAGGCGCATGCTATTTAACCCTATCTGTTAAGCAAAAGCATTTTTCATACTTGGATTAGTGTTAAAATTTTCTGTTCAGTTTAAAATATACCAGGCCACACGGGCATCCCAAGGCACATGCTATTTAAACCTATCTGTTAAGCAAAAGCATTTCTCATACTTGGATTATTGTTACATTTTGTTCAGCTTGAAATATACCAGGCCACACGGCATCCCAAGGCACATGCTAATTAACCCTATATGTTAAGCTTAAGCATTTCTCATACTTGGATTATTGTTACTTTTTGTTCAGCTTAAAATATACCAGGCCACACGGGCCTCCCAAGGCACATGCTATTTAACCCTATCTGTTAAGCAAAAGCATTTTTCATACTTGGATTAGTGGCAAAAGTTTCTGTTCAGCTTAAAATATACCAGGCCACACGGGCATCCCAATGCACATGCTATTTAACCCTATCTGTTAAGCAAAAGCATTTCTCATAATTGGATTATTGTTACTTTTTGTTCAGCTTGAAATATACCAGGCCACACGGCATCCCAAGGCACATGCTAATTAACCCTATATGTTAAGCTAAAGCATTTCTCATACTTGGATTATTCTTACTTTTTGTTCAGCTTAAAATATACCAGGCCACACTGGCATCCCAAGGCACATGCTATTTAACCCTATCTGTTAAGCAAAAACATTTCTCATACTTGGATTAGTGTCAAAAGTTTCTGTACAGCTTAAAATATACCAGGCCACACGGGCATCCCAAGGCACATGCTATTTAACCCTATCTGTTAAACAAAAGCATTTCTCATACTTGGATTAGTGTCAAAAGTTTCTGTTCAGCTTAAAATATACCAGGCCACATGGGCATCCCAAGGCACATGCTATTTAACCCTATCTGTTAAGCAAAAGCATTTCTCATACTTGGATTATTGTTACTTTTTGTTCAGCTTGAAATATACCAGGCCACACGGGCATCTCAAGGCACATGCTAATTAACCCTATATGTTAAGCTAAAGCATTTCTCATACTTGGATTATTGTTACTTTTTGTTCAGCTTAAAATATACCAGGCCACACGGGCATCCCAAGGCACATGCTATTTAACCCTATCTGTTAAGCAAAAGCATTTCTCATACTTTGATTAGTGTCAAAAGTTTCTGTACAGCTTAAAATATACCAGGCCACATGAGCATCCCAAGGCACATGCTATTTAACCCTATCTGTTAAACAAAAGCATTTCTCATACTTGGATTAGTGTCAAAAGTTTCTGTTCAGCTTAAAATATACCAGGCCACATGGGCATCCCAAGGCACATGCTATTTAACCCTATCTGTTAAGCAAAAGCATTTCTCATAATTGGATTATTGTTACTTTTTGTTCAGCTTGAAATATACCAGGCCACACGGGCATCCCAAGGCACATGCTAATTAACCCTATATGTTAAGCTAAAGCATTTCTCATACTTGGATTATTGTTACTTTTTGTTCAGCTTAAAATATACCAGGCCACACGGGCATCCCAAGGCACATGCTATTTAACCCTATCTGTTATGCAAAAGCATTTCTCATACTTGGATTAGTGTCAAAAGTTTCTGTTCAGCTTAAAATATACCAGGCCACACGGGCATCCCAAGGCACATGCTATTTAACCCTATCTGTTAAACAAAAGCATTTCTCATACTTGGATTAGTGTCAAAAGTTTCTGTTCAGCATTTCTCATACTTGGATTAGTGTTAAATTTTCTGTTCAGCTTAAAATATACCAGGCCACACGGGCATCCCAAGGCACATGCTATTTAACCCTATCTGTTAAGCAAAAGCATTTCTCATACATGGATTATTGTTACTTTTTGTTCAGCTTAAAATATACCAGGCCACACGGGCATCCCAAGGCACATGCTATTTAACCCTATCTGTTAAACAAAAGCATTTCTCATACTTGGATTAGTGTCAAAAGTTTCTGTACAACTTAAAATATACCAGGCCACACGGGCATCCCAAGGCACATGCTATTTAACCCTATCTGTTAAGCAAAAGCATTTCTCATACTTGGATTAGTGTCAAAAGTTTCTGTTCAGCTTAAAATATACCAGGCCACATGGGCATCCCAAGGCACATGCTATTTAACCCTATCTGTTAAGCAAAAGCATTTCTCATACTTGGATTAGTGTCAAAAGTTTCTGTTCAGCATTTCACATACTTGGATTAGTGTTAAATTTTCTGTTCAGCTTAAAATATACCAGGCCACACGGGCATCCCAAGGCACATGCTATTTAACCCTATCTGTTAAGCAAAAGCATTTCTCATACTTGGATTAGTGTTAAAATTTTCTGTTCAGCTTAAAATATACCAGGCCACACGGGCATCCCAAGGCACATGCTATTTAACCCTATCTGTTAAGCAAAAGCATTTCTCATACTTGGATTAGTGGCAAAAGTTTCTGTTCATCTTAAAATATACCAGGCCACACGGGCATCCCAAGGCACATGCTATTTAACCCTATCTGTTAAACAAAAGCATTTCTCATACTTGGATTAGTGTCAAAAGTTTCTGTTCAGCATTTCTCATACTTGGATTAGTGTTAAATTTTCTGTTCAGCTTAAAATATACCAGGCCACATGGGCATCCCAAGGCACATGCTATTTAACCCTATCTGTTAAGCAAAAGCATTTCTCATACTTGGATTAGTGTTAAAATTTTCTGTTCAGCTTAAAATATACCAGGCCACACGGGCATCCCAAGGCACATGCTATTTACCCCTATCTGTTAAGCAAAAGCATTTCTCATACTTGGATTATTGTTACTTTTTGTTCAGCTTGAAATATACCAGGCCACACAGACATCCCAAGGCACATGCTAATTAACCCTATATGTTAAGCTAAAGCATTTCTCATACTTGGATAATTGTTACTTTTTGTTCAGCTTAAAATATACCAGGCCACACGGGCATCCCAAGGCACATGCTATTTAACCCTATCTGTTAAGCAAAAACATTTCTCATACTTGGATTAGTGTCAAAAGTTTCTGTACAGCTTAAAATATACCAGGCCACATGGGCATCCCAAGGCACATGCTATTTAACCCTATCTGTTAAACAAAAGCATTTCTCATATTTGGATTAGTGTCAAAAGTTTCTGTTCAGCTTAAAATATACCAGGCCACATGGGCATCCCAAGGCACATGCTATTTAACCCTATCTGTTAAGCAAAAGCATTTCTCATACTTGGATTATTGTTACTTTTTGTTCAGCTTGAAATATACCAGGCCACACGGGCATCTCAAGGCACATGCTAATTAACCCTATATGTTAAGCTAAAGCATTTCTCATACTTGGATTATTGTTACTGTTTGTTCAGCTTAAAATATACCAGGCCACATGGGCATCCCAAGGCACATGCTATTTAACCCTATCTGTTAAGCAAAAACATTTCTCATACTTGGATTAGTGTCAAAAGTTTCTGTACAGCTTAAAATATACCAGGCCACACGGGCATCCCAAGGCACACGTTATTTAACCCTATCTGTTAAACAAAAGCATTTCTCATACTTGGATTAGTGTCAAAAGTTTCTGTACAGCTTAAAATATACCAGGCCACACGGGCATCCCAAGGCGCATGCTATTTAACCCTATCTGTTAAGCAAAAGCATTTCTCATACTTGGATTAGTGTTAAAATTTTCTGTTCAGTTTAAAATATACCAGGCCACACGGGCATCCCAAGGCACATGCTATTTAACCCTATCTGTTAAGCAAAAGCATTTCTCATACTTGGATTAGTGTCAAAAGTTTCTGTTCAGCTTAAAATATACCAGGCCACACGGGCATCCCAAGGCACATGCTATTTAACCCTATCTGTTAAACAAAAGCATTTCTCATACTTGGATTAGTGTCAAAAGTTTCTGTTCAGCTTAAAATATACCAGGCCACATGGGCATCCCAAGGCACATGCTATTTAACCCTATCTGTTAAACAAAAGCATTTCTCATACTTGGATTAGTGTCAAAAGTTTCTGTTCAGCATTTCTCATACTTGGATTAGTGTTAAAATTTTCTGTTCAGCTTAAAATATACCAGGCCACACGGGCATCCCAAGGCACATGCTATTTAACCCTATCTGTTAAGCAAAAGCATTTCTCATACTTGGATTATTGTTACTTTTTGTTCAGCTTAAAATATACCAGGCCCCACGGGCATCCCAAGGCACACGTTATTTAACCCTATCTGTTAAACAAAAGCATTTCTCATACTTGGATTAGTGTCAAAAGTTTCTGTACAGCTTAAAATATACCAGGCCACACGGGCATCCCAAGGCGCATGCTATTTAACCCTATCTGTTAAGCAAAAGCATTTTTCATACTTGGATTAGTGTTAAAATTTTCTGTTCAGTTTAAAATATACCAGGCCACACGGGCATCCCAAGGCACATGCTATTTAACCCTATCTGTTAAGCAAAAGCATTTCTCATACTTGGATTAGTGTCAAAAGTTTCTGTTCAGCTTAAAATATACCAGGCCACACGGGCATCCCAAGGCACATGCTATTTAAACCTATCTGTTAAGCAAAAGCATTTTTCATACTTGGATTAGTGTCAAAAGTTTCTGTACAGCTTAAAATATACCAGGCCACACGGGCATCCCAAGGCACATGCTATTTAACCCTATCTGTTAAGCAAAAGCATTTCTCATACTTGGATTAGTGTCAAAAGTTTCTGTTCAGCTTAAAATATACCAGGCCACACGGGCATCCCAAGGCACATGCTATTAACCCTATCTGTTAAACAAAAGCATTTCTCATACTTGGATTAGTGTCAAAAGTTTCTGTTCAGCTTAAAATATACCAGGCCACACGGGCATACCAATGCACATGCTATTTAACCCTATCTGTTAAGCAAAAGCATTTCTCATACTTGGATTAGTGGTAAAATTTTCTGTTCAGCTTAAAATATACCAGGCCACACGGGCATCCCAAGGCACATGCTATTTACCCCTATCTGTTAAGCAAAAGCATTTCTCATACTTGGATTATTGTTACTTTTTGTTCAGCTTGAAATATACCAGGCCACACGGCATCCCAAGGCACATGCTAATTAACCCTATATGTTAAGCTAAAGCATTTCTCATACTTGGATTATTGTTACCTTTTGTTCAGCTTAAAATATACCAGGCCACACGGGCATCCCAAGGCACATGCTATTTAACCCTATCTGTTAAGCAAAAGCATTTTTCATACTTGGATTAGTGGCAAAAGTTTCTGTTCAGCTTAAAATATACCAGGCCACACGGGCATCCCAAGGCACATGCTATTTAACCCTAT
This sequence comes from Gastrophryne carolinensis, assembly GCA_027917425.1. Lineage (NCBI taxonomy): Eukaryota > Metazoa > Chordata > Amphibia > Anura > Microhylidae > Gastrophryne > Gastrophryne carolinensis. The sequence continues at coordinate 509,445,951 of CM051234.1, forward strand.
CTGTTAAACAAAAGCATTTCTCATACTTGGATTAGTGTCAAAAGTTTCTGTTCAGCTTAAAATATACCAGGCCACACGGGCATCCCAAGGCACATGATATTTAACCCTATCTGTTAAACAAAAGCATTTCTCATACTTGGATTAGTGTCAAAAGTTTCTGTTCAGCATTTCTCATACTTGGATTAGTGTTAAAATTTTCTGTTCAGCTTAAAATATACCAGGCCACACGGGCATCCCAAGGCACATGCTATTTAACCCTATCTGTTAAGCAAAAGCATTTCTCATACTTGGATTAGTGTTAACATTTTCTGTTCAGCTTAAAATATACCAGGCCACACGGGCATCCCAAGGCACATGCTATTTAACCCTATCTGTTAAGCAAAAGCATTTCTCATACATGGATTATTGTTACTTTTTGTTCAGCTTAAAATATACCAGGCCACACGGACATCCCAAGGCACATGCTATTTAACCCTATCTGTTAAGCAAAAGCATTTCTCATCCTTCGATTAGTGTTAAAATTTTCTGTTCAGCTTAAAATATACCAGGCCCCACGGGCATCCCAAGGCACACGTTATTTAACCCTATCTGTTAAACAAAAGCATTTCTCATACTTGGATTAGTGTCAAAAGTTTCTGTACAGCTTAAAATATACCAGGCCACACGGGCATCCCAAGGCGCATGCTATTTAACCCTATCTGTTAAGCAAAAGCATTTTTCATACTTGGATTAGTGTTAAAATTTTCTGTTCAGTTTAAAATATACCAGGCCACACGGGCATCCCAAGGCACATGCTATTTAACCCTATCTGTTAAGCAAAAGCATTTCTCATACTTGGATTAGTGTCAAAAGTTTCTGTTCAGCTTAAAATATACCAGGCCACACGGGCATCCCAAGGCACATGCTATTTAACCCTATCTGTTAAGCAAAAGCATTTCTCATACTTGGATTAGTGTCAAAAGTTTCTGTTCAGCTTAAAATATACCAGGCCACACGGGCATCCCAAGGCACATGCTATTTAACCCTATCTGTTAAACAAAAGCATTTCTCATACTTGGATTAGTGTCAAAAGTTTCTGTTCAGCTTAAAATATACCAGGTCACACGGGCATACCAATGCACATGCTATTTAACCCTATCTGTTAAGCAAAAGCATTTCTCATACTTGTATTAGTGGTAAAATTTTCTGTTCAGCTTAAAATATACCAGGCCACACGGGCATCCCAAGGCACATGCTATTTACCCCTATCTGTTAAGCAAAAGCATTTCTCATACTTGGATTATTGTTACATTTTGTTCAGCTTGAAATATACCAGGCCACACGGCATCCCAAGGCACATGCTAATTAACCTTATATGTTAAGCTAAAGCATTTCTCATACTTGGATTATTGTTACTTTTTGTTCAGCTTAAAATATACCAGGCCCCACGGGCCTCCCAAGGCACATGCTATTTAACCCTATCTGTTTAGCAAAAGCATTTTTCATACTTGGATTAGTGGCAAAAGTTTCTGTTCAGCTTAAAATATACCAGGCCACACGGGCATCCCAATGCACATGCTATTTAACCCTATCTGTTAAGCAAAAGCATTTCTCATACTTGGATTATTGTTACTTTTTGTTCAGCTTGAAATATACCAGGCCACACGGCATCCCAAGGCACATGCTAATTAACCCTATATGTTAAGCTAAAGCATTTCTCATACTTGGATTATTCTTACTTTTTGTTCAGCATAAAATATACCAGGCCACACTGGCATCCCAAGGCACATGCTATTTAACCCTATCTGTTAAGCAAAAACATTTCTCATACTTGGATTAGTGTCAAAAGTTTCTGTTCAGCTTAAAATATACCAGGCCACACGGGCATCCCAAGGCACATGCTATTTAAACCTATCTGTTAAGCAAAAGCATTTTTCATACTTGGATTAGTGTCAAAAGTTTCTGTACAGCTTAAAATATACCAGGCCACACGGGCATCCCAAGGCACATGCTATTTAACCCTATCTATTAAGCAAAAGCATTTCTCATACTTGGATTAGTGTCAAAAGTTTCTGTTCAGCTTAAAATATACCAGGCCACACGGGCATCCCAAGGCACATGCTATTAACCCTATCTGTTAAACAAAAGCATTTCTCATACTTGGATTAGTGTCAAAAGTTTCTGTTCAGCTTAAAATATACCAGGCCACACGGGCATACCAATGCACATGCTATTTAACCCTATCTGTTAAGCAAAAGCATTTCTCATACTTGGATTAGTGGTAAAATTTTCTGTTCAGCTTAAAATATACCAGGCCACACGGGCATCCCAAGGCACATGCTATTTACCCCTATCTGTTAAGCAAAAGCATTTCTCATACTTGGATTATTGTTACTTTTTGTTCAGCTTGAAATATACCAGGCCACACGGCATCCCAAGGCACATGCTAATTAACCCTATATGTTAAGCTAAAGCATTTCTCATACTTGGATTATTGTTACTTTTTGTTCAGCTTAAAATATACCAGGCCACACGGGCATCCCAAGGCACATGCTATTTAACCCTATCTGTTAAGCAAAAGCATTTTTCATACTTGGATTAGTGGCAAAAGTTTCTGTTCAGCTTAAAATATACCAGGCCACACGGGCATCCCAAGGCACATGCTATTTAACCCTATCTGTTAAACAAAAGCATTTCTCATACTTGGATTAGTGTCAAAAGTTTCTGTTCAGCTTAAAATATACCAGGCCACACGGGCATCCCAAGGCACATGATATTTAACCCTATCTGTTAAACAAAAGCATTTCTCATACTTGGATTAGTGTCAAAAGTTTCTGTTCAGCATTTCTCATACTTGGATTAGTGTTAAAATTTTCTGTTCAGCTTAAAATATACCAGGCCACACGGGCATCCCAAGGCACATGCTATTTAACCCTATCTGTTAAGCAAAAGCATTTCTCATACTTGGATTAGTGTTAACATTTTCTGTTCAGCTTAAAATATACCAGGCCACACGGGCATCCCAAGGCAAATGCTATTTAACCCTATCTGTTAAGCAAAAGCATTTCTCATACATGGATTATTGTTACTTTTTGTTCAGCTTAAAATATACCAGGCCACACGGACATCCCAAGGCACATGCTATTTAACCCTATCTGTTAAGCAAAAGCATTTCTCATCCTTCGATTAGTGTTAAAATTTTCTGTTCAGCTTAAAATATACCAGGCCCCACGGGCATCCCAAGGCACACGTTATTTAACCCTATCTGTTAAACAAAAGCATTTCTCATACTTGGATTAGTGTCAAAAGTTTCTGTACAGCTTAAAATATACCAGGCCACACGGGCATCCCAAGGCGCATGCTATTTAACCCTATCTGTTAAGCAAAAGCATTTTTCATACTTGGATTAGTGTTAAAATTTTCTGTTCAGTTTAAATATACCAGGCCACACGGGCATCCCAAGGCACATGCTATTTAACCCTATCTGTTAAGCAAAAGCATTTCTCATACTTGGATTAGTGTCAAAAGTTTCTGTTCAGCTTAAAATATACCAGGCCACACGGGCATCCCAAGGCACATGCTATTTAACCCTATCTGTTAAGCAAAAGCATTTCTCATACTTGGATTAGTGTCAAAAGTTTCTGTTCAGCTTAAAATATACCAGGCCACACGGGCATCCCAAGGCACATGCTATTTAACCCTATCTGTTAAACAAAAGCATTTCTCATACTTGGATTAGTGTCAAAAGTTTCTGTTCAGCTTAAAATATACCAGGTCACACGGGCATACCAATGCACATGCTATTTAACCCTATCTGTTAAGCAAAAGCATTTCTCATACTTGTATTAGTGGTAAAATTTTCTGTTCAGCTTAAAATATACCAGGCCACACGGGCATCCCAAGGCACATGCTATTTACCCCTATCTGTTAAGCAAAAGCATTTCTCATACTTGGATTATTGTTACATTTTGTTCAGCTTGAAATATACCAGGCCACACGGCATCCCAAGGCACATGCTAATTAACCTTATATGTTAAGCTAAAGCATTTCTCATACTTGGATTATTGTTACTTTTTGTTCAGCTTAAAATATACCAGGCCACACGGGCCTCCCAAGGCACATGCTATTTAACCCTATCTGTTAAGCAAAAGCATTTTTCATACTTGGATTAGTGGCAAAAGTTTCTGTTCAGCTTAAAATATACCAGGCCACACGGGCATCCCAATGCACATGCTATTTAACCCTATCTGTTAAGCAAAAGCATTTCTCATACTTGGATTATTGTTACTTTTTGTTCAGCTTGAAATATACCAGGCCACACGGCATCCCAAGGCACATGCTAATTAACCCTATATGTTAAGCTAAAGCATTTCTCATACTTGGATTATTCTTACTTTTTGTTCAGCTTAAAATATACCAGGCCACACTGGCATCCCAAGGCACATGCTATTTAACCCTATCTGTTAAGCAAAAACATTTCTCATACTTGGATTAGTGTCAAAAGTTTCTGTTCAGCTTAAAATATACCAGGCCACACGGGCATCCCAAGGCACATGCTATTTAAACCTATCTGTTAAGCAAAAGCATTTTTCATACTTGGATTAATGTCAAAAGTTTCTGTACAGCTTAAAATATACCAGGCCACACGGGCATCCCAAGGCACATGCTATTTAACCCTATCTGTTAAGCAAAAGCATTTCTCATACTTGGATTAGTGTCAAAAGTTTCTGTTCAGCTTAAAATATACCAGGCCACACGGGCATCCCAAGGCACATGCTATTAACCCTATCTGTTAAACAAAAGCATTTCTCATACTTGGATTAGTGTCAAAAGTTTCTGTTCAGCTTAAAATATACCAGGCCACACGGGCATACCAATGCACATGCTATTTAACCCTATCTGTTAAGCAAAAGCATTTCTCATACTTGGATTAGTGGTAAAATTTTCTGTTCAGCTTAAAATATACCAGGCCACACGGGCATCCCAAGGCACATGCTATTTACCCCTATCTGTTAAGCAAAAGCATTTCTCATACTTGGATTATTGTCAAAAGTTTCTGTTCAGCTTAAAATATACCAGGCCACACGGGCATCCCAAGGCACATGCTATTTAACCCTATCTGTTAAACAAAAGCATTTCTCATACTTGGATTAGTGTCAAAAGTTTCTGTTCAGCATTTCTCATACTTGGATTAGTGTTAAATTTTCTGTTCAGCTTAAAATATACCAGGCCACACGGGCATCCCAAGGCACATGCTATTTAACCCTATCTGTTAAGCAAAAGCATTTCTCATACTTGGATTAGTGTTAAAATTTTCTGTTCAGCTTAACATATACCAGGCCACACGGGCATCCCAATGCACATGCTATTTAACCCTATCTGTTAAGCAAAAGCATTTCTCATACTTGGATTATTGTTACTTTTTGTTCAGCTTGAAATATACCAGGCCACACGGCATCCCAAGGCACATGCTAATTAACCCTATATGTTAAGCTAAAGCATTTCTCATACTTGGATTATTCTTACTTTTTGTTCAGCTTAAAATATACCAGGCCACACTGGCATCCCAAGGCACATGCTATTTAACCCTATCTGTTAAGCAAAAACATTTCTCATACTTGGATTAGTGTCAAAAGTTTCTGTACAGCTTAAAATATACCAGGCCACTCGGGCATCCCAAGGCACATGCTATTTAACCCTATCTGTTAAACAAAAGCATTTCTCATACTTGGATTAGTGTCAAAAGTTTCTGTACAGCTTAAAATATACCAGGCCACATGAGCATCCCAAGGCACATGCTATTTAACCCTATCTGTTAAACAAAAGCATTTCTCATACTTGGATTAGTGTCAAAAGTTTCTGTTCAGCTTAAAATATACCAGGCCACATGGGCATCCCAAGGCACATGCTATTTAACCCTATCTGTTAAGCAAAAGCATTTCTCATAATTGGATTATTGTTACTTTTTGTTCAGCTTGAAAAATACCAGGCCACACGGGCATCCCAAGGCACATGCTAATTAACCCTATATGTTAAGCTAAAGCATTTCTCATACTTGGATTATTGTTACTTTTTGTTCAGCTTAAAATATACCAGGCCACACGGGCATCCCAAGGCACATGCTATTTAACCCTTATCTGTTAAGCAAAAGCATTTCTCATACTTGGATTAGTGTCAAAAGTTTCTGTTCAGCTTAAAATATACCAGGCCACACGGGCATCCCAAGGCACATGCTATTTAACCCTATCTGTTAAACAAAAGCATTTCTCATACTTGGATTAGTGTCAAAAGTTTCTGTTCAGCATTTCTCATACTTGGATTAGTGTTAAATTTTCTGTTCAGCTTAAAATATACCAGGCCACACGGGCATCCCAAGGCACATGCTATTTAACCCTATCTGTTAAGCAAAAGCATTTCTCATACTTGGATTAGTGTTAAAATTTTCTGTTCAGCTTAACATATACCAGGCCACACGGGCATTCCAAGGCACATGCTATTTAACCCTATCTGTTAAGCAAAAGCATTTCTCATACATGGATTATTGTTACTTTTTGTTCAGCTTAAAATATACCAGGCCACACGGGCATCCCAAGGCACACATTATTTAACCCTATCTGTTAAACAAAAGCATTTCTCATACTTGGATTAGTGTCAAAAGTTTCTGTTCAGCTTAAAATATACCAGGCCACATGGGCATCCCAAGGCACATGCTATTTAACCCTATCTGTTAAGCAAAAGCATTTCTCATACTTGGATTATTGTTACTTTTTGTTCAGCTTGAAATATACCAGGCCACACGGACATCCCAAGGCACATGCTAATTAACCCTATATGTTAAGCTAAAGCATTTCTCATACTTGGATTATTGTTACTTTTTGTTCAGCTTAAAATATACCAGGCCACACGGGCATCCCAAGGCACATGCTATTTAACCATATCTGTTAAGCAAAAACATTTCTCATACTTGGATTAGTGTCAAAAGTTTCTGTACAGCTTAAAATATACCAGGCCACACGGGCATCCCAAGGCACATGCTATTTAACCCTATCTGTTAAGCAAAAGCATTTCTCATACTTGGATTATTGTTACTTTTTGTTCAGCTTGAAATATACCAGGCCACACGGGCATCTCAAGGCACATGCTAATTAACCCTATATGTTAAGCTAAAGCATTTCTCATACTTGGATTATTGTTACTTTTTGTTCAGCTTAAAATATACCAGGCCACACGGGCATCCCAAGGCACATGCTATTTAACCCTATCTGTTAAGCAAAAGCATTTCTCATACTTGGATTAGTGTCAAAAGTTTCTGTACAGCTTAAAATATACCAGGCCACATGAGCATCCCAAGGCACATGCTATTTAACCCTATCTGTTAAACAAAAGCATTTCTCATACTTGGATTAGTGTCAAAAGTTTCTGTTCAACTTAAAATATACCAGGCCACACGGGCATCCCAAGGCACATGCTATTTAACCCTATCTGTTAAGCAAAAGCATTTCTCATACTTGGATTATTGTTACTTTTTGTTCAGCTTGAAATATACCAGGCCACACGGGCATCCCAAGGCACATGCTAATTAACCCTATATGTTAAGCTAAAGCATTTCTCATACTTGGATTATTGTTACTTTTTGTTCAGCTTAAAATATACCAGGCCACACGGGCATCCCAAGGCACATGCTATTTAACCCTATCTGTTAAGCAAAAGCATTTCTCATACTTGGATTAGTGTCAAAAGTTTCTGTTCAGCTTAAAATATACCAGGCCACACGGGCATCCCAAGGCACATGCTATTTAACCCTATCTGTTATACAAAAGCATTTCTCATACTTGGATTAGTGTCAAAAGTTTCTGTTCAGCATTTCTCATACTTGGATTAGTGTTAAATTTTCTGTTCAGCTTAAAATATACCAGGCCACACGGGCATCCCAAGGCACATGCTATTTAACCCTATCTGTTAAGCAAAAGCATTTCTCATACTTGGATTAGTGTTAAAATTTTCTGTTCAGCTTAACATATACCAGGCCACACGGGCATTCCAAGGCACATGCTATTTAACCCTATCTGTTAAGCAAAAGCATTTCTCATACATGGATTATTGTTACTTTTTGTTCAGCTTAAAATATACCAGGCCACACGGGCATCCCAAGGCACACATTATTTAACCCTATCTGTTAAACAAAAGCATTTCTCATACTTGGATTAGTGTCAAAAGTTTCTGTACAACTTAAAATATACCAGGCCACACGGGCATCCCAAGGCACATGCTATTTAACCCTATCTGTTAAGCAAAAGCATTTCTCATACTTGGATTAGTGTCAAAAGTTTCTGTTCAGCTTAAAATATACCAGGCCACACGGGCATCCCAAGGCACATGCTATTTAACACTATCTGTTAAACAAAAGCATTTCTCATACTTGGATTAGTGTCAAAAGTTTCTGTTCAGCATTTCTCATACTTGGATTAGTGTTAAATTTTCTGTTCAGCTTAAAATATACCAGGCCACACGGGCATCCCAAGGCACATGCTATTTAACCCTATCTGTTAAGCAAAAGCATTTCTCATACTTGGATTAGTGTTAAAATTTTCTGTTCAGCTTAAAATATACCAGGCCACACGGGCATCCCAAGGCACATGCTATTTAACCCTATCTGTTAAGCAAAAGCATTTCTCATACTTGGATTAGTTGCAAAAGTTTCTGTTCATCTTAAAATATACCAGGCCACACGGGCATCCCATAGCACATGCTATTTAACCCTATCTGTTAAACAAAAGCATTTCTCATACTTGGATTAGTGTCAAAAGTTTCTGTACAGCTTAAAATATACCAGGCCACACGGGCATCCCAAGGCACATGCTATTTAACCCTATCTGTTAAACAAAAGCATTTCTCATACTTGGATTAGTGTCAAAAGTTTCTGTACAGCTTAAAATATACCAGGCCACACGGGCATCCCAAGGCACATGCTATTTAACACTATCTGTTAAGCAAAAGCATTTTTCATACTTGGATTAGTGGCAAAAGTTTCTGTTCAGCTTAAAATATACCAGGCCACACGGGCATCCCAAGGCACATGCTATTTAACCCTATCTGTTAAACAAAAGCATTTCTCGTACTTGGATTAGTGTCAAAAGTTTCTGTACAGCTTAAAATATACCAGGCCACACGGGCATCCCAAGGCACATGCTATTTAACCCTATCTGTTAAACAAAAGCATTTCTCATAATTGGATTAGTGTCAAAAGTTTCTGTTCAGCTTAAAATATACCAGGCCACATGGGCTTCCCAAGGCGCATGCTATTTAACCCTATCTGTTAAGCAAAAGCATTTCTCATACTTGGATTATTGTTACTTTTTGTTCAGCTTGAAATATACCAGGCGACACGGGCATCCCAAGGCACATGCTATTTAACCCTATCTGTTAAGCAAAAGCATTTTTCATACTTGGATTATTGTTACTTTTTTTCAGCTTGAAATATACCAGGCCACTCGGACATCCCAAGGCACATGCTATTTAACCCTATCTGTTAAGCAAAAACATTTCTCATACTTGGATTAGTGGCAAAAGTTTCTGTTCAGCTTAAAATATACCAGGCCACACGGGCATCCTAAGTCACATGCTATTTAACCCTATCTGTTAAACAAAAGCATTTCTCATACTTGGATTAGTGTCAAAAGTTTCTGTACAGCTTAAAATATACCAGGCCACACGGGCATCCCAAGGCACATGCTATTTAACCCTATCTGTTAAACAAAAGCATTTCTCATACTTGGATTAGTGTCAAAAGTTTCTGTTCAGCTTAAAATATACCAGGCCACATGGGCATCCCAAGGCACATGCTATTTAACCCTATCTGTTAAGCAAAAGCATTTCTCATACTTGGATTATTGTTACTTTTTGTTCAGCTTGAAATATACCAGGCCACACGGGCATCCCAAGGCACATGCTAATTAACCCTATATGTTAAGTAGGGATGAGCGAATCGATCCGGACGAACCCGGATTCGATCCGAATTTCAGGAAAAATTCGATTCGGATCGAATCCGAATTTCCCCGCGATTCGATCACTCGAAGTTTTCCTTTAACATCCATTCATTTACATTTACAGGCATTCTAAGATGGCGGACGGGACATGTCTGGACATGTATCCCGCGCCAGTGCAAGCTGGGGCAGTCACATGCAGCCTATCAGCAGCCAGCAAGCCCGGTGACGTCACACAGCGGTATTTAACGGCGGCCATCTTGCTTTTCCTCATTTCTCTATTGCATTCGTGACAGACAGACAGAACGCTGTGTAGCTGAGGCAGTTAGACAGGCTGGAGACAGGGACAGACAGGGACAGGCAGGAGACAGGCAGGAGACAGACAGGAGACAGACAGAAAGCCAGGGAAAGGTAGGAAAAATGGAGCTGGCTGACAGGGAGATTTTTTTTTTTTCATCCAGCCTTTGTTAGCGTTTTCAGGCTGCTTATAGTAACTAACTGTGCATATATACTGAACTGATCTTAAGTCTGCTGTGAGGCATCCCATTCTGTGACTACAGCAGCCTCTGTTTAAGACCATATAAGCATTTGCTCTTATCATATTTGAAATTAGCCTGATAAAGACACTTTTGCTGGCCAAAGCACTACTGGACCCTGCCAGGTCCATTCCTGCCCAGGGCATCCCATTCTGTGACTAAAGCAGCCTCTGTTTAAGACCATATAAGCATTTGCTCTTATCATATTTGAAATTAGGCCTGATAAAGACACTTTTGCTGGCCAAAGCACTACTGGACCCTGCCAGGTCCATTCCTGCCCGGGGCATCCCATTCTGTGACTACAGCAGCCTCTGTTTAAGACCATATAAGCATTTGCTCTTATCATATTTGAAATTAGCCTGATAAAGACACTTTTGCTGGCCAAAGCACTACTGGACCCTGCCAGGTCCATTCCTGCCCAGGGCATCCCATTCTGTGACTAAAGCAGCCTCTGTTTAAGACCATATAAGCATTTGCTCTTATCATATTTGAAATTAGGCCTGATAAAGACACTTTTGCTGGCCAAAGCACTACTGGACCCTGCCAGGTCCATTCCTGCCCAGGGCATCCCATTCTGTGACTACAGCAGCCTCTGTTTAAGACCATATAAGCATTTGCTCTTATCATATTTGAAATTAGCCTGATAAAGACACTTTTGCTGGCCAAAGCACTACTGGACCCTGCCAGGTCCATTCCTGCCCAGGGCATCCCATTCTGTGACTAAAGCAGCCTCTGTTTAAGACCATATAAGCATTTGCTCTTATCATATTTGAAATTAGGCCTGATAAAGACACTTTTGCTGGCCAAAGCACTACTGGACCCTGCCAGGTCCATTCCTGCCCAGGGCATCCCATTCTGTGACTACAGCAGCCTCTGTTTAAGACCATATAAGCATTTGCTCTTATCATATTTGAAATTAGGCCTGATAAAGACACTTTTGCTGGCCAAAGCACTACTGGACCCTGCCAGGTCCATTCCTGCCCAGGGCATCCCATTCTGTGACTACAGCAGCCTCTGTTTAAGACCATATAAGCATTTGCTCTTATCATATTTGAAATTAGGCCTGATAAAGACACTTTTGCTGGCCAAAGCACTACTGGACCCTGCCAGGTCGATTCCTGTTGGGGCATCCCATTCTGTGACTACAGCAGCCTCTGTTTAAGACCATATAAGCATTTGCTCTTATCATATTTGAAATTAGCCTGATAAAGACACTTTTGCTGGCCAAAGCACTACTGGACCCTGCCAGGTCCATTCCTGCCCAGGGCATCCCATTCTGTGACTACAGCAGCCTCTGTTTAAGACCATATAAGCATTTGCTCTTATCATATTTGAAATTAGGCCTGATAAAGACACTTTTGCTGGCCAAAGCACTACTGGACCCTGCCAGGTCCATTCCTGCCCAGGGCATCCCATTCTGTGACTACAGCAGCCTCTGTTTAAGACCATATAAGCATTTGCTCTTATCATATTTGAAATTAGCCTGATAAAGACACTTTTGCTGGCCAAAGCACTACTGGACCCTGCCAGGTCCATTCCTGCCCAGGGCATCCCATTCTGTGACTAAAGCAGCCTCTGTTTAAGACCATATAAGCATTTGCTCTTATCATATTTGAAATTAGGCCTGATAAAGACACTTTTGCTGGCCAAAGCACTACTGGACCCTGCCAGGTCCATTCCTGCCCAGGGCATCCCATTCTGTGACTACAGCAGCCTCTGTTTAAGACCATATAAGCATTTGCTCTTATCATATTTGAAATTAGGCCTGATAAAGACACTTTTGCTGGCCAAAGCACTACTGGACCCTGCCAGGTCCATTCCTGCCCGGGGCATCCCATTCTGTGACTACAGCAGCCTCTGTTTAAGACCATATAAGCATTTGCTCTTATCATATTTGAAATTAGCCTGATAAAGACACTTTTGCTGGCCAAAGCACTACTGGACCCTGCCAGGTCCATTCCTGCCCAGGGCATCCCATTCTGTGACTAAAGCAGCCTCTGTTTAAGACCATATAAGCATTTGCTCTTATCATATTTGAAATTAGGCCTGATAAAGACACTTTTGCTGGCCAAAGCACTACTGGACCCTGCCAGGTCCATTCCTGCCCAGGGCATCCCATTCTGTGACTACAGCAGCCTCTGTTTAAGACCATATAAGCATTTGCTCTTATCATATTTGAAATTAGGCCTGATAAAGACACTTTTGCTGGCCAAAGCACTACTGGACCCTGCCAGGTCCATTCCTGCCCAGGGCATCCCATTCTGTGACTACAGCAGCCTCTGTTTAAGACCATATAAGCATTTGCTCTTATCATATTTGAAATTAGGCCTGATAAAGACACTTTTGCTGGCCAAAGCACTACTGGACCCTGCCAGGTCGATTCCTGCCCGGGGCATCCCATTCTGTGACTACAGCAGCCTCTGTTTAAGACCATATAAGCATTTGCTCTTATCATATTTGAAATTAGGCCTGATAAAGACACTTTTGCTGGCCAAAGCACTACTGGACCCTGCCAGGTCCATTCCTGCCCAGGGCATCCCATTCTGTGACTACAGCAGCCTCTGTTTAAGACCATATAAGCATTTGCTCTTATCATATTTGAAATTAGGCCTGATAAAGACACTTTTGCTGGCCAAAGCACTACTGGACCCTGCCAGGTCCATTCCTGCCCGGGGCATCCCATTCTGTGACTACAGCAGCCTCTGTTTAAGACCATATAAGCATTTGCTCTTATCATATTTGAAATTAGGCCTGATAAAGACACTTTTGCTGGCCAAAGCACTACTGGACCCTGCCAGGTCCATTCCTGCCCAGGGCATCCCATTCTGTGACTACAGCAGCCTCTGTTTAAGACCATATAAGCATTTGCTCTTATCATATTTGAAATTAGGCCTGATAAAGACACTTTTGCTGGCCAAAGCACTACTGGACCCTGCCAGGTCGATTCCTGTTGGGGCATCCCATTCTGTGACTAAAGCAGCCTCTGTTTAAGACCATATAAGCATTTGCTCTTATCATATTTGAAATTAGGCCTGATAAAGACACTTTTGCTGGCCAAAGCACTACTGGACCCTGCCAGGTCCATTCCTGCCCGGGGCATCCCATTCTGTGACTACAGCAGCCTCTGTTTAAGACCATATAAGCATTTGCTCTTATCATATTTGAAATTAGCCTGATAAAGACACTTTTGCTGGCCAAAGCACTACTGGACCCTGCCAGGTCGATTCCTGCCCGGGGCATCCCATTCTGTGACTACAGCAGCCTCTGTTTAAGACCATATAAGCATTTGCTCTTATCATATTTGAAATTAGCCTGATAAAGACACTTTTGCTGGCCAAAGCACTACTGGACCCTGCCAGGTCCATTCCTGCCCGGGGCATCCCATTCTGTGACTAAAGCAGCCTCTGTTTAAGACCATATAAGCATTTGCTCTTATTATATTTATATTATAAGACACTTTTGCTGGGCATAGGCTTACTGCTGCCTGCCAGGTGCACTTCTGTTGAGGCATCCCATTCTGTAACATAGCATACCCCTCTTTATTTACACTAAGCAGCTCTCTTATTTACACTAAGCAGGCCTGTTGGAGGCTGAGTGTTACTGCTCACTTTTGGTGTGCATTATATTCTGTTTCATATAGACCCACCGCTGCCCGGGGTTTTTTTAAATATCACCTACTACCACGCCAGTTAGACTATGTCGGGCAGACAAGTGCCTGGAAGTGAAAAGAGGAGTGGCAGAGGCCAAGATTCCGCAGGCAGAGCTCGCATCAGACTGGGGGCCAGTAGCAGCAGGAGTCACGCTGAGAGACCTAATCTGCCAGTATCTGCTAGCGGTCGGGTCTCCACCAGTAACGCATCTGCCGTGGTAGATTGGTTGACGCGCTCATCAACAACATCATCACAACTTACGTCTGAGACCCCCAGTCTAGGGTCGGTAGGTTCCTCTGACACAACCCTGAGTTGGCATGCCCCGAGAGCAGTCCCTGTCCTCCCATTGCCTCTGGCCTACGCCGTTCCCTCCCCCAGCGACGTATCCTATGCTTTGGGTTCAGCTCCACTCTTTAGTGAGGAGGACCATCAGATAGAGGACAGTCAGCAGCTACTGCCCAGCCAAGAAATGGAGGTGGCTTCTTTAGCTAGGCAGACAAATAGTGATGTGGACAGTGTCGTGGGTGCTGCGAGCGTTCCAGCTCCTGTGCCAGACACTGTTGACGAATCCACGAACATCAGTGACGTACAGCCACAACTCGGTGATGATGATGATGATGACGATGAAGCCGATCGCACTTGGGAGCCGGGTGATGAAGGGGCTTCATCGTCATCATCAGGAGAAGAGGGGTGCAGGTTGCCCCGGAGTCAGCAGCTGAGGCAGCAAGGTGGTAGCAGTCAGCATGGGGGCACAATTCCAAAGGCTGGAGCCGGCCGGGGCCGGGGCCGGGGTAGAGCACCTGCTGTGCGGCAGTCTACCTTATCGGGAGGTAGTGGAGCAGGGGTTCCTGGAGTTGGCAACAGCAGCAGTGAATCAGTGAGGCCAGGGGGTGGGAAAAGTAGCTACTCGGCAGTGTGGCAGTTTTTCCTGAGGCATCCGCAGGAGGGTAACATGGCCACATGCAAGATATGTAGGCAAAAGGTGAAGCGTGGCCAGGGTCCAAATGTTGGCACCACGGCCCTGCGTCAACATATGATGCGTCACCATAAAACGACCTGGGAGAACCGAGGCTCCCAAGGGGTGGTCCAGTCTGCTTCCTCACCAAGTGAGCTCCCAATTTCTGCCAGCCAAGGCTCCAGCACCTCAGCCGAAGGCAGCTGTGCGTCATACCCATCCTCTGTCGCTCCTGCTCCTCCTCCTCCAAGTCATGCATCCCGCCAGCAATCCATCAGCGAAGCCATGTCCAAGAGACAGCAGTATGCGCCCACTCATCCTACGGCGCAGAAGCTGAATGTGCTCCTGTCCAAGTTGCTGGTGCTGCAGTCGCTCCCTTTTCAGGTGGTGGAATCTGCACCTTTCAGAGAACTGATGGCTTGTGCCGAGCCGAGGTGGAGAGTCCCAAGCCGTCATTTCTTTGCCAAGAAGGCAGTACCAGCGCTGCACACTTTTGTTGAACAGAAGGTGGGCCAGTCCTTGAGCCTGTCGGTGTGTAGCAAAATACATGGCAGCGCCGACATCTGGAGCTGTAACTACGGTCAGGGGCAGTACATGTCGTTTACGGCCCACTGGGTGAATGTGGTCCCTTTGCAGCAGCAACTTGGACAGGTCACGCCGCTTTGGCCTCCGCGCTCTCTGCCCATTGGGCCTGTGACACCGTGCGACTCGGCCTCCTCATCCTCCGCCATCTCCTCACCCTCCACTGTAGGCTCAAGTCTCAGTGCCCCTCCAGTCTACCATGTGTGCAGGGCACGGAGGTGTCACGCAGTGCTTCACATGGTTTGTCTTGGCGAACGGAGTCACACAGGGGAGGAACTGCTTAAATGTATTCATCAGGAAATCCAAACATGGCTTACTCCGAGAAAACTTAAAATGGGAATCATGGTTACCGACAATGGGAAGAACATTTTGTCTGCGCTGCGCCAAGGAAGCCTGACCCATGCCCCCTGCATGGCTCACGTCTTCAATCTGGTTGTCAAGCGGTTTCTGAAGTGTTCCCCCCATCTGCAGGACATCCTAACAACTTCACGGAAACTTTGCATGCACTTCAGCCACTCCTACACCGCCAAACACACCCTTCTTGAGCTACAGCGTCAGAATGGTATCCCCCAACATAGTCTGATTTGCGATGTTTCCACCCGTTGGAATTCCACCCTTCACATGTTGGACCGATTATATGAACAGAGAAAAGCCATCACGGATTTCCTGATGATCCAAGCAGATAGGGGGACTCCCCTGTGTAACTTCAATGTCAACCAGTGGCAGCTCATACGTGACACCTGCCGTTTGCTCAGGCCCTTTGAGGAAGCCACTTTATTTGTCAGTCGGCAGGATTACGGGATGAACGACGTGATTCCACTGCTTCATGTACTACAGCACATGTTGGAAACCATGGCTGGTCAGGGCACTGGAGACATGGCGTTTACATCTTACGGCCACATGAACCCCGTTGGAGCTGAACTGGAGGAGGAGGAAGAGGAGGAGGAGGAGTTGCCCAGCGAAACACAGTTTAGGCTTGGCGAAATGGCTGGTTTATCTAGTCAGCGGACAGGAGAGGAGGAGCAGGAGCAGCCAGAGGAGCTAGAGGTTTTTGAGGAAGGAGAGACAGAGGACCCGGGCACACCGTGGCAGTATGCAGTGGAGATGGAGACAGGTAGTCCATCCGAGTCACTTGCGCAAATGGCACGAAGCATGCTCACATGCTTGCGTAGTGACCCCAGAATTGTTTCCATCTGTCGGCGGGATGACTTCTGGCTGTCCACCTTATTGGACCCTCGCTTCCGGCACAAAATGGGGGCATTTTTTAAACCCACCGAGAGGGAGGACAAACTCAACTACTACAAAGACATTCTACGTAGGCAGTTGGCCGATGCCTATCTGCGCCATGGTCCATACTCTCGCAGGTCTGACTCGAGGGGACCTCTGCGCTCACCTTCCACTGCCATGGCCGCTGGGGGGGTTGGCAGCAGCAGCAGCAGAAGCTCCATCAGCAGCAGCAGCCTCAGTCTTCAGTCGCTAATGAGTAGCTTTCTACACCCGCATAGTGAGGCTACTCATGAGCAGCAGGAAGACCTGGAGCAGGACCTGAACCAGCAGGTCATGTCATACTTTGACATGACCATGCCAACACACCTTGAGGATCCGCTGGACTTCTGGGCAGCCAAACTTGATTTGTGGCCGCAACTAGCAGAGTTTGCCCTGGAAAAGCTGTCCTGCCCGGCAAGTAGCGTGCCATCTGAGCGGGTGTTTAGTGCGGCGGGGGCCATAGTTACGGCGAGGAGAACTCGTCTGTCAACTAAAAATGTGGAGAGACTCACCTTTGTCAAAATGAATCAGGGATGGATCAGCCAGGATTTCCACCCACCAATGCCTGATGCATGCGACTAGATTCAGCATGGTGCCACGTTTTACACTTTCCAAATGGTGCAAAACATATTTATGTCTTTAGGCCATTTTTTGGGCTCCTGCTGCTGCTGCTGCCAACTCCTGCCAACTCCAGGGTGTGATTCATCCAATTTTTGGGCTCCTGAGGACAACTCCAGTGTATATTTGGGCTCCTGCTGCTGCTGCTGCCAACTTCTGCCAACTCCAGGGTGTGATTCATCCAATTTTTGGGCTCCTGAGGCCAACTCCAGTGTATATTTGGGCTCCTGCTGCTGCTACTGTCAACTCCTGCCAACTCCAGGGTGTGATTCATCCAATTTTTGGGCTCCTGAGGCCAACTCCAGTGTATATTTGGGCTCCTGCTGCTGCTGCTGCCAACTTCTGCCAACTCCAGGGTGTGATTCATCCAATTTTTGAGCTCCTGAGGCCAACTCCAGTGTATATTTGGGCTCCTGCTGCTGCTACTGTCAACTCCTGCCAACTCCAGGGTGTGATTCATCCAATTTTTGGGCTCCTGAGGCCAACTCCAGTGTATATTTGGGCTCCTGCTGCTGCTGCTGCCAACTTCTGCCAACTCCAGGGTGTGATTCATCCAATTTTTGGGCTCCTGAGGCCAACTCCAGTGTATATTTGGGCTCCTGCTGCTGCTGCTGCCAACTTCTGCCAACTCCAGGGTGTGATTCATCCAATTTTTGGGCTCCTGAGGCCAACTCCAGTGTATATTTGGGCTCCTGCTGCTGCTACTGTCAACTCCTGCCAACTCCAGGGTGTGATTCATCCAATTTTTGGGCTCCTGAGGCCAACTCCAGTGTATATTTGGGCTCCTGCTGCTGCTGCTGTCAACTCCTGCCAACTCCAGGGTGTGATTCATCCAATTTTTGGGCTCCTGAAGCCAACTCCAGTGTATATTTGGGCTCCTGCTGCTGCTACTGTCAACTCCTGCCAACTCCAGGGTGTGATTCATCCAATTTTTGGGCTCCTGAGGCCAACTCCAGTGTATATTTGGGCTCCTGCTGCTGCTGCTGCCAACTTCTGCCAACTCCAGGGTGTGATTCATCCAATTTTTGGGCTCCTGAGGCCAACTCCAGTGTATATTTGGGCTCCTGCTGCTGCTGCTGCCAACTTCTGCCAACTCCAGGGTGTGATTCATCCAATTTTTGGGCTCCTGAGGCCAACTCCAGTGTATATTTGGGCTCCTGCTGCTGCTACTGTCAACTCCTGCCAACTCCAGGGTGTGATTCATCCAATTTTTGGGCTCCTGAGGCCAACTCCAGTGTATATTTGGGCTCCTGCTGCTGCTGCTGCCAACTTCTGCCAACTCCAGGGTGTGATTCATCCAATTTTTGGGCTCCTGAGGCCAACTCCAGTGTATATTTGGGCTCCTGCTGCTGCTGCTGCCAACTTCTGCCAACTCCAGGGTGTGATTCATCCAATTTTTGGGCTCCTGAGGCCAACTCCAGTGTATATTTGGGCTCCTGCTGCTGCTGCTGCCAACTTCTGCCAACTCCAGGGTGTGATTCATCCAATTTTTGGGCTCCTGAGGCCAACTCCAGTGTATATTTGGGCTCCTGCTGCTGCTACTGTCAACTCCTGCCAACTCCAGGGTGTGATTCATCCAATTTTTGGGCTCCTGAGGCCAACTCCAGTGTATATTTGGGCTCCTGCTGCTGCTGCTGCCAACTTCTGCCAACTCCAGGGTGTGATTCATCCAATTTTTGGGCTCCTGAGGCCAACTCCAGTGTATATTTGGGCTCCTGCTGCTGCTGCTGCCAACTTCTGCCAACTCCAGGGTGTGATTCATCCAATTTTTGGGCTCCTGAGGCCAACTCCAGTGTATATTTGGGCTCCTGCTGCTGCTACTGTCAACTCCTGCCAACTCCAGGGTGTGATTCATCCAATTTTTGGGCTCCTGAGGCCAACTCCAGTGTATATTTGGGCTCCTGCTGCTGCTGCTGCCAACTTCTGCCAACTCCAGGGTGTGATTCATCCAATTTTTGGGCTCCTGAGGCCAACTCCAGTGTATATTTGGGCTCCTGCTGCTGCTACTGTCAACTCCTGCCAACTCCAGGGTGTGATTCATCCAATTTTTGGGCTCCTGAGGCCAACTCCAGTGTATATTTGGGCTCCTGCTGCTGCTGCTGCCAACTTCTGCCAACTCCAGGGTGTGATTCATCCAATTTTTGGGCTCCTGAGGCCAACTCCAGTGTATATTTGGGCTCCTGCTGCTGCTACTGTCAACTCCTGCCAACTCCAGGGTGTGATTCATCCAATTTTTGGGCTCCTGAGGCCAACTCCAGTGTATATTTGGGCTCCTGCTGCTGCTGCTGCCAACTTCTGCCAACTCCAGGGTGTGATTCATCCAATTTTTGGGCTCCTGAGGCCAACTCCAGTGTATATTTGGGCTCCTGCTGCTGCTGCTGCCAACTTCTGCCAACTCCAGGGTGTGATTCATCCAATTTTTGGGCTCCTGAGGCCAACTCCAGTGTATATTTGGGCTCCTGCTGCTGCTACTGTCAACTCCTGCCAACTCCAGGGTGTGATTCATCCAATTTTTGGGCTCCTGAGGCCAACTCCAGTGTATATTTGGGCTCCTGCTGCTGCTGCTGCCAACTTCTGCCAACTCCAGGGTGTGATTCATCCAATTTTTGGGCTCCTGAGGCCAACTCCAGTGTATATTTGGGCTCCTGCTGCTGCTGCTGCCAACTTCTGCCAACTCCAGGGTGTGATTCATCCAATTTTTGGGCTCCTGAAGCCAACTCCAGTGTATATTTGGGCTCCTGCTGCTGCTGGTGTCAACTCCTGCCAACTCCAGGGTGTGATTCATCCAATTTTTGGGCTCCTGAAGCCAACTCCAGTGTATATTTGGGCTCCTGCTGCTGCTGCTGCCAACTTCTGCCAACTCCAGGGTGTGATTCATCCAATTTTTGGGCTCCTGAGGCCAACTCCAGTGTATATTTGGGCTCCTTCTGCCCCTCATAGTGATGCCACTTCAACTCTCTGCAATTGTGCCGCTCTGCGATTCTATTAGCGATGCCTCTGATCTGCATGTGATATTTCTTCAAAGTATTATTTAACTAACCCAGCACGCATCCTGTGCGTGTTACAGCAAGGCTGAATGGTTTACAACCCTATTGAGGCTGTAGGAGGCTCAGAAATAGCCGTTTTTAATAGCGTTTCGTCGCGAATTTATTCGGGTCGAAACGATTTTTGTCGGAAAATTCGGCGAATCAGTCGAATCGAATTTTTCAAAAGTTCGCTCATCTCTAATGTTAAGCTAAAGCATTTCTCATACTTGGATTATTGTTACTTTTTGTTCAGCTTAAAATATACCAGGCCACACGGGCATCCCAAGGCACATGCTATTTAACCCTATCTGTTAAACAAAAGCATTGCTCATACTTGGATTAGTGTCAAAAGTTTCTGTACAGCTTAAAATATACCAGGCCACACGGACATCCCAAGGCACATGCTATTTAACCCTATCTGTTAAACAAAAGCATTTCTCATACTTGGATTAGTGTCAAAAGTTTCTGTTCAGCATTTCTCATACTTGGATTAGTTTTAAAATTTTCTGTTCAGCTTAAAATATACCAGGCCACACGGGCATCCCAATGCACATGCTATTTAACCCTATCTGTTAAGCAAAAGCATTTCTCATACTTGGATTAGTGTTAAAATTTTCTGTTCAGCTTAAAATATACCAGGCCACACGGGCATCCCGAGGCACATGCTATTTAACCCTATCTGTTAAGCAAAAGCATTTCTCATACTTGGATTATTGTTACTTTTTGTTCAGATTGAAATATACCAGGCCACACGGACATACCAAGGCACATGCTAATTAACCCTATATGTTAAGATAAAGCATTTCTCATACTTGGATTATTGTTATTTTTTGTTCAGCTTAAAATATACCAGGCCACACGGGCATCCCAAGGCACATGCTATTTAACCCTATATGTTAAGCAAAAACATTTCTCATACTTGGATTAGTGTCAAAAGTTTCTGTTCAGCTTAAAATATACCAGGCCACACGGGCTTCCCAAGGCGCATGCTATTTAACCCTATCTGTTAAGCAAAAGCATTTCTCATACTTGGATTATTGTTACTTTTTGTTCAGCTTGAAATATACCAGGCCACACGGGCATCCCAAGGCACATGCTATTTAACCCTATCTGTTAAACAAAAGCATTTCTCATACTTGGATTAGTGTTAAAATGTTCTGTTCAGCTTAAAATATACCAGGCCCCACGGGCATCCCAAGGCACATGCTATTTAACCGTATCTGTTAAACAAAAGCATTTCTCATACTTGGATTAGTGTCAAAAGTTTCTGTTCAGCATTTCTCATACTGGGATTAGTGTTAAATTTTCTGTTCAGCTTAAAATATACCAGGCCACACGGGCATCCCAAGGCACATGCTATTTAACCCTATCTGTTAAACAAAAGCATTTCTCATAATTGGAATAGTGTCAAAAGTTTCTGTTCAGCTTAAAATATACCAGGCCACACGGGCATCCCAAGGCACATGCTATTTAACCCTATCTGTTAAACAAAAGCATTTCTCATACTTGGATTAGTGTCAAAAGTTTCTGTTCAGCATTTCTCATACTTGGATTAGTGTTAAATTTTCTGTTCAGCTTAAAATATACCAGGCCACACGGGCATCCCGAGGCACATGCTATTTAACCCTATCTGTTAAGCAAAAGCATTTCTCATACTTGGATTATTGTTACTTTTTGTTCAGATTGAAATATACCAGGCCACACGGACATACCAAGGCACATGCTAATTAACCCTATATGTTAAGATAAAGCATTTCTCATACTTGGATTATTGTTATTTTTTGTTCAGCTTAAAATATACCAGGCCACACGGGCATCCCAAGGCACATGCTATTTAACCCTATATGTTAAGCAAAAACATTTCTCATACTTGGATTAGTGTCAAAAGTTTCTGTTCAGCTTAAAATATACCAGGCCACACGGGCTTCCCAAGGCGCATGCTATTTAACCCTATCTGTTAAGCAAAAGCATTTCTCATACTTGGATTATTGTTACTTTTTGTTCAGCTTGAAATATACCAGGCCACACGGGCATCCCAAGGCACATGCTATTTAACCCTATCTGTTAAACAAAAGCATTTCTCATACTTGGATTAGTGTTAAAATGTTCTGTTCAGCTTAAAATATACCAGGCCCCACGGGCATCCCAAGGCACATGCTATTTAACCGTATCTGTTAAACAAAAGCATTTCTCATACTTGGATTAGTGTCAAAAGTTTCTGTTCAGCATTTCTCATACTTGGATTAGTGTTAAATTTTCTGTTCAGCTTAAAATATACCAGGCCACACGGGCATCCCAAGGCACATGCTATTTAACCCTATCTGTTAAACAAAAGCATTTCTCATACTTGGATTAGTGTTAAAATTTTCTGTTCAGATTAAAATATACCAGGCCACACGGGCATCCCAAGGCACATGCTATTTAACCCTATCTGTTAAACAAAAGCATTTCTCATACTTGGATTATTGTTACTTTTTGTTCAGTTTGAAATATACCAGGCCACACGGGCATCCCAAGGCACATGCTAATTAACCCTATATGTTAAGCTAAAGCATTTCTCATACTTGGATTATTGTTACTTTTTGTTCAGCTTAAAATATACCAGGCCACACGGGCATCCCAAGGCACATGCTATTTAACCCTATCTGTTAATCAAAAGCATTTCTCATACTTGGATTAGTGTCAAAATTTTCTGTTCAGCTTAAAATATACCAGGCCACACGGGCATCCCAAGGCACATGCTATTTAACCCTATCTGTTAAGCAAAAGCATTTGTCATACATGGATTATTGTTACTTTTTGTTCAGCTTAAAATATACCAGGCCATACGGGCATCCCAAGGCACATGCTATTTAACACTATCTGTTAAGCAAAAGCATTTTTCATACTTGGATTAGTGGCAAAAGTTTCTGTTCAGCTTAAAATATACCAGGCCACACGGGCATCCCAAGGCACATGCTATTTAACCCTATCTGTTAAACAAAAGCATTTCTCGTACTTGGATTAGTGTCAAAAGTTTCTGTACAGCTTAAAATATACCAGGCCACACGGGCATCCCAAGGCACATGCTATTTAACCCTATCTGTTAAACAAAAGCATTTCTCATACTTGGATTATTGTTACTTTTTGTTCAGCTTGAAATATACCAGGCCACACGGGCATCCCAAGGCACATGCTATTTAACCCTGTTAAACAAAAGCATTTCTCATACTTGGATTAGTGTTAAAATGTTCTGTTCAGCTTAAAATATACCAGGCCCCACGGGCATCCCAAGGCACATGCTATTTAACCGTATCTGTTAAACAAAAGCATTTCTCATACTTGGATTAGTGTCAAAAGTTTCTGTTCAGCATTTCTCATACTTGGATTAGTGTTAAATTTTCTGTTCAGCTTAAAATATACCAGGCCACACGGGCATCCCAAGGCACATGCTATTTAACCCTATCTGTTAAACAAAAGCATTTCCCATAATTGGAATAGTGTCAAAAGTTTCTGTTCAGCTTAAAATATACCAGGCCACACGGGCATCCCAAGGCACATGCTATTTAACCCTATCTGTTAAACAAAAGCATTTCTCATACTTGGATTAGTGTCAAAAGTTTCTGTTCAGCATTTCTCATACTTGGATTAGTGTTAAATTTTCTGTTCAGCTTAAAATATACCAGGCCACACGGGCATCCCAAGGCACATGCTATTTAACCCTATCTGTTAAGCAAAAGCATTTCTCATACTTGGATTATTGTTACTTTTTGTTCAGCTTGAAATATACCAGGCCACACTGGTATCCCAAGGCACATGCTAATTAACCCTATCTGTTAAGCAAAAGCATTTCTCATACTTGGATTAGTGTCAAAAGTTTCTGTTCAGCTTAAAATATACCAGGCCACACGGCATCCCAAGGCACATGCTATTTAACCCTATCTGTTAAACAAAAGCATTTCTCATACTTGGATTAGTGTTAAAATTTTCTGTTCAGCTTAAAATATACCAGGCCACACGGGCATCCCAAGGCACATGCTATTTAACCCTATCTGTTAAACAAAAGCATTTCTCATACTTGGATTATTGTTACTTTTTGTTCAGTTTGAAATATACCAGGCCACACGGGCATCCCAAGGCACATGCTAATTAACCCTATATGTTAAGCTAAAGCATTTCTCATACTTGGATTATTGTTACTTTTTGTTCAGCTTAAAATATACCAGGCCACACGGGCATCCCAAGGCACATGCTATTTAACCCTATCTGTTAATCAAAAGCATTTCTCATACTTGGATTAGTGTCAAAAGTTTCTGTTCAGCTTAAAATATACCAGGCCACACGGCATCCCAAGGCACATGCTATTTTAACCCTATCTGTTATACAACATAAGCGTTGATCAGCATCAGCTGCGTTATTAAGCTACTTCAGTTTGCACTTGTTTTTGACGTCTTTCAATAAACCAGGCCGCAGGGCACCCCAAAGCTGCCCCTTGCACCCTATCTGGTATACAACATAAGCGTTGATCAGCATCAGCTGCTTTATTAAGCTACTTCAGTTTGCACTTGTTTTTGACTGCTTTTAAAAAAACCAGGCCGCAGGGCACCCCAAAGCTGCACCTTGCACCCTATCTGGTATACAACATAAGCGTTGATCAGCATCAGCTGCTTTATTAAGCTACTTCAGCTTGCACTTGTTTTTGACTGCTTTTAATAAACCAGGCCGCAGGGCACCCCAAAGCTGCACCTTGCACCCTATCTGGTATACAACATAAGCATTGATCAGCATCAGCTGCTTTATTAAGCTACTTCAGTTTGCACTTGTTTTTGACTGCTTTTAATAAACCAGGCCGCAGGGCACCCCAAAGCTGCACCTTGAACCCTATCTGTTATACAACATAAGCGTTGATCAGCATCAGCTGCTTTATTAAGCTACTTCAGTTTGCACTTGTTTTTGACTGCTTTTAATAAACCAGGCCGCAGGGCACCCCAAAGCTGCACCTTGCACCCTATCTGGTATACAACATAAGCATTGATCAGCATCAGCTGCTTTATTAAGCTACTTCAGTTTGCACTTGTTTTTGACTGCTTTTAATAAACCAGGCCGCAGGGCACCCCAAAGCTGCACCTTGAACCCTATCTGTTATACAACATAAGCGTTGATCAGCATCAGCTGCTTTATTAAGCTACTTCAGTTTGCACTTGTTTTTGACTGCTTTTAATAAACCAGGCCGCAGGGCACCCCAAAGCTGCACCTTGCACCCTATCTGGTATACAACATAAGCATTGATCAGCATCAGCTGCTTTATTAAGCTACTTCAGTTTGCACTTGTTTTTGACTGCTTTTAATAAACCAGGCCGCAGGGCACCCCAAAGCTGCACCTTGAACCCTATCTGTTATACAACATAAGCGTTGATCAGCATCAGCTGCTTTATTAAGCTACTTCAGTTTGCACTTGTTTTTGACTGCTTTTAATAAACCAGGCCGCAGGGCACCCCAAAGCTGCACCTTGCACCCTATCTGTTATACAACATAAGCGTTGATCAGCATCATCTGCTTTATTAAGCTACTTCAGTTTGCACTTGTTTTTGACTGTTTTCAATAAACCAGGCCGCAGGGCACCCCAAAGCTGCACCTTCCACCCTATCTGTTATACAACATAAGCGTTGATCAGCATCATCTGCTTTATTAAGCTACTTCAGTTTGCACTTGTTTTTGACTTCTTTCAATAAACCAGGCCGCAGGGCACCCCAAAGCTGCACCTTGCACCCTATCTGTTATACAACATAAGCGTTGATCAGCATCATCTGCTTTATTAAGCTACTTCAGTTTGCACTTGTTTTTGACTGTTTTCAATAAACCAGGCCGCAGGGCACCCCAAAGCTGCACCTTGCACCCTATCTGTTATACAACATAAGCGTTGATCAGCATCAGCTGCTTTATTAAGCTACTTCAGTTTGCACTTCCTTTTTGACTGCTTTCAATAAACCAGGCCGCAGGGCACCCCAAAGCTGCACGTTGCACTCTACCTGTTTATACTAAATAAGCATCTACAGCCTCAGCTTTATTAAGTTATTGCATTTTGAATTGGTTTTGGTCTGCTTTAAATACACCAGGCCGCAGGGTATCCCAAACCTGCATGTTGCACCCCATCTGTTATACTAAATAAGCATTGTTCAGCATCAGCTTTATTGAGCTATTGCATTTTGCATTGGTTTTTGTCCTGCTGCCAAAACACTAGGCCCCAGGGTATCCCAAACCTGAACTTAGCAGCCTATCTGTTATACTAAATACGCTTGTTGATCCTTCCTCAGCTTAATCAAAGTATTGCATTTTGAATTGGTTTTTGGTCTGCCTTTAACAAAAAAACACCAGGCCGCAAGGCATCCCAAACCTGCATTAGGCAGCCTATCTGTTATACTAAATACGCTTGTTGATCCTTCCTCAGCTGAATCTGAGCATTGCATTTTGAATTGGTTTTTGTCCTGCAGTCAAAACACTAGCCCATATGGGCATCACAAACCAGCACATGTCACCCTATCTGTTATACTAAATAAGCTTCTACAGGCCCTTTTTTTATTTATTTATTTTTATTTATATAGAGCTGTTATAGATTATATAGTGAGGTAAATGCGCCATTTTGCAGCATAAAATAGAACAGCCCCTGTGTAAATCTGAGGGGCAATAGCTTATATTGTGAGGTAAATTTGCCATTTTGCAGCATTATATAGAGCAGGCCCTGTGTAAATCTGAGGGGCAATAGCTTATATTGTGAGGTAAATTTGCCATTTTGCAGCATAATATAGAGCAGCCCAGTTGCCATCTAAATCAACTACTGGCCGGGCAGGACAGCTTTTCCAGGGCAAACTCTGCTAGTTGCGGCCACAAGTCAAGTTTGGCTTCCCAGAAGTCCAGCGGATCCTCAAGGTGTGTTGGCATGGTCATGTCAAGGTATGACATGACCTGCTGGTTCAGGTCCTGCTCCAGGTCTTCCTGCTGCTCATGAGTAGACTCACTATGCGGGTGTAGAAAGCTACTCATTAGCGACTGAAGACTGAGGCTGCTGCTGATGGAGCTGCTGCTGCTGCTGCCACCCCCCCTGGCAGCCATGGCAGTGGAAGGTGAGCGCAGAGGTCCCCCCGAGTCAGACCTGTGAGAGTATGGACCATGGCGCAGATAGACATCGCCCAACTGACTACGTAGGATGTCTCTGTAGTAGGTCAGTTTGTCCTCCCTCTCAGTGAGTGTAAAAAATGCCCCCATTTTGTGCAGGAAGCGAGAGTCCAATAAGGTGGAGAGCCAGAAGTCATCCCGCTGACAAATGGAGACAATTCTGTGGTCACTACGCAAGCACGTGAGCATGCATCGTGCCATTTGTGCAAGTGACTCGGAGGGACTACCTGTCTCCATCTCCACTGCAAACTGCCACGGTGTGTCTGGGTCCTCTGTCTCACCTTCCTCACAACCCTCTAGCTCCTCTGGCTGCTCCTGCTCCTCCTCTCCTGTCAGATGACTAGATAAAATGGTAATTTTGTCAAACCTAAACTGTGCTTCGCTGTGCCCCACCCCATCCTCCTCCTCCACTTCAGCCCCCACAGGCTTCATGTGGCTGTGAAATGTATGCTCCATGTCTCTAATGCCCTGACCAGCCATGGTTTCCAACATGTGTTGTAGTACATGAAGCAGTGGAATCTCATCGTTCATCTCATAGTCCTGGCTAGGGATGAGCGAATCGATCCGGACGAACCCGGATTCGATCCGAATTTCATGAAAAATTTGATTCGGATCGAATCCGAATTTCCCCGCGATTCGATCGCTCGAAGTTTTCCTTTAACATCCATTCATTTACATTACAGGCATTCTAAGATGGCGGACGGGACATGTCCAGACATGTAAGCTAGGGCAGTGTATGCTGGGACAGTCACATGCAGCCTGTCAGCAGCCAGCAAGCCCGGTGACGTCACAGCGCTATTTAAGGCCGGCGGCCATCTTGCTTTTCCTCATTTCTCTATTGCATTCGTGAGAGACAGGACGCTGCTGTAGGCAGGGAGAGAGACAGTTAGACAGACAGGGACAGGCTGGAGACAGGCTGGAGACAGGCTGGAGACAGGCAGGAGACAGGCAGGAGACAGACAGAAAGTCAGCGAAAAACAGGGAAAGTTAGGAAAAATCGGAGTCAGTCACAGGGAGATTTTTTTTTTTTCATCCAGCCTGAGTGTTACTGGCTGGCTGACTGGCTTTGTTAGCGTTTTCAGGCTGCTTATACACTAACTGTGCATATATACTGAACTGATCTTAAGTCTGCTGTGAGGCATCCCATTCTGTGACTACACCAGCCTCTATTTAATACCATAACCATTTGCACTTATTCTAATAGAAATTAGGCCTGATAAAGACACTTTTGCTGTGCATAGTCTTACTGCTGCCTGCCAGGTGCTCTCTGGTTTTTGGGGCATCCCATTCTGTGACAACACCAGCCTCTATTTAATACCATAACCATTTGCACTTATTCTAATAGAAATTAGGCCTGATAAAGACACTTTTGCTGTGCATGCTCTCTGTTTTTTGTGGCATCCCATTCTGTGACTACACCAGCCTCTATTTAATACCATAACCATTTGCACTTATTCTAATAGAAATTAGGCCTGATAAAGACACTTTTGCTGTGCATAGTCTTACTGCTGCCAGGTGCTCTCTGGTTTTTGTGGCATCCCATTCTGTGACTACACCAGCCTCTATTTAATACCATAACCATTTGCACTTATTCTAATAGAAATTAGGCCTGATAAAGACACTTTTGCTGTGCATAGTCTTAGTGCTGCCAGGTGCTCTCTGGTTTTTGTGGCATCCCATTCTGTGACTACACCAGCCTCTATTTAATACCATAACCATTTGCACTTATTCTAATAGAAATTAGGCCTGATAAAGACACTTTTGCTGTGCATAGTCTCTCTGCTGCCAGGTGCTCTCTGGTGTTTGTGGCATCCCATTCTGTGACTACACCAGCCTCTATTTAATACCATAACCATTTGCACTTATTCTAATAGAAATTAGGCCTGATAAAGACACTTTTGCTGTGCATAGTCTCACTGCTGCCAGGTGCTCTCTGGTTTTTGTGGCATCCCATTCTGTGACTACACCAGCCTCTATTTAATACCATAACCATTTGCACTTATTCTAATAGAAATTAGGCCTGATAAAGACACTTTTGCTGTGCATAGTCTCACTGCTGCCAGGTGCTCTCTGGTTTTTGTGGCATCCCATTCTGTGACTACACCAGCCTCTATTTAATACCATAACCATTTGCACTTGTTCTAATAGAAATTAGGCCTGATAAAGACACTTTTGCTGTGCATAGTCTTAGTGCTGCCAGGTGCTCTCTGGTTTTTGTGGCATCCCATTCTGTGACTACACCAGCCTCTATTTAATACCATAACCATTTGCACTTATTCTAATAGAAATTAGGCCTGATAAAGACACTTTTGCTGTGCATGTCCTCTGGTTTTTGTGGCATCCCATTCTGTGACTACACCAGCCTCTATTTAATACCATAACCATTTGCACTTATTCTAATAGAAATTAGGCCTGATAAAGACACTTTTGCTGTGCATGCTCTCTGGTTTTTGGGGCATCCCATTCTGTGACTACACCAGCCTCTATTTAATACCATAACCATTTGCACTTATTCTAATAGAAATTAGGCCTGATAAAGACACTTTTGCTGTGCATAGTCTTAGTGCTGCCAGGTGCTCTCTGGTTTTTGTGGCATCCCATTCTGTGACTACACCAGCCTCTATTTAATACCATAACCATTTGCACTTATTCTAATAGAAATTAGGCCTGATAAAGACACTTTTGCTGTGCATAGGCTTACTGCTGCCTGCCAGGTGCTCTCTGGTTTTTGTGGCATCCCATTCTGTGACTACACCAGCCTCTATTTAATACCATAACCATTTGCACTTATTCTAATAGAAATTAGGCCTGATAAAGACACTTTTGCTGTGCATAGTCTCACTGCTGCCAGGTGCTCTCTGGTTTTTGTGGCATCCCATTCTGTGACTACACCAGCCTCTATTTAATACCATAACCATTTGCACTTATTCTAATAGAAATTAGGCCTGATAAAGACACTTTTGCTGTGCATAGTCTCACTGCTGCCAGGTGCTCTCTGGTTTTTGTGGCATCCCATTCTGTGACTACACCAGCCTCTATTTAATACCATAACCATTTGCACTTATTCTAATAGAAATTAGGCCTGATAAAGACACTTTTGCTGTGCATAGTCTTAGTGCTGCCAGGTGCTCTCTGGTTTTTGTGGCATCCCATTCTGTGACTACACCAGCCTCTATTTAATACCATAACCATTTGCACTTATTCTAATAGAAATTAGGCCTGATAAAGACACTTTTGCTGTGCATGCTCTCTGGTTTTTGGGGCATCCCATTCTGTGACTACACCAGCCTCTATTTAAAACCATAACCATTTGCACTTATTCTAATAGAAATTAGGCCTGATAAAGACACTTTTGCTGTGCATGCTCTCTGGTTTTTGGGGCATCCCATTCTGTGACTACACCAGCCTCTATTTAATTCCATAACCATTTGCACTTATACTAATAGAAATTAGGCCTGATAAAGACACTTTTGCTGTGCATAGTCTTAGTGCTGCCAGGTGCTCTCTGGTTTTTGTGGCATCCCATTCTGTGACTACACCAGCCTCTATTTAATACCATAACCATTTGCACTTATTCTAATAGAAATTAGGCCTGATAAAGACACATTTGCTGTGCATAGTCTCACTGCTGCCAGGTGCTCTCTGGTTTTTGTGGCATCCCATTCTGTGACTACACCAGCCTCTATTTAATACCATAACCATTTGCACTTATTCTAATAGAAATTAGGCCTGATAAAGACACTTTTGCTGTGCATAGTCTCACTGCTGCCAGGTGCTCTCTGGTTTTTGTGGCATCCCATTCTGTGACTACACCAGCCTCTATTTAATACCATAACCATTTGCACTTATTCTAATAGAAATTAGGCCTGATAAAGACACTTTTGCTGTGCATAGTCTCACTGCTTCCAGGTGCTCTCTGGTTTTTGTGGCATCCCATTCTGTGACTACAACAGCCTCTATTTAATACCATAACCATTTGCACTTATTCTAATAGAAATCAGGCCTGATAAAGACACTTTTGCTGTGCATAGTCTCACTGCTGCCAGGTGCTCTCTGGTTTTTGTGGCATCCCATTCTGTGACTACACCAGCTTCTATTTAATACCATAACCATTTGCACTTATTCTAATAGAAATTAGGCCTGATAAAGACACTTTTGCTGTGCATGCTCTCTGGTTTTTGGGGCATCCCATTCTGTGACTACACCAGCCTCTATTTAATACCATAACCATTTGCACTTATTCTAATAGAAATTAGGCCTGATATAGACACTTTTGCTGTGCATAGTCTCACTGCTGCAAGGTGCTCTCTGGTTTTTGTGGCATCCCATTCTGTGACTACACCAGCCTCTATTTAATACCATAACCATTTGCACTTATTCTAATAGAAATTAGGCCTGATAAAGACACTTTTGCTGTGCATAGTCTCACTGCTGCCAGGTGCTCTCTGGTTTTTGTGGCATCCCATTCTGTGACTACACCAGCCTCTATTTAATACCATAACCATTTGCACTTATTCTAATAGAAATTAGGCCTGATAAAGACACTTTTGCTGTGCATAGTCTCACTGCTGCCAGGTGCTCTCTGGTTTTTGGGGCATCCCATTCTGTGACTACACCAGCCTCTATTTAATACCATAACCATTTGCACTTATTCTAATAGAAATTAGGCCTGATAAAGACACTTTTGCTGAGCATAGTCTCACTGCTGCCAGGTGCTCTCTGGTTTTTGGGGCATCCCATTCTGTGACTACACCAGCCTCTATTTAATACCATAACCATTTGCACTTATTCTAATAGAAATTAGGCCTGATAAAGACACTTTTGCTGTGCATAGTCTTAGTGCTGCCAGGTGCTCTCTGGTTTTTGTGGCATCCCATTCTGTGACTACACCAGCCTCTATTTAATACCATAACCATTTGCACTTATTCTAATAGAAATTAGGCCTGATAAAGACACTTTTGCTGTGCATAGTAGTACTGCTGCCAGGTGCACTGCTGGCTGTTGGGGCATCCCATTCTGTAGCATAGCATACCCCTCTTTATTTACACTAAGCAGCTCTCTTAGTTACACCTGGCAGGCCTGTTGCAGGCTGAGTGTTACTGCTCACTTTTGGTGTGCATTATATTCTGTTTCATATAGACCCACCGCTGCCTGGGGGTTCTTAAAATATCACCTACTACCATGCCAGTTAGACTATGTCGGGCAGACAAGTGCCTGGAAGTGAAAAGAGGAGTGGCAGAGGCCAAGATTCCGCAGGCAGAGGTCGCAGCAGACTGGGGGCCAGTAGCAGCAGGAGTCACGCTGAGAGACCTAATCTGCCAGTATCTGCTAGCGGTCGGGTCTCCACCAGTAACGCATCTGCCGTGGTAGATTGGTTGATGCGCTCATCAACAACATCATCACAACTTACGTCTGAGACCCCTAGTCTAGGGTCGGTAGGTTCCTCTGACACAACCCTGAGTTGGCATGCCCCGAGAGCAGTCCCTGTCCTCCCATTGCCTCTGTCCTACGCCGTTCCCTCCCCCAGCGACGTATCCTATGTTTTGGGTTCAGCTCCACTCTTTAGTGAGGAGGACGATCAGATAGAGGACAGTCAGCAGCTACTGCCCAGCCAAGAAATGGAGGTGGCTTCTTTAGCTAGGCAGACAAATAGTGATGTGGACAGTGTCGTGGGTGCTGCGAGCGTTCCAGCTCCTGCGCCAGACACTGTTGACGAATCCACGAACATCAGTGACGTACAGCCACAACTCGGTGATAATGATGATGACGATGAAGCCGATCGCACTTGGGAGCCGGGTGATGAAGGGGCTTCATCGTCATCATCAGGAGAAGAGGGGCGCAGGTTGCCCCGGAGTCAGCAGCTGAGGCAGCAAGGTGGTAGCAGTCAGCATGGGGGCACAATTCCAAAGGCTGGAGCCGGCCGGGGCCGGGGTAGAGCACCTGCTGTGCGGCAGTCTACCGTTTCGGGAGGTAGTGGAGCAGGGGTTCCTGGAGTTGGCAACAGCAGCAGTGAATCAGTGAGGCCAGGGGGTGGGAAAAGTAGCTACTCGGCAGTGTGGCAGTTTTTCCTGAAGCATCCGCAGGAGGGTAACATGGCCACATGCAAGATATGTAGGCAAAAGGTGAAGCGTGGCCAGGGTCCAAAAGTTGACCACGGCCCTGCGTCAACATATGATGCATCACCATAAAGCGAACTGGGAGAACCGAGGCTCCCAAGGGGTGGTCCAGTCTGCTTCCTCACCAAGTGAGCTCCCAATTTCTGCCAGCCAAGGCTCCAGCACCTCAGCCGAAGGCAGCTGTGCATCATACCCATCCTCTGTCGCTCCTGCTCCTCCTCCTCCAAGTCACGCATCCCGCCAGCAATCCATCAGCGAAGCCATGTCCAAGAGACAGCAGTATGTGCCCACTCATCCTACGGCGCAGAAGCTGAATGTGCTCCTGTCCAAGTTGCTGGTGCTGCAGTCGCTCCCTTTTCAGGTGGTGGAATCTGCACCTTTCAGAGAACAGATGGCTTGTGCCGAGACGAGGTGGAGAGTCCCAAGCCGTCATTTCTTTGCCAAGAAGGCAGTACCAGCGCTGCACACTTTTGTTGAACAGAAGGTGGGCCACTCCTTGAGCCTGTCGGTGTGTAGCAAAGTGCATGGCAGCGCCAACATCTGGAGCTGTAACTACGGTCAGGGACAGTACATGTCGTTTACGGCCCACTGGGTGAATGTGGTCCCTTTGCAGCAGCAGCAGCAACTTGGACAGGTCACGCCGCTTCGGCCTCCGCGCTCCCTGCCCGTTGGGCCTGTGACACCGTGCGACTCGGCCTCCTCATCCTCCGCCATCTCCTCACCCTCCACTGTAGGCTCAAGTCTCAGTGCTCCTCCAGTCTACCATGTGTGCAGGGCACGGAGGTGTCACGCAGTGCTTCACATGGTTTGTCTTGGCGAGTCATACAGGGGAGGAACTGCTTAAATGTATTCATCAGGAAATCCAAACATGGCTTACTCCAAGAAAACTTAAAATGGGAATCATGGTTACCGACAATGGGAAGAACATTTGGTCTGCGCTGCGCCAAGGAAGCCTGACCCATGCCCCCTGCATGGCTCACGTCTTCAATCTGGTTGTCAAGTGGTTTCTGAAGTGTTCCCCCCATCTGCAAGACATCCTAACAACTTCAAGGAAACTTTGCATGCACTTCAGCCACTCATACACCGCCAAACACACCCTTCTTGAGCTACAGCGTCAGAATGGTATCCCCCAACATAGTCTGATTTGCGATGTTTCCACCCGTTGGAATTCCACCCTTCACATGTTGGACCGATTATATGAACAGAGAAAAGCCATCACGGATTTCCTGATGATCCAAGCAGATAGGGGGACTCCCCTGTGTAACTTCAATGTCAACCAGTGGCAGCTCTTACGTGACACCTGCCGTTTGCTCAGGCCCTTTGAGGAAGCCACTTTATTTGTCAGTCGGCAGGATTACGGGATGAACGACGTGATTCCACTGCTTCATGTACTACAGCACATGTTGGAAACCATGGCTGGTCAGGGCACTGGAGACATGGCGTTTACATGAACCCCGTTGGAGCTGAACTGGAGGAGGAGGAGGAAGAGGAGGAGGAGGAGTTGCCCAGCGAAACACATTTTAGGCTTGGCGAAATGGCTGGTTTATCTAGTCAGCGGACAGGAGAGAAGGAGCAGGAGCAGCCAGAGGTGCTAGAGGTTTTTGAGGAAGGCAAGACAGAGGACCCGGGCACACCGTGGCAGTATGCAGTGGAGATGGAGACAGGTAGTCCATCCGAGTCACTTGCGCAAATGGCAGGAAGCATGCTCACGTGCTTGCGTAGTGACCCCAGAATTGTTTCCATCTGTCGGCGGGATGACTTCTGGTGGTCCACCTTATTGGACCCTCGCTTCCGGCACAAAATGGGGGCATTTTTTAAACCCACCGAGAGGGAGGACAAACTGAACTACTACAAAGACATTCTACGTAGGCAGTTGGCCGATGCCTATCTGCGCCATGGTCTCGCAGGTCTGACTCGAGGGGACCTCTGCGCTCACCTTCCACTGCCATGGCCGCTGGGGGGGTTGGCAGGAGCAGCAGCAGCAGCTCCATCAGCAGCAGCCTCAGTCTTCAATCGCTAATGAGTAGCTTTCTACACCCGCACCTGGAGCAGGACCTGAACCAGCAGGTCATGTCATACTTTGACATGACCATGCCAACACACCTTGAGGATCCGCTGGACTTCTGGGCAGCCAAACTTGATTTGTGGCCGCAACTAGCAGAGTTTGCCCTGGAAAAGCTGTCCTGCCCGGCAAGTAGCGTGCCATCTGAGCGGGTGTTTAGTGCGGCGGGGGCCATAGTTACGGCGAGGAGAACTCGTCTGTCAACTAAAAATGTGGAGAGACTCACCTTTGTCAAAATGAATCAGGGATGGATCAGCCAGGATTTCCACCCACCAATGCCTGATGCATGCGACTAGATTCAGCATGGTGCCACGTTTTACACTTTCCAAATGGTGCAAAACATATTTATGTCTTTAGGCCAATTTTTGGGCTCCTGCTGATGCCAACTCCAGGGTGTGAATCATCCAATTTTTGGGCTCCTGAAGCCAACCCCAGTGTCTCTTTAAAGTAATGTTTGGGCTCCTGCTGCTGCTGCCAACTCCAGGGTGTGATTCATCCAATTTTTGGGCTCCTGAAGCCAACCCCAGGGTCCCTTTAAAGTAATATTTGGGCTCCTGCTGCTGCTGCTGCCAACTCCAGGGTGTGAATCATCCAATTTTTGGGCTCCTGAAGCCAAATCCAGTGTCTCTTTAAAGTAATGTTTGGGCTCCTGTTGCTGCTGCTGCTGCCAACTCCTGCCAACTCCAGGGTGTGAATCATCCAATTTTTGGGCTCCTGAAGCCAACCCCAGTGTCTCTTTAAAGTAATGTTTGGGCTCCTGCTTCTGCTGCCAACTCCAGGGTGTGAATCATCCAATTTTTGGGCTCCTGAAGCCAACCCCAGTGTCTCTTTAAAGTAATGTTCTGGCTCCTGCTGCTGCTGCTGCCAACTCCAGGGTGTGATTCATACAATTTTTGGGCTCCTGAAGCCAACCCCAGTGTCTCTTTAAAGTAATGTTTGGGCTCCTGTTGCTGCTGCTGCTGCCAACTCCTGCCAACTCCAGGGTGTGAATCATCCAATTTTTGGGCTCCTGAAGCCAACCCCAGTGTCTCTTTAAAGTAATGTTTGGGCTCCTGTTGCTGCTGCTGCCAACTCCTGCCAACTCCAGGGTGTGATTCATCCAATTTTTGGGCTCCTGAAGCCACCCCCAGGGTCTCTTTAAAGTAATGTTTGGGCTCCTGCTGCTGCTGCTGCTGCCAACTCCAGGGTGTGAATCATCCAATTTTTGGGCTCCTGAAGCCAACCCCAGTGTCTCTTTAAAGTAATGTTTGGGCTCCTGCTGCTGCTGCTGCCAACTCCAGGGTGTGAATCATCCAATTTTTGGGCTCCTGAAGCCAACTCCAGTGTCTCTTTAAAGTAATGTTTTGGCTCCTGCTGCTGCTGCTGCCAACTCCAGGGTGTGATTCATCCAATTTTTGGGCTCCTGAAGCCAACCCTAGGGTCTCTTTAAAGTAATATTTGGGCTCCTGCTGCTGCTGCTGCCAACTCCAGGGTGTGAATCATCCAATTTTTGGGCTCCTGAAGCCAACCCCAGGGTCTCTTTAAAGTAATATTTGGGCTCCTGCTGCTGCTGCCAACCCCAGGGTGTGAATCATCTAATTTTTGGGCTCCTGAAGCCAACTCCAGTGTCTCTTTAAAGTAATGTTTGGGCTCCTGTTGCTGCTGCTGCTGCTGCCAACTCCTGCCAACTCCAGGGTGTGATTCATCCAATTTTTGGGCTCCTGAAGCCAACCCCAGTGTCTCTTTAAAGTAATGTTTGGGCTCCTGTTGCTGCTGCTGCCAACTCCAGGGTGTAAATCATCCAATTTTTGGGCTCCTGAAGCCAACTCCAGTGTCTCTTTAAAGTAATGTTTTGGCTCCTGCTGCTGCTGCTGCCAACTCCAGGGTGTGATTCATCCAATTTTTGGGCTCCTGAAGCCAACCCCAGGGTCTCTTTAAAGTAATATTTGGGCTCCTGCTGCTGCTGCTGCCAACTCCAGGGTGTGAATCATCCAATTTTTGGGCTCCTGAAGCCAACCCCAGGGTCTCTTTAAAGTAATATTTGGGCTCCTGCTGCTGCTGCCAACCCCAGGGTGTGAATCATCCAATTTTTGGGCTCCTGAAGCCAACTCCAGTGTCTCTTTAAAGTAATGTTTGGGCTCCTGTTGCTGCTGCTGCTGCTGCCAACTCCTGCCAACTCCAGGGTGTGATTCATCCAATTTTTGGGCTCCTGAAGCCAACCCCAGGGTCTCTTTAAAGTAATATTTGGGCTCCTGCTGCTGCTGCTTGCAACTCCAGGGTGTGAATCATCCAATTTTTGGGCTCCTGAAGCCAACCCCAGTGTCTCTTTAAAGTAATGTTTGGGCTCCTGCTGCTCCTGCTGCTGCCAACTCCAGGGTGTGAATCATCCAATTTTTGGGCTCCTGAAGCCAACTCCAGTGTCTCTTTAAAGTAATATTTGGGCTCCTGCTGCTGCTGCTGCCAACTCCAGGGTGTGATTCATCCAATTTTTGGGCTCCTGAAGCCAACCCCAGGGTCTCTTTAAAGTAATGTTTGGGCTACTGCTGCTGCTGCTGCCAACTCCAGGGTGTGAATCATCCAATTTTTGGGCTCCTGAAGCCAACCCCAGTGTTTCTTTAAAGTAATGTTTGGGCTGCTGCTGCTGCTGCCAACTCCAGGGTGTGATTCATCCAATTTTTGGGCTCCTGCTGCTGCCAACTCCAGTGTCTCTTTAAAGCAATGTTTGGGCTCCTGCCCCTCATAGTGATGCCACTTCAACTCTCTGCAATTGTGCCGCTCTGCGATTCTATTAGCGATGCCTCTGATCTGCATGTGATATTTATTCAAAGTATTATTTAACTAACCCAGCACGCATCCTATGCGTGTTACAGCAAGGCAGAATGGTTTACAACCCTATTGAGGCTCTAGGAGGCTCAGAAATAGCTGTTTTTAATAGCGATTCGTCGCGAATAAATTCGGGTCGAAACGATTTTTGTCGGAAAATCCGGCGAATCAGTCGAATCGAATTTTTCAAAAGTTCGCTCATCTCTAGTCCTGGCAACTGACAAATAAAGTAGCTTCCTCAAAGGGCCTGAGCAAACAGCAGGTGTCACCTATGAGCTGCCACATTGAAGTTACACAGGGGATTCCCCCTATCCGTTTGGATCATCAAGAAATCCGTGATGGCTTTTCTCTGTTCTTATAGTCGATCCTGCATATGGAGGGTGGAATTCCAACGGGTTGAAACATTGCAAATCAGACTATGTTGGGGGATACCGTTCTGACGCTGAAGCTCAAGAAGGGTGTGCTTGGCGGAGTAGGAGTGGCTGAAGTGCATGCAAAGTTTCCTTCCCGTTGTTAGGATGTCTTGCAGATGGGGGGAAGACTTCAGAAAACGCTTGACAACTAGATTGAACACGTGTGCCATGGCAGGACGCATGGCTCAGGCTTCCTTGTCACAGCGCAGACAAGATGTTCTTCCCAGTGTCAGTCACCATGGGTCCCATTTGCAGTTTTCGTGGAGTAAGCCATGATTTAATTTATTGAGTTCTAATTTTTAGCAGTTCCTCCCATGTGTTGTTCTGTGGCTCAAGGCAAACCATGTGAAGAACAGCGTGAAACCGCCGTGTCCTGCACACATGGTAGGCTGGAAGGGCACTTGGAAAAAAAAAAAATAAAAAAAAAATATTTAGAAAAAACTAAATACAAAAAAAAATAAAAAAAAATAAAAATTTGTACAAAAATTCACAAAATATGAAAAAAAGACAATGGAAACAAAATATTTAAAAAAAAATCAAAATATATATATGTTTTTAAAAAATACAAAATATGAAAAAAAAATATCCCAAAAAAAAAATTTTTGCTAAATTTTATATGTTACTGTTATCATGTTAGATGTTATTGTTGCTATGTTATATGTTATTATACGTTATTATTATAAATATGTTCAAATAAGATAAATGTTAACTATTAATATGTAATGAATATATACAGGGGCCGCACCAACTACTATCTAATTACAGTATGACAGCGTGCTCAGCTCAGTGTTGGTGTGTGAACCAATTAGAATTACATAGAAGAAACCGAGGTCCCACAACCCCAGAAACAACACACCACCCCAGAGCCAACAGAGCACCACTGAAAATGTACAAAAATAATCTTTATTGTATTAAACACTATTAACATCTACATCTATACACTGGACATTTTTTTAAAAAATCACTAAAAACATATAACAAGACACTCTAAGGGAAGGAGAGAGGGGAAAAAGATTGCTATACACTGGGGCAAAAATGATGCCATATATATATACTCAATTAATAACCGTCAGTGAACATAAGCCCTAATCACTTAGTAAGCCCATCAAACCGGCTATACCTGCCCCGTTAGGCTCTACTCTAATCATACAAACTTAATAATAAGTAATTTATCTATTCTTGCACTGGTAAAAAATCCCAAGATAATATATATAAATCTGTGACAAAAAATATATGTGCCAATAATTATGTGAATAATCCCCACATAGAAAGATTAAATGATGAATACATAGTTCATAACTGTTACCCAATAATAAAGTGCTAAGTGCAATGTAGTCCAAAATGAATAACCCTTATACCAAGCATAGATAGGAGGACCAGCCAGGGCAGACAAACACAAAAACATATACCACATGTAACAAAAGGATCTTACTGTGAGCAGGTGAACCGGACCAGTGTATCCCCATAAGCTCTCTGTCAACGCGTTACGTGACGTCACGCGTCACTTCCTCAGGACATGAGAAGCTAACTGTTAAACCTGTCTTTTTAAATGCTCACCCCGCCGCGCTCCCGCGCATTCACACCTGTGATGAATAACCACGGACCGCCCGCCCCGCTCCGGCCGGAAGCGTGCAGGCGGCTGCCGTGTTACAGTCTGCCCGAAAGACGCCGAACGTCACAGGGCTGTGTTGGTGTGATGAGCCACACGTCAGAGGCGGAATACCGCCCTTAACAAAGATGGCGTGGGCAGGAACATCGACGTATTGCTATGGCAACGCGTTACAGGCCAGCGTACAGACGCTGCTGTGAGATGGATTAGCGAGCCGGAGCGGGGAAGGTGAGCATCTCCACCTCCCACTATCCATACAAATCAAGATTACAAACAAAACCAACAACAATTCCATATTATTGCATACATAATGTATTATATATCTAAATAATTCTTTTTGAACAGGTAATATAAACACCATGTCTATTATTTACAGGAGCACCAATCTTGTGCTCTCTATTTTATCCCAAAGAAAAGAACGGGTGGATAGGTGGTCCAGCAGCTCATGCTACTATAGGAGGAACTCCTAGACCCACCCATAAGGGATTTGGATAAGTCAGCACAAAAATTGAGGAAGAGGCCAGAGTGGGACCCAAGCTACATATGGTATTAAAGACCATGGTTCCAGGGAACCTCACGGCCTGTAACAAATATTCAAAATACATATACAAAATATACTTGGTGGAAAGATTCCAAGACAGAGGCTATCCACGGAAGTTGATTAAGAACACATGCAGACAGGTAGCTACCATGGATAGGAAAACCATGTTAATCCCCAAAATGAGATCACGAGGTGAAAATGTTAGATTCATCACAAAATATAACAGTAGTTGGAGGAATATCCGCTCCATCCTTGAGGGACATTGGGATTTATTACTCACAGACCCGGACCTGACAGATATGGTTAAGGATGGTGTGCGTATGACAGCTAGAAGGGCGCCCAATTTGAGGGATAGATTGAGTAGAAGCCACTTTGTTAGATCTCCTACGTGGCTTCACTCAAAGGGTGCCTACCCTTGCGGTCGGTGTAACATCTGCCGACATATAGTCAGGACTGATGTTGTATATAATCAATATACCAAAGAGAAACATTACATCCGACAGTTTCTCAATTGCAGAACAGAAGGGGTAATATATCTCCTCAGATGCAGTTGTGGGTTAGGCTACGTGGGGGAGACAAAAAACTCCCTGAAAACACGTGTGCAGGCCCACTTATCCAACATCCGGTTGGCTGAGAGAGACAAGGGTCAGAATAAAATCATTACATCTGTAGCTGAACACTTCCTAAGAGAACATCAAGGCAAGAGTGCCGGTCTACAGGTGGTGCCCCTGGAGAAAATACACTTGGGAATCAGGGGAGGAAACTTAAAAAAGAGATTGTTGCAGCAGGAACTAAGATGGATGCACAAATTGAATACCATCTCGCCTTTGGGTCTTAATGAGGAGGTGTCATTTGAACCCTTCTTGGGCAGGTAAACAGTGTGCATGCAGAAATAGAATGGGGACATCGGAATCTTTTTGTAGGTGGATAATATGCTGTTTTTTTATAGATGGGGTGGGGATTATCACATGGGTGGGTATGTGTGTAGTGATTAAACACATAAAATGTTTGGTTAAATATATATAAAAAGTGTGTTTTTTTTTTTTTTTTTTTTTTTTCTATTATTCATGCACTTGTTTGTTATTTGTGCAGGTTGTGATTTGCTGTGACACGGGTGTTTGCTGTTCGTTTTTCTTTGAGCTTGATCATTAAGAGGAATAACCTCTCCTTTGGAATCGGGGCCATTATTCGAATGTTGTGTATATGAGGGGCCGGAGGAGTGTTGAAGCAGGAGCCTCAGAAGAATGATGAAATTGATCTGGGAGAACATGGTCTCTGGAACATCAAGCCCTTGCATATACAAGGGAGTTTTTCCTCATTGTCATCGGTGCTATGAACATTTAATAATAATCAATTAATATATATAAAACCTTTTTTTTTTTTTTTTTTTTAATTTAATTTAATTTAATTTAATTTAATTTAATTTTATTTGGGTTAATTCAATTATGTTTAATTTGGTTTAATTTAATTTAATTTAATTTACTTTATTTTTTATTTTTTATTTATTATTTATTATTTATTATTTATTATTTTTTATCTTTCATTTATTTAATGGTGTTGGTTTGCACTTTTATGTGTGTGGTTATTTTTAAGGCCATAATATGGCTTTTCCACCTGCATATATATTTCTATCATTCATATTATTATTATTATTATTATTATTGTTTCTATGTATATATACCCTCTTCATATATACTTCTCATTTTCTATATAATCTTATATGTTTCCTCTGTGTGTGTAAATTTTGGCGGTCCCTGTATTTGTTCACATATCTATTGGCTAGCATCGCCTTTTTTAAAGTGTATGATACTGATAGGGACTGCCTTCTTAATACATACAGTAGGGTAATAAATAATTGATCAATTAAGCGAATTACAGCATTGCTGCTAATATTAATATATGGATTGTAAGAGTTATAATGTAAAGTAGGTATGTGGTATATATACATATAAAAAATATATATAAAAAACATATTCTACATCCATTTTTCTCCCCTTGCTCATAACCATCGTCTAGCCCTTGATGTATATATATATATACATATATATTTTTCCTCTCACCTAGATTTGTTTGGATTGTGGATGTGGATGTGGATGGATGAATGTAAGTGGAAATGGATTAGGATAGGAATATTTGGTGTATCCATTTCCGCTTCCATTTGTTCCTATTATGTCCACACTCATATCTACATCTTTATTCATTTTCATTGTGATATGATTCCTCACTTGGACAATTACATTGTAAACCCTTGTATATATAAATATACATCATATTAACACTGCAAAATCTTTATGTGCAGTAATGTTGCTTGCGAAATTTAAATATACATTTTGATTGTGTATATATGTATATATTGCTCTTCCTCGTTTGTCCACTGTAGATATATAAGTCAATGATTTATAATCAAATATAGATCAAATCTATTTTTGTACTGTATAGTTAGGATACTATTGTGGCATGTAAATAATAGGACATTTGTATACAATATTTCTTGTAAAATCTAAATAATAGTAATAAAGTTAGAGATGCTTTTAGATTATTTTTGTATATATACAAACGATACCTGTGTTTGCGAGCCGGTTTTTTCCTGACTGTGCGGTGTATATACTCTGTTTGGCCGCGGTGTCCTGCTGCCGATCACCCCCTCCACGGCGGCGTCTGTTGCCATGACCACGCGCCGCTGTGCGGCGGGGTGGAGTGGCGCTGATTGCCGGGTGGTTTGGGGGGGGGGCGGCGGTTGGACGCACGGGGCCCACACATGTGACGTGATTGTTTCTTCTGCGCGGGGCGTCTGCCGGCCGGGGACGCTATGTGCGGGTGGAGGCGGATGACGCTCATGTGTTACACCTGTGAATTGATCACTCAGGCGGCTTACTTAAGGCGAGCAACACAGGTACCCTTTGTTCTTTCCTGGCACCTTGCAAAGTGGTAGTTTCCACGGAGCGCGTGGGTAAAGAGGCACCAGGACTCAGCGGGATCTCCAGCCAGACTATTGGGTGATAGGATTCTTTTATACACATATAAAATTCTTTTTAGGATTACTTTTGGGATTGGTTATTGGATTAGGTTAGATGCACATTTCTTATCACATGTCAGGTGTGGGATTTATTACTATTTCAATCAATATTGTATAGTTCTTTACACCTTTTGAATACAGGTTGTTTTTTATTGATTATTCACTGATGTATACTTTGATATTGTATTATTTATGCACAATGACACTTTCTTATGGCTTGAGATTTTTCCCGTTGAGTTATTATGGTTTTTAACAATTGTCG
This sequence comes from Gastrophryne carolinensis, assembly GCA_027917425.1. Taxonomy (NCBI): domain Eukaryota; kingdom Metazoa; phylum Chordata; class Amphibia; order Anura; family Microhylidae; genus Gastrophryne; species Gastrophryne carolinensis. The sequence continues at coordinate 509,490,519 of CM051234.1, forward strand.
GATGAGCTCTATTTTTAATGTGATGTAAACAATAAATTTATAATTAGAAATATATCTTATTGTTGCATGCCCTGATTGAACTCTAGTTATTTAGATTGGTGGTGCAGATTTTTGGTGTTTGTACTACGTGGGGTACTGGGCCCCACATTACTTTTGCTGCAATTTTATTGCTTTTGTTACACCAATCTCTTGCACACCAATCTTACTTCCTTTTAATTAAGAGTGGTGCAGGGACAATCTATTGTTGGTTTCTACATATACAAAATACATATAATTTGGGCATCTCCATAAGCCTGACTCCATCGAGGTTTCTAATTGGGTACTTGAATCCATGTTGTAGCCCAGAAACATCACTTCATGCGAGGACTCTCATGACAGCCCAGCATCATCCATAGGGGGGGGAAGACGAAGAAGGAGAGATGAGCAGAGCCAGTTGTGTTCCCATTCACCTTAGAGGCCACATCATTTCAATCAGTTGACTCCAAGGGCAATGACCTACATATACAGTGGTATGAACTACAAAAGAAAAAGAAAAAATCTTAGTGAAAATGTGAAAACACCATACCTCTAATTATGATGTCAATTATACAAAAATGCTGAAAAGTGCAACCAAAGTGAAAGTGAAAACAATGATGAAAATACTAAAGAATTCCATCATAATTAAAAATAAATAAATGAAAAATCAATGGTGAGATGATAATACAAAAGTTTATACAAATAACAATACGTGCATCCCTCCAACAATCCAAAACCCCTTCTGACCGTAGTTACAGCTCCAGACATAGGCACTGCTGTGCACTTTGGTACACACTGACAGGCTAAAGGACTGGCCCACCTTCTGTTCAACAAAATTGCGCAGGGCTGGTACTGCCTTCTTCGCAAAGAAATGACAGCATGGGACTCTCCACCTCGGCTCGGCACAAGCCATCAGTTCTCTGAAAGGTCCACCAACTCAAAAGGGAGGGACTGCAGCACCAGCAACTTATACAGGAGCACATTTAGCTTCTGTACGTTGGATGAGTGGGCACATACTGTTGTCTCTTGGACATGGCTTGGCCAATGGATTGCTGGCGGAATGACTGACTCGGATTAAGAGGAGGAGGAGCATCTGGAGCGACAGAGGATGGGTATGACACACAGAAGGGGGTGGAGCCTTGGCTGGCTGGAACAGAGAGCGGCGTGCCACTGGGTAATGCAGCAGGCTGGACCACCACTTTGGAGCCAACTCTCCCAGGCCACTTTATGGTGACGCTGCAAATGTTGACGCAGGGCTGTGGGTCCAACATTGGGACCCTGGCCACACTTCACCTTCTACCTACACATCTTTCATATAGCCATGTTAACCTCCTGCGGATGCTTGATGAAAAACTGCCACATGGCCTTGTAGCTGATTTTTCCTACCAACAGTCCGCACTAATTCATTGCTGCTGCCGCCGCCACCGCCAACTCCAGGGACCCTCTTCCACTACCTCCTGGGAAGATAGCCTGCCGCGCAAGTGGTCTACCCCGAGCACATTTGCCTCCATACTTTCCCTTTCTGCCACCATGCTGGCCGCTAAATCTGTCACTCTCCATCACTCCAAGCCTTTAAATGTCCCCTCAAAACTCACTGATGTCCTTCTAAGGTTCCTCAACAATGTCTGCTTAAGAAGCCAAAACTCTTGCAATACCACCTCCCACGCCACTCTCCTCATCACTACTTGCCCGCCTAGTGGAAGAAGCGGCGAGTGTCTCCTCCACTTCTTGGCTGGGCAGTAGCTGCTGATTTTTCTGATTATCAGATCGTCCTCACTGAATAGTGGAGCTGAACCCTAAGCATAAGACATAACCGACAGTTGACTGGGGGTGTCAGATGTCAATTGTGATGCAGTGGATGATCGTGTTAACCAATGGATGATGGCAGATGGGTTGCTGGTCAAGACACGACCGCTAGCTGATCCCGGGAGATCAGTCCTCTCACTGAGACTCCTGCTGCCCCTCACCCCTAGTCTGCTGCAACCTCTGCTTGATGAATTTAGGCCTCTGCAACTTCTCTGTGCCCATCCTGCCACTTCTCTGCCTGACATACTTAGTGCGTATATGAGGGGAGGACAAAACGCTACACTACACTTAAAACAGGATTTGTCGAAAAGAGCAGCAGGTATGTAACTATATATGGTCTTTAGTAACTAGCCCCTGAAGACTTTAACACGAACAAAATGGTGAAACTCTTAGATGTGCGTAAGTGATGCTCTGATGAGAGCAATTCAATGTGCTCCAGTATGCTTCAAAAATGTTTTTTTTTTTCAGAGACTGGCCTGCGTGGAAATGAATTGGGCATGGATCAGCCAAGATTTCCACCCACCAATGCCTGATGCATTAGAGTAGATTGATCATGGGGCCAGACCAACACTAAAATATGGATCGTGCAAAACAGATTTAAGGTGCTGCTCTCCAGTTACAGACATTCCTCTGCATCAGACCACAAGTAATTATTGAGAAAATGCTTTACGTTACTCTTACTTTTTATTAATATTCTTCGGATAAGATATCTGTGCCGAAAATCTGTATATGTTCTCTTAATGCTGCTGCCAACTCCAGGGTGTGTCTTTCTGGCAATTTTGGGCTCCTGCTGCTGCTGCTTGCAACTCCAGTGTGTCTTTAGGCCAATTTGTGGGCTCCTGCTGCCAACTCCAGGTTGTCTTTCAAGCAATGTTTGGGCTCCTGCTGCTCCTGCTGCCAACTCCAGTGTGTCCTTCAAGCAATGTTTGGGCTCCTGCTGCTGCCAACTCCAGTGTGTCTTTCAAGCAATTTTGGCCTCCTGCTGCTGCTGCTGCCAACTGCAGTGTCTCTTTCAAGCAATGTTTAGGCTCCTGCTGCTGCTTGCAACTCCAGTGTGTGATTCATCCAATTTTTGGGCTCCTGTTGTCAACTCCAGTGTGTCTTTCAAGCTATGTTTGGGCTCCTGCTGCTGCTTGCAACTCCAGGGTGTGATTCATCCAATTTTTGGGCTCCTGAAGCCAACTCCAGTGTCTCTTTCAGCCAATGTTGGGCACCTGCTGCTGCTGCTTGCAACTCCAGGGTGTGATTCAGCCAATTTTTGGGCTCCTGAAGCCAGCTCCATTGTGTCTTTCAAGCTATGTTTGGGCTCCTGCTGCTTGCAACTCCAGGGTATGATTCATCCAATTTTTGGGCTCCTGAAGCCAACTCCAGTGTCTCTTTCAGCCAATGTTGGCCTCCTGCTGCTGCTGCTTGCAACTCCAGGGTGTGATTCATCCAATTTTTGGGCTCCTGAAGCCAACTCCAGTGTGTCTTTCAAGCTATGTTTGGGCTCCTGCTGCTTGCAACTCCAGGGTATGATTCATCCAATTTTTGGGCTCCTGAAGCCAACTCCAGTGTCTCTTTCAGCCAATGTTAGCCTCCTGCTGCTGCTGCTTGCAACTCCAGGGTGTGATTCATCCAATTTTTGGGCTCCTGAAGCCAACTCCAGTGTGTCTTTCAAGCTATGTTTGGGCTGCTGCTGCTGCTTGGAACTCCAGGGTGTGATTCATCCAATTTTTGGCCTCCTGCAGCCAACTCCAGTGTGTCTTTCAAGCTATGTTTGGGCTGCTGCTGCTGCTGCTTGCAACTCCAGGGTGTGATTCATCCAATTTTTGGGCTCCTGCTGCCAACTCCAGTGTCTCTTTCAAGCTATGTTTGGGTTCCTGCTGCTTGCAACTCCAGGGTGTCATTCAGCCAATTTTTGGGCTCCTGCTGCCAACTCCAGTGTCTCTTTCAGCCAATGTTTGGGCTCCTGCTGCTGCTGCTTGCAACTCCAGGGTGTGATTCATCCAATTTTTGGGCTCCTGAAGCCAACTCCAGTGTGTCTTTCAAGCTATGTTTGGGCTCCTGCTGCTGCTGCTTGCAACTCCAGGGTGTGATTCATCCAATTTTTGGGCTCCTGAAGCCAACTCCAGTGTCTTTCAAGCTATGTTTGGGCTCCTGTTGCTGCTGCTTGCAACTCCAGGGTGTGATTCATCCAATTTTTGGGCTCCTGCTGCCAACTCCAGTGTCTCTTTAAAGTAATGTTTGGGCTCCTGCTGCTGCTTGCAAATCCAGGGTGTGATTCATCCAATTTTTGGGCTCCTGCTGCCAACTCCAGTGTCTCTTTCAAGCTATGTTTGGGTTCCTGCTGCTGCTGCTTGCAACTCCAGGGTGTCATTCAGCCAATTTTTGGGCTCCTGCTGCCAACTCCAGGATGTGTTTCAGCCAATATTTGGGCTCCTGCTGCTGCCAGCTCCAGGGTGTGTTTTTCAGGCAATATAGGGGCCCCTCATAGTGATGCCACCTCAACTCTCTGTAATTGTGCCGCTCTGCGATTCTAATAGCGATGCCTCTGATCTGCATGTCCTAATTATTTACAGTATTATTTCAGTAACCCAGCACGCATCCTATGCGTGTTACAGCAAGGCAGAATGGTTTACAACCCTATTGAGGCTCTAGGAAGCTCAGAAATAGCCATTTTTAATAGCGATTCGTCACGAATAAATTCGGGTCGAAACAATTTTTGTCGGAAAATTCGGCGAATCAGTCGAATCGAATTTTTCAAAAGTTCGCTCATCTCTAGTGGCATGGTAATCAATTTGTGAAGAATTGTATTCACAAATAGCCCATTGTTTACCATGTTTACCATGGCCCACCTCTAAAACAAGAGGTATAAACAAATAACATTATAAATTTATCTAATTTAGTTAGCTAATTGATGGTGAATTAGTATGTAGGTGTACCTAAATTTCAAATATAATTAACTATATGTTAAAGGATTGTCCACTAATCACTGGCTACAAGACGATTAAGAGCATTGGTGAGGCACAGCTTTAAGTAGTTCATGGCATCTAGTAGTCTTTGTCCCACCCTACCGGGGTGTTCTTTGTTATTTTGTATTCTGTCAGGGTTCTAGCCAGTCCTACCTCTCAGAGGTGGGTGATATGGCTGGTCAGGAAAAAGGGTGAAGCTCCAGATGTGGAGAGAAATCTGTCGGTCAGTAGGCAAGATGCCTACTCACCCATGGTAGGCACCCATTTTCGGGTCAGAGCCGGCAGGGAAGGTTCAGTCCAAACTCAGGGCTGGTTGCAAAAGTTCAAGCCCGTAAACAAGCCAAGGTTGATATGCAAAAGGTCGGTCTAAACAAATCCAAGGAGCGATGCCAGGGTCAATCCAAAGAGCAGTTACACAAGTCAATAAGCAGGTCAAGGGGTCACAGTCCAGGTAATTAGTCCAACACAGGTACACAGGGATCCAAGGAAACAAGGTCCAGGTAAATGGAAAACACAGGACTGTATGGTTGCCAGGCTGCCCTTTAAATAATGCTGTCAATGAGGGAGAAAGGAAGGAGGATTACTTCCTGTGGGTGTTACTTTCTGTGAGTGGCACTTCTTGCAGGTGTCAATTTTGTGCACCCGCCTACGTAACCCGGTAGTGCCATGGAACCCATTGGGGGGCAGTGGTCATGGTATATGACAACTTAAGTTGAAATTAAAATTATACGTTTTTAAAATCAGTTTGATGTCTTTGCTACTTTCCTAGGGGGATGGAAAATGTATGCTTTTATTGTGTAGGCTATATTTTCCATATAGGTGTTATGTATATTTGAATTGTTCAATAGAAGTATAACTTTTGTGCAATCATACATTAAGCATGGTCATTTGAGTTCTTGCTTTTATGGTCTGTATAAATATTCTTAGCACGGCAGTTCATGTTCATTGGTTGCAGATTAAGGCAAGCCACTGGCTGGAGTAAACATTCACCTTCTTGTAAAGACTCTGAGTGGTATCTACAATATAGTGATCAGAAACACCACTGGGCTTAATCATGGGACCCAACACATTCTGTTTAACCAGACTAGGATGGAAAGTCTTTGTTTGTTTCCTAGACCTTACCAAGGACCTTAAATATTAGTGTTGTGACATTCATGCAGGTTTGATAGTAGAAGACAGGTATATTTCTCCCAGGTTCCGTTCCTATGTGAGGTAATAGCTGAGCCTCTCACCTGTCAGGTAATTAATTAGGGGGAATGAGAGGCTGACAAAAGGAGGAAGTCAGGGGGCAGATCTATCTCTCTGGCTGAGGACACTGCCCAGGTCTGTGGAGAGATTCATGTGAGTAAAGGTTGCTGGAAGAGTTTTTTTGTAGCTGGCAGAGAGAAGCTCTCCAGCTAGTAGTGAGGGTTTTCACTTGTCTAGTTAGTGCCGGACAGGCAAGGATTTTCTTTTGTTGCTGTGTTATCTTAATTTTGCTTTTGCAACCTTTACCAATAAAGCTGACCAAGAGTCAGATTGAACGAACTTTCTGCTGTTTGCCTGATTGGACAAAGACAAATACGTGTCCCTTGACATCAGAAAAGGGCGATCCCTGACACATCTCACATGTGGTGTCGGATGCGGGCAACACGTTGCTAGGGGCAACAGCCCAGTGTCAAAATGGATGACGTGGTAAAGGCCTTGGTGCAGTCGGTCGCTGCGCAGCAAGAGGCTACCAGAGCTCAGCAGGAGTCTTTCAGAGAGCAACAACACACCAATCACCTGCTGGCAGCACAGTTGACGGCTCTAGCAGAGGCCGCAAATAAAGACCGCCAGACGCTGCAGGAGCTGATGCAAAGTGTGGCCAATCTGCCAAGCGGGCAGCTGCCGACTCCGCAGAGAGATATCCGTGCAAACCAATATCTGCAAAAGATGACACCGGCAGATGATGTGGAGGCCTTCCTTGCAACCTTTGAGAGAACAGCTACACGGGAGGCCTGGCCGAGAGAAAGTTGGGCAGGCTTGGTGGCCCCATTCCTCATAGGAGAAGCACAAAAGGCTTACTATGATCTGGAACCGGCTGCGGCCCAGGACTTTAACAAACTCAAGGCAGAGATTCTGGCACGCTTGGGTGTAACCATAGCAGTCAGAGCCCAGAGAGTACACCAGTGGACATATAACGTGGGTAAGCCGCCACGTTCCCAAATGTTTGACCTCATCCATCTGACCAGGAAGTGGCTACAACCAGAGGTTCTATCCGCACCAGACGTGGTTCAACGTGTGGTTATGGATCGATATCTAAGGGCACTACCTCCAGCGATAAGGAAGTGGGTGAGCCACGGAGACCCAAAATCTGGAGATCAGCTTGTGGATCTTGTTGAACGGTACTCTACAGCAGAAGAGCTCTTAAGTAACACCCAGCCCCAGGCCTCAACCAACCGGACAGCCAAAGTTCCCGGTAAGACTGTTCTGGGGTTTATGGGAGTTGGAAAAAATGTAAAGACTTTATATGGAAAAGATGAGACTGTGGGCTCAGGGAGGCCTAACATGCAAGACTTTGGGCTAGGTAGAGAAAACATAAGATGTTTTCGTTGCCATGAGTTGGGCCATATTGCAATGAACTGTCCGTTGACTATTGAACCTATGCAATGTGACGCGGCCTTTTTGAAAAAACGTATGTCTATGTTTTCCCAAGTAATGTGTACTGCTGTCAGTTCAGACAGTTCTAAAAACCACCTGTATGAGCTAACAGTAGAGGATAAAAAGGTGGTGGCTTTACTAGACTCAGGGAGTGTGGCAAGTCTGGTAAACGCCAACCTTATAAGTACTGCTAACAGGTATCCAGACACTTACACGGTATCTTGCGTGCATGGGGATACGCGTGAATATCAAATTGCCATTGCTGGTATTTCAACTCCTTATGGTTCAGTATGTCACAAGGTGGGGATAGTCCCCGCCTTAATGCATGATGTCATTCTTGGTAGAGACTTTCCATATTTTTGGAAGTTGTGGGAAGACAATCTCGCGATTAAAGATGATAAACCTGATAGGCCCACAACCTCCAACCTAAGCCCTGATCCATTTGATAGTTCCCCAATGGAAGATGTGGTTGGGGTAGAAAAGCCTTTAACTTTTCCCTTTTCTGTTATGGTGGGGGATTCAGGAGAACCATTAACAGAGACAGAAATTCCGGGGACTTCTCAGCAGTGTATACCTGACTTAGAGGTCAGAAAATATGATTTTCAAAGTGAGCAGTTAAAAGATCCTACCCTTACCCGAGCCAGAGAAAATGTAAAAATAATCAATGGGGTACCTGTGGAGCCCGGGGCTAGGCTTGCTTTCCCATATATGGTTCTAGAGAATGATTTACTATACCAGGTTGACAAAAAGGGCGAGGATAACATACAGCAGCTAGTGGTTCCCAAAGCCTTCAGGAGAACAGTTTTAGATCTGGCACACGGGCACATATTGGGGGGACATCTTGGAGTCCAGAAAACTACAGAGAGAATTTTGCTCAGATTCTTCTGGCCTGGGGTACATCATGATGTTAAAGAGTATTATGAATCCTGCCCAGACTGTCAGATGTCTGCACCTAGGCCTCGTTTCCGCAGCCCTCTAGTTCCATTACCAATCATTGAGGTCCCATTTGATCGGATTGGGATGGATTTGGTTGGTCCCCTGATAAAGTCAGCGCGTGGTCACCAACATATTCTAGTTATAATGGACTATGCTACACGTTATCCGGAGGCCATACCTTTGCGAAACACATCATCTAAGACTATCGCCAAGGAGTTAGTGCAGGTGTTTAGTAGGGTGGGCATCCCAAAAGAAATACTTACCGATCAAGGCACACCCTTTATGTCTAATGTGATGAAGCAACTTTGTAAATTGTTTAAGGTGAATCAACTACGCACGTCCGTCTATCACCCTCAGACCAATGGCTTAGTTGAAAGATTTAACAAGACTCTAAAGCAGATGTTAAAGAAAGTAGTGGACAAGGACGGAAAAAATTGGGATTTGTTGCTTCCATATCTGTTGTTTGCCATAAGGGAGGTGCCTCAATCGTCCACCGGGTTTTCTCCATTTGAGTTGGTATATGGTAGACATCCCCGGGGGTTGTTAGATGTGGCAAAGGAAAGCTGGGAAGGGCAGGTCACTCCCTACAGAAGTGTAATAGAACATGTTTCACAAATGCAGGACAGAATTTCAGCTGTGATGCCAATTGTAAAAACCCACATGGAACAGGCTCAAGGTGTGCAAAAAAGAATCTATAATAGGGGTGCTAAGGTACGTACATTTGCACCAGGAGATCGGGTGTTAGTACTAGTTCCTACTATAGAGAGTAAGTTCTTGGCCAAATGGCAGGTTCCCTACTCCGTTATAGAAAGAGTAGGGGAGGTAAATTATAAAATTCACCAACCAGATAAAAGAAAGCCTGAGCAGATTTACCATGTGAATCTGATTAAACCTTGGAAAGACAGGCAAACTCTAGCTGCGAAGGTTGCGTGGCCAGCCTGTGATGGTTCTCTAATACCTAACGTTATTATCGCTGAGTCCTTGTCTGACACACAAAAGAAAGAGGCTAGACAAACTGATAATTCATAACAAAAATTTCTTTTCTGACAAACCAGGGCAGACTCCACTGATAAAACACGATGTTGTGACCGAACCTGGGGTAAAGGTACATGTTAGGCCCTATAGAATCCCTGAGGCTAGGCGTGAGGCAGTGTCTAAAGAAGTGAAAGACATGCTGGAATTGGGAGTGATTGAGGAATCCCATAGTGAGTGGTCCAGCCCAATTGTGTTAATTCCAAAACCAGACGGTACTATAAGGTTTTGTAATGACTTTAGGAAGTTAAACTCTGTGTCTAAATTTGATGCCTATCCTATGCCAAGGGTGGATGAGCTGATTGAGCGGCTAGGTACAGCTCGCTACATCACCACACTAGATCTGACGAAAGGTTATTGGCAGATTCCACTGACTGAATCTGCCAAAGAAAAGACAGCATTCTCCACACCTGACGGTTTATTTCATTATGTAAATATGCCCTTCGGCTTACATGGGGCTCCTGCAACCTTCCAACGGTTAATGGATAGAGTGTTAAAACCACATAGGAAATATACTTCGGCCTATCTTGACGACATAGTGATACATAGTCCTGACTGGGAGACACACCTTTCTGACGTGCAGGCAGTCATTGACAGTTTACAGGCTGCAGGTTTGACAGCTAACCCCAAAAAGTGTTGTATTGGGTTAGAAGAAGCCAAATATTTGGGTTATATTATTGGAAGAGGCGTAATTAAACCCCAGGTAGATAAAGTTGAAGCAATCCAGAAGTGGCCTCAATCGTTAAATAAAAAACAGGTGAGGGCATTTCTCGGAATTACAGGGTATTATAGGCGATTTATACCCAATTTTGCTTCCATAGCAAATCCCCTGACTGATCTCACTAAAGGAAAAGACTCAGTGATGATAAGGTGGAACCCTCAGGCTGAAAAAGCATTTCAAACCTTAAAATTGGCCCTTTGTTCCCTGCCAATATTGATCACACCAGATTTCAAGAAAGAATTTGTGGTCCAGACAGACGCTTCCGAGACAGGAATAGGGGCTGTCTTGTCACAAATCCGGGATGGAGAGGAACATCCCGTGCTTTATTTAAGCAGGAAGCTGAATAAACACGAAAGAAATTATGCAATTGTAGAAAGGGAATGTTTAGCTATTAAATGGGAATACAAAAGTCTTAAAGGGGCCACAGCACTCAAACCAGTTAGTTTGCTGACCAACCTACAATCTGTCTCTAAACTAGGTTAAAAACAGGGGGCTCGGTCACACACATCTGCAGAAGTATGCTTAAGCTGCACCACCAGCGCCAAGGTGCCCCTGTGAGGTGCAGTCCTAACTCTAGTACTAATTCTAGTCTCTAAGAGCCCCATTTGGGACATACAATGCAATAGATAAATTGGGAGCAGGCTTACCTGAGGTTGCCCTAAACCTCAAGTGCAAGCCATGGGGTGGAAGGGTCAAAGACCTTGCAATACAGCCTAGACCCCACACTCCATGTGCTTGCACAAATTCAAAAGAAACAAAAGAGGGGTGGCAGCCGCTCAGACCATTTTATAACTAACCAGGGAGGTGCACATTAGCAGGGCAATTAGAATACAAAAGTCTTAAAGGGGCCACAGCACTCAAACCAGTTAGTTTGCTGACCAACCTACAATCTGTCTCTAAACTAGGTTAAAAACAGGGGGCTCGGTCACACACATCTGCAGAAGTATGCTTAAGCTGCACCACCAGCGCCAAGGTGCCCCTGTGAGCTATTAAATGGGCCCTCGAGTCCCTCAAATATTATTTGTTGGGAAGAAAGTTCCGGCTAGTCACTGACCACGCCCCTCTGAAATGGATGTACCTTAATAAAGAGAAAAATTGCAGAGTAACAAGGTGGTTTCTAGCTCTACAGGCCTACAACTTTACAGTAGAGCACAGGGCCGGGCCACTGCCTTCTGGTTACAAATGCTCATTCCCGGTGGCCTGAGCAGAGGGGGGGGATATGTGACATTCATGCAGGTTTGATAGTAGAAGACAGGTATATTTCTCCCAGGTTCCGTTCCTATGTGAGGTAATAGCTGAGCCTCTCACCTATCAGGTAATTAATTAGGGGGAATGAGAGGCTGACAAAAGGAGGAAGTCAGGGGGCAGATCTATCTCTCTGGCTGAGGACACAGCCCAGGTCTTCATGTGAGTAAAGGTTGCTGGAAGTGTTTTTTTGTAGCTGGCAGAGAGAAGCTCTCCAGCTAGTAGTGAGGGTTTTCACTTGTCTAGTTAGTGCCGGACAGGCAAGGATTTTCTTTTGTTGCTGTGTTATCTTTATTTTGCTTTTGCAACCTTTACCAATAAAGCTGACCAAGAGTCAGATTGAACGAACTTTCTGCTGTTTGCCTGATTGGACAAAGACAAATACGTGTCCCTTGACATCAGAAAAGGGCGATCCCTGACACATCTCGCAGTGTGCATACATAGACATAATAAACATAGTAACGTGTTAGTCTGTGTGTGGGGTTACATTTTAGATAATTCTTATTGTTCTATGAAAAGATAAACAAAGAAACACACATAATAGGCACCAAACAAGGAAAAATTACAATCAGATCTTCTGTGGAATGCTTTACAGTTTTTAAATTAACCCCTAGAAATGTTTTACTAAAGTAACACAATAAATGGTTTGGCCAGGCTACTTAATGTTCAGTATCAATTTTATTGCAAATGGAAAAAAAATGGCATTGTTCCCAGAAGCTAGTTACTGTGGCAATGACAGCCTTGCAGCCTTGGTAACTGCACACAGTGATATAACTTCCAGGTCTGATTGATAAGGGGCCTGTTTTAAAGGAACTCAAAAAAAAATTGTTGATATTGCTGTGCTTTGCTTTTAAGAGTGCAGTACTCAAAATGCAGTGGATTTCAAACATAAAAAATAGATACACTAGCAAATTATGTTAAATTCAAATATCTTTTGTGGGCAATGGCAATTCTCATAAGCTGCTCTTAAAGCAGACATCAAGGGTTAAAAATGATGGTGGTGCAACTGCTCTGCAGTAATTGGGTGACTAGCAATCATCCACATTCTCTGGGGCAGCTTCCCTGGAAAAAAGTGCAGCTCCATATACTCCATCAGATCGGGCTTAGCTTTGAAGGAGTATTGAGAGAGTGTGGGGTCAATTTTGGCTAGAGATTCTCTTTAAAGTGGAACAAAACTCTGCTGACTCTTATAAATTCCCAGACCGATCCATTCTCTTTCCGTGGGGCATCCAAAATCGGGACGCCCGCTGTGTGAAAACCCCCAGGTCCCCCGCTACACTTACCTAAATCCGGGTCCAATGGCGCATGCGCGGGCCATTGGCGCATCCCCGCTGTCCCTCTAGCAGCCAGCGTGCCCGCGCCGGACATTCGTGAATGTCCCGCGTGGGTACTCCCTGTTAGAGGGAAGCGCGAGATGCGGCCGCCAGCGAGCTCGGAGCTCAGCGGCTCCAAGCGCGCTGATTGGACGAGCGGGCGCGCATGCATCGTAGAACCACAGTGAGGTGAGTTGATGAGGGCGATCTGGAGGATTTCACATAGCGGGGCACCCCCGATCGGGGTGCTCTGGGGGAGTGGACCAAAACCCAGGATAGTCAAAATCCTTGGTTTTGGGCCACTTTAACTATCTGATAATGTACGTTTCTAAATGCATAGCTTTTAAGTTATGTTGAGCACACACTTAAGGGAGGGAGTGGGGTCAGAAGGCCCAGCTAGGACAACTCCACTTTTTTATGTAGCCTACAACATATTTAAGCTCACAAGTGCAGGACCTTCTCTTCCAGTGTATTCCTAATAGTGTATTCCTATTTCTATGTGTTATATTTCTGTGTGTTCTTTATGCATTTAATTAAATAAGAAAATAGAAAAATTCAGATATTTTGGTATACAAAATAGAAATGTACAAAAAGAAAAAGAGCATAGCAATGACATGGCTTATAGGTTTTGTAGGTGTGACACACTTTGGCAACTGAAGCCCCAACTCGTTTCAGTGCTGGTGAGACACAGTCTAGCGGGAAAGTACTATTGAGAACAATGTGACAAGTTACTTCAAAGTTCTCGCTACTATAAAAGCTCCCCACACAAAACTGCTATTTAACCATACTTGTGCCATGACCTCTAAGATAGGTATGTGGCACCAAGGTACCTGGCCTTGGTGCAGTAAAGCTGTATAGTTTTTTCCAGCATCAGCTGCTAATCGCAGTCTGCTGCTAAGATGTTAGTATAGTCGAAAGGCTAACCCGGAACGGCTTTACTGGGAAGGAGTAGAGCAGGGTGGGACTCCATCCCCCTACCCAGGTCCGGGTTTTGCGAGCCCCATAAATAGCCTGGGGAGTCAGCTGTACACTGGCTGTGTCTAGAGCTCACTTGTGGAGTGAGACTCTGTGTGCCTGACTGGAAGCTCTTATACAGGCTATTTCATGTGGTCCCTCAGTCTGTTGTTAGAGAAGCAGTAGTTGAGGTGAAAACCGGCGACAACCTCTCCTCTAAACAGACCCAGGAAGCCAGGGAGTTTATTAGCAGAAACACGGATGTTTTTTCAGAACTCCCTGGGCGCACTTCTATCACCCAACATGACGTTGTCACGGAACCTCGGGCTAAGATCCGGTCGAAGCCCCACCGAGTACCTGAGTCCCAGCGACAAGCTATCGCGGAAGAAGTGCAACAAATGCTCAGATTAGATGTAATTGAAGAGTCAAAGAGTGAGTGGGCCAGCCCAATAGTCTTGATTCCCAAGCCCGATGGTACGTTGCGGTTCTGTAATGATTTCCGCAAACTTAACGAAGTTAAGTTTGATGCCTACCCTATGCCCCGAGTAGACGAGCTTATTGAAAAGCTAGGCCAAGCACGGTATTTTTCTGTTTTGGACATCACAAAAGGGTACTGGCAGGTACCCTTGATTGAGGCTGCCAAGGAGAAAACAGCCAGGGACTGTTCCAGTATAAGGTATTACCCTTTGGTCTACATGGCACTCCCGCTACGTTCCAATGGTTAATAGACATTGTCCTCAGGCCACATCGCCGGTATGCTTCAGCCTATCTGGACGATATATCATCATCCATAGTACGGATTGGGAAAGTCACCTGCCCAAAGTCCAAGCCGTAGTGGATTCCCTCAGGAAGGCTGGTTTGATGGCAAACCCAAAAAAGTGTGCCTTGGGCTTAGAAGAAACAAGATACCTGGGCTATGTGATTGGGCGAGGAATGGTCAAACCCCAGGTTAACCAAATAGAAGTCATCCGTAGCTGGCCACGTCCTACCTCTACCTGCCAAGTGAAGTCATTTCTGGGGTTGGTGGGGTATTACATGAGGTTCATTCCTAATTTTTCCACCGTAGCGGCACCATTGACAGACCTGTTAAAGGGACGCAAGTCTGTCATGGTGAAATGGAGTGAACAGGCTGAAAAAGTGTTCTCCGCTTTGAAGTCTGCCCTGTGTGGGTCTCCGGTGTTGGTGACGCCCGACTTCAAAAAGGAGTTCATAGTGCAGACCGATACCTCTGAAGTAGGTCTCGGTGCTGTACTATCTCAGGAAGTCAATGGGGAAGAGCACCCCGTTGTCTACGTGAGTTGCAAGCTGACACCCGCGGAGACCCGGTATAGTGTAGTGGCCATTAAGTGGGCCCTTGAGTCTCTTCGCTACTACTTGCTGGGGAGAAGGTTCCGTTTGATTACGGACCATTCTCCTCTCAAGTGGATGTGCCAGGCTAATGACAGGAATGCCAGGGTCACCCGGTGGTTCCTGTCCTTACAAAATTTCAAGTTCACAGTAGAGCACAGAGCAGGACGGATGTTGGGGAATGCGGATGCCCTGTCCCGGCACATTGTTTGGCATGTGTCCACCCCCTCAGGGTTGAATAAAGGGGGGGTATGTGGTAAGGTGCAAGGTGCCGTGATTGACGGCAGGTATGTGGCACCAAGGTACCTGGCCTTGGTGCAGTAAAGCTGTATAGTTTTTTCCAGCATCAGCTGCTAATGGCAGTCTGCTGCTAAAATGTTAGTATAGCCGAAAGGCTAACCCGGGACGGCTTTACTGGGATGGAGTAGAGCAGGGTGGGACTCCATCCCCCTACCCAGCTCCGGGTTTTGCGGGCCCCATAAATAGCCTGGGGAGTCAGCTGTGCACTGGCTGTGTCTAGAGCTCACTTGTGGAGTGAGACTCTGTGTGCCTGACTGGAAGCTCTTATACAGGCTATTTCATATGGACCCGAGGTGGATTCGGCTGCAAGTGTGCAAGCTTGGACAAAAACAAAAAAGAAAACAACAAAGAAAACAACAAAAGAAAGGCCGTTGCCTGTCTGATGCAATACTATGGCATTTTTCCTGAAAAGGTGATGTAACCAAAAAAAAGGATATTTTATGTTATGGACTTTGTGTGAATAAACACGGACCTTACTTTGAACTTTTCGCCTCTGAGCCTCTATACTGCTAACATCCTGCTGTCTACCAGAGCTGATCCTCACAATATATATATATATATATTTATTTATCAAAATGACTTATTCCATTTTGAAGAAGCTGAGTTTTAAGAGTTTTTGAAAGACATAAAATATCTACCACACTGCAAACAATATGTTTCTCACCTGTAAAGCTGTCCCATTGCAGTGTTTATTGGAAAAGTCCCTTAAAATCTCTCAAAACTGAACTTCTCAAGTGGTTCTAAAATAATTTGATAATCCCCATAATGCACCCTATACTTACCACTAGTAATGCCTGTAAACACCTCGCCAGGCATTTCCATGGCTTCACCTCTATGCGACTATTTATACTAGTGAGCTGCTAAATATGGATGCTGTTGTCATCACTTACATCTGCTCCTTCATCCACTCCTAGTAGCGTCCATTCTGGAGATTCTTTTCCCAGCATCCCAGCCGTGCTGCTGGCAGGATTCAACTGATATAGCCCACAATGCACATCAGCAGGAAACTCAGCAGCACTTCCTATTTGCAGGCAGCCTGCAGCTCCATGGGTTGCCATTTTGGTTGTAAAATTGACCTAAGCAGGAGTTACAAAAAGGTAACTTAAAGGTACTAAGTATTTTTTATGTGCAGCAATCTGAAGGAGGGATGCATATGAGCACTGTTTCTTGTAAGGGTGTTGGTCTGGTTTAGTGGCATCCTATGGAGCTGCAGGTATCCTGCAAAGAGAAAGTGCTGCTGGGTTTCCTGACCTGTACATTGTGGGTTTTGTTAAATCCAGGAAGTAGCACAGCTGGCATGCTGGGAAAGGAAGCTTTCTAGGGCCTGCATGATGTCTGGTACCCAAAGAAAATCAGTGACGCACCATTTCATCTTTGAGCGGATGCAGGAGCAAGTGTAAGTGCTGACAATAATTCAGTATCATACATGCAGATGGAGCAAGTGAGTTTTGGGGCATTTTTTCCAACTGTGTAAGGCTGTTGGTCCAGTTTAACTGTAATGAATCATGTTCTTAGCTGCAGTTCAGCTCGGTCATCTGCAGGTGGCACTATTCCACCATAATTTCTGGTCTCCACTAGCAGGTATCACTGTCTGCCAATTCCCATCAGTAACTGCCCTCCTCCTGATCTAATCAGTGGTTAATAAATTGGTTCTGCAGTCTGGAGTTTTGGTAGTTACCAGACATGTCTGCTCCTGTCCTTGGAGATACTACTGACCGGTGCCCTTCAGGATTCCTTTCAACCCCATACATGTTCTATGCCTAGCCAAGTTCCTTGTTTCATGCCAAGCCTAGTCCCTGTTTCACACTGTATCTAACCAGGTCCCTTATTCCTGATCAGCCTGGTTGTAGTCTTGCTACTTCCCACAGGGGCAAAGTGACATTAACACTGAAAGATGGACCTACAGTATACAAGTTAAGCAGAGAACAGTTATGTTCTGCAACACACACGAGCATTGGTATGTCCCACACAGTCCCAACAGAGGAGGAGATAGGTCCACCTCCTAATGTTAAAAAAAGTGGTCAAAAATAAATAAATCCTAGAGCCTGGGCTACAGCAAAGGGGCTAAACCTCAACAATAACAGCTTTATTTAGCAGCCCACCAGGATGAATCCCTTCGACTTAAGTGGCAAATCTAAAAAGTATTTATTACTCTTACAGAATTTATAATATATACAGAAGTTGCATTTTAAAGAATTGCAGGCACCTTTTGTAAAAAATATTACCATTGTAATGCAATGGCATATTCTTCCTATCCATCGCTGGTAAGGCAGCGCAGTAGCTAGCGATAAATAGGAATCTGGGGCTTTATACTGGAATTTATGCACATAACTTACATTTGGAGTAAATTCTGCAGCAGTGCACGGCAGCACTTTGGGCACCAAAAAGAACAGTTTCTAATAATGGCGGTATCGCCGTCCCACTCCTGTTTATGCATAATGTACATTGTAACTCACAGAGATTGAACCTATGGCTCATCAAATCTGACCTCTCGCTGCGGCTCCAGCTAAAGTGCCTATACTGCAGCGTGCGAAAGTATGAAAGGTAAGTAAATCTTGCACATTAATTCCAAAAAGTGCAGAAGAAACAATTTCCCCAGAGTACATATTGAAGTCATTGTTATTTGCCTTCACCTTATAAATGCAGAAATAAAGTAAGGCCTGCATGAACATTGCCATTTTTATCACCCAGCTCCCCGAGTAAATTACTGTCCCGGTAATGCATCGTCGTCTTTCTATTTTTATCGTCGAGGAACAGCAATATCAGCATGTAGAATGAAAATCCTAACATAGCTGTAATGCAAGATACACAATGTACTTTGTGGTGGCAAGCCGATTTATAATTGTAGGAAGAAGGCAATCAAATAAACAACCCCGGTAATATAGCAAGCTGGTGCCTGTCGTGTTAGCTCTGAAAAGGACATGGGAATAATTTGCTGAATTATAATTTTCATTGGGATGTATTGGGCACGGACGCTCATTAGGGCTTGTGGCTCGGTGCTACTAATAAAATAATGTGACCACTTTGGCAGTTTTTCTTAATAGGATTTTTTGGTTTATTGGTCAGCTGGGAATATTTAATCTTAAAGGGCAAAATGTTACAATAACAAAGTCTAACAGAGCATATTACTCTGGTTTAGCCCAACTGGACATGTAACACAGGGCTCTTTCCAAAAAAACCTTCTTTATTATTTTACCCCTATGCTTGCTATACAGGCTGCATATGTATTTTATGTGTTATTGATTACGTTTTCTTTTAAACATAGAAACATAGAAACATAGAAGGTTGACAGCAGAAGGAGACCATACGGTCCATCTAGTCTGCCCTTATGTGTATACTGTATGTACTCTTTATCTTAGGATAGATGTGTGCTTATCCCAGGCATGTTTAAATTCAGTGACAGTTGATTTTTCAACTACCTCTGCTGGAAGTTTGTTCCAAGCATCTACTACTCTTTCTGTAAAATAATATTTTCTAACATTGCTCCTGATCTTCCCCCCCGACTAGCTTCAGGCTGTGCCCCCTTGTTCTATCATTAAGCTTCTTCTTAAAAACACTTCCCTCCTGAACCTTATTCAATCCTTTCACATATTTAAAGGTCTCAATCATGTCCCCCCTCTCCCTTCTTTCCTCCAGACTGTACAAATTAAGTTCTTTAAGTCTCTCCTGATAAGTTTTAAGTTTAAGTCCTTCCACCATTTTCGTTGCCTGCCTTTGGACACATTCTATTTTAATAATGTCTTTTTACAGGTAAGGTCTCCAGAACTGCACACAGTATTCTAGCTGTGGCTTTACCAGGGCTCTATACAGCGGTATCAAAACCGCCCTCTTCCTACTGGTGATGCCTCGAGCTATGCAGCTGAGCATCCTGCTTGCTTTTCCCACTGCCTGGCTATACTGTCCACTCATCTTGCAGCTATCAGTAATCAGTACCCCTAAATCTCTCTCCTCCGAGGTCCTGGCTAACACAGTGCTGCCCATACGGTAATCAGAGCAGGGATTCCTTCTACCCAAGTGCATGATTTTACATTTACAGACATTAAACTCTAGTTTCCACAGTTTTGACCATCTATCCAGTAAAGCTAAATCATTTTCCATGTTGCAGACACCTCCAGGAATATCCACCCTATTACTAACCTTTGTATCATCAGCAAACAGACAAACTTTTCCTACCAAGTCTTCTCCTATGTCACTTACAAATATATTAAAAAGAATGGGGCCCAGGACAGAGCCTTGCGGCACACCACTTGTAACTCGCCTTTGTTCAGATTGCACACCATTTACAACAACGCTCTGATACCGATCCCTCAGCCAACTGGAAATCCACTGAACTTTACAGGGATTGAGTCCTACCTTCAATAACTTATCTATGAGCTCCTTATGTGGTACAGTGTCAAAGGCTTTGCTAAAATCCAGATAGGCGATATCCACAGCACCACCTTCATCTAACACTTTTGTGACATTGTCAAAGAAATCAATAAGATTGGTCTGACATGATCTGCCCTCAGTAAAGCCGTGCTGTTTTGGGTCCAATAGGTCATTAATTTTTAGATGGGAAATTATCTGTTTTTTTAAGAGTGTTTCCATTAATTTGACCACTATAGATGTTAAACTAACTGGCCTGTAATTACTGGCTTCTTCTCTACTCCCCTTTTTATGGATTGGTACGACATTGGCCATTCTCCAATCATCTGGAACCTCACCAGTTGAAAGGGAATGGTTAAGTAAATCAGTCAGAGGGGCTGCAATCACAAACCTAAGTTCCCTTAGAACTCTGGGGTGGATTCCATCTGGACCCATCGCCTTACTTACCTTTAGATGTGCCAGCTCGTATAGGACATCAGCCTCCAGAAACTCCGGAGCTGTGCCCTCCCAGCGGGATGCTGTGTTATGGCCATGCCTGCTACTATCTGAAAATACCGAACAAAAGTAGCTATTCAGATGGTCAGCCACAGCCTTATCTCCGTCAATATATTTATTTTCCCTATTTCTAATTTTTGAGACTGCATTGTTTTTCTTCTTTCTGTCACCAGAAAGAAAACGTATAAAAGTGAAGAAATGAGGCAAAACCCTTTTGTAGGCTAACTGAGTACCGGTATATTTTACCGTATTTTTCGCCCTATAAGACGCACTGCACCGGCGCAGGCCACGCCCACCCGCTGCCCGGTCCTTCGTGATCGCATGTGGGGGAGCAGATGGAGGAGCGGCAGGGGCTCTGTCTCTTGCCCCGCTGCTGTCATCGCTGCCTGAAAAGACAGCGATCGCAGCGGCGGGGCCGGGACAGAGCCAGCTCGTGAAGGGGGTGGGCGTGGCCTGCGTCGACGCTGCGGCGCAGGCCACGCCCACCCCATTCACGGAGCCGGCCGCTCAGCGCAGTGGTGTCAGCGGACAGGTGAGTTTAACTTTTTTTTTTTTTTTACTATGGCGCCTGCCTATACTAATGGGGGGAGGGGGGTGGGAATGGGGGGAGAGGGGCCACACTGCCTATGGGAATGGGGGGATGGGGATGCCACACAGCCTTTGGGAATGGGGGGATGGGGATGCCACACAGCCTTTGGGAATGGGGGGAGGGGTATGCCACACAGCCTATGGGAATGGGGGGAGGGGTATGCCACACAGCCTATGGGAATGGGGGAGGGGTATGCCACACAGCCTTTGGGAATGGGGGGAGGGGTATGCCACACAGCCTTTGGGAATGGGGGGAGGGGTATGCCACACAGCCTTTGGGAATGGGGGGAGGGGTATGCCACACAGCCTATGGGAATGGGGGGAGGGGGATGCCACACAGCCTTTGGGAATGGGGGGAGGGGTATGCACACAGCCTATGGGAATGGGGGGATGGGGATGCCACACAGCCTTTGGGAATGGGGGGAGGGGTATGCCACACAGCCTATGGAAATGGGGGGAGGGGGATGCCACACAGGCTATGGGAATGGGGGGATGGGGATGCCACACAGCCTTTGGGAATGGGGGGAGGGGTATGCCACACAGCCTATGGGAATGGGGGAAGGGGTATGCCACACAGCCTATGGGAATGGGGGTAGGGGTATGCCACACAGCCTTTGGGAATGGGGGGAGGGGTATGCCACACAGCCTTTGGGAATGGGGGGAGGGGTATGCCACACAGCCTATGGTAATGGGGGGAGGGGGATGCCACACAGCCTTTGGGAATGGGGGGAGGGGTATGCCACACAGCCTATGGGAATGGGGGGATGGGGATGCCACACAGCCTTTGGGAATGGGGGGAGGGGTATGCCACACAGCCTATGGAAATGGGGGGAGGGGGATGCCACACAGGCTATGGGAATGGGGGGATGGGGATGCCACACAGCCTTTGGGAATGGGGGGAGGGGTATGCCACACAGCCTATGGGAATGGGGGGAGGGGGATGCCACACAGCCTTTGGGAATGGGGGGAGGGGTATGCCACACAGCCTATGGGAATGGGGGGAGGGGTATGCCGCACAGCCTATGGGAATGGGGGGAGGGGTATGCCACACAGCCTTTGGGAATGGGGGGAGGGGTATGCCACACAGCCTATGGGAATGGGGGGATGGGGATGCCACACAGCCTTTGGGAATGGGGGGAGGGGTATGCCACACAGCCTATGGGAATGGGGGGATGGGGATGCCACACAGCCTTTGGGAATGGGGGGAGGGGTATGCCACACAGCCTATGGAAATGGGGGGAGGGGGATGCCACACAGGCTATGGGAATGGGGGGATGGGGATGCCACACAGGCTATGGGAATGGGGGGATGGGGATGCCACACAGGCTATGGGAATGGGGCGATGGGGATGCCACACAGCCTTTGGGAATGGGGGAGGGGTATGCCACACAGCCTATGGGAATGGGGGAGGGGTATTCCACACAGCCTATGGGAATGGGGGGAGGGGGATGCCAGACAGCCTTTGGGAATGGGGGGGAGGGGGATGTCACACAGCCTATGGGAATGGGGGATGCCACACAGCCTATGGGAATGGGGGGAGGGGGATGCCACACAGCCTATGGGAATGGGGAGAGGGGGATGCCACACAGCCCATGCTAATGGGGAGAGGGGGATGCCACACAGCCCATGCTAATGGGGGGAGGGGGATGCCACACAGCCCATGCTAATGGGGAGAGGGGGATGCCACACTGCCTATGGGAATGGGGAGAGAGGGATGCCACACAGCCTATACTAATGGGGGGAGAGAGGGATGCCACACTGCCTATGGGAATGGGGGGAGAGGTGGATGCCACACAGCCTATGGGAATGTGGGGAGAGGGATGCCACACAGCCAATGGGTATATGGGGAATGGGAGGGGGGGATGCCACACTGGATATATGGGGAATGGGATGGGGGCATGCTACACTGTCTATGGAATGGGGGCATCCCACACGGCCTATGGGAATTGGATAGGGGAATGCCACACTGTCTGTAATGGTGCGTTTTTGATTGAAATTTTTTTTTTCTTATTTTCTTCCCCCAAATCCTAGGTGCGTCTTATGGGCAGGTGCGTCTTATAGGGCGAAAAATACGGTAAGTCGAGCTTTTGAGAAGGAAATACTGCTTTTAAACATAATGAGAATTACATGTTTGTTGAATCTGTTTGTTGAACGAGCATTCAACTCATATGCAATGACTAATGGTCGTCCTCTGCTTCCTACAAACCTTTTGTTGTCAATTTCTGTTTTCACATGACAACAATCATGCGACGAATAGGAAATATTAATCAGACAAAACAATAAGATGGTTAATCCTAATTCTCATTCATTGCTTGTTCACATTGGGCATTTTCAAGTCTCCATCCTCTTGTGATTGCTTGTAGTAGTTTGCAAATCAGTTTGTGGAAATTAGCCATTATTCAAGTAGACCCCTTAACCCACAAATTTGGGAGACTTGTGACACACCGACAGGTAAAAGGTAAACCACTCTTTAACATAAAGACATGGTTTAGCATGTAAACAAACATTGTGCAATCCTACACTAAACCAAAGTGCTAAATTTTTGCATGAGTATTTAAAAAATGAATAAGGTGAGAGAAACAGAGCAGCAGAAGTGAGTGCCCAGGCCATCTTAAAGGCAAGTAAACAATAAGGCTGATTCAGAGCCTTGGCGTAAAGGCTAGTTTTTGAGCAAAACAAACTCGCAGACAGGGAATTCTCGATTGCTTATGTGATTCAGAGCCGCCTTTGAGTTGTTTTCGATCGCGACAACTCCAGCGAAAGTGCTTGGAACAAGCTTTTGTCCCAGGTGAGCCTTTACGCGAGTGCATCTTAAGGCAAATATTTCCCTTTTTTCTGACTTCCACCATGGAGTCCTTCTATCCACAATACCTGCAAAAATAGCCCATAGTGCACCATAAGGAGGCCTATGAACATGAAATTGTGTAAAATGTATTATACTATTTAATATAATAATATTATTATATTTATTATATTTAATTAATATATATTTAATATACACATATTAGCAAAAACATTTATATAAAATAAATCATGTGCAGTAACATGTGCAATGTTTTATTTACCACATTGCATGCCGCTGCACAACTTGATAAATGTAAGTGATGTAAACAATACCTAACGCCATGACAACATAAATATAGCAGACAGAAAAATGACCATCCCAAAATATTAAAAAAACATTTAGGGGTTAAAGTGGCCCAAAATCCAGGATTTTTACTATACTGGGTCGCGTGTGCCCCGCTGTGTAAAACCCCCTCCAGATCGCCGATGCCAACTCACTTCTTCCCGGTCCTACGGCACATGCACAGCTGCTCGTCCAATCAGCGTGCTCGGAGCCGCTGACGCCACCTTGTCTAAGTCTTCGTCTAATGGCAGAGGCTCCGTGCGCACTGGCGGCAGCATCCCCCGTTTCCCTCTAACAGGGAGCGTGCCCGCACTGGCCATTCAGAAATGCCTGGTGCGGGCACACGGCCATGCTAGAGGGATAGCGGGGATGTGGTCGCGGCTCGTGCATGCGCCGTTGGACCGGGAAACAAGGTAAGTGTATGGGGCGACCTGGGGGGTTTCACACAGCGGGCATCCCGATTTTGGATGCCCCTGGGGGAGTGAATCACTTTAAGAAATGCTAAGGCCACTTAGTGCCAGATGTCAGGTGAATGTCAGGTCCCAGTGCAAAAGATGTATTTATCAAATCAAAAATCCAGAGCACCTGTGATAGTGCCAGATAGTGTCTCATCTATCATCAGTGGCATGCCATTGCTGAGTTCCCTACAGTGTCAGACCAGGCGCTTACCCTGCACTGTGTGGCCTTATCCCATACATTTCAATGGGCTGGGATTGTTATAATTATTTTGGCCACTTTTGTTAATTTTTTTTTGCTGCTGCATGTGCCACTTGATTCCTGGACTGCTTGGAATTGTTTTTGGAAGTGTTTTTTTGTACTTTTGTGTTGTGCTGCAAACTTGTGATTTAGGCCGTGCCTGAGCGTGGGAGCGCACCACAGACTGCAGGGAGGCCAAGGATATGTCGAGACCCTTAAATCTGGCATGGATCCACGGAAAGGTATTTGTGGGGATTCCTAGGGTGTTTCACACAGTAAAACATCCCTAATAGGGATGCCCCGGGGGTTGTAAGTTGCCCGCGTGTATTTTGAGTGATCTTTTCCCCATGGCTGCCCAGGCAAATCTTCCTCTTTAAACTGGACCAGTCGCCACCATGGAAGGCCCTGGAGTCTAAAAGGCTCCCCAGTATTCCTGCTGATGTGTGCGCTCCCACACCCATCCATTCAGACAGTCCAAATGCATGGTAACGTGCACTCCACAGGGAAACCTGCTCCCTATGCCAACGCTGAATCCAAAACAACGGCTTTATGCCCTACATTAGTATGCACGGCATAAATCACTGATTGGATAAGCTCATGCACTGTGGGAACAGCAGAAAGATGACTGGAATGGGAGATCAGGGGGTTTGTAACAGCAGGACATCAGGATGCCCGTAGGGCAAGGATAGTGAAAATCCTGGTGATTGGTCCACTTTAAAGTGGAACAAAACCCGCAATGCCCCATGGGTGAAACCCCCTCAGAATGTCGCTATTCACTCACCTCTTCCTCGTTCCAGCGGCGCATATCCGGGCTTTCATCCAATGACAGCTGTCTGCCATGAATATGTCATTCAACAAATGGCTCTCATTGACTTTAATGGGGAGTACGCGCTGATGCATCCCCAGCGGCACCCGCTCCTGTCTCAGCCTATATGATTGGCTAGGGCAGGAGCAAGCACATGCCACAGGGGGGATACACCAGCATGTGCTCTCCATTGAAGTCAATGAGAGCCACTGCAGATGCCTCGCATTGGAGGAGAGCCTGCGAATGCGTCATAGGAGCGGGGCAGAGGTGAGTGAATAGTGATATTCTGGGGGGCGGATTCACACAGCATGATATCCTAACTCAGGATGCCATGGGAGAAAGCCAGTGTACAGTGGAATATTTGAGATTGTTGTTAAAGTGGACCCAAGTCCAGCTGGCTCTGCAGTCTAACAAACTCCTAATGCGGCCAAATCCCTATCCATGGGCCATCCCGCTGTGTAAAACCCTTAGGGATCACCTGTATACTCATCTTGCCTGTGGTCCCACAGCTCATCCCCGGTTTACCACAGTTTATGTTCGGGCGGGAGCTCAGACAGACAACCTTGGTGCTGGAGCACACACATCAGTCGGAGGGAAACCAGGGATGCTGTTCATTCCCTGCTCTCTATGCCGTGCTCTGTGGACAAACAGAATTCTATGCCCTGCATTAAAGTGGACCAGAAGTGGCCATGAAGTCTATAAGACTCCAGGGCCACCCGATTCCCTCTCCTTGGGGCCTCCAATTAATGATTTGTGAATAGCTGGCACAGGCATGCACCCAGCTGGAAGCTAACAGGGATACAGTTATCGCTGCACTCGCCTTCATCGGGGCCTTAGCCGATGAGACCTCTCGACAACTGAACAAAGCATAATGGAGCCAAGTGTACTGACTGCCTGCACACTTGCGCATGTGCCGTTGGGTTGGCAGTCAAGTATGTTTTACAGGCAAACCGGGGGGTTCACATAGTGGGTCATCCCAATTTGAGTACCAAAACCCACGATATTTAAAATCCTGGGTTTTGGTGCACTTTAAAGTCAATCGATTCCCTCCCCACGGGGCATCCAAAATCGGAATGCCCCACTGTGTGAAGCCCTCAAGGTCGCCCATACACTTACCTTCTTTCTCGTTCTAACGACGCATGCGTGAGCTGCATTTCCGCTATCCTTCTAGCAGGGGGCGTGCCCGCGCCAGGCATCTGTGAATGGCCCGATGCGGGCACACTCCCTGTTAGAGGGTAGCAGGAGATGCGTGTGTCAGTACGCTCGGAGCCGCTTGCCTTAGACGATGTGACGTCAGCAGATCCGAGCTCGCTGATTGTATGAGTGGCTGCGCATGCGCTTTAGGACCGTGAATAAGTGAGTTGGTTTCAGCGACCTGGGGGCAAGGACCAGAACCCAAGATAGTCAAAATCCTGGGTTTTGGTGCACTATAATATGTGTGGTTAGTATACCGGTCATCCCAGGGGGATTCACAGAGCCGCACAAGTAAGGTGACACAAGGGGCGCGCTGGAGCTGGACCTGGATGCAACAGAAACCTTTAATGTGGTTTGGAAATGTAAGTACATCAGGACTATATGAGGCGACCAAACCAATATCTATGCTAATGATGACACTCATGGCAGCACTCACATTCGTATATTAATGGATCCACAGAGCAAAGTCAAAACTAAGAACTGTTAATCTACAAACCACCCAAATAAATCGGTACAATAAAGGGCACCTAAAGCACCATCACCAAAAAATGATGCACCGAACCAATGCAAAGTGCAAAATTAAACATAATTAAACATTAACAATGATATGTAATAGTCCACATCAATTAGAAAGTCCAGAAACACAAAGTAAAAAAAAAAAAAAAAAAATAGAACAAAGAGCAACAAGGGATCATACTGCTCTGCTACAAATTAGGAAGCAGTAGAAGAAATTCTCACACACAGCATTTGGGTATGGAAAATTTGTGCACTTTTTCACTGAGTTTTCCAGTTGTAAAGTGATTTTCAACTGCACACGAAATTAATTCGCCTGTAAATTCGCACACACGAATTTAATTCAACTGCCTTTGTGAATCGCTCCTAGGTTTGAAAAATTCTCGCATGCAAATTAATTTTCCAAACGTTAATTTTTTTTTTCTACCTTTAGTGAATCAAGGCCAAAGACACTGTTAAAACCAATTCATCCACTATTCATGTGACGCTAAAATACTTAGCAATCCATATTATAGAAGACCACAAGGTATCAAAAAGTACAAATATACCCCTTTCGCTGCCAGCCTACCTGCAGCTTTTGTCACCCTCTGTTGCCAGACCATGTTTCACTATTTTGCGCTACACATGTTCAATTGTGATTGTTGAAAGGATTTCCCAGGAAAATTATATATTGCTTTTTTTCAAGAGAGTCTGGGCTTCAACATGAAATCTCTTGTTTGGCATTTTTTTAGTGTATTCTCAATACTTTTTGGTGAAATATGTGCAAAAAAAAATAAAAAAATCTATTTTTTGCAATTTGTAATGTTTTTTTTGTAATAAAAAATGTAAGTTTGTCAATAAAATTTTATTGCATGCAAAACCCCAATTTCTCCCAGTCACAGCGGTACCACATATGTATTGATAGACACCCTTTCCTGCCCAGGAGACTCCCCCAAACTGAAACAGAGCTTTAGGAAATTTTCAGATAAATTACAACTATGCTATGCGCTAGGCTTTTTCCAGAAAAACAACCATTTACATTTAAAATACCCCCCACAAACTATTTATTGTCTGGAAGTACACACCTCAAGCTTTCTAGGCGTACCAAGCTTGTTTATGTGGGCTTAGTTTTCTGGAAGTAATCCCTCAATGTATTCTTTGGTTGCACAAAGTTTCCCTAAAAAAGAATAAAAAGGAAGAATCAAGCCACATTTTCCTAAAAAAACTATATGCAAACAAGAAAAAACAAGTAAAATCTCAAAGAGCAACATGCCCCAAACAGAACGATACCCAACATGCATAGGTACTGTCAAGGGAAGAGTTGGCAAACACACCAAAGTAAAGCATGCGCATAACAGTAATTTTACTTGAAAATTTCAGCTCTGCAGACAAAATGCGCACCTTGCAATTTTTCAACAAAAACAACCCTTGACTTTTGGAATATCCCCTATAATATACCATATATTCCCTGAAAGTACACATGTTAAGCTTTCTAAGAGTACCCAGCTTGTTGTAGTAAGCTCACCTTTCTGGAGGTAATCCCTTAAAGAATTCTTAGGTTGCACAGGGCTTCCCTAAAAAATGAATAAAAAAACTGAATAAATAACATGTTTTCCTAAAATATAAATATGCAAACAAGAAAAAACAAGCTAAATCTGAAAGAGCAAGGTCCTCCGAGCAGAACAATACCCAACATGCATAGGTACTATTAACCCTTTTAATTGCCAACCTACTTGAAGTTTTATCACCCTCTGTTGACAGGTCATTTTTCCCCATTCAGCGCCATGTTTAACCGTGATTTTTGCCGGAATTTCCAGGAAAATTATAGATATATATTTTGCAGCAGAGTTTAGGCTTGAACATGAAATGTCTTGTTTGCAATTTTCCTACTGTTTTTTTTTATATTTTTGTGTAAAAATCAAGAAATATTTTTTAGACAATTGTCTCCTTTATTTTAAATAAAACATTTACTTTATTAGAGAAAACCATATTGCATGTTAAAGCCCAATTTCTCCCCCCCCCCCATTCTTGCCAAGGAGACCCCCAAAACTGAAAATAGCACTTTATAACATTTACAAATGAAATACTACTACGTTCCACACTATAAACATAAGGGGTTAATTTAAAAAAAAATGACATAGTGTCCCCCCTCCAGTTAAAAACCCTTAAAAATCCAAAAAAAATGAAATGGGGTCCCCCTTACCCAGCATTACCAGCCCGGGACCAGCTATGGGGGCTTGTAGGAACAGAGTGGAGGGGCCAGCTTTTGTGGCCCCCCACCCTGCAGCCTACAATCCCACATAGCCTATGTGGGCCCGGGCTCTTCTGCCCCCCCGGGCTTTGGGGAGCCAGGTAAAAGGGGTGCCGAGGGTTAACGGCAAGCTAGCTAGCTAACTTACCAGCCCCCAGCCTTGTGAACTGGTATAAGGGGTCTCATGGACCCCTTACCAGTTCACAAGGGGTTAAGTGTAAAAAAACACACAGAAACAAGCAGAAAAAAAATATATATTTTTTTTAAATGTTTTAATACTTACCTCCCATCCATCCCTGTGTCCCACGCTGATCAATCTGGCTTCTGCTCTCCTGCTGCAGCTGGAAGCCTTTTATAGCTGCTAGGCAACAGAACATAAGGGGTTAATTTAAAATGGGGGGGGCCCCATTTTTTTGGAATTTTAAGAGTTAAAAACCCAAATCCAAAAAAAATGAAATGGGGTCCCCTTACCCAGCATTACCAGCCCAAGGCCAGCTATGGGGGCTTGTAGGAACAGAGTGGGGGGGCCAGCTTTTGTGGCCCCCCCCACCCTGCAGCCTACGAGCCCACAAAGCCTGTGTGTGCCCGGGCTCTTATAATGATCTTTATTTATTTATTTATTTTTTTACTTTACTCACCTGCGATCCTCTGTCCCCCGGCGATCTGCGATGACAATCTGCTCGTGTGTTTGGAAGAGAGAGCCTGGGGAGGGGGGGCGATCTCAGCCCTCTCCTCCTCCCCACCTCTTTCCTCCAACCACCCGAGCAGACTGTTTCTCTGTCTCGGGTGCCGGCATTAAGAGGCAGCTGCTGGTGACATCACGACGATGTCACCCGCACCCATCCCCAGGGGGCGGGGCTAGCAGACCCGTTCCAGGAAGTGGGGGAAACTGCCCTCTCCTCGCCACGGAAGAGGCTGGGGGGGCGATCGGAGGCCCCCCCAGTGAAGAGGAGACCCGTCGGGAGACAGCGTGGCCTCAGGTAAGTAAATGTCATTTTACATTTTTTTTTTTACAATTAGCAGCTGTTGCCGAAGCGGGGGAGGGCGCTATTCCGGGGGCTCTCCTGGAGCCATCCGAGCCCCCAGTGTTCAGCCAGCCAGTGGCTTGCCTTCACCTGCAACCAATGAATGTGAACTGCCGTGCCCAACACAGGAATGTGGCAAAAAACATATCAAACTGATTTTAAAAACTTAATTTTAATTTCCACTTCAAATGTCATGCACCATGACCACTGTCCACGATGAGTTCTATGGCACTACCAGGTTACGTAGACGTGCACACAAAATTGACACTTGCAAGAAGTGACACTCTCAAGAAGTGACCCTCATCCCTCTCTCCCACACACCCCTTGGATCTTCCACTCACTCCTCCAAGCTACCCTCCTTTTCGGCCCCCTAAATTGCAGAATGTCGCAGTATTCGGAACATGGGTTTCATCCTCATTGTAGATGTCCTGTGATGATCTGATGTCTAACTCCTTATCCTCCAACACAAGTTGTTGGGCATCTGGGAACCCCTATGTCTGCAACTGGAACAGGGGCTGGTGGATGGCCCATGGAATCCCAGCTAGGAGTGTCATCACAGATCCTTAGTGACTTCTTCATGACTTGTGGCTGAGACCATCTTGCTGATTTGAAGAGGGGTGAGGTGGCGGGCTCTGCAGAAGTAGTGTGGGTTGAAGACAAAAAAGAAAGGTGGGGAGGGATGGAAATAAAGAGAAAAAAGTATAATAATAATACTAACAATGTTTTTCTGTTTGCTTTGCAGGTTCCTGGACATGGATGAGTTGAAGATTATTAAGTGTCTTACCTTCCTGCAATTTTTAGTTTGTACAGCGCCACAATACATAGCGCTTTATAAATAACTAATAATAATAATTTTATCCAGTCCCTGGTGAATTGGAACTTGAAGCACTGTGTGCCATCTAATCTATCAATGGCTCAACTTGGTCTGGCCTCACTATTCTGGCAGCTGTATCGGGGCCTACAGGCATACACTGTAAAGCCTGACACCTGCTGGAACCGGAGAAAGGTGCAGATGTAACACATCCTCTCCCTTCAGCACCAGCTCTAGAGATGAGCGAACTTTTGAAAAATTCGATTCGACTGATTCGCCGAATTTATTCGCGACGAATCGCTATTAAAAACGGCTATTTCTGAGCCTCCTAGAGCCTCAATAGGGTTGTAAACCATTCTGCCTTGCTGTAACACGCACAGGATGCGTGCTGGGTTAGTTAAATAATACTTTGAATAAATATCACATGCAGATCAGAGGCATCGCTAATAGAATCGCAGAGCGGCACAATTGCAGAGAGTTGAAGTGGCATCACTATAAGGGGCAGGAGCCCAAACATTGCTTTAAAGAGACACTGGAGTTGGCAGCAGCAGGAGCCCAAAAATTGGATGAATCACACCCTGGAGTTGCAAGCAGCAGCAGGAGCCCAAACATTGGCTGAAAGAGACACTGGAGTTGGCAGCAGCAGGAGCCCAAAAATTGACTGACACACCCTGGAGTTTCAAGCAGCAGCAGCAGCAGGGGCCCAAACATAGCTTGAAAGAGACACTGGAGTTGGCTGCAGGAGCCCCAAGATTGGATGAATCACACCCTGCAGATGCAAGCAGCAGCAGCAGCAGGAGCCCAAATATTACTTTAAAGAGACACTGGATTTGGCAGCAGGAGCCCAAAATTGGATGAATCACACCCTGGAGTTGGCAGCAGCAGCAGCAGGAGCCCAAACATTACTTTAAAGAGACACTGGGGTTGGTTTCAGGAGCCCAAAAATTGGATGAATCACACCCTGGAGTTGGCAGCAGCAGCAGGAGCCCAAACATTACTTTAAAGAGACACTGGGGTTGGCTTCAGGAGGCCAAAAATTGGATGAATCACACCCTGGAGTTGGCAGCAGCAGCAGCAGCAGGAGCCCAAGCATTACTTTAAAGAGACACTGGGGTTGGCTTCAGGAGCCCAAAAATTGGATGATTCACACCCTGGAGTTGGCAGCAGCAGCAGCAGCAGGAGCCCAAATATTACTTTAAAGAGACACTGGAGTTGGCTTCAGGAGCCAAAAAATTGGATGAATCACACCCTGGAGTTGGCAGCAGCAGCAGCAGGAGCCCAAATATTACTTTAAAGAGACACTGGAGTTGGCTTCAGGAGCCCAAAAATTGGATGAATCACACCCTGGAGTTGGCAGCAGCAGCAGCAGGAGCCCAAATATTACTTTAAAGAGACACTGGAGTTGGCTTCAGGAGCCCAAAAATTGGATTAATCACACCCTGGTGTTGGCAGCAGCAGCAGGAGCCCAAACATTACTTTAAAGAGACACTGGGGTTGGCTTCAGGAGCCCAAAAATTGGATGAATCACACCCTGGAGTTGGCAGCAGCAGCAGCAGGAGCCCAAACATTACTTTAAAGAGACACTGGAGTTGGCTTCAGGAGCCCAAAAATTGGATAATTCACACCCTGGAGTTGGCAGCAGCAGCAGCAGGAGCCCAAATATTACTTTAAAAAGACACTGGAGTTGGCTTCAGGAGCCCAAAAAATGGATGATTCACACCCTGGAGTTGGCAGAAGCAGCAGCAGGAGCCCAAATATTACTTTAAAGAGACACTGGAGTTGGCTTCAGGTGCCCAAAAATTGGATTAATCACACCCTGGAGTTGGCAGCAGCAGCAGCAGGAGCTCAAACATTACTTTAAAGAGACACTGGGGTTGGCTTCAGGAGCCCAAAAATTGGATGAATCACACCCTGGAGTTGGCAGCAGCAGCAGCAGGAGCCCAAACATTACTTTAAAGAGACACTGGGGTTGGCTTCAGGAGCCCAAAAATTGGATGAATCACACCCAGGAGTTGGCAGCAGCAGCAGCAGGAGGCCAAACATTACTTTAAAGAGACACTGGGGTTGGCTTCAGGAGCCCAAAAATTGGATGAATCACACCCTGGAGTTGGCAGCAGCAGCAGCAGGAGCCCAAATATTACTTTAAAGATACAATGGAGTTGGCTTCAGGAGCCCAAAAATTGGATGATTCACACCCTGGAGTTGGCAGCAGCAGCAGCAGGAGCCCAAACATTACTTTAAAGAGACACTGGGGTTGGCTTCAGGAGCCCAAAAATTGGATGAATCACACCCTGTGGAGAGTCATGTGGAGAAAAAGTAGCTTAGTTAGTAATATCTACATAAAATTATGAATAAAAAAATGCAAAAGTATTGCCAAAGTGAAGTTTTGTTTGAGGGTGTGTTTCCACCTTTTAATTAAATTAGAAACAACAAGGTATCATTGCCTCTGACTAATTAGCCCTCCAAAATTCCTGGAATTTTTAATCTGGAATCATGTCTGATCCGTCTTATCCGAAGAATATTAATAAAAAGTAAGAGTAACGTAAAGGATTTTTTATCAATACTTACTTGTGGTCCGATGCGGAGGAATGTCTGTAACTGGAGAGCAGCGCCTTAAATCTGTTTTGCACGATCCATCTTTCTTTAGTGTTGGTCTGACCCCGTCATCTATCTACTGGAATAAAAATATACAGAACAACACAGAGCTATAATAGAGTCCACAGTGGTGCAGATCAGTTCACACGTGCTCCTCCCGGGTTAAACTATCCGTCACCAAGCAAACAAGCCTCTTACCAGATATTAAACAAAACCAGGCAAGTATAGGTGTAGTCACTTAGATTATTCCTTAGTTTCCACCATATTCCTTTCGACTCCTTCCCGGCAGGAATGTTTCCAGCAATTTAAAATCAGGGCATATATTTAGCAAGAGAGAATGACTCCCTCTTATTCCTGAGCTCTTAGAATAAGCATGGACTCCACGTTCAATGATCAAAGTGAAAGGCCATAGAAAATAAAAACGGAATATAGTGCAATATGTCTAAGATAAAAACTTAATTTTTAATAAAAGAATGCACTCACAAACAATTGTTAAAAATAGGCAGAATTGAAATACAGCTCCATAGTGATGGTAATTCTCACCGCACAGACATCCAAGGCAGCATGTATTCTTAATCCAGATAAAAAGACTGATTCCTCCAACGCGTTTCACCCTCAGGGGGCTTTTACTAGGATGGTCAGCCCAAAAATTGTATTCCATTTATAGTAGTCAAATTGATTAACGTGGCAGCCAAATACAGCTGTAGGACCCGGAAGTATTAAGGTCTATCAAAGCATAACATAAGCCATACTATACAATACTTTCTATTTAATTTTCCCAGGTTATGTTTTAAAACTCTTAGGGATCAATCGTCCCATAAATTCCCAAAAAAGAAGAAAGAGGAAAAGATAGAAAACTAACCTATGTATAGGTCCACCTCGGGGACTTTCTCCCGGCCCGGAAGGAAACGTACGCTCATTGTCGGGCTGTGGAACGCATAAGGGGCATTTACATCTGTCCCGCCGAAAAGGCACTCATGCAATGGCCCTTCCGCTTTGTGAAGCGCACAAACCTCAGGCTCCTGTCCGCCGCCACAAAGTGTTTCCGCGCTATGAAGCGCATAGAACCGGAGATACGTCAGATCCCATTAACCAATAGGAGACTCCACAGCCTCCGTCCGCCACCACTAAGTACTTCCGCGCTATGGAGCGCATAGAACCGGAACCACATCAGGCTCCGTTAGCCAGTAGGAGACTCCACAGTCTATGTCACTAAATCTGATGTCAACACGTCCTCAACCAAGCATGGACTGTTGACACATACGTTCCATACCTGGGCGTGCAACCAATATCTAGCGAGGATCGCTGAATATTCGCTGGATCGCGTCACAGCGTCACAGCGTCATCACGCAGCCCTGTACTGTTATCCCGCGCGCTCCAACCTTTGGAACGCACAGAACAGCTCTACAGGGGTAGCGTCACAGTGATGCCACGTGACCAGGAAGATGTTATCCTATGCGTTCCAAACCTTGGAGCGCATCAGGAAACCTAACCCTATCGGCCATAACATCTACAGAAAGCCAATTAAGCGTGCAAAAAGAAAGAGAATCACCTATAAATGTAGATGCTTCAATGTTAAAAAGATTATTAATCTACATTAACTCTCCAAATCGAAAAATATATAAGAAGTAATATGTATATAAACTAAATATATTAAATATAAAAAAGTGTATAATTGCATAGTGTGGAAGATATATGTGGACATTACTATAGTAATAAATATTAATGAGTACTGGTTCTATTGAAAAGGGGGGGAAAAAAAGGGGGGGGGGGACATACCCCTCACACACCCAGTATACTACAAGATATTAAGGTCACGTGGCATCACTGTGACGCTACCCCTGTAGAGCTGTTCTGTGCGTTCCAAAGGTTGGAGCGCGCGGGATAACAGTACAGGGCTGCGTGATGACGCTGTGACGCGATCCAGCGAATATTCAGCGATCCTCGCTAGATATTGGTTGCACGCCCAGGTATGGAACGTATGTGTCAACAGTCCATGCTTGGTTGAGGACGTGTTGACATCAGATTTAGTGACATAGACTGTGGAGTCTCCTACTGGCTAACGGAGCCTGATGTGGTTCCGGTTCTATGCGCTCCATAGCGCGGAAGTACTTAGTGGTGGCGGACGGAGGCTGTGGAGTCTCCTATTGGTTAATGGGATCTGACGTATCTCCGGTTCTATGCGCTTCATAGCGCGGAAACACTTTGTGGCGGCGGACAGGAGCCTGAGGTTTGTGCGCTTCACAAAGCGGAAGGGCCATTGCATGAGTGCCTTTTCGGCGGGACAGATGTAAATGCCCCTTATGCGTTCCACAGCCCGACAATGAGCGTACGTTTCCTTCCGGGCCGGGAGAAAGTCCCCGAGGTGGACCTATACATAGGTTAGTTTTCTATCTTTTCCTCTTTCTTCTTTTTTGGGAATTTATGGGACGATTGATCCCTAAGAGTTTTAAAACATAACCTGGGAAAATTAAATAGAAAGTATTGTATAGTATGGCTTATGTTATGCTTTGATAGACCTTAATACTTCCGGGTCCTACAGCTGTATTTGGCTGCCACGTTAATCAATTTGACTACTATAAATGGAATACAATTTTTGGGCTGACCATCCTAGTAAAAGCCCCCTGAGGGTGAAATGCGTTGGAGGAATCAGTCTTTTTATCTGGATTAAGAATACATGCTGCCTTGGATGTCTGTGCGGTGAGAATTACCATCACTATGGAGCTGTATTTCAATTCTGCCTATTTTTAACAATTGTTTGTGAGTGCATTCTTTTATTAAAAATTAAGTTTTTATCTTAGACATATTGCACTATATTCCGTTTTTATTTTCTATGGCCTTTCACTTTGATCATTGAACGTGGAGTCCATGCTTATTCTAAGAGCTCAGGAATAAGAGGGAGTCATTCTCTCTTGCTAAATATATGCCCTGATTTTAAATTGCTGGAAACATTCCTGCCGGGAAGGAGTCGAAAGGAATATGGTGGAAACTAAGGAATAATCTAAGTGACTACACCTATACTTGCCTGGTTTTGTTTAATATCTGGTAAGAGGCTTGTTTGCTTGGTGACGGATAGTTTAACCCGGGAGGAGCACGTGTGAACTGATCTGCACCACTGTGGACTCTATTATAGCTCTGTGTTGTTCTGTATATTTTTAATTGCTAATTGTGGTAGGAAGTGGAATCCTAATTTTTTACACGTTGAGCTATTCTTTCCTTTTTAATCTTAACTGATTTCTGGGCAGCGCGGTATTATCTGTATATCTGTATCTACTGGAATACATCAGGCATTGTTGGGAGGAAAGCTTGGCTGATCCATGCGCCATTCATTTCCACGCAGGGCAGTCTCTGAAAAAAAAAAGTATGTATAAACCAGGGTCTTTTTCATATAAAAACAAATGGTTATTTTTGCTATTAAACCATATGTTCCACAGCTTTACCAGTCATTGTGTCAGCCAATGAAGCAACTTTGTCTGGAAGTGCTGCAAAAGCAGTCCACTGCATCACAAGTGGCATCTGACACCCCCAGTCAACTGTCTGTTGTCTGTCTGTTATGCTTTGGGTTCAGCTCCACTATCCATTGATGAAGATCTGATAATCATAAAATTCAGCAGCTACTGCCCAGCCAAGAAGTGGAGGAGACACTCGCCTCTTCTTCCACTAGCCGGCAATTAGTGATGAGGAGAGTGTCGTGGGAGGAGGTGTTGCAAGCCGAGGTAGTGGAAGAGGGTCCCTGGAGTCTGCGGTGGTGGCGGCAGCAGCAGCAGTGAATTATTGGGGACTGTTGATAGGAAAAATCAGCTACTCAGCGATGTGTCAGTTTTTCATGTTGCTTCCACAATCCTGTGGAGAAAAAGTAGGTTAGTTAGTGTATATACATAAAATTATGAATAGACAAATGCAATAGTATTGCCAAAGTGAAGTTTTGTTTGAGGGTGTGTTTCCACCTTGTAATTAAATCAGAAACAACTAGCTATCATTTGCCTCTGAATAATTAGCCCTCAAAAATTCTTGGAATTTTTAATCTTGATGTCTGAGGGATTTCTCCTCTCAGACAGCGTCACCATAAGTCCAGCCTGCTGCATTACCCAGTGGTGGACCTTTCAGAGAACTGATGGCTTGTGCCGAGCCGAGGTGGAGAGTCCCATGGCATGGTTGTTGAACAGAAGGTGGGCCAGTCCTTTAGCCTGTCAGTGTGTACCAAAGTGCACAGTGTTGTCTACGTCTGGAGCTGTAACTATGGACTCATGGTGGACAATATATATCCTTTTAGGCCCCCTTGGTGATTGTGGTTTCACGCTGTTCTTCACATGGTTTTCCTTGACCAACAGAGTCACACATGGGAGGAACTACTAAAAATGAGAACTCAATCCATGAAAGCATTGCTTAATCCACGAAAACTGCAAATTTGGACCCATGGTGACTGATACTTGGAAGAAAATCTTGTTTGCGCTGCGACAAGGAAGCCAGAGTCATGCGTCCTGACATGGCACACGTGTTCAGTCTAGTTCTGAAGTCTTGCCCCCATCTGAAAGACATCCGAACAACAGGAAAGAAAGTTAGCATGCACTTCTGGCACTCCTACACCACCAAGCACAACCTTATTGAGCCTCAGCGTCACAACGGTGTACCCCAACATAGTCTGATTTGCGATGTTTCCACCCGTTGGAATTCCACCCTCCATATGCAGGATCCACTATAGCAGTGGTCCCCAACCCTGTCCTCAAGGCCCACCAACAGGCCAGGTTTTGCAGATCTCCACAAAGATGCACAGGTGGAGTAATTAGTGCAGCTGCAGAGCAATAGAGCTGGCTATTTGGAGATCCAAAAAACATGACATGTTGGTGGGCCTTGAGGACAGGGTTGAGGACCACTGCACTATAGGAACAGAGAAAAGCCATCACGGATTTCTGGATGATCCAAACGGATAGGGGGACACCCCTGTGTAAATTCAATGTAAACCATTGGCAGCTCATACGTGACACCGACCGTTTGCTCAGGCCCTTTAAGGAAGCTACTTTATTAGTCAGTTGCCAGGACTATGAGATGAACGATGAGATTCCACTGCTTCATGTACTACAACACATGTTGGAAACCATGGCTGGTCAGGGCACTGGAGACATGGCACATACATTTCACAGCCACATGAAGCCTGTGGGGGCTGAAGTGGAGGAGGAGGAGGGGGTGGGGCACAGCAAACCACAGTTTAGGTTTCACAAAATGACCATTTTATCTAGTCATCTGACAGGAGAAGAGGAGCAGGAGCAGCCACAGGAGCTAGAGGGTTGTGAGGAAGGCGAGACAGAGGACCCAGACACACCGTGGCAGTTTACAGTGGAGATGGAGACAGGTAGTCCCTCCGAGTCACTTGCACAAATGGCACGATGCATGCTCACATGCTTGCGTACTAGTGAGCGCAGAATTGTCTCCATTTGTCAGCGGGAAGACTTCTGGCTCTCCAACTTATTGGACCCTCGCTTCCGGCACAAAATGGGGGCATTTTTTACGCCCACTGAGAGGGAGGAAAAACTGACCTACTACAGAGACATCCCACGTAGTCAGTTGGGCGATGTCTATCTGTGCCATGGCCCATACTCCCGCAGGTCTGACTCGGGGGGACCTCTGCGATCACCTTCCACTGCCATGGCTGCTGGGGGGGTGGAAGGAGCAGCAGCAGCAGCAGCAGCTCCATCAGCAGCAGCCTCAGTCTTCAGTCGCTAGTGAGTAGCTTTCTACACCCGCATAGTGAGTCTACTCATGAGCAGCAGGAAGACCTGGAGCTGGACCTCAAACAGCAGGTCATGTCATACCTTGACATGACCATGCCAACACACCTTCAGGATCCACTGGATTTGCTGGGAAGCCAAACTTGACTTGTGTCCGCAACTAGCAGAGTTTGCCCTGGAAAAGCTGTACTGGCCGGACAGTAGTTGATTTAGATGGCAACTGGGCTGCTCTATATAATGAAGCAAAATGGCAAATTTACCTCACAATATAAGCTATTGCCCCTCAGATTTACACAGGGCCTGCTCTATATAACGAAGCAAAATGGCAAATTTACCTCACTATATAAGCTATTGCCCCTCAGATTTACACAGGGGCTGCTCTATATTATGCTGCAAAATGGCAAATTTACCTCACAATATAAGCTATTGCCCCTCAGATTTACACAGGGCCTGCTCTATATAACGAAGCAAAATGGCAAATTTACCTCACTATATAAGCTATTGCCCCTCAGATTTACACATGGGCTGCTCTATATTATGCTGCAAAATGGCAAATTTACCTCACAATATAAGCTATTGCCCCTCAGATTTACCCAGGGCCTGCTCCATATAATGGTGCAAAACCATGAATTTACCTCATAATATAAACTATTGCCCCTCAGATTTACACAGGGCCTGCTCTATATAA
Source organism: Gastrophryne carolinensis (assembly GCA_027917425.1). Classification (NCBI taxonomy): domain Eukaryota; kingdom Metazoa; phylum Chordata; class Amphibia; order Anura; family Microhylidae; genus Gastrophryne; species Gastrophryne carolinensis. The sequence continues at coordinate 509,530,622 of CM051234.1, forward strand.
TGAAGCAAAATGGCAAATTTACCTCACTATATAAGATATTGCCCCTCAGATTTACACAGGGGCTGCTCTATATTATGCTGCAAAATGGCAAATTTACCTCACAATATAAGCTATTGCCCCTCAGATTTACACAGGGCCTGCTCTATATAACGAAGCAAAATGGCAAATTTACCTCACTATATAAGCTATTGCCCCTCAGATTTACACATGGGCTGCTCTATATTATGCTGCCAAATGGCAAATTTACCTCACAATATAAGCTATTGCCCCTCAGATTTACACAGGGCCTGCTCTATATAACGAAACAAAATGGCAAATTTACCTCACTATATAAGCTATTGCCCCTCAGATTTACACAGGGGCTGCTCTATATTATGCTGCAAAATGGCAAATTTACCTCACAATATAAGCTATTACAGCTCTATATAAATAAAAATAAATAAATAAAAAAAGGGCCTGTAGAAGCTTATTTAGTATAACAGATAGGGTGACATGTGCTGGTTTGGGATGCCCATATGGGCTAGTGTTTTTGCAGCAGTACAAAAACCAATGCAAAATGCAATAGCTTAATAAAGCTGATGCTGATCAACGCTTATTTAGTATAACAGATGGGGTGCAACATGCAGGTTTGGGATGCCCTGCGGCCTGGTGTATTTAAAGCAGACCAAAACCAATTCAAAATGCAATAACTTAATAAAGCTGAGGCTGTAGATGCTTATTTAGTATAAACAGGTAGGGTGCAAGGTGCAGCTTTGGGGTGCCCTGCGGCCTGGTTAAATGAAAGCAGTCAAAAAGGAAGTGCAAACTGAAGTAGCTTAATGAAGCTGATGCTGATCAACGCTTATGTTGTATACCAGATAGGGTGCAAGGTGCAGCTTTGGGGTGCCCTGCGGCCTGGTTTATTAAAAGCAGTCAAAAACAAGTGCAAACTGAAGTAGCTTAATAAAGCAGCTGATGCTGATCAACGTTTATGTTGTATAACAGATAGGGTTAAAATAGCATGTGCCTTGGGATGCCCATGTGGCCTGGTATATTTCAAGCTGAACAAAAAGTAACAATAATCCAAGTATGAGAAATGCTTGTGCTTAACATATAGGGTTAATCAGCATGTGCCTTTGGATGCCCGTGTGGCCTGGTATATTTCAAGCTGAACAAAAAGTAACAATAATCCAAGTATGAGAAATAATTTTGACCTTCTTTACAGCGCCATACTTTGAAAAAAAAAACTTAATTTCATGCCGATCAATCCAAAGGTCAATGCCCCTAACAAAAATAGTGTTCGGCATAAGTTTTCCTTCTGGAAGGACGTAACCTTTAGTTTACATGGTTGGGGTAGGTTATCTTACAAATTGGGATACCCCAGGCAGCAGTGTCATTGAAAGAGACAGATTGTAATGCAGGCCATATGCAAGCAGAGAAACTCAGGCTGCAACAGGCCTATTTAGTTTCCATGGTTGGGGTAGGTTATCTTACAAATTGGGATACCCCACTGTATATGAAACCGAATATAAATGCACACCCAAAAGTGGACAATCAGCCTCCAAGAGGCCTGCTTAGTTTAAATAAGAGAGCTGCTTAGTGTAAATAAGAGGCCTGCTTAGTTTAAATAAGAGAGCTGCTTAGTGTAAATAAGAGAGGTAGGTTATGTTATGTTACAGAATGGGATGCCCCCACAGCAGACCTGAGATCAGTATATATGCACAGCAACAGTGGATAAGCAGGCTCCAACAGGCCAAATTACTTTAAATAAGTGTGCAGCTTAGAGTAAATACAGAGGCTAATGGGATGTTACAGAATGGGATGCCCCAAAGCTGATTTGAGATCAGTATATATGCACACAGCAACAGTGTCTAAACAGGCTCATATAGCCCAAATTACTTTAAATAACTGTGCAGCTTACAGTAAATGCAGAGGCTAATGGGATGTTACAGAATGGGATGCCCCAACAGGAGTGCACCTGGCAGCAGTACTACTATGCACAGCAAAAGTGTCTTTATCAGGGCACATTTCTATTAGAATAAGTGCAAATGGCTATGGTATTAAATAGAGGCTTGTGTAGTCAGAGAATGAGAGCCAGGAGTGCACCTGTGAGCAGTAATACTATGCACAGCAAGTGTGTTTATCAGGCCAAATTTCTATTAGAATAAGTGCAAATGGTTATGGTATTAAATAGAGGCTGGTGTAGTCACAGAATGGGATGCCACAAAAACCAGAGAGCACCTGGCAGCAGTGAGACTATGCACAGCAAAAGTGTCTTTATCAGGCCTAATTTCTATTAGAATAAGTGCAAATGGTTATGGTATTAAATAGAGGCTGGTGTAGTCACAGAATGGGATGCCACAAAAACCAGAGAGCACCTGGCAGGCAGCAGTAAGACTATGCACAGCAAAAGTGACTTTATCAGGCCTAATTTCTATTAGAATAAGTGCAAATGGTTATGGTATTAAATAGAGGCTGGTGTAGTCACAGAATGGGATGCCCCAACCAGAGAGCACCTGGGAGCAGTACTATGCACAGCAAAAGTGTCTTTATCAGGCCAAATTACTTTTAGAATAAGTGCAAAGGGTTATAGTAAATAGAGGCTGGTGTAGTCACAGAATGGGATGCCCCAACCGGAGAGCACCTGGGAGCAGTACTATGCACAGCAAAAGTGTCTATATCAGGCCAAATTACTTTTAGAAAAAGTGCAAAGGGTTATAGTAAATAGAGGCTGGTGTAGTTACAGAATGGGATGCCCCAACCGGAGAGCACCTGGGAGCAGTACTATGCACAGCAAAAGTGTCTTTATCAGGCCAAATTACTTTTAGAATAAGTGCAAAGGGTTATAGTTAATAGAGGCTGGTGTAGTCACAGAATGGGATGCCCCAACCAGAGAGCACCTGGGAGCAGTACTATGCACAGCAAAAGTGTCTTTATCAGGCCTAATTTCTAATAGAATAAGTGCAAATGGTTATGGTATTAAATAGAGGCTGGTGTAGTCACAGAATGGGATGCCCCAACCAGAGAGCACCTGGGAGCAGTACTATGCACAGCAAAAATGTCTTTATCAGGCCAAATTACTTTTAGAATAAGTGCAAAGGGTTATAGTAAATAGAGGCTGGTGTAGTCACAGAATGGGATGCCCCAAAAACCATAGAGCACTTGGTAGGCAGCAGTAAGACTATGCACAGCAAAAGTGTCTTTATCAGGACTAATTTCTATTAGAATAAGTGCAAATGGTTATGGTATTAAATAGAGGCTGGTGTAGTCACAGAATGGGATGCCACAAAAACCAGAGAGCACCTGGCAGGCAGCAGTAAGACTATGCACAGCAAAAGTGTCTTTATCAGGCCTAAATTTCTATTAGAATAAGTGCAAATGGTTATGGTATTAAATAGAGGCTGGTGTAGTCACAGAATGGGATGCCACAAAAACCAGAGAGCACCTGGCAGGCAGCAGTAAGACTATGCACAGCAAAAGTGTCTTTATCAGGCCTAATTTCTATTAGAATAAGTGCAAATGGTTATGGTATTAAATAGAGGCTGGTGTAGTCACAGAATGGGATGCCCCAAAAACCAGAGAGCACCTGGCAGGCAGCAGTAAGACTATGCACAGCAAAAGTGTCTTTATTAGGCCTAATTTCTATTAGAATAAGTGCAAATGGTTATGGTATTAAATAGAGGCTGGTGTAGTCACAGAATGGGAAGCCACAAAAACCAGAGAGCACCTGGCAGGCAGCAGTAAGACTATGCACAGCAAAAGTGTCTTTATCAGGCCTAATTTCTATTAGAATAAGTGCAAATGGTTATGGTATTAAATAGAGGCTGGTGTAGTCACAGAATGGCATGCCACAAAAACCAGAGAGCACCTGGCAGGCAGCAGTAAGACTATGCACAGCAAAAGTGTCTTTATCAGGCCTAATTTCCATTAGAATAAGTGCAAATGGTTATGGTATTAAATAGAGGCTGGTGTAGTCACAGAATGGGATGCCTCACAGCAGACTTAAGATCAGTTCAGTATATATGCACAGTTAGTGTATAAGCAGCCTGAAAACGCTAACAAAGCCAGTCAGCCAGCCAGTAACACTCAGGCTGGATGAAAAAAAAAAAAATCTCCCTGTGACTGCCTCCGATTTTTCCTAACTTTCCCTGTTTTTCACTGACTTTCTGTCTGTCTCCTGCCTGTCTCCTGCCTGTCTCCAGCCTGTCCCTGTCTGTCCCTGCCTGTCTAACTGTCTCTCTCCCTGCCTACAGCAGCGTCCTGTCTCTCACGAATGCAATAGAGAAATGAGGAAAAGCAAGATGGCCGCCGGCCTTAAATAGCGCTGTGACGTCACCGGGCTTGCTGGCTGCTGACAGGCTGCATGTGACTGTCCCAGCATACACTGCCCCAGCTTACATGTCTGGACATGTCCCGTCCGCCATCTTAGAATGCCTGTAATGTAAATGAATGGATGTTAAAGGAAAACTTTGAGCGATCGAATCGCGGGGAAATTCTGATTCGATCCGAATCGAATTTTTCATGAAATTCGGATCGAATCCGGGTTCGTCCGGATCGATTCGCTCATCCCTAACTAGCTCCATCACCAGCAGCAGCAGCACCTAATTTCCTATATTTGCCAATTTCTTCATTTTAGAAGTTACTGAAAGTGGCCTGTCCCCCTCAGTATATCAGCCACCTGTCTCTGTGGCCTGTAGAGGGCAATTAGCAGATGTTTTTCTCTCCCCCTCAGTATATGAGCAGCCTGTCCCTGGAAGTGGCTTGAAGAGGACAATTAGAAGAGATTCCTTTGTCCCTATTTGTGCCTCAGTAGGTGAGGCAGGTGACAATGGAAGGGCAATGAGATTGACAGTTGGCCTTGGAAACTGACCCCCCCTTACTCAACAAGTCAATAAAGTAGCTATTCTCGATTTTTTTAGTTTTCTGTTATTATTTTGAGTACTTTCCCCAGCCATTTTTGTGCACGGCAATTGCCCTGGTGCTACCCCCAAATTGGCCTCTCTGGTTCCTAGTCTGACACCTGTGAATTTTTTTTTATTCAGATTTTTATTTATTTTTGTATGTATTTAATGTTGTTGTTTTCTGTATGTTATTCTTTTGAGTACTTTCCCTACCCCGTTTTGTGCAGGACAATTTCCCTGCTGTTACCCACTGATTTGGCCACTGTCACCTTTTATTTATGTATGTATTTTTTTAATTTGTTTTTAATTTGTCTTCTGTTATTGTTTTGAGTGAATGACAATCACCATGGTGTTCCCCTCAATTTGTAGCCCTCTAGCCCTTGCTACCCCCATTTTACAACCATTTTGGTCCCCCCAAATTTGACTTCAATGGGGTTTGGGTCGAATTAAGGGCACTGACCCTGAACATCAGTGGGTTTGTTATTTGTGCAAAGTAATCCTGTTGGCAAAAGGGTTTCTAGAGACCAGGCATCTCAAATTGGGGGAGGACCAGAGTTATTCCTGAATGGTCAAGATAATTTTCAGATCTTATCGATTCCAGGATGGATAAAGGAGACTTCACAGACTTTATCAATGACAGCGTTTGAACAGTTCATGCATACCTCATAAATTACAAAAACAGTGCAAGTAAACTAAGATCTCATCAATTAAAGACAGACAGAGGACCAGATATCACAAGTTACAGACAGATATAGAAAAAAAGAACCCAATATCAGTAATATCAGTAGCTTACCTTTCATTCAGTGACTTTAGTGCTGTTCCTTTTTCTCTGTCTGAATAAAATCCCTTCCTCATTCAGATTTGAGTCCCCACCTGACCTGGTCCATCAATCAGCCTTCAGTAGACCAAGAACGGAAACCCCCCCACTCCCTGCCCAGACTTCCTGATTTGCTGCCTCTCTCTGCAGCTCGGAAACCCTACCCTCCTCTCTCTTCTCTCATCTCTCCTCGTACACTCATCACACTGGGCTTATATCACATTGCTGTTGCCACACACACTGTTACTCTTCATTTTTCAATGAATCTCCAATGCTCTAATACTTTTAAAGATAACTTAGGAACTACTTTTTGAAAAGGGATTGACTTTGTGCAACGTGTAGCCCAAAACAATGGGAAAACAATTATGCCTATAGTATAACTTTAAAGGTTAACTTTGTGCACCTTCTTTCAGACTTTAGACCATCTCCAACAGCGTCACAGACAAAAAAAAAAAAGTTTTCACCATGATTAACATCTAGGGTCTTTGGATGGATGAGCTGTACATACTAGGGGCATCTCTACCAGCGTACTGTTTGGGGGGTAAACAGGATTATTTGGAGAGTAGATAGTATGTTTTGCTCCGGGAGGGGAGGCAGTATCACCTGCTCACCTCTGTCAGATTATTTTTTAGAGAGATGTTGGTTTTGTCCTGGGGGGCACCATCCTGCAATCTTGGGCCAGATTCCAACATGAGCCAATTCCTGGTTGGAAGTGGACCTAATCCTACCCCATCTTATTGAAAACTAAAATAAATGTTTTGGCTGAAGTTAAGTTTTACCACTTTCAGTAGCTGCCGTTTAAATCCACTCATAAATCTGCTTCTCTTTGTTTTTGTAAACTTTAGTAATTTATTTTCTTGGAAAATACACAAATAAATAACAAAAGAAAAGAGTTTAATGGTTAAGATTGATATTCAGTATGGCAAGATGCATTTCGCAGGTTTATTTGATCAACAGCTGCTGCTGTACTCAATTTAGTGGAACCTTTTAATAGGCAGAGAAATAAATCAGACACCGACTTAGAATGACAGGCAACACACTACAATCCACACAAGCAGGCTTCAGCAATAACACTATTTTATCTTTAGCTTTTACTAATAGTTCCATTTTGTAGGTGTGGAGACACAGGTCAGAGTTTAGACTATCATCTACTTACTTACATGGACCCAATGACAAATTGATTGTAAAAATATGTTTTTTTTTGTTAAATAAGGCTCACCAACTTGAATTCAATGTTATCTTAGGTTACAGAAAAATGCAAGCTGATTGATCTATCAACATTAATGTTCCATTTACCAGATTAACTAGGATGTGTGCAGAATAATTTACAGAGAATCATTAACTTAATGGTAGAGGCTTTATATAAACTGCTTAGCCCGTCTACAGGAAAATTGGTTTAATAAATCTGTATAAAAATCACAGATGACTCACTGAGAAAGCGACGAAAATGTCTGTAGAAGAATTGTTTGACAAGCTGGAGCGGAGCAAAGAAACATGGCCGATCAAAAAGGTCAGACAGATTACAAGAAATAGAGCCATGGTTGCATATGCTTTTATTAATTATGGTATGTCCCTCTGCTGGGCCAGAGGCGGAGATGTGAGAAGGACCGAAGGTTCCAGTGACACTTGGTTTTGAGGTGTGGTATGGGGTAAGTGCACTAACTCTTTACTAGATCTTCCAGAGATGACTCTGAGTTGCAAAACAAAGGTATTGTTTACTCTCAGGAGTCAGCATACACTTCAGCAAATGTTAAAGTCGCACTTCAGTCAAAAATAAAAAAAACAATATACTCACCTGTACCAGAGTCGCAGAGTTGATTCTGACGGAGGAGGAGGGAGAGGCGTCCAGCGCGTGTCAAACCTACCCAGCGGCCGCATCCCCGCTATCCATTTAGCAGGTCGCATGCCCACACCAGGCATTTGTGAATGGCCAGTGCGGGCCCGCTTCCAATTAAATGGTAGCGGGGGATGTGGCCACCAGCTTGCTCAGATCCGCTCGCTTTATATGAGCTCTTGGATGAAGGGGCAGGAGCGAGCACATTGACTGGACAAGAGGCTGTGCATGCAGGACTGAGGAGAAGTGAATTAGATTGGGCGACTTGGGGGGGTTAACACAGCGGGACATCCCCCATCGGGGGGCCCGGAGGGCAAAGACCAGAACCCAGGGGTTTTGGTCCACTTTAAACACATCATCTGCTCGAGTACCTGACTAATATTGGTATTCATTTATCTGTTTTAGATCCTAACTTTTGTTTTACTTCACCCTGACCAGTGGGGTAGGAAACCACGGAACTCGTGGATGCTTGGTGACGCCACTCCGCTGAACCAGACTTGCAATTCCTTGGACATCGAAGTGTTGGTTTCACTTTTTCTTTTTATCCTTTTTTTAGCTCAGAAGTATTTCACTTTGAATTCACATATATTTGTATATTAGGCTCGATTCAGAGAGACAAAAAAAACTTCCGTTTTAGTTCCGATCTGTTTTTTTGGGAAATGTTTCCGTTCTCGTATGAGTGTACGAGCAATTCTGTGCATGCATTGAAAACCTTCTGTAAAGTTTCCGTCCGTTCGTATGGCAGATTACGAATGCGAGGATGTCATTTTCCATCCAGACTTTTCCATTTCATTTTCACATGTTACAACGTAGGCTTTAGTTTTTGCCCTTTTCCCATCGTATCCAACGAACCCTTTACGTTTCCCGTTTCTGTTTCCCTTTTTCAATAAATAATCGTCCAGATGGAAATCCTTACGATCGTGCGCATGCGCACTACAAACTTCACTCATTAAAGTGCTCGCCTACATATTTGCCACCCTCACTTCTACTACAATGTTTAGCTAAATCACTTAGCACTGTCCTCCATCTACCCTTTTGAACCCTTAAAGCTCACCCCAACCACTTCTCGGTTAGGTTCTTCTTCCATTTTAGCTCCTTAAAACTTACCCAAATCACTTTTTGGTCATGTGAATATTCATCTTTAAATATTTCTGGGTCCATTAGTTTTGTGTTAATGTATTTTGTAAATGAAATGGCAATGTAACATTTTTTTTTTTATTCCATCATAAAATATAAAATATAAAATGTAAAGTTATGAAAATTTTAAATATTTACAACTATAAAAAACAAAATACATAGCAATGGCAGGCCACTGAACATTATTCTTCATCTGTGGTCCCCAATGAGTTGTGCAGCTCCTGCATCTCGCCCCCCAACTGAAGGACCCTGACACTCAGTTGTGCCACTCTGGCACGTGTGGTCCCTGTTAAAAAACGTAAATTAAAATATTGGGATAACCTTGTTGGGGTCATACTGCAGTGCCCCCCCCGTATGGTCCAAACACCTAAATCTGGACTTCAAAAGCCAGAAGGCCCTCGCCACGGGCCGAGTTTTGCATAGTGCCCGATTAGAGAACCCCTGGCCCGCATTCTGCAGGCAAAGCACGGGCATCAGGAGCAAGGGCGAGTGGCACATCATGCAGTTCCTGCAACCAAATATAAAATAATTACACAAAGCAAAGGTAACCAACTAAAACAATAACTCTTACAACAAATTAAGATTCAAGTTCAACAATCCAAATATAATTCACAAAGGACATAAGTCTAAAAAAATATAGCAATTATATGGATGTGTGGAAAAATAAATGTTTACATGCTAAGGACTAATTTAGGTCAGCATTAAAATGCATCTATAAGGCATACATGAAATGTATTGATTCAGGTATGCATTGCTATACAATTTATGGCCTCGGCCATGCTGATACATGCAATGCCTTGGTGCTAAAGGCACGCAGACTCCTCCACATAGCCGCAAAACATGTTCAACAATAGCAATCCGAGCCCTCAAAGGTCCCGTAAGTGGATCGGAAATGAAACGGATTTATAGGGTGGTGGTCCGTCGGAAATCAGCTCTCCGAATAAGACGGAAACCCATCCCAACAACGGAAGTTATCTGAACGAAAGAAAAATTTCCGATTTTGTTTTGAAAATGATCCGAACTAACGGAAATGTTCCGATTTGCTTCCGTTCATCGAAAGCGCTTTCCCGAACGTTCGTTCGAAGGAAAAATGAACGAAAAAAGCAAAAAAATGACAAACACCCACCCAAACTTTCACAGACAGCTACGGAAGTCCGGATGAATGTGTCTCTGAATCGAGCCTATTGTCTGATCAGATTTTGCGCAGTTAATGAATTTATACATAGGGAATTGCTATTATCATGTGGTGTAATTTTGGGGCATTTATGGGTCAAATTCGGGACCCGAACTAAACTTTTGTTAACAGGTTGGCCAAACTTGCCAAACTCAAATTTATAGGCCTGTGTCTTAACAGAAATGGAAATAGTAATAATACATAATGATTTGTTTTCAAAGGCTGCCCGCGGCTAGTGGTAGAGAGTTTGTGTGGCAAAGCTGTTAAATGAGGTGTATAGTGAAATTGTGTAATATTAAAAATCAATATAAGCATATCGGCTAATCAGAGGATGGGTCACTTCTACACCTGGACTGAATATAACTTTCCCAAGCTTGTAGTTTTCTGGGGTGACAGGTTTGAGTGTATCAGCCTGTCACACCTGATTTACTTTTCCTTCCATTAACAGACAGAAACAAGCCTGTCAGGATATTTCTTGACCCCTCCTCCTGCCATCTAGCATATTTATTTGAATTTCATTGAGACATTTTTTTGCTATAGTGCTCCTTTAATTAAATGCATGGCACATGTTAGAAACTGTTCTAGTTCCTATAGGTCTTTGTTAGTTGGGCCCTTAGTACTCTACCAGAAGGTAGTAATTGAAAGGACCTATGGCCTGGGTGTCATTGATTGCTCATTATGCCCTTGGCCCATTTCAAGACCCTGCAGCTGTAGAGGAATCAATTGAGGGCGAAGGGCAATTCAAATATTTTACTGGTGATCCTCACAATCATTTGTGTCTTTTATTTATCCCATAAGGATGTGTTGCCATATGAGACAATTATGCATAATACCAACTCTTTAGCAGATTAGAACATCCAGAGAGTACCTCTTGATAATCACAGTTTTTCACCTTTTTTCTGTAGATGGGCCGATTTATCCCAGGTATGTTCTTTTGTTACAGTGAAGCCTAGAAAGGTGTCCTTGACACTCTTTACTTCCTCACCGTTGATGTGGATTAGTGAAATGCTGATCAGTTCCTATTGGGTTTTGCTTGTAGTCTATTGTAAGCTCCACTGTTTTTGTAATGTTCATCACCAGGCAATTTTCTAGGCACCAAGTACTGAATTTTCCCACTTTGTGCCCATGAGCAAAAGCTCGCCTGTATCCTCAGGCATCTATACCAGAACCTTACTTACACACTAATTCATTTGGAAAAGAACATGACATTTATGAAACTTTCTGTTCAAGAACATGCACATCTAATCCATATCCCCAGTTATCTTTACCAGACAATTGCATCTGCATATATATTCATCTGTACTCGAACCTGACCCTATTTGCTATCAACTATTCCAGGGGGCATAATTTGATTTGAACATATTTATCTGTACCAGAGCCTGACTCACTTCCCTTTTCATCTGTATAAGAATCTGACAGACATTCCCAATTAGCTTTACCAGGCACCTCTAGCCTTGCCCTGAAACTACCCTGAACAATTTATATGGCCCAACCTGGCCCATAGACCATTTTTTCTGATTTTAGAATTACAATAGCCCATTTATGTTGCCCATAATCTACCCCCAGTCCAAAATTTCTACCAGGGCTTGATGCCAAGCCTGATTTATCTGTACATGCAATATATAATACCACCTGACCTCAAGCATGGTGAGTAAAGATTTATTTTACTGTAGTACTGGTGCAGACAGTGGTCTTGAATACTGTGTCAGCAGACTTTTTTTTAGCTAGCCAGAGTGTAAACTATGTCAGCAGAATTTTAAACTTGTGAGAGGAGGTTTCAGGTATACTAATGTATTAGATGTAACCCTAAAAGCCATATCTTATATAAATAAATATGCTGCCAAACCTAGAACATTAACTTCAGTTTTCATGATCAAGGCACTTGATAAACCTACCACTTGCTCAAGGAGGCGCTGATAAGTCCTTGGATTTGCGCTCCAAATGGGTTTACTATCATAGTTGTGTATTACAAAATACATCTGGATAAATTGAAAAGTTGATTCAAGGTATTAATTCAAATGTCTTGCCCCTACACCCAGAACAAAAAAGGTGACCTGGGCTTGTTGGATTATTCTCTGTATTTACCTAATCTGAATGTAATTCCTTGTCTGATGCAATTGTCATCGATATTCACAGTCATCGATATCCAAAGGAAATACGTAGCATACATGAAAATTTTGTTTTTTTATCTCAAATGTTTGTGTTCAAAGCTAAAGACTTATAGGTGCCTCCTCATATCTACCTCCCTATTATTTTAGGGAGCAAGGCTGACTTTGTTTTGTGCTACACCACCAAACAACTTTGCTTCAATGTCCTTTTTATATTTGAACTGTTCCACTCCCTTTATTACTTTGTGAAGGGTCACTGAATTTAATAGTGCTATCTAAAACAGTAATAATAAAAAGAGCAGGCTCTTTGTAGGTATTTGAACAATTGCAACAAGTAAAATCTTTGGCTGTGTTTTTTACTGCAGTTCACTACAGTCAACTTTATATTAAAACTTTATATTAACCCCACACAATCTAAGTCATATATTGCAGTATATGAAACTATCAGTAAGAATAAGATATAAGAATAATATAGTCGTGGTGGATGATAACAGCAAAGAGAGGATTGTCTTCTATTTATCAATAGATGGAGTCCATTTACCTGAACCCATATGCATCCTAATTTATGTATACTATTAATATTCTTTAAAAAGCACAACACAACAGAGCATCCTAAAGACATAAATGAAAAAACTCTGCATTGCAATAACACCTTCGACTTATCGAAGTTCTAAATTTGTCCAAGGTGGAGAATGTTAAAGGTCTGGCTGCAGTTCAGCAGCAGATGAGCTGAGTCTTAAAACATTTTCTGACAGAGGTCATACAAAGGTTGGATGTGCAATTCTGAGATAATATAACTGCACTAGTGTGCATCTCATTGCTATACCGCGGGCAATGTTCCCTATCACCTATAATGTCTCTTCTCCTAAGTGAAAATGACATTTTACAATGAACAGGACACCAATGCTGTGTAAAACGTAAGCACCCAATTTTGTATTTCATGGACAGTCCTGCTTTAACTGGTCATCTTACCATCTTACACCTCTACTGTCTTTCATAAATCCTCATAATTTACATTACACATTACACACTGTAAGGATTGAAAGAGAATCATGGAGAATTACCTTTTCTGGGCAGAGATTCAGTCAGACTTGAAAGGGATGCCCCTGCGCTAGGGCAGAAGGGCAGTATGGCTGCCATGCGTCAAGCCTGGGAACGTCGGGGGAATGGAGGAAAAGAGGTTAGTAGGGGGGGTGGGGCAAAAGGGGACAGGACGTGACGGCCAGGAAGGGGAGGTAAGTAGGGAGGGGGTATTTATGTTCCCCCTCTTTTCCGGTGACCAGAACAAGAAGTACCAGGCTTCTTGCTCTGTAACAGGTATGGAGTCGCTATTGGAAAGGGTGCGTGAGGAGGCGGCGGGGGGAGGACTGGCTGCGCGGGGTGATGGGCTGCTTACCTACTCTGCCGGCCTTGTCTCCTTCCCTGTTGCTGTCATCGACCCAACGCCCGCGGCGCGCCCGGCGGGCAGCCACTCGCCTCAGCCCGTCCCCTCCTTGGGTGGTGAGGGGCACTCCTCATCCTGCTTCTTCGCCGGCTGCCCGGCGTAGTATGAGAAGCCTGGCAGCTTCATCAAAAATCACGAGGAGCCAGGCAGGAGCTGCTGCTGCTAGCGCCGCCCAGCTAGTGGGAGGTCGGTATGACCTCAGTTCTGCACAGGCAGGGGAGGCTCAGTCCCCTGTCATTCTGCAGCCTGTGCACCAAGTGCAACAGGCTGCTAACACAGTAGGTGGGGGTCACACCCCGGACCCCCACTCAAACACCACACTTTCCCCTGCCTCCACCATTTTCTGCGGGCGGTAGGGGGTTGTTTTGGGGGGGATTCCGGGTTGGGCATATTTTCGGTCCCTGGCTCGGCGTCCCGCCCGACCCCCCCGGCCGGCCTCGCCATTCGTATCGGTGGCCGATGGCGTCCGCCTGGATGCATCGTCGGTCTGGCTTTTCAGCCAGGCCCACCTGTTCCCTCCCGGGTCTCCCCTGCTCCGTCAGAGGTCCCTGGATCCCCCAGGGGGTGGGGCATCAGGAGGGGACTCGGGGCAGCTGCAAAGAGTGGGATTCCACCAACCCCCCTGTCCTCGGCCAAACGGTTAAGCACCCTCGGGCCTCCGTGTGTCTGACTGACTGATGGGCGGGGAATTGTCTCACCTCCTTTTTTCCTCACAGGTTCTGGGCGGAATGGAGGCTTCGAGGTCGGCCAGCGCAGCGGGAACCGCACTTATGCCAGAGCCTTCTTTGGGACAGCCGTCAGCCGGGACCAGGTCGCAGGGGACCGGGCATCACTCCTCGGCAGATCGCGGGCTGGCAGCGGTGGGTTCGGCGCTTTTTTCCTCTTCTAACGTCTCAGCGACGTCTGTGGGCCCAATGGCTTTTCCGGTTTCGGTGTCAGCAGTGGCTACGGTTCCGTCGGGGATCAAGCCAGCAAGTCAGAATTGTACGGGTGGCAGGTCGGACATTCCTGTGCACCCTCCAGGTGAGCCACATTTTTCTTGTTCATACCATGGGTCGGGAGTTGCCGGGGGTGGGCAGGATTCACTGGAGTAAGGTCTTTCATGGAAGGGCTAAGGGATCTTGTGGGTAGGTTAGAATCCAACGTTTCCCAGGTGGAAAGGCCGCCGGGACCTCATTGTGTGTGGTCCCCTCTGGAGCAGGGGATAACTGGGACGGAGGTAGGGGGCACCCCGACGGCAGTGGGAAATGAGGGTCTGGTTGCCCCGCAAGCCCAGGCGCAAATAGGGATACAGAGTGGATCGGTAGGAAAGGATGGGACGGATAGGTCGGTGGTTAGAAATTTACCCATATCGGACTCGGCGATGGGGCACTCATACATGTTACGAAGGACCGCTGGGCGCTCATAAGAAGACAGAGGTGAGGGAGAAGATTTGGAGGAGGGAGTATATTGATATTTTTACCCTCCTCCCCTTGGAGCGTTTTAATGTGGACAGATGGAAGGACGGGAGTGAGGGCAGGAAAGAAAAGGATGAGGATCGGAGGAGGTATAGAATGATTCCAAAGACGTTTGGTAATTGGCTCCAGGCGTTTGCCATCATGGGTAGTGTGATTGGGGAGAAGTCCCCCGATCAATGCTGAGCCTTATTCTGTTACTTGAATGCAATTTGGGAAGCACATAGAGTTTATGGGGGGACTGTCTGGTTAAAATACGACAAGCAGTTCCGTCAGAGAATGTCAGTACGCCTGGAGCTGGGATGGGATCATAGGGACATCGGAGTGTGGATGAGGGTAATGAATGCCAGGGCAGGAGTCTAGCCAGGAATGGGTGGGCTAATGCCCTTTCCAGCAGCCCCTGCCGGGGGGGGGGGGGGGCAGGGGGGAACGTTTCAAAAAAGAGGGGGTGTTGTTGAGTCTTCACAATGTAAGTGGGGTTCGGCCTGTAGATTTAGGCATGTTCGAACTGTGGGGGGCCGCATGCGTTTTCCGGAACTTCCACAAAGGTTAGAGTGGGAACAGGCGGGAAAACGATGGTTTTGGAAAAGGGGATTTTGCGGTGAGCGTAGACAGGATGGCCCAGTGGCTAAGTAGGTACCCGGATAAGGGGGCTGCGAAGCTGATATGGTCGGGGTTTCAAGAGGGTTTTGTCATTCCATGTTCGGTCCCTCCTTCCGGAAAGTTTAAGGGGAACCTGAAATCAGTGATGTTGCACCCGGGGGTAGTGCAGGAAAAACTGGCCAAGGAAGTGAGGTTGAAGCGCATGTCAGGCCCCTTCGCGGAACCTCCCATCCCAGGCTTAGTGGTATCGCCATTGGGGGTGGTCCCCAAGAAAGAGCCAGGAACATTTTGTTTAATTCATCACCTGTCTTTCCCAAAAGGGGGGTCGGTCAATGACGGGATTTGCACTGATATATCCTCGGTTCGATATACCACGTTTGATTTCGCCTTGGGGCTAGTGAGGGAGGCGGGTCCAGGGGCCTTGATGGCGAAAACGGATATTGAGTCAGCATTCCGGTTGCTGCCTGTCCACCCTGATAGTCAGTATTTGCTAGGTTGTTATTTCGAAGGGGTTTTTTTATTGATAGATGTCTCCCCATGGGATGCTCAGTGTCATGCGCCTATTTTGAGGCATTTAGCACATTTCTTGAATGGGTGGTGAAAGAGAACTTGGGGTTGTCGGCTGTGACATATTATCAGGACGATTTTTTCTGCG
This sequence comes from Gastrophryne carolinensis, assembly GCA_027917425.1. Taxonomy (NCBI): domain Eukaryota; kingdom Metazoa; phylum Chordata; class Amphibia; order Anura; family Microhylidae; genus Gastrophryne; species Gastrophryne carolinensis. The sequence goes on from CM051234.1 coordinate 509,546,728, forward strand.
TAGGTCCACCGGGCTCCAGGATTTGTGAATTATTGTTATCCTGCATGCTTCAAACTTTTGAATCATTTGGGGTCCCGGTGGCGCAGGAAAAGACAGAGGGTCCCAGCACATGCATGAAGTTTCTGGGCATCGAAATTGATTCACAGGCGGGCGTATGTAGGCTGCCGTTGGATAAAGTTAGTGACCTGCTCCAAGAACTACAAGGGGCATTAGGGGTGAAGAAAGTGACATTGCGGCAGTTGCAGTCTGTTTTGGGGAAACTGAACTTCGCCTGTAAGGTCCTACCAATGGGTAGGGTTTTCTCCAGGCGGCTGTCATTGGCGACGGCTGGCATCAGGGAACCGCACCATTTTATTCGGCTCACAAGGGAGTTGAAGGATGATCTCAGGATGTGGATCTCCTTCCTCAGATCGTTTAATGGCCTGGTCTATTGGCTCGACCCGGTATGGGAGAACAGGGAAGGGGGCTTGTTCACAGACGCGGTGGGGTCCACCGGTTTTGGAGCTTATTTTGCGAAATGATGGTGTGCGGCTCCTTGGCCGGAGAGGTTAAGATCATCTTCGAGGATAAGGAATTTAGCTCTCCTGGAGATGTTCCTGGTAGTGGTGGCGTTAGCATTATGGGGAGAGGAGTTGCAGAACAAATCAGTAATGTTTCACTCCGACAATATGGCAGTGGTTTCTGCGATCAATACGCAGAGAGCGTCTTCACCCCCTGTAGTGACGTTATTGAGACAACTGGTGCTGTCGTGCATGCAGTGCAATATTCTTTTTCGGGCGGTGCATGTTCCAGGGATATCTAATGGGATAGCGGACGCTCTGTCTCGCTTGCAGGTGGAATCGATTCAGAGAGCTGGCGCCCGAGGCTTGTGAGAAGGGAGAAGAGTGCCCGGAGTGGGTGTGGCGACTCATCTAGTGGGTTTATGGAGTTTGGTGCGACGATAGCTGGCTGCTAGTACGTGGACAGCATATGAAAAGGTATGGGAGGAATGGTTTTCGTTGGAGAATGAGTGGCAGTTGTTTGGGATTGGGGCATCTAGAGAGGAGATGGCAATATGGTTTGTCGCTTCCTTGTTCCCCTTCCTCGGTGGAAAGAAAACTGGCGACACTAGCATTTTTATGTAAGTTTCGGGGATGGCCGGATTTTTCAAAGCAGTTTGTGATCAGACAAGCCTTAAAAGGGTGGCGTAAGGAGCATGTCTGCATGGATAAGCGCCGGCCGGTGTCATGGGACATCCTGCAGAGGTTGATCTCTTCTCTTGTGTGTCAAAGTACGAGGAAAAGCTGTTCATGTTGGCCTTTTCATTTTTTTGGGGCATTTAGAATCGGCGAGCTGGTAAGTCGGAATAAGAAAACGCCCGGGGGTATCGCTTTTCAAGATGTGGTGGAGACGGGTAAGGCTATTGAGTTGCTGCTGCGAAAGTCAAAGCGGATCAGGCAGGACGAGGGTGTTGGGTGGTGTTGTGACAGATGCCCGGGTCCCTGATATGCCCCGTGGCTACATCTAGAGCATTCCATGAAGTTAGGCCGCGGACTCAAGGTCCCCTGCTAGTTCACGAGGACGGGTATTACCTATCGCGGTACCAATTTTCAGCCATTTTTAAGAGGGCCTTGGAGGGTGCGGGATTTTCAGCATCGGAATATGGAACTCATTCCTTTAGGATCGGGGCGGCTACCGAGGCGGCACGCTTAGGGTTATCAAAAGAGCTGCTCCAGAAAATAGGCAGGTGGGGGTCGCACCGATATAAGTCATATGGCTCCGGTAAAGACTAAGAAGGGTGTAAACCCCAATACGAACTATGAAGGGGCGAGGGCCCCAATACACTATACAGGGCAAGAAAGGATTCACAAAAGGTTGGAAAGCACAGGTTCCATCAGGCATGCGAACACAATGATCTAACAAGGAGGCAAAACTAGAAACATACATCTACAGGGAAGACAGAGAAGATAATCAGACACAGCTAAGAGAGAGTAGTTGAACACACATCATTGCATCAGTCAGCAAATGCTGAACAAAAGCTACCTGTACATCATCTGAAGCATTGGTGATGAAGAGCTCCAGGGTTGTTCCAGCATCTGCTGTTGCCAGGTATGTTGTATGCAAGGTAACTGTTGATTGTCTTGCAGTTATTCAGAAAACACAAAATAGTATATAGTATATGGATTTTTGTTCATTGTCTTGTTGAGTTTGGTATTTAGTTCTGAATGCATTAAAACATTGTTGTGTTGTTATTAGGGTTGGGTGAACCTGAACTGCCAATTTCAGGTTTGTACCAAACTTTGCGAGTTCGGGTCCTCAAACCAGAGGATGGATTTCAAAGCAGAATCCATGAGCACTCTCGGTGCTCAGCCCGAACCCTTCCCCAGCAATCATTGGCCAGACATGTGACACCACCATGCTGGCCCTGGAGTCTCTTCAGTAGCTAGGGAAAGGTGCTGCTGCGGGGGCTGGTGGACAGATAGGGCTTTCATTTTTTTTATAAAAGGTGGTACTGCTGCTGCTGTTGCTGGTAACAAAGCTGGTGCAGCAGGGACAGGATGTGTTTCATCCTTACCTGCTACACCTTCCTCTGGTGCACGCAGGTGTCAGGGTTTGGAGCAAGTTGAGGCAGTCATAGATTATATGGCATGCAGTAGTATCGTTTCCATGGGATTGTCTTTCACCTACTCCACTTCTGCCCAGAGTGCTGAGCCCTCCAGCTCACCCCCCTTAAAACAGCAAGGCCATCCCAGCCACATCACAAAGTCAATAATGCTGTATGATGGCACTCCTAGTTGGCATACCATGATCCATCCACCTGTCCAACCCGGTTGTAGACCTAGGCTTCCCAGATATCCAACAACTTATGTTGGAGGATGAGGACATGGCCAGCGGACCATTACTGGACACCCTTGATGATGATGAAATCCTAGTGCTTTCAGCTGAAACCTTCGGAGTCTGAGAGGGAGGCTAGCAGGGATGAGTGTGTAGAAGAGGTTGCTAGGGGTGATGACGAGGTCCTTGACCCAACGTGGACTGAAGACCTTTAGAGTTTGAAGGAAGAAGTGGTGGTGGTCACACAGCCCCAGGCAGCCAGAAGAGTAGGGAAAATGGTGCCAGCGGTCAGCCCATTGCTTTCACTGCCCACTACGCCCCAAGGCAGACTCAAAGGATCTCACCAGCTTTTTTGAAGCAGTCCAAAGAGGACAAGACACAGGACATTTGCAAGCTGTGTCACCAGTGCCGGAAGCAAGGGAAAATTCTTAATGATCTCAGCACCACATTCATGATGCAGACACCTGCAATCCAAACACGAGCTGCAGTGCCCAAAACACCTAAAAAACAATGACCTGCCCTGAGGCTTCCTCTGCTGCTTCTGTTAACTCAGCCACTACCACCGCATCCCCAATAACAAGGCCACCTGTTTTCCCCCAAAGGGAGGATATGGGACCACCCCTAGCTCCTCCCCCAGCACCTCCACACCAGCAGGAGCAGCAACACCATCAACAAAGCCAGTCCACACCATCCGAAGTAAGCATAAACTTTGATGAGAAAGCTAGTTACATCTCTGTAACTGCCCACTGGATCAATTAAGTGGTGGCTGGGACTGAGGTGGGAAGCACTGTGGCGCATATCCTTCCACCACCCAGGATTGCTGGAAATCAGTTGGAGTTGGTTGTTTCCTCCTCTGCTTCTTCCATAAGCAGTCGGCGCAGCCCCTGCACCACCAATTTGAGCACTGCCTTGGGAATACTCAGCATGCAGTGCTAAAGCTAGTCTGTCTGAGCTAAAGACCCCATACCACCCAGAAACTGTGGACCAGCATCCAGGAGAAGACAGATTGCACCTGGAGCCTGGCAAGGTGGTAGCAGCCTGGGACGAGCCGGGATGATTCACATCCCTTGCCTGGTGCATGTGCTCAACTTGGTAGTGCAGAGCTTCCTGGCCCATTACACAAACATGCTGGAGCTGCTGCATGCGTAGCATGTACATGGCTTCGGCATTCCCACCCTGCTGCCGCACTGCAGAGGAACTACGGATTTCCCACCCACCGAACCTCTGATTTATTTATTCATTATTTTATGTATATATGTATATTGATGTTAATATTTATTTTTTTATATATGTATATAATTATTTATGTATATATTTATTTATTGATGTTATTATTTATTTATTTACTCATGTATGCATATATTGCTTAATGCATTTATTTAATAATATATGTATTTATGTAATTTTTTAGTTTTCTGTTATTATTTTGATTACTTTCCCTAGCCCATTTTAGACAGGGAAATCACCCAGATGTTACCTCCCCCCCCCCCCCAAATTTCCAACCCCGTAGAAAAAATATACATTTTATTCATTTATGCTATATTTTCTGTCACTATTTTGAGTACTTTCCCTGGGCCAGTTTGTGCAGGGCAATTGCCCAGCCCCCCCCCCCCCCATCAATATGGCCTCCAGCACAAAAAATAAACGAATATTCTGTATTTCTTTCATTTAAGTATGTATTTCTTAAATTTTTTTTGTTATTTTTGTTAGCCCGTTTCCTAGCCCACTTTGTGTAGGGCAATTGCCGTGTTGTTCCCCTCGATTTACAGCCCTCCAGGAACCTGAACCGGACTTTAGCAGCAAGTTCGGACAAACTCGTCGAACTCAAACTTCAGCAGGGTTGCCCATGCCTAGTTCTTATCCTTTCAAGGAGACTAGGAAGATTTGTGTGGCTGGCTTTCAAGACAAGACCATTTTTTATTCATTCAGGCAAAAGTAAGAGCGCATTCAAGTATTTTCTAGATTGAAGAATTCTTTACATCATGCATCTTTTTCTAAAAGGGACAAAATAAATCATACATATACTTGCTAGAACAAGCGTTGTCTGTCTCCGTGTCTCAGGCTATGTCAGATCTGGGGGTATGTTACAAACCACTGATGTATTGCAAACACGTAATTTCTTTTTAGTACTAGACAACTCTGCTGAGGTTTGTAGCTGCTTTATTCAACCAAGGAAGGTTTACATTTCTGCAAATGAAAGAGGCTAGTTGATATTACTAGGCTATCTTGGTTTATGGTTTTATGTGCTTTAGACACATCAATCACCCTTTTGGAATGGGTAAATTATTAACACGCAAGACAATTTATCTCACAATATTGTGTTTTAATTCCAGCCAATATCTAAGAAAAAAAACATGTGCTAGGGATGAGCGAACTTTTGAAAAATTCAATTCGGCTGATTCGACAAAATTTGTTTCGGTCCGAATTTATTTGCTACGCATCGCTATTAAAAACGCCTATTTCTGAGCTTCCTAGAGCATCAATAGGGTTGTAAATCATTCTACCTTGCTGTAACACGCATAGGATGCGTGCTGGGTTAGTGAAATAATACTGTAAATAATTATGACATGCAGATCAGAGGCATCGCTATTAGAATCGCAGAGTGCCACAATTGCAGAGAGTTGAGGTGGCATCACTATGAGGGGCCCCTATATTGCCTGAAAAACACACCCTGGAGCTGGCAGCAGCAGGAGCCCAAATATTGGCTGAAATACATCCTGGAGTTGGCAGCAGGAGCAGCAGGAGCCCAAAAATTGGCTGAATGACACCCTGGAGATGCAAGCAGCAGCAGCAGCAGCAGGAGCCCAAACATAGCTTGAAAGAGACACTGGAGATGGCAGCAGGAGCCCAAAAATTGGCTGAATGACACCCTGGAGTTGCAAGCAGCAACAGCAGCAGCAGCAGCCCAAACATAGCTTGAAAGAGACACTGGAGTTGACAGCAGAAGCCCAAAAATTATCTGAATGACACCCTGGAGTTGCAAGCAGCAGCAGCAGCAACAGCAGCCCAAACATAGCTTGAAAGAGACACTGGAGTTGGCAGCAAGAGCCCAGAAATTGTCTGAATGACACCCTGGAGTTGCAAGCAGCAGCTGCAGCCCAAACATAGCTTGAAAGAGACACTGGAGTTAGCAGCAGGAGCCCAAAAATTGGCTGAATGACACCCTGGAGTTGCAAGCAGCAGCAGCAGCAGCCCAAACATAGCTTGAAAGAGACACTGGAGTTTGCAGCAGGAACCCAAAAATTGGCCTAAAGACACAGTGCAGTTGGCAGCAGCAGCAGCAGGAGGCCAAACATTGGCTGAAAGAGACACTGGAGTTGGCAGCAGGAGCACAAGCATTGCCTGATAGACACACCCTGAAGTTGGCAGCAGCAGCAGGAGCCCACAAATTGGCCTAAAGACACAACCTGGAGTTGGCAGCAGCAGCAGGAGCCCAATAATTGGCCAAAAGACACACTGGAGTTGCAAGCAGCAGCAGCAACAGCAGCCCAAACATAGCTTGAAAGGGACACTGGAGTTGGCAGCAGGTGCCCAAAAATTGGCTGAATGACACCCTGGAGTTGCAAGCAGCAGCAGCAGGAGGCCAATCATAGCTTGAAAGAGACACTGGAGTTGGCAGCAGGAGCCCAAAAATTGGCCCAAAGACACACCCTGGAGTTGGCAGCAGCAGCAGGAGCCCAAACATTGGCTGAAAGAGACACTGTAGTTGGCAGCAGGAGCCCAAACATTGCCTGATAGACAAACCCTGGAGTTGGCAGCAGCAGCAGCAGGAGCCCAGAAATTAGCCTAAAGACACACCCTGGAGTTTTCAGCAGCAGCAGAAGCAGGATCCCAAAAATTGGCCAAAAGACACACTGGAGCTGCCAGCAGCAGCAGCAGCAGGAGCCCAAACATTGCTTGAAAGAGACGCTGAAGTTGGCAGCAGGAGCCCAAAAACTGGCCTAAAAACACAATGGAGTTGCAAGCAGCAGCAGCAGGAGTAAAAACATTGGCTGAAAGAGACACTGGAGTTGGCAGTAGGAGCCCAAAATTGGCCTAAAGACACACACTGGAGTTGGCAGCAGCAGCAGGAGCCCAAAAATTGGCCTAAAGACACACCCTGGACCTGGCAGCAGCAGGAGCCCAAAAATTGGCCAAAAGACACACTGGAGTTGCAAGCAGCAGCAGCAGGAGCCCAAACATAGCTTGAAAGAGACACTGGAGTTGGCAGCAGGAGCCCAAAAATTGGCTGAATGACACCCTGGAGTTGCAAGCAGCAGCAGCAGCAGTAGCAGCCCAACCATAGCTTGAAAGAGACACTGGAGTTAGCAGCAGGAACCAAAAAATTGGCCTAAAGACACACCCTGGAGTTGGCAGCAGCAACAGCAGGAGCCCAAACATTGCTGAAAGAGACACTGTAGTTGGCAGCAAGAGCCCAAACATTGCCTGATAGACACACCCTGGAGTTGGCAGCAGCTGCAGCAGGAGCCCAAAAATTGGCTGAATGACACCCTGGAGTTGCAAGCAGCAGCAGCAGCAGCAGCCCAAACATAGCTTGAAAGAGACACTGGAGTTGGCAGCAGGAGCCCAACAATTCACTGAATGACACCCTGGAGTTGCAAGCAGCAGCAGCAGGAGCCCAAACATTGCAAGAGACACTGGAGTTGGCAGCAGGAACCCAAAAATTGGCCTAAAGATACAATGCAGGTGGCAGCAGCAGGAGGCCAAACATTGTATGAAAGAGACACTGGAGTTGGCAGCAGGAGCCCAAAAATTAGCTGAATGAAACCCAGGAGTTGCAAGCAGCAACAGCAGCCCAAACACAGCTTGAAAGAGACACTGGAGTTGGCAGAAGGTGCCCAAAAATTGGCTGAATGACACCCTGGAGTTGCAAGCAGCAGCAGCAGGAGGCCAATCATAGCTTGAAGGAGACACTGGAGTTGGCAGCAGGAGCCCAAAAATTGGCCCAAAGACACACCCTGGAGTTGGCAGCAGCAGCAGGAGCCCAAACATTGGCTGAAAGAGACACTGGAGTTGGCAGCAGGAGCCCAAACATTGCCTGATAGACACCCTGGAGTTGGCAGCAGCAGCAGGAGCCCAGAAATTAGCCTAAAGACACACCCTGGAGTTTTCAGCAGCAGCAGAAGCAGGATCCCAAAAATTGGCCAAAAGACACACTGGAGTTGCCAGCAGCAGCAGCAGGAGCCCAAACATTGCTTGAAAGAGACGCTGAAGTTGGCAGCAGGAGCCCAAAAATTGGCCTAAAAACACAATGGAGTTGCAAGCAGCAGCAGCAGGAGCAAAAACATTGGCTGAAAGAGACACTGGAGTTGGCAGTAGGAGCCCAAAATTGGCCTAAAGACACACACTGGAGTTGGCAGCAGCAGCAGGAGCCCAAAAATTGGCCTAAAGACACACCCTGGACCTGGCAGCAGCAGGAGCCCAAAAATTGGCCAAAAGACACACTGGAGTTGCAAGCAGCAGCAGCAGGAGCCCAAACATAGCTTGAAAGAGACACTGGAGTTGGCAGCAGGAGCCCAAAAATTGGCTGAATGACACCCTGGAGTTGCAAGCAGCAGCAGCAGCAGTAGCAGCCCAACCATAGCTTGAAAGAGACACTGGAGTTAGCAGCAGGAACCAAAAAATTGGCCTAAAGACACACCCTGGAGTTGGCAGCAGCAACAGCAGGAGCCCAAACATTGCTGAAAGAGACACTGTAGTTGGCAGCAAGAGCCCAAACATTGCCTGATAGACACACCCTGGAGTTGGCAGCAGCTGCAGCAGGAGCCCAAAAATTGGCTGAATGACACCCTGGAGTTGCAAGCAGCAGCAGCAGCAGCAGCAGCCCAAACATAGCTTGAAAGAGACACTGGAGTTGGCAGCAGGAGCCCAACAATTCACTGAATGACACCCTGGAGTTGCAAGCAGCAGCAGCAGGAGCCCAAACATTGCAAGAGACACTGGAGTTGGCAGCAGGAACCCAAAAATTGGCCTAAAGATACAATGCAGGTGGCAGCAGCAGGAGGCCAAACATTGTATGAAAGAGACACTGGAGTTGGCAGCAGGAGCCCAAAAATTAGCTGAATGAAACCCAGGAGTTGCAAGCAGCAACAGCAGCCCAAACACAGCTTGAAAGAGACACTGGAGTTGGCAGAAGGTGCCCAAAAATTGGCTGAATGACACCCTGGAGTTGCAAGCAGCAGCAGCAGGAGGCCAATCATAGCTTGAAGGAGACACTGGAGTTGGCAGCAGGAGCCCAAAAATTGGCCCAAAGACACACCCTGGAGTTGGCAGCAGCAGCAGGAGCCCAAACATTGGCTGAAAGAGACACTGGAGTTGGCAGCAGGAGCCCAAACATTGCCTGATAGACACCCTGGAGTTGGCAGCAGCAGCAGGAGCCCAGAAATTAGCCTAAAGACACACCCTGGAGTTTTCAGCAGCAGCAGAAGCAGGATCCCAAAAATTGGCCAAAAGACACACTGGAGTTGCCAGCAGCAGCAGCAGGAGCCCAAACATTGCTTGAAAGAGACGCTGAAGTTGGCAGCAGGAGCCCAAAAATTGGCCTAAAAACACAATGGAGTTGCAAGCAGCAGCAGCAGGAGCAAAAACATTGGCTGAAAGAGACACTGGAGTTGGCAGTAGGAGCCCAAAATTGGCCTAAAGACACACACTGGAGTTGGCAGCAGCAGCAGGAGCCCAAAAATTGGCCTAAAGACACACCCTGGACCTGGCAGCAGCAGGAGCCCAAAAATTGGCCAAAAGACACACTGGAGTTGCAAGCAGCAGCAGCAGGAGCCCAAACATAGCTTGAAAGAGACACTGGAGTTGGCAGCAGGAGCCCAAAAATTGGCTGAATGACACCCTGGAGTTGCAAGCAGCAGCAGCAGCAGTAGCAGCCCAACCATAGCTTGAAAGAGACACTGGAGTTAGCAGCAGGAACCAAAAAATCGGCCTAAAGACACACCCTGGAGTTGGCAGCGGCAACAGCAGGAGCCCAAACATTGCTGAAAGAGACACTGTAGTTGGCAGCAGGAGCCCAAACATTGCCTGATAGACACACCCTGGAGTTGGCAGCAGCAGCAGCAGGAGCCCAAAAATTGGCGTAAAGACACACTGGAGTTGCCAGCAGCAGCAGCAGCAGCCCAAACATAGCTTGAAAGAGACACTGGAGTTAGCAGCAGGAGCCCAAAAATTGGCTGAATGACACCCTGGAGTTGCAAGCAGCATCAGCAGCAGCAGCCCAAACATAGCTTGAAAGAGACACTGGAGTTGGCAGCAGGAGCCCAACAATTCACTGAATGACACCCTGGAGTTGCAAGCAGCAGCAGCAGGAGCCCAAACATTGCAAGAGACACTGAAGTTGGCAGCAGGAACCCAAAAATTGGCCTAAGGACACACTGCAGTTGGCAGCAGCAGCAGCAGGAGGCCAAACATAGCTTGAAAGAGACACTGGAGTTGGCAGCAGGAGCCCAACAATTGGCCTAAAGACACACCCTGGAGTTGCAAGCAGCAGCAGCAGGAGGCCAAACATAGCTTGAAAGAGACACTGGAGTTGGCAGCAGGAGCCCAAACATTGCCTGATAGACACACCCTGGAGTAGGCAGCAGAAGCAGCAGGAACCCAAAAATTGGCCTAAAGACACACTGGAGTTGGCAGCAGCACTAGCAGGAGCCCAAACATTGGCTGAAAGAGACACTGGAGTTGGCAGCAGGAGCCCAAAAATTGGCCTAAAGACATACCCTGGAGTTGGCAACAGCAACAGTAGGAGCCCAAACATTGGCTGAAAGAGACACTGTAGTTGGCAGCAGGAGCCCAAACATTGCCTGATAGAGACACCCTGGAGTTGGCAGCAGCAGCAGCAGGAGCCCAAAAATTGGCCTAAAGACACACTGGAGTTGCCAGCAGCAGCAGCCCAAACATTGCTTGAAAGAGACACTGGAGTTAGCAGCAGGAGCCCAAAAATTGGCTGAATGACAGCCTGGAGTTGCAAGCAGCAGCAGCAGGAGCCCAAACATTGCTTGAAAGAGACACTGAAGTTGGCAGCAGGAACCCAAAAATTGGCCTAAAGACACACTGCAGTTGGCAGCAGCAGGAGGCCAAACATAGCTTGAAAGAGACACTGGAGTTGGCAGCAGGAGTCCAAACATTGCCTGATAGACACACCCTGGAGTATGCAGCAGCAGCAGCAAAAGCAGCAGGAGCCCAAAAATTGGCCAAAAGACACACTGGAGTTGCCAGCAGCAGCAGCAGGAGCCCAAACATTGCTTGAAAGAGACACTGGAGTTGGCAGCAGGAGCCCAAAAATTGGCCTAAAGACATACCCTGGAGTTGGCAACAGCAACAGTAGGAGCCCAAACATTGGCTGAAAGAGACACTGTAGTTGGCAGCAGGAGTCCAAACATTGCCTGATAGAGACACCCTGGAGTTGGCAGCAGCAGCAGCAGGAGCCCAAAAATTGGCCTAAAGACACACTGGAGTTGCCAGCAGCAGCAGCCCAAACATTGCTTGAAAGAGACACTGGAGTTAGCAGCAGGAGCCCAAAAATTGGCTGAATGACAGCCTGGAGTTGCAAGCAGCAGCAGCAGGAGCCCAAACATTGCTTGAAAGAGACACTGAAGTTGGCAGCAGGAACCCAAAAATTGGCCTAAAGACACACTGCAGTTGGCAGCAGCAGGAGGCCAAACATAGCTTGAAAGAGACACTGGAGTTGGCAGCAGGAGCCCCACAATTGGCCTAAAGACACACCCTGGAGTTGCAAGCAGCAGCAGCAGGAGGCCAAACATAGCTTGAAAGAGACACTGGAGTTGGCAGCAGGAGCCCAAACATTGCCTGATAGACACACCCTGGAGTTGGCAGCAGCAGCAGCAGGAACCAAAAAATTGGCCTAAAGACACACTGGAGTTGGCAGCAGCACTAGCAAGAGCCCAAGCATTGGCTGAAAGAGACACTGGAGTTGGCAGCAGGAGCCCAAACATTGCCTGATAGACACACCCTGGAGTTGGCAGCAGCAAAAGCAGCAGGAGCCAAAAAATTGGCCAAAAGACACACTGGAGTTGCCAGCAGCAGCAGCAGGAGCCCAAACATTGCTTGAAAGAGACACTGGAGTTGGCAGCAGGAGCCCAAAAATGGGCCTAAAGACAAACTGGAGCTGCAAGCAGCAGCAGCAGGAGCCCAAACATTGGCTGCAAGAGACACTGGAGTTGGCAGCAGGAGCCCAAATTGGCCTAAAGACACACCCTGGAGTTGGCAGCAGCAGCAGGAGCCCAAAAATTGGCCTAAAGACACACCCTGGACTTGGCAGCAGCAGCAGCAGGAGCCCAAAAATTGTCCAAAAGACACACTGGAGTTGCAAGCAGCAGCAGCAGGAGCCCAAACATAGCTTGAAAGAGACACTGGAGTTGGCAGCAGGACCCCGGAAATTGGCTGAATGACACCCTGGAGTTGCAAGCAGCAGCAGCAGCAGCAGCAGCCCAGACATAGCTTAAAAGAGACACTGGAGTTGGCAGTAGGAGCCCAAAAATTGGCTGAATGACACCCTGGAGTTGCAAGCAGCAGCAGCAGCAGGAACCCAATAATTGGCCTAAAGACACACCCTGGAGTTGGCAACAGCAGCAGCAGGAGCCCAAAAATTGGCCTAAAGACACACTGGAGTTGCCAGCAGCAGCAGGAGGAGCCCAAACATTGCTTGAAAGAGACACTGGAGTTGGCAGCAGGAGCCCAAAATTGGCTGAATGACACCCTGGAGTTGCAAGCAGCAGCAGCAGGAGCCCAAACATAACTTGAAAAAGACACTGGAGTTGGCAGCAGGAGCCCAAACATTGGCTGAATGACACCCTGGAGTTGCAAGCAGCAGCAGCAGCAGATGCCCAAACATAGCTTGAGAGAGACACTGGAGTTGGCAGCAAGAGCCCAGAAATTGTCTGAATGACACACTGGAGTTGCAAGCAGCAGCAGGAGCCCAAACATAACTTGAAAAAGACACTGGAGTTGGCAGCAGGAGCCCAAACATTGGCTGAATTACACCCTGGAGTTGCAAGCAGCAGCAGCAGCAGATGCCCAAACATAGCTTGAGAGAGACACTGGAGTTGGCAGCAAGAGCCCAGAAATTGTCTGAATGACACCCTGGAGTTGCAAGCAGCAGCAGCAGCCCAAACATAGCTTGAAAGAGACACTGGAGTTGGCAGCAGGAGCCCAAAAATTGGCTGAATGACACCCTGGAGTTGCAAGCAGCAGCAGCAGCCCAAACATAGCTTGAAAGAGACACTGGAGTTTGCAGCAGGAACCCAAAAATTGGCCTAAAGACACAGTGCAGTTGGCAGCAGCAGCAGCAGGAGGCCAAACATTGGCTGAAAGAGACACTGGAGTTGGCAGCAGGAGCCCAAACATTGCCTGATAGACACACCCTGAAGTTGGCAGCAGGAGCCCACGAATTGGCCTAAAGACACACTGGAGTTGCAAGCAGCAGCAGCAGGAGCCCAAACATAGCGTGAATGAGACACTGGAGTTGGCAGCAGGGGCAGCAACCCAAACATAGCTTGAAAGAGACACTGGAGTTGGCAGCAGGAACCCAAAAATTGGCCTAAAGATACAATGCAGGTGGCATCAGCAGGAGGCCAAACATTGTGTGAAAGAGACACTGGAGTTGGCAGCAGGAGCCCAAAAATTAGCTGAATGAAATCCTGGAGTTGCAAGCAGCAACAGCAGCCCAAACATAGCTTGAAAGAGACACTGGAGTTGGCAGCAGGTGCCCAAATATTGGCTGAATGACACCCTGGAGTTGCAAGCAGCAGGAGGCCAATCATAGCTTGAAAGAGACACTGGAGTTGGCAGCAGGAGCCCAAAAATTGGCCCAAAGACACACCCTGGAGTTAGCAGCAGCAGCAGGAGCCCAAGCATTGGCTGAAAGAGACACTGTAGTTGGCAGCAGGAGCCCAAACATTGCCTGATAGACACACCCTGGAGTTGGCAGCAGCAGCAGCAGGAGCCCAGAAATTAGCCTAAAGACACACCCTGGAGTTTTCAGCAGCAGCAGAAGCAGGATCCCAAAAATTGGCCAAAAGACACACTGGAGTTGCCAGCAGCAGCAGCAGGAGCCCAAACATTGCTTGAAAGAGACACTGAAGTTGGCAGCAGGAGCCCAAAAATTGGCATGAAAACACAATGGAGTTGCAAGCAGCAGCAGCAGGAGCAAAAACATTGGCTGAAAGAGACACTGGAGTTGGCAGTAGGAGCCCAAAATTGGCCTAAAGACACACCCTGGAGTTGGCAGTAGCAGCAGGAGCCCAATAATTGGCCTAAAGACACACCCTGGACCTGGCAGCAGCAGCAGCAGAAGCCCAAAAATTGGCCAAAAGACACACTGGAGTTGCAAGCAGCAGCAGCAGGAGCCCAAACATAGCTTGAAAGAAACACTGGAGTTGGCAGCAGGAGCCCAAAAATTGGCTGAATGACACCCTGGAGTTGCAAGCAGCAGCAGCAGTAGCAGCCCAAACATAGCTTGAAAGAGACACTGGAGTTGGCAGCAGGAGCCCAAAAGTTGGCTGAATGACACCCTGGAGTTGCAAGCAGCAGCAGCAGTAGCAGCCCAAACATAGCTTGAAAGAGACACTGGAGTTGGCAGCAGGAGCCCAAAAGTTGGCTGAATGACACCCTGGAGTTGCAAGCAGCAGCAGCCCAACCATAGCTTGAAAGAGACACTGGAGTTAGCAGCAGGAACCCAAAAATTGGCCTAAAGACACACTGCAGTTGGCAGCAACAGCAGCAGGAGGCCAAACATAGCTTGAAAGAGACACTGGAGTTGGCAGCAGGAGCCCAAAAATTGGCCTAAAGACACACCCTGGAGTTGGCAGTAGCAACAGCAGGAGCCCAAACATTGCTGAAAGAGACACTGTAGTTGGCAGCAGGAGCCCAAACATTGCCTGATAGACACACCCTGGAGTTGGCAGCAGCAGCAGGAGCCCAAAAATTGGCCTAAAGACACACTGGAGTTGCCAGCAGCAGCAGCAGCAGCAACCCAAACATAGCTTGAAAGAGACACTGGAGTTAGCAGCAGGAGCCCAAAAATTGGCTGAATGACACCCTGGAGTTGCAAGCAGCAGCAGCAGGAGCCCAAGCATTGCTTGAAAGAGACACTGAAGTTGGCAGCAGGAACCCAAAGATTGGCCTAAAGACACACCCTGGAGTTGCAAGCAGCAGCAGGAGCCCAAACATAGCTTGAAAGAGACACTGGAGTTGGCAGCAGGAGCCCAAACATTGCCTGATAGACACACCCTGGAGTAGGCAGCAGCAGCAGCAGCAACCCAAAAATTGGCCTAAAGACACACTGGAGTTGGCAGCAGCACTAGCAGGAGCCCAAACATTGGCTGAAAGAGACACTGGAGTTGGCAGCAGGAGCCCAAACATTGCCTGATAGACACACCCTGGAGTTGGCAGCAGCAGCAGCAAGAGCCCAAAAATTGGCCAAAAGACACACTGGAGTTGCCAGCAGCAGCAGCAGGAGCCCAAACATTGCTTGAAAGAGACACTGGAGTTGGCAGCAGGAGCCCAAAAATTGGCCAAAAGACACACCCTGGAGTTGGCAGCAGCAACAGCAGGAGCCCAAACATTGGCTGAAAGAGACACTGTAGTTGGCAGCAGGAGCCCAAACATTGCCTGATAGAGACACCCTGGAGTTTGCAGCAGCAGCAGCAGGAGCCCAAAAATTGGCCTAAAGACACACTGGAGTTGCCAGCAGCAGCAGCAGCAGCAGCCCAAACATAGCTTAAAAGAGACACTGGAGTTGCAAGCAGGAACCCAAAAATTGGCTGAATGACACCCTGGAGTAGCAAGCAGCAGCAGCAGCAGCAGCCCAAACATAGCTTGAAAGAGACACTGAAGGTAGCAGCAGGAGCCCAACAGTTCACTGAATGACACCCTGGAGCTGCAAGCAGCAGCAGCAGCAGCCCAAACATTGCTTGAAAGAGACACTGAAGTTGGCAGCAGGAACCCAAAAATTGGCCTAAAGACACACTGCAGTTGGCAGCAGCAGCAGGCCAAACATAGCTTGAAAGAGACACTGGAGTTGGCAGCAGGAGCCCAACAATTGGCCTAAAGACACACCCTGGAGTTGCAAGCAGCAGCAGCAGCAGGAGACCAAACATAGCTTGAAAGAGACAGTGGAGTTGGCAGCAGGAGCCCAAACATTGCCTGATAGACACACCCTGGAGTTGGCAGCAGCAGTAGCAAGAACCCAAAAATTGGCCTAAAGACACACTGGAGTTGGCAGCATCACTAGCAAGAGCCCAAACATTGGCTGAAAGAGACACTGGAGTTGGCAGCAGGAGCCCAAACATTGCCTGATAGACACACCCTGGAGTTGGCAGCAGCAAAAGCAGCAGGAGCCCAAAAATTGGCCAAAAGACACACTGGAGTTGCCAGCAGCAGCAGCAGGAGCCCAAACATTGCTTGAAAGAGACACTGGAGTTGGCAGCAGGAGCCCAAAAATTGGCCTAAAGACACACTGGAGTTGCAAGCAGCAGCAGCAGGAGCCCAAACATTGGCTGAAAGAGACACTGGAGTTGGCAGCAGGAGCCCAAATTGGCCTAAAGACACACCCTGGAGTTGGCAGCAGGAGCCCAAAAATTGGCCTAAAGACACACCCTGGACTTGGCAGCAGCAGCAGCAGGAGCCCAAAAATTGGCCAAAAGACACACAGGAGTTGCAAGCAGCAGCAGCAGGAGTCCAAACATTGCTTGAAAGAGACACTGGAGTTGGCAGTAGGAGCCCAAAAATTGGCCTAAAGACACACTGGAGTTGCAAGCAGCAGCAGCAGGAGCCCAAACATTGGCTGAAAGAGACACTGGAGTTGGCAGCAGGAGCCCAAAATTGGCCTAAAGACACACCCTGGAGTTGGCAGAAGCAGCAGGAGCCCAAAAATTGGCCTAAAGACACACCCTGGACTTGGCAGCAGCAGCAGCAGGAGCCCAAAAATTGGACAAAAGACACACTGGAGTTGCAAGCAGCAGCAGCAGGAGCCCAAACATAGCTTGAAAGAGACACTGGAGTTGGCAGCAGGAGCCCAGAAATTGGCTGAATGACACCCTGGAGTTGCAAGCAGCAGCAGCCCAAACATAGCTTAAAAGAGACACTGGAGTTGGCAGTAGGAGCCCAAAAATTGGCTGAATGACACCCTGGAGTTGCAAGCAGCAGCAGGAGCCCAATAATTGGCCTAAAGACACACCCTGGAGTTGGCAACAGCAGCAGCAGGAGCCCAAAAATTGGCCTAAAGAAACACTGGAGTTGCCAGCAGCAGCAGGAGGAGCCCAAACATTGCTTGAAAGAGACACTGGAGTTGGCAGCAGGAGCCCAAAATTGGCTGAATGACACCCTGGAGTTGCAAGCAGCAGCAGCAGGAGCACAAACATAACTTGAAAAAGACACTGGAGTTGGCAGCAGGAGCCCAAAAATTGGCTGAATGACTCCCTGTAGTTGCAAGCAGCAGCAGCCCAAACATAACTTGAAAAAGACACTGGAGTTGGCAGCAGGAGCCCAAACATTGGCTGAATGAAACCCTGGAGTTGCAAGCAGCAGCAGCAGCCGCCCAAACATAGCTTGAAAGAGACACTGGAGATGGCAGCAGGAGCCCAAATTTTGGCTGAATGACACCCTGTAGTTGCAAGCAGCAGCAGCCCAAACATAGCTTGAAAGAGACACTGGAGTTGGCAGCAGGAGCCCAAAAATTGTCTGAATGACACCCTGGAGTTAAAAGCAGCAGCAGCAGCCCAAACATAGCTTGAAAGACACACTGGAATTGGCAGCAGGAGCCCAAAAATTGGCCTAAAGTCAGACCCTGGAGTCGCAAGCAGCAGCAGCAGCCCAGACATAGCTTGAAAGAGACAATGAAGTTGGCAGCAGGAGCCCAAAAATTGGCTGAATGACACCCTGGAGTTGCAAGCAGCAGCAGCAGGAGCCCACACATAGTTTGAAAGAGACACTGGAGTTGGCAGCAGGAACCCAAAAATTGTGCTAAAGACACATTGCAGTTGGCAGCAGCAGGAGGCTAAGCATAGCTTGAAAGAGACACTGGAGTTGGCAGCAGGAGCCCAAAAATTGGCTGAATGACACCCTGGAGTTGCAAGCAGCAGCAGCCCAAACATAGCTTGAAAGAGAAACTGGAGTTGGCAGCAGGAACCCAAGAATTGGCCTAAATACACACTGCAGTTGGCAGCAGCAGCAGCAGTAACAGGAGGCTAAACATAGCTTGAAAGAGACACTGGAGTTGGCAGCAGGAGCCCAAAAATTGGCTGAATGACACCCTGGAGTTGCAAGCAGCAGCAGCAGCAACAGGCCAAACATAGCTTGAAAGAGACACTGGAGTTGGCAGCAGGAGCCCAAAGATTGGCTGAATGACACCCTGGAGTTGCAAGCAGCAGCAGCCCAAACATAGCTTAAAAGAGAAACTGGAGTTGGCAGCAGGAACCCAAGAATTGGCAGAAAGACACACTGAAGTTGGCAGCAGCAGCAGCAGGAGGCCAAACATAGCTTGAAAGAGACACTGGAGTTGGCAGCAGAAAGCCAAAAATTGGCCTTAAGACACACTGCAGTTGGCAGCAGCAGCAGCAGGAGGCCGAACATAGCTTGAAAGAGACACTGGAGTTGGCAGCAGGAGCCCAAAAATTGGATGAATGACATCCTGGAGTTGCAAGCAGCAGCAGCAGCCCAAACATACCTTGAAATACACACTGGAGTTGCCAGCAGCAGCAGCAGGAGCCCAAACATTGCTTGAAAGAGACACTGGAGTTGGCAGCAGGAGCCCAAAATTGGCCTAAAGACACACCCTGGAGTTGGCAGCAGCAGCAGGAGCTCAAAAATTGGCCTAAAGACACACCCTGGACTTGGCAGCAGCAGCAGGAGCCCAAAAATTGGCCAAAAGACACACTGGAGTTGCAAGCAGCAGCAGCAGGAGCCCAAACATAGCTTGAAAGAGACAGTGGAGTTGACAGTAGGAGCCCAAAAATTGGCTGAATGACACCCTGGAGTTGCAAGCAGCAGCAGCCCAAACATAGCTTAAAAGAGACACTGGAGTTGGCAGTAGGAGCCCAAAAATTGAATGACACCCTGAAGTTGCAAGCAGCAGCAGCAGCAGCAGGAGCCCAATAATTGGTCTAAAGACACACCCTGGAGTTGGCAACAGCAGCAGCAGGAGCCCAAAAATTGGCCTAAAGACACACTGGAGATTCCAGCAGCAGCAGGAGGAGCCCAAACATTGCTTGAAAGAGACACTGGAGTTGGCAGCAGGAGCCCAAAATTGGCTGAATGACACCCTGGAGTTGCAAGCAGCAGCAGCAGCAGGAGCCCAAACATAACTTGAAAAAGACACTGGAGTTGGCAGCAGGAGCCCAGAAATTGGCTGAATAAAACCCTGGAGTTGCAAGCAGCAGCAGCCCAAACATTGCTTGAAAGAGACACTGGAGTTGGCAGCAGGAGCCCAAAAATTGGCTGAATGACTCCCTGTAGTTGCAAGCAGCAGCAGCAGCAGGAGCCCAAACATAACTTAAAAAAGACACTGGAGTTGGCAGCAGGAGCCCAAACATTGGCTGAATGAAACCCTGGAGTTGCAAGAAGCAGCAGCAGCCGCCCAAACATAAGTTGAAAGAGACACTGGAGTTGGCAGCAGGAGCCCAAAAATTGGCTGAATGACACCCTGGAGTTGCAAGCAGCAGCAGCCCAAACATGGCTTGAAAGAGACACTGGAGTTGGCAGCAGGAACCAAAAAATTGGCCTAAAGATCCACTGCAGTTGGCAGCAGCAGCAGGAGGCCAAACATAGCTTGAAAGAGACACTGGAGTTGGCAGCAGGAGCCCAAACATTGGCTGAATGACACCCTGGAGTTGGCGGCAGCAGCAGCCCAAACATAGCTTGAAAGAGACACTGGAGTTGGCAGCAGGAGCCCAAAAATTGTCTGAATGACACCCTGGAGTTAAAAGCAGCAGCAGCAGCAGCCCAAACATAGCTTGAAAGACACACTGGAGTTGGCAGCAGGAGCCCAAAAATTGGCCTAAAGACACACCCTGGAGTTGCAAGCAGCAGCAGCAGCCCAAACATAGCTTGAAAGAGACAGTGGAGTTGGCAGCAAAAGCCCAAAAATTGGCTGAATGACACCCTGGAGTTGCAAGCAGCAGCAGCAGGAGCCTACACATAGTTTGAAAGAGACACTGGAGTTGGCAGCAGGAACCCAAAAATTGTGCTAAAGACACATTGCAGTTGGCAGCAGCAGGAGGCCAAGCATAGCTTGAAAGAGACACTGGAGTTGGCAGCAGGAGCCCAAACATTGGCCCAAAGACACACCCTGGAGTTGGCAGCAGCAGCAGGAGCCCAAACATTGGCTGAAAGAGACACTGGAGTTGGCAGCAGGAGCCCAAACATTGCCTGATAGACACCCTGGAGTTGGCAGCAGCAGCAGGAGCCCAGAAATTAGCCTAAAGACACACCCTGGAGTTTTCAGCAGCAGCAGAAGCAGGATCCCAAAAATTGGCCAAAAGACACACTGGAGTTGCCAGCAGCAGCAGCAGGAGCCCAAACATTGCTTGAAAGAGACGCTGAAGTTGGCAGCAGGAGCCCAAAAATTGGCCTAAAAACACAATGGAGTTGCAAGCAGCAGCAGCAGGAGCAAAAACATTGGCTGAAAGAGACACTGGAGTTGGCAGTAGGAGCCCAAAATTGGCCTAAAGACACACACTGGAGTTGGCAGCAGCAGCAGGAGCCCAAAAATTGGCCTAAAGACACACCCTGGACCTGGCAGCAGCAGGAGCCCAAAAATTGGCCAAAAGACACACTGGAGTTGCAAGCAGCAGCAGCAGGAGCCCAAACATAGCTTGAAAGAGACACTGGAGTTGGCAGCAGGAGCCCAAAAATTGGCTGAATGACACCCTGGAGTTGCAAGCAGCAGCAGCAGCAGTAGCAGCCCAACCATAGCTTGAAAGAGACACTGGAGTTAGCAGCAGGAACCAAAAAATTGGCCTAAAGACACACCCTGGAGTTGGCAGCAGCAACAGCAGGAGCCCAAACATTGCTGAAAGAGACACTGTAGTTGGCAGCAAGAGCCCAAACATTGCCTGATAGACACACCCTGGAGTTGGCAGCAGCTGCAGCAGGAGCCCAAAAATTGGCTGAATGACACCCTGGAGTTGCAAGCAGCAGCAGCAGCAGCAGCAGCCCAAACATAGCTTGAAAGAGACACTGGAGTTGGCAGCAGGAGCCCAACAATTCACTGAATGACACCCTGGAGTTGCAAGCAGCAGCAGCAGGAGCCCAAACATTGCAAGAGACACTGGAGTTGGCAGCAGGAACCCAAAAATTGGCCTAAAGATACAATGCAGGTGGCAGCAGCAGGAGGCCAAACATTGTATGAAAGAGACACTGGAGTTGGCAGCAGGAGCCCAAAAATTAGCTGAATGAAACCCAGGAGTTGCAAGCAGCAACAGCAGCCCAAACACAGCTTGAAAGAGACACTGGAGTTGGCAGAAGGTGCCCAAAAATTGGCTGAATGACACCCTGGAGTTGCAAGCAGCAGCAGCAGGAGGCCAATCATAGCTTGAAGGAGACACTGGAGTTGGCAGCAGGAGCCCAAAAATTGGCCCAAAGACACACCCTGGAGTTGGCAGCAGCAGCAGGAGCCCAAACATTGGCTGAAAGAGACACTGGAGTTGGCAGCAGGAGCCCAAACATTGCCTGATAGACACCCTGGAGTTGGCAGCAGCAGCAGGAGCCCAGAAATTAGCCTAAAGACACACCCTGGAGTTTTCAGCAGCAGCAGAAGCAGGATCCCAAAAATTGGCCAAAAGACACACTGGAGTTGCCAGCAGCAGCAGCAGGAGCCCAAACATTGCTTGAAAGAGACGCTGAAGTTGGCAGCAGGAGCCCAAAAATTGGCCTAAAAACACAATGGAGTTGCAAGCAGCAGCAGCAGGAGCAAAAACATTGGCTGAAAGAGACACTGGAGTTGGCAGTAGGAGCCCAAAATTGGCCTAAAGACACACACTGGAGTTGGCAGCAGCAGCAGGAGCCCAAAAATTGGCCTAAAGACACACCCTGGACCTGGCAGCAGCAGGAGCCCAAAAATTGGCCAAAAGACACACTGGAGTTGCAAGCAGCAGCAGCAGGAGCCCAAACATAGCTTGAAAGAGACACTGGAGTTGGCAGCAGGAGCCCAAAAATTGGCTGAATGACACCCTGGAGTTGCAAGCAGCAGCAGCAGCAGTAGCAGCCCAACCATAGCTTGAAAGAGACACTGGAGTTAGCAGCAGGAACCAAAAAATCGGCCTAAAGACACACCCTGGAGTTGGCAGCGGCAACAGCAGGAGCCCAAACATTGCTGAAAGAGACACTGTAGTTGGCAGCAGGAGCCCAAACATTGCCTGATAGACACACCCTGGAGTTGGCAGCAGCAGCAGCAGGAGCCCAAAAATTGGCGTAAAGACACACTGGAGTTGCCAGCAGCAGCAGCAGCAGCCCAAACATAGCTTGAAAGAGACACTGGAGTTAGCAGCAGGAGCCCAAAAATTGGCTGAATGACACCCTGGAGTTGCAAGCAGCATCAGCAGCAGCAGCCCAAACATAGCTTGAAAGAGACACTGGAGTTGGCAGCAGGAGCCCAACAATTCACTGAATGACACCCTGGAGTTGCAAGCAGCAGCAGCAGGAGCCCAAACATTGCAAGAGACACTGAAGTTGGCAGCAGGAACCCAAAAATTGGCCTAAGGACACACTGCAGTTGGCAGCAGCAGCAGCAGGAGGCCAAACATAGCTTGAAAGAGACACTGGAGTTGGCAGCAGGAGCCCAACAATTGGCCTAAAGACACACCCTGGAGTTGCAAGCAGCAGCAGCAGGAGGCCAAACATAGCTTGAAAGAGACACTGGAGTTGGCAGCAGGAGCCCAAACATTGCCTGATAGACACACCCTGGAGTAGGCAGCAGAAGCAGCAGGAACCCAAAAATTGGCCTAAAGACACACTGGAGTTGGCAGCAGCACTAGCAGGAGCCCAAACATTGGCTGAAAGAGACACTGGAGTTGGCAGCAGGAGCCCAAAAATTGGCCTAAAGACATACCCTGGAGTTGGCAACAGCAACAGTAGGAGCCCAAACATTGGCTGAAAGAGACACTGTAGTTGGCAGCAGGAGCCCAAACATTGCCTGATAGAGACACCCTGGAGTTGGCAGCAGCAGCAGCAGGAGCCCAAAAATTGGCCTAAAGACACACTGGAGTTGCCAGCAGCAGCAGCCCAAACATTGCTTGAAAGAGACACTGGAGTTAGCAGCAGGAGCCCAAAAATTGGCTGAATGACAGCCTGGAGTTGCAAGCAGCAGCAGCAGGAGCCCAAACATTGCTTGAAAGAGACACTGAAGTTGGCAGCAGGAACCCAAAAATTGGCCTAAAGACACACTGCAGTTGGCAGCAGCAGGAGGCCAAACATAGCTTGAAAGAGACACTGGAGTTGGCAGCAGGAGTCCAAACATTGCCTGATAGACACACCCTGGAGTATGCAGCAGCAGCAGCAAAAGCAGCAGGAGCCCAAAAATTGGCCAAAAGACACACTGGAGTTGCCAGCAGCAGCAGCAGGAGCCCAAACATTGCTTGAAAGAGACACTGGAGTTGGCAGCAGGAGCCCAAAAATTGGCCTAAAGACATACCCTGGAGTTGGCAACAGCAACAGTAGGAGCCCAAACATTGGCTGAAAGAGACACTGTAGTTGGCAGCAGGAGTCCAAACATTGCCTGATAGAGACACCCTGGAGTTGGCAGCAGCAGCAGCAGGAGCCCAAAAATTGGCCTAAAGACACACTGGAGTTGCCAGCAGCAGCAGCCCAAACATTGCTTGAAAGAGACACTGGAGTTAGCAGCAGGAGCCCAAAAATTGGCTGAATGACAGCCTGGAGTTGCAAGCAGCAGCAGCAGGAGCCCAAACATTGCTTGAAAGAGACACTGAAGTTGGCAGCAGGAACCCAAAAATTGGCCTAAAGACACACTGCAGTTGGCAGCAGCAGGAGGCCAAACATAGCTTGAAAGAGACACTGGAGTTGGCAGCAGGAGCCCCACAATTGGCCTAAAGACACACCCTGGAGTTGCAAGCAGCAGCAGCAGGAGGCCAAACATAGCTTGAAAGAGACACTGGAGTTGGCAGCAGGAGCCCAAACATTGCCTGATAGACACACCCTGGAGTTGGCAGCAGCAGCAGCAGGAACCAAAAAATTGGCCTAAAGACACACTGGAGTTGGCAGCAGCACTAGCAAGAGCCCAAGCATTGGCTGAAAGAGACACTGGAGTTGGCAGCAGGAGCCCAAACATTGCCTGATAGACACACCCTGGAGTTGGCAGCAGCAAAAGCAGCAGGAGCCAAAAAATTGGCCAAAAGACACACTGGAGTTGCCAGCAGCAGCAGCAGGAGCCCAAACATTGCTTGAAAGAGACACTGGAGTTGGCAGCAGGAGCCCAAAAATGGGCCTAAAGACAAACTGGAGCTGCAAGCAGCAGCAGCAGGAGCCCAAACATTGGCTGCAAGAGACACTGGAGTTGGCAGCAGGAGCCCAAATTGGCCTAAAGACACACCCTGGAGTTGGCAGCAGCAGCAGGAGCCCAAAAATTGGCCTAAAGACACACCCTGGACTTGGCAGCAGCAGCAGCAGGAGCCCAAAAATTGTCCAAAAGACACACTGGAGTTGCAAGCAGCAGCAGCAGGAGCCCAAACATAGCTTGAAAGAGACACTGGAGTTGGCAGCAGGACCCCGGAAATTGGCTGAATGACACCCTGGAGTTGCAAGCAGCAGCAGCAGCAGCAGCAGCCCAAACATAGCTTAAAAGAGACACTGGAGTTGGCAGTAGGAGCCCAAAAATTGGCTGAATGACACCCTGGAGTTGCAAGCAGCAGCAGCAGCAGGAACCCAATAATTGGCCTAAAGACACACCCTGGAGTTGGCAACAGCAGCAGCAGGAGCCCAAAAATTGGCCTAAAGACACACTGGAGTTGCCAGCAGCAGCAGGAGGAGCCCAAACATTGCTTGAAAGAGACACTGGAGTTGGCAGCAGGAGCCCAAAATTGGCTGAATGACACCCTGGAGTTGCAAGCAGCAGCAGCAGGAGCCCAAACATAACTTGAAAAAGACACTGGAGTTGGCAGCAGGAGCCCAAACATTGGCTGAATGACACCCTGGAGTTGCAAGCAGCAGCAGCAGCAGATGCCCAAACATAGCTTGAGAGAGACACTGGAGTTGGCAGCAAGAGCCCAGAAATTGTCTGAATGACACCCTGGAGTTGCAAGCAGCAGCAGGAGCCCAAACATAACTTGAAAAAGACACTGGAGTTGGCAGCAGGAGCCCAAACATTGGCTGAATTACACCCTGGAGTTGCAAGCAGCAGCAGCAGCAGATGCCCAAACATAGCTTGAGAGAGACACTGGAGTTGGCAGCAAGAGCCCAGAAATTGTCTGAATGACACCCTGGAGTTGCAAGCAGCAGCAGCAGCCCAAACATAGCTTGAAAGAGACACTGGAGTTGGCAGCAGGAGCCCAAAAATTGGCTGAATGACACCCTGGAGTTGCAAGCAGCAGCAGCAGCCCAAACATAGCTTGAAAGAGACACTGGAGTTTGCAGCAGGAACCCAAAAATTGGCCTAAAGACACAGTGCAGTTGGCAGCAGCAGCAGCAGGAGGCCAAACATTGGCTGAAAGAGACACTGGAGTTGGCAGCAGGAGCCCAAACATTGCCTGATAGACACACCCTGAAGTTGGCAGCAGGAGCCCACGAATTGGCCTAAAGACACACTGGAGTTGCAAGCAGCAGCAGCAGGAGCCCAAACATAGCGTGAATGAGACACTGGAGTTGGCAGCAGGGGCAGCAACCCAAACATAGCTTGAAAGAGACACTAGAGTTGGCAGCAGGAACCCAAAAATTGGCCTAAAGATACAATGCAGGTGGCATCAGCAGGAGGCCAAACATTGTGTGAAAGAGACACTGGAGTTGGCAGCAGGAGCCCAAAAATTAGCTGAATGAAATCCTGGAGTTGCAAGCAGCAACAGCAGCCCAAACATAGCTTGAAAGAGACACTGGAGTTGGCAGCAGGTGCCCAAATATTGGCTGAATGACACCCTGGAGTTGCAAGCAGCAGGAGGCCAATCATAGCTTGAAAGAGACACTGGAGTTGGCAGCAGGAGCCCAAAAATTGGCCCAAAGACACACCCTGGAGTTAGCAGCAGCAGCAGGAGCCCAAGCATTGGCTGAAAGAGACACTGTAGTTGGCAGCAGGAGCCCAAACATTGCCTGATAGACACACCCTGGAGTTGGCAGCAGCAGCAGCAGGAGCCCAGAAATTAGCCTAAAGACACACCCTGGAGTTTTCAGCAGCAGCAGAAGCAGGATCCCAAAAATTGGCCAAAAGACACACTGGAGTTGCCAGCAGCAGCAGCAGGAGCCCAAACATTGCTTGAAAGAGACACTGAAGTTGGCAGCAGGAGCCCAAAAATTGGCATGAAAACACAATGGAGTTGCAAGCAGCAGCAGCAGGAGCAAAAACATTGGCTGAAAGAGACACTGGAGTTGGCAGTAGGAGCCCAAAATTGGCCTAAAGACACACCCTGGAGTTGGCAGTAGCAGCAGGAGCCCAATAATTGGCCTAAAGACACACCCTGGACCTGGCAGCAGCAGCAGCAGAAGCCCAAAAATTGGCCAAAAGACACACTGGAGTTGCAAGCAGCAGCAGCAGGAGCCCAAACATAGCTTGAAAGAAACACTGGAGTTGGCAGCAGGAGCCCAAAAATTGGCTGAATGACACCCTGGAGTTGCAAGCAGCAGCAGCAGTAGCAGCCCAAACATAGCTTGAAAGAGACACTGGAGTTGGCAGCAGGAGCCCAAAAGTTGGCTGAATGACACCCTGGAGTTGCAAGCAGCAGCAGCAGTAGCAGCCCAAACATAGCTTGAAAGAGACACTGGAGTTGGCAGCAGGAGCCCAAAAGTTGGCTGAATGACACCCTGGAGTTGCAAGCAGCAGCAGCCCAACCATAGCTTGAAAGAGACACTGGAGTTAGCAGCAGGAACCCAAAAATTGGCCTAAAGACACACTGCAGTTGGCAGCAACAGCAGCAGGAGGCCAAACATAGCTTGAAAGAGACACTGGAGTTGGCAGCAGGAGCCCAAAAATTGGCCTAAAGACACACCCTGGAGTTGGCAGTAGCAACAGCAGGAGCCCAAACATTGCTGAAAGAGACACTGTAGTTGGCAGCAGGAGCCCAAACATTGCCTGATAGACACACCCTGGAGTTGGCAGCAGCAGCAGGAGCCCAAAAATTGGCCTAAAGACACACTGGAGTTGCCAGCAGCAGCAGCAGCAGCAACCCAAACATAGCTTGAAAGAGACACTGGAGTTAGCAGCAGGAGCCCAAAAATTGGCTGAATGACACCCTGGAGTTGCAAGCAGCAGCAGCAGGAGCCCAAGCATTGCTTGAAAGAGACACTGAAGTTGGCAGCAGGAACCCAAAGATTGGCCTAAAGACACACCCTGGAGTTGCAAGCAGCAGCAGCAGGAGCCCAAACATAGCTTGAAAGAGACACTGGAGTTGGCAGCAGGAGCCCAAACATTGCCTGATAGACACACCCTGGAGTAGGCAGCAGCAGCAGCAGCAACCCAAAAATTGGCCTAAAGACACACTGGAGTTGGCAGCAGCACTAGCAGGAGCCCAAACATTGGCTGAAAGAGACACTGGAGTTGGCAGCAGGAGCCCAAACATTGCCTGATAGACACACCCTGGAGTTGGCAGCAGCAGCAGCAAGAGCCCAAAAATTGGCCAAAAGACACACTGGAGTTGCCAGCAGCAGCAGCAGGAGCCCAAACATTGCTTGAAAGAGACACTGGAGTTGGCAGCAGGAGCCCAAAAATTGGCCAAAAGACACACCCTGGAGTTGGCAGCAGCAACAGCAGGAGCCCAAACATTGGCTGAAAGAGACACTGTAGTTGGCAGCAGGAGCCCAAACATTGCCTGATAGAGACACCCTGGAGTTTGCAGCAGCAGCAGCAGGAGCCCAAAAATTGGCCTAAAGACACACTGGAGTTGCCAGCAGCAGCAGCAGCAGCAGCCCAAACATAGCTTAAAAGAGACACTGGAGTTGCAAGCAGGAACCCAAAAATTGGCTGAATGACACCCTGGAGTAGCAAGCAGCAGCAGCAGCAGCAGCCCAAACATAGCTTGAAAGAGACACTGAAGGTAGCAGCAGGAGCCCAACAGTTCACTGAATGACACCCTGGAGCTGCAAGCAGCAGCAGCAGCAGCCCAAACATTGCTTGAAAGAGACACTGAAGTTGGCAGCAGGAACCCAAAAATTGGCCTAAAGACACACTGCAGTTGGCAGCAGCAGCAGGCCAAACATAGCTTGAAAGAGACACTGGAGTTGGCAGCAGGAGCCCAACAATTGGCCTAAAGACACACCCTGGAGTTGCAAGCAGCAGCAGCAGCAGGAGACCAAACATAGCTTGAAAGAGACAGTGGAGTTGGCAGCAGGAGCCCAAACATTGCCTGATAGACACACCCTGGAGTTGGCAGCAGCAGTAGCAAGAACCCAAAAATTGGCCTAAAGACACACTGGAGTTGGCAGCATCACTAGCAAGAGCCCAAACATTGGCTGAAAGAGACACTGGAGTTGGCAGCAGGAGCCCAAACATTGCCTGATAGACACACCCTGGAGTTGGCAGCAGCAAAAGCAGCAGGAGCCCAAAAATTGGCCAAAAGACACACTGGAGTTGCCAGCAGCAGCAGCAGGAGCCCAAACATTGCTTGAAAGAGACACTGGAGTTGGCAGCAGGAGCCCAAAAATTGGCCTAAAGACACACTGGAGTTGCAAGCAGCAGCAGCAGGAGCCCAAACATTGGCTGAAAGAGACACTGGAGTTGGCAGCAGGAGCCCAAATTGGCCTAAAGACACACCCTGGAGTTGGCAGCAGCAGCAGGAGCCCAAAAATTGGCCTAAAGACACACCCTGGACTTGGCAGCAGCAGCAGCAGGAGCCCAAAAATTGGCCAAAAGACACACAGGAGTTGCAAGCAGCAGCAGCAGGAGTCCAAACATTGCTTGAAAGAGACACTGGAGTTGGCAGTAGGAGCCCAAAAATTGGCCTAAAGACACACTGGAGTTGCAAGCAGCAGCAGCAGGAGCCCAAACATTGGCTGAAAGAGACACTGGAGTTGGCAGCAGGAGCCCAAAATTGGCCTAAAGACACACCCTGGAGTTGGCAGAAGCAGCAGGAGCCCAAAAATTGGCCTAAAGACACACCCTGGACTTGGCAGCAGCAGCAGCAGGAGCCCAAAAATTGGACAAAAGACACACTGGAGTTGCAAGCAGCAGCAGCAGGAGCCCAAACATAGCTTGAAAGAGACACTGGAGTTGGCAGCAGGAGCCCAGAAATTGGCTGAATGACACCCTGGAGTTGCAAGCAGCAGCAGCCCAAACATAGCTTAAAAGAGACACTGGAGTTGGCAGTAGGAGCCCAAAAATTGGCTGAATGACACCCTGGAGTTGCAAGCAGCAGCAGGAGCCCAATAATTGGCCTAAAGACACACCCTGGAGTTGGCAACAGCAGCAGCAGGAGCCCAAAAATTGGCCTAAAGAAACACTGGAGTTGCCAGCAGCAGCAGGAGGAGCCCAAACATTGCTTGAAAGAGACACTGGAGTTGGCAGCAGGAGCCCAAAATTGGCTGAATGACACCCTGGAGTTGCAAGCAGCAGCAGCAGGAGCACAAACATAACTTGAAAAAGACACTGGAGTTGGCAGCAGGAGCCCAAAAATTGGCTGAATGACTCCCTGTAGTTGCAAGCAGCAGCAGCCCAAACATAACTTGAAAAAGACACTGGAGTTGGCAGCAGGAGCCCAAACATTGGCTGAATGAAACCCTGGAGTTGCAAGCAGCAGCAGCAGCCGCCCAAACATAGCTTGAAAGAGACACTGGAGATGGCAGCAGGAGCCCAAATTTTGGCTGAATGACACCCTGTAGTTGCAAGCAGCAGCAGCCCAAACATAGCTTGAAAGAGACACTGGAGTTGGCAGCAGGAGCCCAAAAATTGTCTGAATGACACCCTGGAGTTAAAAGCAGCAGCAGCAGCCCAAACATAGCTTGAAAGACACACTGGAATTGGCAGCAGGAGCCCAAAAATTGGCCTAAAGTCAGACCCTGGAGTCGCAAGCAGCAGCAGCAGCCCAGACATAGCTTGAAAGAGACAATGAAGTTGGCAGCAGGAGCCCAAAAATTGGCTGAATGACACCCTGGAGTTGCAAGCAGCAGCAGCAGGAGCCCACACATAGTTTGAAAGAGACACTGGAGTTGGCAGCAGGTACCCAAAAATTGTGCTAAAGACACATTGCAGTTGGCAGCAGCAGGAGGCTAAGCATAGCTTGAAAGAGACACTGGAGTTGGCAGCAGGAGCCCAAAAATTGGCTGAATGACACCCTGGA
This sequence comes from Gastrophryne carolinensis, assembly GCA_027917425.1. Taxonomy (NCBI): domain Eukaryota; kingdom Metazoa; phylum Chordata; class Amphibia; order Anura; family Microhylidae; genus Gastrophryne; species Gastrophryne carolinensis. Next base: position 509,576,985 of record CM051234.1, read on the forward strand.
GTTGCAAGCAGCAGCAGCCCAAACATAGCTTGAAAGAGAAACTGGAGTTGGCAGCAGGAACCCAAGAATTGGCCTAAATACACACTGCAGTTGGCAGCAGCAGCAGCAGTAACAGGAGGCTAAACATAGCTTGAAAGAGACACTGGAGTTGGCAGCAGGAGCCCAAAAATTGGCTGAATGACACCCTGGAGTTGCAAGCAGCAGCAGCAGCAACAGGCCAAACATAGCTTGAAAGAGACACTGGAGTTGGCAGCAGGAGCCCAAAGATTGGCTGAATGACACCCTGGAGTTGCAAGCAGCAGCAGCCCAAACATAGCTTAAAAGAGAAACTGGAGTTGGCAGCAGGAACCCAAGAATTGGCAGAAAGACACACTGAAGTTGGCAGCAGCAGCAGCAGGAGGCCAAACATAGCTTGAAAGAGACACTGGAGTTGGCAGCAGAAAGCCAAAAATTGGCCTTAAGACACACTGCAGTTGGCAGCAGCAGCAGCAGGAGGCCGAACATAGCTTGAAAGAGACACTGGAGTTGGCAGCAGGAGCCCAAAAATTGGATGAATGACATCCTGGAGTTGCAAGCAGCAGCAGCAGCCCAAACATACCTTGAAATACACACTGGAGTTGCCAGCAGCAGCAGCAGGAGCCCAAACATTGCTTGAAAGAGACACTGGAGTTGGCAGCAGGAGCCCAAAATTGGCCTAAAGACACACCCTGGAGTTGGCAGCAGCAGCAGGAGCTCAAAAATTGGCCTAAAGACACACCCTGGACTTGGCAGCAGCAGCAGGAGCCCAAAAATTGGCCAAAAGACACACTGGAGTTGCAAGCAGCAGCAGCAGGAGCCCAAACATAGCTTGAAAGAGACAGTGGAGTTGACAGTAGGAGCCCAAAAATTGGCTGAATGACACCCTGGAGTTGCAAGCAGCAGCAGCCCAAACATAGCTTAAAAGAGACACTGGAGTTGGCAGTAGGAGCCCAAAAATTGAATGACACCCTGAAGTTGCAAGCAGCAGCAGCAGCAGCAGGAGCCCAATAATTGGTCTAAAGACACACCCTGGAGTTGGCAACAGCAGCAGCAGGAGCCCAAAAATTGGCCTAAAGACACACTGGAGATTCCAGCAGCAGCAGGAGGAGCCCAAACATTGCTTGAAAGAGACACTGGAGTTGGCAGCAGGAGCCCAAAATTGGCTGAATGACACCCTGGAGTTGCAAGCAGCAGCAGCAGCAGGAGCCCAAACATAACTTGAAAAAGACACTGGAGTTGGCAGCAGGAGCCCAGAAATTGGCTGAATAAAACCCTGGAGTTGCAAGCAGCAGCAGCCCAAACATTGCTTGAAAGAGACACTGGAGTTGGCAGCAGGAGCCCAAAAATTGGCTGAATGACTCCCTGTAGTTGCAAGCAGCAGCAGCAGCAGGAGCCCAAACATAACTTAAAAAAGACACTGGAGTTGGCAGCAGGAGCCCAAACATTGGCTGAATGAAACCCTGGAGTTGCAAGAAGCAGCAGCAGCCGCCCAAACATAAGTTGAAAGAGACACTGGAGTTGGCAGCAGGAGCCCAAAAATTGGCTGAATGACACCCTGGAGTTGCAAGCAGCAGCAGCCCAAACATGGCTTGAAAGAGACACTGGAGTTGGCAGCAGGAACCAAAAAATTGGCCTAAAGATCCACTGCAGTTGGCAGCAGCAGCAGGAGGCCAAACATAGCTTGAAAGAGACACTGGAGTTGGCAGCAGGAGCCCAAACATTGGCTGAATGACACCCTGGAGTTGGCGGCAGCAGCAGCCCAAACATAGCTTGAAAGAGACACTGGAGTTGGCAGCAGGAGCCCAAAAATTGTCTGAATGACACCCTGGAGTTAAAAGCAGCAGCAGCAGCAGCCCAAACATAGCTTGAAAGACACACTGGAGTTGGCAGCAGGAGCCCAAAAATTGGCCTAAAGACACACCCTGGAGTTGCAAGCAGCAGCAGCAGCCCAAACATAGCTTGAAAGAGACAGTGGAGTTGGCAGCAAAAGCCCAAAAATTGGCTGAATGACACCCTGGAGTTGCAAGCAGCAGCAGCAGGAGCCTACACATAGTTTGAAAGAGACACTGGAGTTGGCAGCAGGAACCCAAAAATTGTGCTAAAGACACATTGCAGTTGGCAGCAGCAGAAGGCCAAGCATAGCTTGAAAGAGACACTGGAGTTGGCAGCAGGAGCCCAAACATTGGCCCAAAGACACACCCTGGAGTTGGCAGCAGCAGCAGGAGCCCAAACATTGGCTGAAAGAGACACTGGAGTTGGCAGCAGGAGCCCAAACATTGCCTGATAGACACCCTGGAGTTGGCAGCAGCAGCAGGAGCCCAGAAATTAGCCTAAAGACACACCCTGGAGTTTTCAGCAGCAGCAGAAGCAGGATCCCAAAAATTGGCCAAAAGACACACTGGAGTTGCCAGCAGCAGCAGCAGGAGCCCAAACATTGCTTGAAAGAGACGCTGAAGTTGGCAGCAGGAGCCCAAAAATTGGCCTAAAAACACAATGGAGTTGCAAGCAGCAGCAGCAGGAGCAAAAACATTGGCTGAAAGAGACACTGGAGTTGGCAGTAGGAGCCCAAAATTGGCCTAAAGACACACACTGGAGTTGGCAGCAGCAGCAGGAGCCCAAAAATTGGCCTAAAGACACACCCTGGACCTGGCAGCAGCAGGAGCCCAAAAATTGGCCAAAAGACACACTGGAGTTGCAAGCAGCAGCAGCAGGAGCCCAAACATAGCTTGAAAGAGACACTGGAGTTGGCAGCAGGAGCCCAAAAATTGGCTGAATGACACCCTGGAGTTGCAAGCAGCAGCAGCAGCAGTAGCAGCCCAACCATAGCTTGAAAGAGACACTGGAGTTAGCAGCAGGAACCAAAAAATTGGCCTAAAGACACACCCTGGAGTTGGCAGCAGCAACAGCAGGAGCCCAAACATTGCTGAAAGAGACACTGTAGTTGGCAGCAAGAGCCCAAACATTGCCTGATAGACACACCCTGGAGTTGGCAGCAGCTGCAGCAGGAGCCCAAAAATTGGCTGAATGACACCCTGGAGTTGCAAGCAGCAGCAGCAGCAGCAGCAGCCCAAACATAGCTTGAAAGAGACACTGGAGTTGGCAGCAGGAGCCCAACAATTCACTGAATGACACCCTGGAGTTGCAAGCAGCAGCAGCAGGAGCCCAAACATTGCAAGAGACACTGGAGTTGGCAGCAGGAACCCAAAAATTGGCCTAAAGATACAATGCAGGTGGCAGCAGCAGGAGGCCAAACATTGTATGAAAGAGACACTGGAGTTGGCAGCAGGAGCCCAAAAATTAGCTGAATGAAACCCAGGAGTTGCAAGCAGCAACAGCAGCCCAAACACAGCTTGAAAGAGACACTGGAGTTGGCAGAAGGTGCCCAAAAATTGGCTGAATGACACCCTGGAGTTGCAAGCAGCAGCAGCAGGAGGCCAATCATAGCTTGAAGGAGACACTGGAGTTGGCAGCAGGAGCCCAAAAATTGGCCCAAAGACACACCCTGGAGTTGGCAGCAGCAGCAGGAGCCCAAACATTGGCTGAAAGAGACACTGGAGTTGGCAGCAGGAGCCCAAACATTGCCTGATAGACACCCTGGAGTTGGCAGCAGCAGCAGGAGCCCAGAAATTAGCCTAAAGACACACCCTGGAGTTTTCAGCAGCAGCAGAAGCAGGATCCCAAAAATTGGCCAAAAGACACACTGGAGTTGCCAGCAGCAGCAGCAGGAGCCCAAACATTGCTTGAAAGAGACGCTGAAGTTGGCAGCAGGAGCCCAAAAATTGGCCTAAAAACACAATGGAGTTGCAAGCAGCAGCAGCAGGAGCAAAAACATTGGCTGAAAGAGACACTGGAGTTGGCAGTAGGAGCCCAAAATTGGCCTAAAGACACACACTGGAGTTGGCAGCAGCAGCAGGAGCCCAAAAATTGGCCTAAAGACACACCCTGGACCTGGCAGCAGCAGGAGCCCAAAAATTGGCCAAAAGACACACTGGAGTTGCAAGCAGCAGCAGCAGGAGCCCAAACATAGCTTGAAAGAGACACTGGAGTTGGCAGCAGGAGCCCAAAAATTGGCTGAATGACACCCTGGAGTTGCAAGCAGCAGCAGCAGCAGTAGCAGCCCAACCATAGCTTGAAAGAGACACTGGAGTTAGCAGCAGGAACCAAAAAATCGGCCTAAAGACACACCCTGGAGTTGGCAGCGGCAACAGCAGGAGCCCAAACATTGCTGAAAGAGACACTGTAGTTGGCAGCAGGAGCCCAAACATTGCCTGATAGACACACCCTGGAGTTGGCAGCAGCAGCAGCAGGAGCCCAAAAATTGGCGTAAAGACACACTGGAGTTGCCAGCAGCAGCAGCAGCAGCCCAAACATAGCTTGAAAGAGACACTGGAGTTAGCAGCAGGAGCCCAAAAATTGGCTGAATGACACCCTGGAGTTGCAAGCAGCATCAGCAGCAGCAGCCCAAACATAGCTTGAAAGAGACACTGGAGTTGGCAGCAGGAGCCCAACAATTCACTGAATGACACCCTGGAGTTGCAAGCAGCAGCAGCAGGAGCCCAAACATTGCAAGAGACACTGAAGTTGGCAGCAGGAACCCAAAAATTGGCCTAAGGACACACTGCAGTTGGCAGCAGCAGCAGCAGGAGGCCAAACATAGCTTGAAAGAGACACTGGAGTTGGCAGCAGGAGCCCAACAATTGGCCTAAAGACACACCCTGGAGTTGCAAGCAGCAGCAGCAGGAGGCCAAACATAGCTTGAAAGAGACACTGGAGTTGGCAGCAGGAGCCCAAACATTGCCTGATAGACACACCCTGGAGTAGGCAGCAGAAGCAGCAGGAACCCAAAAATTGGCCTAAAGACACACTGGAGTTGGCAGCAGCACTAGCAGGAGCCCAAACATTGGCTGAAAGAGACACTGGAGTTGGCAGCAGGAGCCCAAAAATTGGCCTAAAGACATACCCTGGAGTTGGCAACAGCAACAGTAGGAGCCCAAACATTGGCTGAAAGAGACACTGTAGTTGGCAGCAGGAGCCCAAACATTGCCTGATAGAGACACCCTGGAGTTGGCAGCAGCAGCAGCAGGAGCCCAAAAATTGGCCTAAAGACACACTGGAGTTGCCAGCAGCAGCAGCCCAAACATTGCTTGAAAGAGACACTGGAGTTAGCAGCAGGAGCCCAAAAATTGGCTGAATGACAGCCTGGAGTTGCAAGCAGCAGCAGCAGGAGCCCAAACATTGCTTGAAAGAGACACTGAAGTTGGCAGCAGGAACCCAAAAATTGGCCTAAAGACACACTGCAGTTGGCAGCAGCAGGAGGCCAAACATAGCTTGAAAGAGACACTGGAGTTGGCAGCAGGAGTCCAAACATTGCCTGATAGACACACCCTGGAGTATGCAGCAGCAGCAGCAAAAGCAGCAGGAGCCCAAAAATTGGCCAAAAGACACACTGGAGTTGCCAGCAGCAGCAGCAGGAGCCCAAACATTGCTTGAAAGAGACACTGGAGTTGGCAGCAGGAGCCCAAAAATTGGCCTAAAGACATACCCTGGAGTTGGCAACAGCAACAGTAGGAGCCCAAACATTGGCTGAAAGAGACACTGTAGTTGGCAGCAGGAGTCCAAACATTGCCTGATAGAGACACCCTGGAGTTGGCAGCAGCAGCAGCAGGAGCCCAAAAATTGGCCTAAAGACACACTGGAGTTGCCAGCAGCAGCAGCCCAAACATTGCTTGAAAGAGACACTGGAGTTAGCAGCAGGAGCCCAAAAATTGGCTGAATGACAGCCTGGAGTTGCAAGCAGCAGCAGCAGGAGCCCAAACATTGCTTGAAAGAGACACTGAAGTTGGCAGCAGGAACCCAAAAATTGGCCTAAAGACACACTGCAGTTGGCAGCAGCAGGAGGCCAAACATAGCTTGAAAGAGACACTGGAGTTGGCAGCAGGAGCCCCACAATTGGCCTAAAGACACACCCTGGAGTTGCAAGCAGCAGCAGCAGGAGGCCAAACATAGCTTGAAAGAGACACTGGAGTTGGCAGCAGGAGCCCAAACATTGCCTGATAGACACACCCTGGAGTTGGCAGCAGCAGCAGCAGGAACCAAAAAATTGGCCTAAAGACACACTGGAGTTGGCAGCAGCACTAGCAAGAGCCCAAGCATTGGCTGAAAGAGACACTGGAGTTGGCAGCAGGAGCCCAAACATTGCCTGATAGACACACCCTGGAGTTGGCAGCAGCAAAAGCAGCAGGAGCCAAAAAATTGGCCAAAAGACACACTGGAGTTGCCAGCAGCAGCAGCAGGAGCCCAAACATTGCTTGAAAGAGACACTGGAGTTGGCAGCAGGAGCCCAAAAATGGGCCTAAAGACAAACTGGAGCTGCAAGCAGCAGCAGCAGGAGCCCAAACATTGGCTGCAAGAGACACTGGAGTTGGCAGCAGGAGCCCAAATTGGCCTAAAGACACACCCTGGAGTTGGCAGCAGCAGCAGGAGCCCAAAAATTGGCCTAAAGACACACCCTGGACTTGGCAGCAGCAGCAGCAGGAGCCCAAAAATTGTCCAAAAGACACACTGGAGTTGCAAGCAGCAGCAGCAGGAGCCCAAACATAGCTTGAAAGAGACACTGGAGTTGGCAGCAGGACCCCGGAAATTGGCTGAATGACACCCTGGAGTTGCAAGCAGCAGCAGCAGCAGCAGCAGCCCAAACATAGCTTAAAAGAGACACTGGAGTTGGCAGTAGGAGCCCAAAAATTGGCTGAATGACACCCTGGAGTTGCAAGCAGCAGCAGCAGCAGGAACCCAATAATTGGCCTAAAGACACACCCTGGAGTTGGCAACAGCAGCAGCAGGAGCCCAAAAATTGGCCTAAAGACACACTGGAGTTGCCAGCAGCAGCAGGAGGAGCCCAAACATTGCTTGAAAGAGACACTGGAGTTGGCAGCAGGAGCCCAAAATTGGCTGAATGACACCCTGGAGTTGCAAGCAGCAGCAGCAGGAGCCCAAACATAACTTGAAAAAGACACTGGAGTTGGCAGCAGGAGCCCAAACATTGGCTGAATGACACCCTGGAGTTGCAAGCAGCAGCAGCAGCAGATGCCCAAACATAGCTTGAGAGAGACACTGGAGTTGGCAGCAAGAGCCCAGAAATTGTCTGAATGACACCCTGGAGTTGCAAGCAGCAGCAGGAGCCCAAACATAACTTGAAAAAGACACTGGAGTTGGCAGCAGGAGCCCAAACATTGGCTGAATTACACCCTGGAGTTGCAAGCAGCAGCAGCAGATGCCCAAACATAGCTTGAGAGAGACACTGGAGTTGGCAGCAAGAGCCCAGAAATTGTCTGAATGACACCCTGGAGTTGCAAGCAGCAGCAGCAGCCCAAACATAGCTTGAAAGAGACACTGGAGTTGGCAGCAGGAGCCCAAAAATTGGCTGAATGACACCCTGGAGTTGCAAGCAGCAGCAGCAGCCCAAACATAGCTTGAAAGAGACACTGGAGTTTGCAGCAGGAACCCAAAAATTGGCCTAAAGACACAGTGCAGTTGGCAGCAGCAGCAGCAGGAGGCCAAACATTGGCTGAAAGAGACACTGGAGTTGGCAGCAGGAGCCCAAACATTGCCTGATAGACACACCCTGAAGTTGGCAGCAGGAGCCCACGAATTGGCCTAAAGACACACTGGAGTTGCAAGCAGCAGCAGCAGGAGCCCAAACATAGCGTGAATGAGACACTGGAGTTGGCAGCAGGGGCAGCAACCCAAACATAGCTTGAAAGAGACACTGGAGTTGGCAGCAGGAACCCAAAAATTGGCCTAAAGATACAATGCAGGTGGCATCAGCAGGAGGCCAAACATTGTGTGAAAGAGACACTGGAGTTGGCAGCAGGAGCCCAAAAATTAGCTGAATGAAATCCTGGAGTTGCAAGCAGCAACAGCAGCCCAAACATAGCTTGAAAGAGACACTGGAGTTGGCAGCAGGTGCCCAAATATTGGCTGAATGACACCCTGGAGTTGCAAGCAGCAGGAGGCCAATCATAGCTTGAAAGAGACACTGGAGTTGGCAGCAGGAGCCCAAAAATTGGCCCAAAGACACACCCTGGAGTTAGCAGCAGCAGCAGGAGCCCAAGCATTGGCTGAAAGAGACACTGTAGTTGGCAGCAGGAGCCCAAACATTGCCTGATAGACACACCCTGGAGTTGGCAGCAGCAGCAGCAGGAGCCCAGAAATTAGCCTAAAGACACACCCTGGAGTTTTCAGCAGCAGCAGAAGCAGGATCCCAAAAATTGGCCAAAAGACACACTGGAGTTGCCAGCAGCAGCAGCAGGAGCCCAAACATTGCTTGAAAGAGACACTGAAGTTGGCAGCAGGAGCCCAAAAATTGGCATGAAAACACAATGGAGTTGCAAGCAGCAGCAGCAGGAGCAAAAACATTGGCTGAAAGAGACACTGGAGTTGGCAGTAGGAGCCCAAAATTGGCCTAAAGACACACACTGGAGTTGGCAGCAGCAGCAGGAGCCCAAAAATTGGCCTAAAGACACACCCTGGACCTGGCAGCAGCAGGAGCCCAAAAATTGGCCAAAAGACACACTGGAGTTGCAAGCAGCAGCAGCAGGAGCCCAAACATAGCTTGAAAGAGACACTGGAGTTGGCAGCAGGAGCCCAAAAATTGGCTGAATGACACCCTGGAGTTGCAAGCAGCAGCAGCAGCAGTAGCAGCCCAACCATAGCTTGAAAGAGACACTGGAGTTAGCAGCAGGAACCAAAAAATTGGCCTAAAGACACACCCTGGAGTTGGCAGCAGCAACAGCAGGAGCCCAAACATTGCTGAAAGAGACACTGTAGTTGGCAGCAAGAGCCCAAACATTGCCTGATAGACACACCCTGGAGTTGGCAGCAGCTGCAGCAGGAGCCCAAAAATTGGCTGAATGACACCCTGGAGTTGCAAGCAGCAGCAGCAGCAGCAGCAGCCCAAACATAGCTTGAAAGAGACACTGGAGTTGGCAGCAGGAGCCCAACAATTCACTGAATGACACCCTGGAGTTGCAAGCAGCAGCAGCAGGAGCCCAAACATTGCAAGAGACACTGGAGTTGGCAGCAGGAACCCAAAAATTGGCCTAAAGATACAATGCAGGTGGCAGCAGCAGGAGGCCAAACATTGTATGAAAGAGACACTGGAGTTGGCAGCAGGAGCCCAAAAATTAGCTGAATGAAACCCAGGAGTTGCAAGCAGCAACAGCAGCCCAAACACAGCTTGAAAGAGACACTGGAGTTGGCAGAAGGTGCCCAAAAATTGGCTGAATGACACCCTGGAGTTGCAAGCAGCAGCAGCAGGAGGCCAATCATAGCTTGAAGGAGACACTGGAGTTGGCAGCAGGAGCCCAAAAATTGGCCCAAAGACACACCCTGGAGTTGGCAGCAGCAGCAGGAGCCCAAACATTGGCTGAAAGAGACACTGGAGTTGGCAGCAGGAGCCCAAACATTGCCTGATAGACACCCTGGAGTTGGCAGCAGCAGCAGGAGCCCAGAAATTAGCCTAAAGACACACCCTGGAGTTTTCAGCAGCAGCAGAAGCAGGATCCCAAAAATTGGCCAAAAGACACACTGGAGTTGCCAGCAGCAGCAGCAGGAGCCCAAACATTGCTTGAAAGAGACGCTGAAGTTGGCAGCAGGAGCCCAAAAATTGGCCTAAAAACACAATGGAGTTGCAAGCAGCAGCAGCAGGAGCAAAAACATTGGCTGAAAGAGACACTGGAGTTGGCAGTAGGAGCCCAAAATTGGCCTAAAGACACACACTGGAGTTGGCAGCAGCAGCAGGAGCCCAAAAATTGGCCTAAAGACACACCCTGGACCTGGCAGCAGCAGGAGCCCAAAAATTGGCCAAAAGACACACTGGAGTTGCAAGCAGCAGCAGCAGGAGCCCAAACATAGCTTGAAAGAGACACTGGAGTTGGCAGCAGGAGCCCAAAAATTGGCTGAATGACACCCTGGAGTTGCAAGCAGCAGCAGCAGCAGTAGCAGCCCAACCATAGCTTGAAAGAGACACTGGAGTTAGCAGCAGGAACCAAAAAATCGGCCTAAAGACACACCCTGGAGTTGGCAGCGGCAACAGCAGGAGCCCAAACATTGCTGAAAGAGACACTGTAGTTGGCAGCAGGAGCCCAAACATTGCCTGATAGACACACCCTGGAGTTGGCAGCAGCAGCAGCAGGAGCCCAAAAATTGGCGTAAAGACACACTGGAGTTGCCAGCAGCAGCAGCAGCAGCCCAAACATAGCTTGAAAGAGACACTGGAGTTAGCAGCAGGAGCCCAAAAATTGGCTGAATGACACCCTGGAGTTGCAAGCAGCATCAGCAGCAGCAGCCCAAACATAGCTTGAAAGAGACACTGGAGTTGGCAGCAGGAGCCCAACAATTCACTGAATGACACCCTGGAGTTGCAAGCAGCAGCAGCAGGAGCCCAAACATTGCAAGAGACACTGAAGTTGGCAGCAGGAACCCAAAAATTGGCCTAAGGACACACTGCAGTTGGCAGCAGCAGCAGCAGGAGGCCAAACATAGCTTGAAAGAGACACTGGAGTTGGCAGCAGGAGCCCAACAATTGGCCTAAAGACACACCCTGGAGTTGCAAGCAGCAGCAGCAGGAGGCCAAACATAGCTTGAAAGAGACACTGGAGTTGGCAGCAGGAGCCCAAACATTGCCTGATAGACACACCCTGGAGTAGGCAGCAGAAGCAGCAGGAACCCAAAAATTGGCCTAAAGACACACTGGAGTTGGCAGCAGCACTAGCAGGAGCCCAAACATTGGCTGAAAGAGACACTGGAGTTGGCAGCAGGAGCCCAAAAATTGGCCTAAAGACATACCCTGGAGTTGGCAACAGCAACAGTAGGAGCCCAAACATTGGCTGAAAGAGACACTGTAGTTGGCAGCAGGAGCCCAAACATTGCCTGATAGAGACACCCTGGAGTTGGCAGCAGCAGCAGCAGGAGCCCAAAAATTGGCCTAAAGACACACTGGAGTTGCCAGCAGCAGCAGCCCAAACATTGCTTGAAAGAGACACTGGAGTTAGCAGCAGGAGCCCAAAAATTGGCTGAATGACAGCCTGGAGTTGCAAGCAGCAGCAGCAGGAGCCCAAACATTGCTTGAAAGAGACACTGAAGTTGGCAGCAGGAACCCAAAAATTGGCCTAAAGACACACTGCAGTTGGCAGCAGCAGGAGGCCAAACATAGCTTGAAAGAGACACTGGAGTTGGCAGCAGGAGTCCAAACATTGCCTGATAGACACACCCTGGAGTATGCAGCAGCAGCAGCAAAAGCAGCAGGAGCCCAAAAATTGGCCAAAAGACACACTGGAGTTGCCAGCAGCAGCAGCAGGAGCCCAAACATTGCTTGAAAGAGACACTGGAGTTGGCAGCAGGAGCCCAAAAATTGGCCTAAAGACATACCCTGGAGTTGGCAACAGCAACAGTAGGAGCCCAAACATTGGCTGAAAGAGACACTGTAGTTGGCAGCAGGAGTCCAAACATTGCCTGATAGAGACACCCTGGAGTTGGCAGCAGCAGCAGCAGGAGCCCAAAAATTGGCCTAAAGACACACTGGAGTTGCCAGCAGCAGCAGCCCAAACATTGCTTGAAAGAGACACTGGAGTTAGCAGCAGGAGCCCAAAAATTGGCTGAATGACAGCCTGGAGTTGCAAGCAGCAGCAGCAGGAGCCCAAACATTGCTTGAAAGAGACACTGAAGTTGGCAGCAGGAACCCAAAAATTGGCCTAAAGACACACTGCAGTTGGCAGCAGCAGGAGGCCAAACATAGCTTGAAAGAGACACTGGAGTTGGCAGCAGGAGCCCCACAATTGGCCTAAAGACACACCCTGGAGTTGCAAGCAGCAGCAGCAGGAGGCCAAACATAGCTTGAAAGAGACACTGGAGTTGGCAGCAGGAGCCCAAACATTGCCTGATAGACACACCCTGGAGTTGGCAGCAGCAGCAGCAGGAACCAAAAAATTGGCCTAAAGACACACTGGAGTTGGCAGCAGCACTAGCAAGAGCCCAAGCATTGGCTGAAAGAGACACTGGAGTTGGCAGCAGGAGCCCAAACATTGCCTGATAGACACACCCTGGAGTTGGCAGCAGCAAAAGCAGCAGGAGCCAAAAAATTGGCCAAAAGACACACTGGAGTTGCCAGCAGCAGCAGCAGGAGCCCAAACATTGCTTGAAAGAGACACTGGAGTTGGCAGCAGGAGCCCAAAAATGGGCCTAAAGACAAACTGGAGCTGCAAGCAGCAGCAGCAGGAGCCCAAACATTGGCTGCAAGAGACACTGGAGTTGGCAGCAGGAGCCCAAATTGGCCTAAAGACACACCCTGGAGTTGGCAGCAGCAGCAGGAGCCCAAAAATTGGCCTAAAGACACACCCTGGACTTGGCAGCAGCAGCAGCAGGAGCCCAAAAATTGTCCAAAAGACACACTGGAGTTGCAAGCAGCAGCAGCAGGAGCCCAAACATAGCTTGAAAGAGACACTGGAGTTGGCAGCAGGACCCCGGAAATTGGCTGAATGACACCCTGGAGTTGCAAGCAGCAGCAGCAGCAGCAGCAGCCCAAACATAGCTTAAAAGAGACACTGGAGTTGGCAGTAGGAGCCCAAAAATTGGCTGAATGACACCCTGGAGTTGCAAGCAGCAGCAGCAGCAGGAACCCAATAATTGGCCTAAAGACACACCCTGGAGTTGGCAACAGCAGCAGCAGGAGCCCAAAAATTGGCCTAAAGACACACTGGAGTTGCCAGCAGCAGCAGGAGGAGCCCAAACATTGCTTGAAAGAGACACTGGAGTTGGCAGCAGGAGCCCAAAATTGGCTGAATGACACCCTGGAGTTGCAAGCAGCAGCAGCAGGAGCCCAAACATAACTTGAAAAAGACACTGGAGTTGGCAGCAGGAGCCCAAACATTGGCTGAATGACACCCTGGAGTTGCAAGCAGCAGCAGCAGCAGATGCCCAAACATAGCTTGAGAGAGACACTGGAGTTGGCAGCAAGAGCCCAGAAATTGTCTGAATGACACCCTGGAGTTGCAAGCAGCAGCAGGAGCCCAAACATAACTTGAAAAAGACACTGGAGTTGGCAGCAGGAGCCCAAACATTGGCTGAATTACACCCTGGAGTTGCAAGCAGCAGCAGCAGCAGATGCCCAAACATAGCTTGAGAGAGACACTGGAGTTGGCAGCAAGAGCCCAGAAATTGTCTGAATGACACCCTGGAGTTGCAAGCAGCAGCAGCAGCCCAAACATAGCTTGAAAGAGACACTGGAGTTGGCAGCAGGAGCCCAAAAATTGGCTGAATGACACCCTGGAGTTGCAAGCAGCAGCAGCAGCCCAAACATAGCTTGAAAGAGACACTGGAGTTTGCAGCAGGAACCCAAAAATTGGCCTAAAGACACAGTGCAGTTGGCAGCAGCAGCAGCAGGAGGCCAAACATTGGCTGAAAGAGACACTGGAGTTGGCAGCAGGAGCCCAAACATTGCCTGATAGACACACCCTGAAGTTGGCAGCAGGAGCCCACGAATTGGCCTAAAGACACACTGGAGTTGCAAGCAGCAGCAGCAGGAGCCCAAACATAGCGTGAATGAGACACTGGAGTTGGCAGCAGGGGCAGCAACCCAAACATAGCTTGAAAGAGACACTGGAGTTGGCAGCAGGAACCCAAAAATTGGCCTAAAGATACAATGCAGGTGACATCAGCAGGAGGCCAAACATTGTGTGAAAGAGACACTGGAGTTGGCAGCAGGAGCCCAAAAATTAGCTGAATGAAATCCTGGAGTTGCAAGCAGCAACAGCAGCCCAAACATAGCTTGAAAGAGACACTGGAGTTGGCAGCAGGTGCCCAAATATTGGCTGAATGACACCCTGGAGTTGCAAGCAGCAGGAGGCCAATCATAGCTTGAAAGAGACACTGGAGTTGGCAGCAGGAGCCCAAAAATTGGCCCAAAGACACACCCTGGAGTTAGCAGCAGCAGCAGGAGCCCAAGCATTGGCTGAAAGAGACACTGTAGTTGGCAGCAGGAGCCCAAACATTGCCTGATAGACACACCCTGGAGTTGGCAGCAGCAGCAGCAGGAGCCCAGAAATTAGCCTAAAGACACACCCTGGAGTTTTCAGCAGCAGCAGAAGCAGGATCCCAAAAATTGGCCAAAAGACACACTGGAGTTGCCAGCAGCAGCAGCAGGAGCCCAAACATTGCTTGAAAGAGACACTGAAGTTGGCAGCAGGAGCCCAAAAATTGGCATGAAAACACAATGGAGTTGCAAGCAGCAGCAGCAGGAGCAAAAACATTGGCTGAAAGAGACACTGGAGTTGGCAGTAGGAGCCCAAAATTGGCCTAAAGACACACCCTGGAGTTGGCAGTAGCAGCAGGAGCCCAATAATTGGCCTAAAGACACACCCTGGACCTGGCAGCAGCAGCAGCAGAAGCCCAAAAATTGGCCAAAAGACACACTGGAGTTGCAAGCAGCAGCAGCAGGAGCCCAAACATAGCTTGAAAGAAACACTGGAGTTGGCAGCAGGAGCCCAAAAATTGGCTGAATGACACCCTGGAGTTGCAAGCAGCAGCAGCAGTAGCAGCCCAAACATAGCTTGAAAGAGACACTGGAGTTGGCAGCAGGAGCCCAAAAGTTGGCTGAATGACACCCTGGAGTTGCAAGCAGCAGCAGCAGTAGCAGCCCAAACATAGCTTGAAAGAGACACTGGAGTTGGCAGCAGGAGCCCAAAAGTTGGCTGAATGACACCCTGGAGTTGCAAGCAGCAGCAGCCCAACCATAGCTTGAAAGAGACACTGGAGTTAGCAGCAGGAACCCAAAAATTGGCCTAAAGACACACTGCAGTTGGCAGCAACAGCAGCAGGAGGCCAAACATAGCTTGAAAGAGACACTGGAGTTGGCAGCAGGAGCCCAAAAATTGGCCTAAAGACACACCCTGGAGTTGGCAGTAGCAACAGCAGGAGCCCAAACATTGCTGAAAGAGACACTGTAGTTGGCAGCAGGAGCCCAAACATTGCCTGATAGACACACCCTGGAGTTGGCAGCAGCAGCAGGAGCCCAAAAATTGGCCTAAAGACACACTGGAGTTGCCAGCAGCAGCAGCAGCAGCAACCCAAACATAGCTTGAAAGAGACACTGGAGTTAGCAGCAGGAGCCCAAAAATTGGCTGAATGACACCCTGGAGTTGCAAGCAGCAGCAGCAGGAGCCCAAGCATTGCTTGAAAGAGACACTGAAGTTGGCAGCAGGAACCCAAAGATTGGCCTAAAGACACACCCTGGAGTTGCAAGCAGCAGCAGCAGGAGCCCAAACATAGCTTGAAAGAGACACTGGAGTTGGCAGCAGGAGCCCAAACATTGCCTGATAGACACACCCTGGAGTAGGCAGCAGCAGCAGCAGCAACCCAAAAATTGGCCTAAAGACACACTGGAGTTGGCAGCAGCACTAGCAGGAGCCCAAACATTGGCTGAAAGAGACACTGGAGTTGGCAGCAGGAGCCCAAACATTGCCTGATAGACACACCCTGGAGTTGGCAGCAGCAGCAGCAAGAGCCCAAAAATTGGCCAAAAGACACACTGGAGTTGCCAGCAGCAGCAGCAGGAGCCCAAACATTGCTTGAAAGAGACACTGGAGTTGGCAGCAGGAGCCCAAAAATTGGCCAAAAGACACACCCTGGAGTTGGCAGCAGCAACAGCAGGAGCCCAAACATTGGCTGAAAGAGACACTGTAGTTGGCAGCAGGAGCCCAAACATTGCCTGATAGAGACACCCTGGAGTTTGCAGCAGCAGCAGCAGGAGCCCAAAAATTGGCCTAAAGACACACTGGAGTTGCCAGCAGCAGCAGCAGCAGCAGCCCAAACATAGCTTAAAAGAGACACTGGAGTTGCAAGCAGGAACCCAAAAATTGGCTGAATGACACCCTGGAGTAGCAAGCAGCAGCAGCAGCAGCAGCCCAAACATAGCTTGAAAGAGACACTGAAGGTAGCAGCAGGAGCCCAACAGTTCACTGAATGACACCCTGGAGCTGCAAGCAGCAGCAGCAGCAGCCCAAACATTGCTTGAAAGAGACACTGAAGTTGGCAGCAGGAACCCAAAAATTGGCCTAAAGACACACTGCAGTTGGCAGCAGCAGCAGGCCAAACATAGCTTGAAAGAGACACTGGAGTTGGCAGCAGGAGCCCAACAATTGGCCTAAAGACACACCCTGGAGTTGCAAGCAGCAGCAGCAGCAGGAGACCAAACATAGCTTGAAAGAGACAGTGGAGTTGGCAGCAGGAGCCCAAACATTGCCTGATAGACACACCCTGGAGTTGGCAGCAGCAGTAGCAAGAACCCAAAAATTGGCCTAAAGACACACTGGAGTTGGCAGCATCACTAGCAAGAGCCCAAACATTGGCTGAAAGAGACACTGGAGTTGGCAGCAGGAGCCCAAACATTGCCTGATAGACACACCCTGGAGTTGGCAGCAGCAAAAGCAGCAGGAGCCCAAAAATTGGCCAAAAGACACACTGGAGTTGCCAGCAGCAGCAGCAGGAGCCCAAACATTGCTTGAAAGAGACACTGGAGTTGGCAGCAGGAGCCCAAAAATTGGCCTAAAGACACACTGGAGTTGCAAGCAGCAGCAGCAGGAGCCCAAACATTGGCTGAAAGAGACACTGGAGTTGGCAGCAGGAGCCCAAATTGGCCTAAAGACACACCCTGGAGTTGGCAGCAGCAGCAGGAGCCCAAAAATTGGCCTAAAGACACACCCTGGACTTGGCAGCAGCAGCAGCAGGAGCCCAAAAATTGGCCAAAAGACACACAGGAGTTGCAAGCAGCAGCAGCAGGAGTCCAAACATTGCTTGAAAGAGACACTGGAGTTGGCAGTAGGAGCCCAAAAATTGGCCTAAAGACACACTGGAGTTGCAAGCAGCAGCAGCAGGAGCCCAAACATTGGCTGAAAGAGACACTGGAGTTGGCAGCAGGAGCCCAAAATTGGCCTAAAGACACACCCTGGAGTTGGCAGAAGCAGCAGGAGCCCAAAAATTGGCCTAAAGACACACCCTGGACTTGGCAGCAGCAGCAGCAGGAGCCCAAAAATTGGACAAAAGACACACTGGAGTTGCAAGCAGCAGCAGCAGGAGCCCAAACATAGCTTGAAAGAGACACTGGAGTTGGCAGCAGGAGCCCAGAAATTGGCTGAATGACACCCTGGAGTTGCAAGCAGCAGCAGCCCAAACATAGCTTAAAAGAGACACTGGAGTTGGCAGTAGGAGCCCAAAAATTGGCTGAATGACACCCTGGAGTTGCAAGCAGCAGCAGGAGCCCAATAATTGGCCTAAAGACACACCCTGGAGTTGGCAACAGCAGCAGCAGGAGCCCAAAAATTGGCCTAAAGAAACACTGGAGTTGCCAGCAGCAGCAGGAGGAGCCCAAACATTGCTTGAAAGAGACACTGGAGTTGGCAGCAGGAGCCCAAAATTGGCTGAATGACACCCTGGAGTTGCAAGCAGCAGCAGCAGGAGCACAAACATAACTTGAAAAAGACACTGGAGTTGGCAGCAGGAGCCCAAAAATTGGCTGAATGACTCCCTGTAGTTGCAAGCAGCAGCAGCCCAAACATAACTTGAAAAAGACACTGGAGTTGGCAGCAGGAGCCCAAACATTGGCTGAATGAAACCCTGGAGTTGCAAGCAGCAGCAGCAGCCGCCCAAACATAGCTTGAAAGAGACACTGGAGATGGCAGCAGGAGCCCAAATTTTGGCTGAATGACACCCTGTAGTTGCAAGCAGCAGCAGCCCAAACATAGCTTGAAAGAGACACTGGAGTTGGCAGCAGGAGCCCAAAAATTGTCTGAATGACACCCTGGAGTTAAAAGCAGCAGCAGCAGCCCAAACATAGCTTGAAAGACACACTGGAATTGGCAGCAGGAGCCCAAAAATTGGCCTAAAGTCAGACCCTGGAGTCGCAAGCAGCAGCAGCAGCCCAGACATAGCTTGAAAGAGACAATGAAGTTGGCAGCAGGAGCCCAAAAATTGGCTGAATGACACCCTGGAGTTGCAAGCAGCAGCAGCAGGAGCCCACACATAGTTTGAAAGAGACACTGGAGTTGGCAGCAGGAACCCAAAAATTGTGCTAAAGACACATTGCAGTTGGCAGCAGCAGGAGGCTAAGCATAGCTTGAAAGAGACACTGGAGTTGGCAGCAGGAGCCCAAAAATTGGCTGAATGACACCCTGGAGTTGCAAGCAGCAGCAGCCCAAACATAGCTTGAAAGAGAAACTGGAGTTGGCAGCAGGAACCCAAGAATTGGCCTAAATACACACTGCAGTTGGCAGCAGCAGCAGCAGTAACAGGAGGCTAAACATAGCTTGAAAGAGACACTGGAGTTGGCAGCAGGAGCCCAAAAATTGGCTGAATGACACCCTGGAGTTGCAAGCAGCAGCAGCAGCAACAGGCCAAACATAGCTTGAAAGAGACACTGGAGTTGGCAGCAGGAGCCCAAAGATTGGCTGAATGACACCCTGGAGTTGCAAGCAGCAGCAGCCCAAACATAGCTTAAAAGAGAAACTGGAGTTGGCAGCAGGAACCCAAGAATTGGCAGAAAGACACACTGAAGTTGGCAGCAGCAGCAGCAGGAGGCCAAACATAGCTTGAAAGAGACACTGGAGTTGGCAGCAGAAAGCCAAAAATTGGCCTTAAGACACACTGCAGTTGGCAGCAGCAGCAGCAGGAGGCCGAACATAGCTTGAAAGAGACACTGGAGTTGGCAGCAGGAGCCCAAAAATTGGATGAATGACATCCTGGAGTTGCAAGCAGCAGCAGCAGCCCAAACATACCTTGAAATACACACTGGAGTTGCCAGCAGCAGCAGCAGGAGCCCAAACATTGCTTGAAAGAGACACTGGAGTTGGCAGCAGGAGCCCAAAATTGGCCTAAAGACACACCCTGGAGTTGGCAGCAGCAGCAGGAGCTCAAAAATTGGCCTAAAGACACACCCTGGACTTGGCAGCAGCAGCAGGAGCCCAAAAATTGGCCAAAAGACACACTGGAGTTGCAAGCAGCAGCAGCAGGAGCCCAAACATAGCTTGAAAGAGACAGTGGAGTTGACAGTAGGAGCCCAAAAATTGGCTGAATGACACCCTGGAGTTGCAAGCAGCAGCAGCCCAAACATAGCTTAAAAGAGACACTGGAGTTGGCAGTAGGAGCCCAAAAATTGAATGACACCCTGAAGTTGCAAGCAGCAGCAGCAGCAGCAGGAGCCCAATAATTGGTCTAAAGACACACCCTGGAGTTGGCAACAGCAGCAGCAGGAGCCCAAAAATTGGCCTAAAGACACACTGGAGATTCCAGCAGCAGCAGGAGGAGCCCAAACATTGCTTGAAAGAGACACTGGAGTTGGCAGCAGGAGCCCAAAATTGGCTGAATGACACCCTGGAGTTGCAAGCAGCAGCAGCAGCAGGAGCCCAAACATAACTTGAAAAAGACACTGGAGTTGGCAGCAGGAGCCCAGAAATTGGCTGAATAAAACCCTGGAGTTGCAAGCAGCAGCAGCCCAAACATTGCTTGAAAGAGACACTGGAGTTGGCAGCAGGAGCCCAAAAATTGGCTGAATGACTCCCTGTAGTTGCAAGCAGCAGCAGCAGCAGGAGCCCAAACATAACTTAAAAAAGACACTGGAGTTGGCAGCAGGAGCCCAAACATTGGCTGAATGAAACCCTGGAGTTGCAAGAAGCAGCAGCAGCCGCCCAAACATAAGTTGAAAGAGACACTGGAGTTGGCAGCAGGAGCCCAAAAATTGGCTGAATGACACCCTGGAGTTGCAAGCAGCAGCAGCCCAAACATGGCTTGAAAGAGACACTGGAGTTGGCAGCAGGAACCAAAAAATTGGCCTAAAGATCCACTGCAGTTGGCAGCAGCAGCAGGAGGCCAAACATAGCTTGAAAGAGACACTGGAGTTGGCAGCAGGAGCCCAAACATTGGCTGAATGACACCCTGGAGTTGGCGGCAGCAGCAGCCCAAACATAGCTTGAAAGAGACACTGGAGTTGGCAGCAGGAGCCCAAAAATTGTCTGAATGACACCCTGGAGTTAAAAGCAGCAGCAGCAGCAGCCCAAACATAGCTTGAAAGACACACTGGAGTTGGCAGCAGGAGCCCAAAAATTGGCCTAAAGACACACCCTGGAGTTGCAAGCAGCAGCAGCAGCCCAAACATAGCTTGAAAGAGACAGTGGAGTTGGCAGCAAAAGCCCAAAAATTGGCTGAATGACACCCTGGAGTTGCAAGCAGCAGCAGCAGGAGCCTACACATAGTTTGAAAGAGACACTGGAGTTGGCAGCAGGAACCCAAAAATTGTGCTAAAGACACATTGCAGTTGGCAGCAGCAGGAGGCCAAGCATAGCTTGAAAGAGACACTGGAGTTGGCAGCAGGAGCCCAAACATTGGCTGAATGACACCCTGGAGTTGGCGGCAGCAGCAGCCCAAACATAGCTTGAAAGAGACACTGGAGTTGGCAGCAGGAACCCAAAATTTGGCCTAAATACACACTGCAGTTGGCAGCAGCAGCAGTAGCAGGAGCAGCCCAACCATAGCTTGAAAGAGACACTGGAGTTGGCAGCAGGAGCCCAAAAATTAGCTGAATGACACCCTGGAGTTGCAAGCAGCAGCAACAGCCCAAACATACCTTGAAAGAGACACTGGAGTTGGCAGCAGGAGCCCAAAGATTGGCTGAATGACACCCTGGAGTTGCAAGCAGCAGCAGCAGCAGCAGCCCAAACATGACTTGAAAGAGACACTGGAGTTGGCAGCAGGAACCCAAGAATTGGCAGAAAGACACACTGCAGTTGGCAGCAGCAGCAGCAGGAGGCCAAACATTGCTTGAAAGAGACACTGGAGTTGGCAGCAGAAAGCCAAAAATTGGCCTAAAGACACACTGCAGTTGGCAGCAGCAGCAGCAGGAGCCTACACATAGTTTGAAAGAGACACTGGAGTTGGCAGCAGGAACCCAAAAATTGTGCTAAAGACACATTGCAGTTGGCAGCAGCAGGAGGCCAAGCATAGCTTGAAAGAGACACTGGAGTTGGCAGCAGGAGCCCAAACATTGGCTGAATGACACCCTGGAGTTGGCGGCAGCAGCAGCCCAAACATAGCTTGAAAGAGACACTGGAGTTGGCAGCAGGAACCCAAAATTTGGCCTAAATACACACTGCAGTTGGCAGCAGCAGCAGTAGCAGGAGCAGCCCAACCATAGCTTGAAAGAGACACTGGAGTTGGCAGCAGGAGCCCAAAAATTAGCTGAATGACACCCTGGAGTTGCAAGCAGCAGCAACAGCCCAAACATACCTTGAAAGAGACACTGGAGTTGGCAGCAGGAGCCCAAAGATTGGCTGAATGACACCCTGGAGTTGCAAGCAGCAGCAGCAGCAGCAGCCCAAACATGACTTGAAAGAGACACTGGAGTTGGCAGCAGGAACCCAAGAATTGGCAGAAAGACACACTGCAGTTGGCAGCAGCAGCAGCAGGAGGCCAAACATTGCTTGAAAGAGACACTGGAGTTGGCAGCAGAAAGCCAAAAATTGGCCTAAAGACACACTGCAGTTGGCAGCAGCAGCAGCAGGAGGCCGAACATAGCTTGAAAGAGACACTGGAGTTGGCAGCAGGAGCCCAAAAATTGGATAAATGACATCCTGGAATTGCAAGCAGAAGCAGCCGACCAAACATAGCTTGTAAGAGACACTGGAGTCAGCAGCAGGAGCCCAACGATTGGCTGAATGACACCCTGGAGTTGCAAGCAGCAGCAGCAGCAGCAGCAGCCCAAACATACCTTGAAAGAGACACTGGAGTTGGCAGCAGGAGCCCAAAAATTGGCTGAATGACACCCTGGAGTTGCAAGCAGCAGCAGCCCAACCATAGCTTGAAAGAGACACTGGGGTTAGCAGCAGGAACCCAATAATTGGCCTAAAGACACACTGCAGTTGGCAGCAGCAGCAGCAGGAGGCCAAATATAGCTTGAAAGAGACACTGGAGTTGGCAGCAGGAGCCCAAAAATTCACCTAAAGACACACCCTGGAGTTGGCAGCAGCAACAGCAGGAGCCCAAACATTGGCTGAAAGAGACACTGAAGTTGGCAGCAGGAGCCCAAACATTGCCTGATAGACACACCCTGGAGTTGGCAGCAGCAGCAGAAGGAGCCCAAAAGTTGGCCTAAAGACACACTGGAGTTGCCAGCAGCAGCACCAGCCCAAACGTAGCTTGAAAGAGACACTGGAGTTGGCAGCAGGAGCCCAAAAATTGGCTGAATGACACCCTGGAGTTGCTAGCAGCAGCAGCAGCAGCCCAAACATAGCTTGAAAGAGACACTGGAGTTGGCAGCAGGAGCCCAAAAATTGGCTGAATGACACCCTGGAGTTGAAAGCAGCAGCAGCAACCCAAGTATAGCTTGAAAGAGACACTGGAGTTGGCAGCAGGAGCCCAAAAATTGGCTGTATGACTCCCTGGAGTTGCAAGCAGCAGCAGCAGCCCAAACACTATAGCTTGAAAGAGACACTGGAGGTGGCAGCAGGAACCCAAAAATTGGCCTAAAGACACACTGCAGTTCACAGCAGCAGCAACCCAATTATAGCTTGAAAGAGACACTGGAGTTGGCAGCAGGAGCCCAAAAATTGGCTGAATAACACCCTGGAGTTACAAGCCGCACCAGCAGCAGCAGCAGCAGCCCAAACATATCTTGAAAGAGACACTGGAGTTGGCAGCAGCAGGAGTTGCAAGCAGCACCAGGAGCCCAAACATAGCTTGAAAGAGACACTGGAGTTGGCAGCAGGAGCCCAAAAATTGGCTGAATGACACCCTGGAGTTGCAAGCAGCAGCAGCAGCAGCAGCAGCAGCAGCCCAAACATAGCTTGAGAGAGACACTGGAGTTAGCAGCAGGAGCCCAAGAATCCAGTGAATGACACCCTGTAGTTGCAAGCAGCAGCAGGAGCCCAAACATTGCTTGAAAGAGACACTGGAGTTGGCAGCAGGAACCCAAAAATTGGCCTAAAGACACACTGAAGTTGGCAGCAGCAGGAGGCCAAACATAGCTTGAAAAAGACACTGGAGTTGGCAGCAGGAGCCCAAAAATTGGCCTAAAGACACACCCTGGAGTTGCAAGCAGCAGCAGCAGCAGGAGGCCAAACATAGCTTGAAAGAGACACTGGAGTTGACAGCAGGAGCCCAAACATTGCCTGATAGACACACCCTGCTGTTGGCAGCAGCAGGAACCCAAAAATTGGCCTAAAGACACACTGGAGTTGCCAGCAGCAGCAGCAGCAGGAGCCCAAGCATTGGCTGAAAGGGACACTGGAGTTGGCAGCAGGATTCCAAAAATTGGCCTAAAGACACACTGGAGTTGGCAGCAGCAGCAGCAGCCCAATAATTGCTTGAAAGAGACACTGGAGTTGGCAGCAGGACCCCAAAAATTGGCTGAATGACACCCTGGAGTTGCAAGCAGCAGCAGCAGCAGTCCAAAGATAGCTTGAAAGAGACACTGGAGTTGGCAGCAGCAGGAGTTGCAAGCAGCAGCAGCAGGAGCCCAAACGTAGCTTGAAAGAGACATTGGAGTTGGCAGCAGGAACCCAAAAAATGGCTGAATGACACCCTGGAGTTGCAAGCAGCAGCAGCAGCAGATGCCCAAACATAGCTTGAGAGAGACACTGGAGTTGGCAGCAGGAGCCCAAAAATTCACTGATTGACACCCTGGAGTTGCAAGCAGCAGCAGCAGCAGGAGCCCAAACATAGCTTGAAAGAGACACTGGAGTTGGCAGCAGGACCCCAAAAATTGGCTGAATGACACCCTGGAGTTGCAAGCAGCAGCAGCAGCAGTCCAAAGATAGCTTGAAAGAGACACTGGAGTTGGCAGCAGCAGGAGTTGCAAGCAGCAGCAGCAGGAGCCCAAACATAGCTTGAAAGAGACATTGGAGTTGGCAGCAGGAACCCAAAAATTGGCTGAATGACACCCTGGAGTTGCAAGCAGCAGCATCAGCAGATGCCCAAACATAGCTTGAGAGAGACACTGGAGTTGGCAGCAGGAGCCCAAAAATTCACTGATTGACACCATGGAGTTGCAAGCAGCAGCAGCAGGAGCCCAAACATTGCTTGAAAGAGACACTGGAGTTTGCAGCAGGAACCCAAAAATTGGCCAAAAGACACACTGCAGTTGGCAGCAGCAGCAGCAGGAGGCCAAACATAGCTTGAAAGATATCCTGGAGTTGGCAGCAGGAGCCCAAAAATTGGCTAAAGACACACCCTGGAGTTGCAAGC
This sequence comes from Gastrophryne carolinensis, assembly GCA_027917425.1. NCBI lineage: Eukaryota > Metazoa > Chordata > Amphibia > Anura > Microhylidae > Gastrophryne > Gastrophryne carolinensis. The sequence continues at coordinate 509,601,282 of CM051234.1, forward strand.
AGCAGCAGCAGGAGGCCAAACAAAGCTTGAAAGAGACACTGGAGTTGGTAGCAGGAGCCCAAACATTGCCTGATAGACACACCCTGGAGTTGGCAGCAGCAGCAGCAGGAACCCAAAAATTGGACAAAAGACACACTGGAGTTGCCAGCAGCAGCAGGAGCCCAAACATTGGCTGAAAGAGAAACTGGAGTTGGCAGCAGGATTCCAAAAATTGGCCTAAAGACACACTGGAGTTGGCAGCAGCAGCAGGAGCCCAAACATTGCTTGAAAGAGACACTGGAGTTGGCAGCAGGAGCCCAAAAATTATACTAAAGACACACCCTGGAGTTGGCAGCAGCAGGAGCCCAAACATTGCTTGAAAGAGACACTGGAGTTGGCAGCAGGAGCCCAAAAATTCGCTTAATGACACCCTGCAGTCACAAGCAGCAGCAGCAGCAGCAGCCCAAACATAGCTTGAAAGAGACACTGGAGTTGGCAGCAGGAACCCAAAAATTGGCCTAAAGACACACTGGAGTTGGCAGCAGCAGCAGGAGCCCAAACATTGCTTGAAAGAGACACTGGAGTTGGCAGCAGGAGCCCAAAAATTATACTAAAGACACACCCTGGAGTTGGCAGCAGCAGGAGCCCAAACATTGCTTGAAAGAGACACTGGAGTTGGCAGCAGGAGCCCAAAAATTTGCTTAATGACACCCTGCAGTCACAAGCAGCAGCAGCAGCAGCAGCCCAAACATAGCTTGAAAGAGACACTGGAGTTGGCAGCAGGAACCCAAAAATTGGCCTAAAGAAACACTGCAGTTGGCAGCAGCAGCAGCAGGAGGTCAAACATAGCTTGAAAGAGACACTGGGGTTGGCAGCAGGAGTCCAAAAATTGGCCTAAAGACACACCCTGGAGTTGCAAGCAGCAGCAGCAGCAGGAACCCAAAAATTGGCCTAAAGACACACTGGAGTTGCCAGCAGCAGCAGCAGCAGGAGCCCAAACATCGGCTGAAAGAGACACTGGAGTTGGCAGCAGAAGCCCAAAATTGGCCTAAAGACACACTGGAGTTGGCAGCAGCAGCAGGAGCCCAAACATTGCTTGAAAGAGACACTGAAGTTGGCATCAGGAGCCCAAAAATTGAACTAAAGACACACCCTGGAGTTGGCAGCAGCAGGAGCCCAAACATTGCTTGAAAGAGACACTGGAGTTGGCAGCAGCAAGAGCCCAAATATTGTCTGAATGACACCCTGGAGTTGCAAGCAGCAGGAGCCCAAACATAGCTTAAAAGAGACACTGGAGTTGGCAGCAGGAACCCAAAAATTGGCCTAAAGACACACTGCAGTTGGCAGCAGCAGCAGCAGGAGGCCAAACATAGCTTGAAAGAGACACTGGATTTGGCAGCAGGAGCCCAAAAATTGGCTGAATGACACCCGGGAGTTGCAAGCAGCAGCAGCCCGAAAGGCACAGCCTAAAGTTGACATCAGCAGGAGCCCAAAAATTAGCCTAAAGACATAAATATGTTTTGCACCATTTGGAAAGTGTAAAACGTGGCACCATGCTGAATCTAGTCGCATGCATCAGCCATTGGTTGGTGGAAATTCTGGCTGATCCATCCCTGATTCATTTTCACAAAGGTGAGTCTCTCCACATTTTTAGTTGACAGACGAGTTCTCCTCGCCATAACTACGGCCACCGCCGCACTAAACACCCACTCAGATGGCACGCTACTTGCCGGGCAGGACAGGTTTTCCAGGGCAAACTCAGCTAGCTGCGGCCACAAGTCAAGTTTGGCTGCCCAGAAGTCCAGTGGATCCTCAAGGTGTGTTGGCATGGTCATGTCAAGTTATGACATGACCTGCTGGTTGAGGTCCTGCTCCAGGTCTTCCTGCTGCTCATGAGTAGCCTCACTATGTGGGTGTAGAAAGCTACTCATTAGCGACTGAAGACTGAGGCTGCTGCTGATGGAGCTGCTGCTGCTGCTCCTGTCAACCCCCCCAGCAGTCATGGCAGTGGAAGGTGAGCGCAGAGGTCCCCCCGAGTCAGACCTGCGAGAGTATGGACCATGGCGCAGATAGGCATCAGCCAACTGACTACGTAGAATGTCTTTGTAGTAGGTCAGTTTGTCCTGCCTCTCGACGGGTTTTAAAAATGCCCCCCATTTTGTGCCGGAAGCGAGGGTCCAATAAGGTGAAGAGCCAGAAGTCATCATGCTGACAAATGGAAACAATTCTGGGGTCACTACGCAAGCACGTGAGCATGCTTTCTGCCATTTGCGCAAGTGACTCGGAGGGACTACCTGTCTCCATCTCCACTGCATACTGCCATAGTGTGTCTGGGTCCTCTGTCTCGCCTTCCTCACAACCCTCTAGCTCCTCTGGCTGCTCCTGCTCCTCCTCTCCTGTCCACTGACTAGATAAACCAGCCATTTCGCCAAGCCTAAACTGTGCACTGTGCCATTCCTCCTGCTCTTCCTCCTCCTCCTCCAGTTCAGCTCCAACGGGGTTCATGTGGCCGTAGGATGTAGACGCCATGTCTCCAGTGCCCTGACCAGCCATGGTTTCCAACATGTGCTGTAGTACATGAAGCAGTGGAATCACGTCGTTCATCCTGTAATCCTGGCGACTCACAAATAAAGTGGCTTCCTCAAAGGACCTGAGCAAACGGCAGGTGTCACGTATGAGCTGCCACTGGTTGACATTGAAGTTACACAGGGGAGTCCCCCTATCCGCTTGGATCATCAAGAAATCCATGATGGCTTTTCTCTGTTCGTATAGTCTGTCCAACATATGCAGGGTGGAATTCCAACTGGTGGAAACATCGCAAATCAGACTATGTTGGGGGCTACCGTTCTGACGCTGTAGCTCAAGAAGGGTGTGCTTGGCGGTGTATGAGTGGCTGAAGTGCATGCAGTTTCCTTGAAGTTGTTAGGATGTCTTGCAGATGGGGGGAAGACTTCAGAAAATGCTTCACAACCAGATTGAAGACATGAGCCATGCAGGGCGCATGGGTCACCCTTCCGTGTCGCAGCGCAGACAAAATATTCTTCCCATTGTCAGTAACCATGGTTCCCATTTTCAGTTTTCTTGAAGTAAGCCATGTTTGGATTTCTTGATGAATAAATTTAAGCAGTTCCTCCCCTGTGTGACTCCAAGACAAACCATGTGAAGCACAGCGTGACACCTCCGTGCCCTGCACACATGGTAGGCTGGAGGGGCACTGAGACTTGAGCCTACAGTGGAGGGTGAGGAGATGGCGGAGGATGAGGAGGCCGAGTCGCACGGTGTCACAGGCACAACGGCCAGGGAGCGCGGAGGCCGAAGCAGCGTGACCTGTCCAAGTTGCTGCTGCTGCTGCAAAGGGACCACTTTCACCCAGTGGGCCGTAAACGACATGTTCTGTCCCTGACCGTAGTTACAGCTCCAGACGTCGGCGCTGCCATGCACTTTGCTACACACCGACAGGCTCAAGGACTGGCCCACCTTCTCTTCAACAAATGTGTGCAGCGCTGGTACTGCCTTCTTGGCAAAGAAATGACGGCTTGGGACTCTCCACCTCGGCTCGGCACAAGCCATCAGTTCTCTGAAAGGTGCAGAGTCCACCACCTGAAAAGGGAGCGACTGCAGCACCAGCAACTTGGACAGGAGCACATTCAGCTTCTGCGCCGTAGGATGAGTGGGCGCATACTGCTGTCTCTTGGACATGGCTTCGCTGATGGATTGCTGGGGGGATGCATGACTTGGAGGAGGAGGAGCAGGAGCATCAGGAGGAGCTACAGAGGATGGGTATGACGCACAGCTGCCTTCGGCTGAGGTGCTGGAGCCTTGGCTGGCAGAAATTGGGAGCGGCGTGCCACTTGGTAAGGAAGCAGCCTGGACCACCTTTTGGGAGCCTCGGTTCTCCCAGGCCGCTTTATGGTGACGCATCATATGTTGACGCAAGGCCGTGGTGCCAACATTTGGGCCCTGGGCACGCTTCACCTTCTGCTTACATATCTTGCATGTGGCCATGTTACCCTCCTGCGGATGCTTGAGGAAAAACTGCCACACTGCCGAGTAGCTACTTTTCCCACCAACAGCCCCCACTGATTCACTGCTACTGTCGCCAACTCCAGGAACCCCTGCTCCACTACTTCCCGATAAGGTAGCCTGCCGCGCAGCAGGTGCTCTACCCCGGCCCCGTTTGGCTCCAGGCTTTACAATTGTGCCCCCATGCTGACTGCCAACCATGCTGCTAACACCTTGCTGCCTCAGCTGCTGACTTCGGGGCAACCTGCGCCCCTCTTCTCCTGATAATGACGATGAAGCCCCTTCTGCACCCGGCTCCCAAGTGCGATCGGCTTCTTCATCATCATCATTAGGGATGAGCGAATCGATCCGGACGAACCCGGATATGATCCGAATTTCATGAAAAATTTGATTCGGATCGAATCCGAATTTCCCAGCGATTCGATCGCTCGAAGTTTTCCTTTAACATCCATTCATTTACATACAGGCATTCTAAGATGGCGGACGGGACATGTCTGGACATCTATCCCGCGCCAGTGCAAGCTGGGGCAGTCACATGCAGCCTATCAGCAGCCAGCAAGCCCGGTGACGTCACAGCGCTATTTAAGTCGGCCATCTTGCTTTTCCTTCCTCATTTCTCTATTGCATTCGTGAGAGACAGAACGCTGTAGTGAGGGAGAGAGGCAGTTAGACAGGCAGGGACAGACAGGGACAGGCTGGAGACAGGCAGGAGACAGGCAGGAGACAGACAGAAAGTCAGCCTGAGTGTTTGTTACTGGCTGGCTGACAGGCTTTGTTAGCGTTTTCAGGCTGCTTATACTAACTAACTGTGCATATATACTGAACTGATCTTAAGTCTGCTGTGAGGCATCCCATTCTGTGACTACACCAGCCTCTATTTAAGACCATATAACCATTTGCACTTTTTGTAATTGAAATTAGGCCTGATAAAGACACTTTTGCTGTGCATAGCACTACTGGACCCTGCCAGGTGCACTTCTTTTTTGGGGCATCCGATTCTGTGACTACACCAGCCTCTATTTAAGACCATATAACCATTTGCACTTTTTGTAATTGAAATTAGGCCTGATAAAGAAACTTTTGCTGTGCATAGCACTACTGGAACCTGCCAGGTGCACTCTTTTTTGGGGCATCCCATTCTGTGACTACAGCAGCCTCTATTTAAGACCATATAACCATTTGCACTTATTCTAATTGAAATTAGGCCTGATAAAGACACTTTTGCTGTGCATAGCACTACTGGACCCTGCCAGGTGCACTTCTTTTTTGGGGCATCCGATTCTGTGACTACACCAGCCTCTATTTAAGACCATATAACCATTTGCACTTTTTGTAATTGAAATTAGGCCTGATAAAGAAACTTTTGCTGTGCATAGCACTACTGGAACCTGCCAGGTGCACTCCTTTTTGGGGCATCCCATTCTGTGACTACAGCAGCCTCTATTTAAGACCATATAACCATTTGCACTTATTCTAATTGAAATTAGGCCTGATAAAGACACTTTTGCTGTGCATATTCTTACTGCTGCCTGCCAGGTGCACTTCTTTTTTGGGGCATCCCATTCTGTGACTACACCAGCCTCTGTTTAAGACCATATAACCATTTGCACTTATTCTAATTGAAATTAGGCCTGATAAAGACACTTTTGCTGTGCATAGCACTACTGGACCCTGCCAGGTGCACTTCTTTTTTGGGGCATCCCATTCTGAGACTACACCAGCCTCTATTTAAAACAATATAACCATTTGCACTTATTCTAATTGAAATTAGGCCTGATAAAGACAATTTTACTGTGCATAGCACTACTGGACCCTGCCAGGTGCACTTCTTTTTTGGGGCATCCCATTCTGTGACTACACCAGCCTCTATTTAAGACCATATAACAATTTGCACTTTTTGTAATTGAAATTAGGCCTGATAAAGACACTTTTGCTGTGCATAGCACTACTGGACCCTGCCAGGTGCACTCCTTTTTGGGGCATCCCATTCTGTGACTACAGCAGCCTCTATTTAAGACCATATAGCCATTTGCACTTATTCTAATTGAAATTAGGCCTGATAAAGACACTTTTGCTGTGCATAGCACTACTGGACCCTGCCAGGTGCACTTCTTTTTTGGGGCATCCCATTCTGTGACTACACCAGCCTCTATTTAAGACCATATAACCATTTGCACTTATTCTAATTGAAATTAGGTTTGATAAAGACACTTTTGCTGTGCATAGCACTACTGGACCCTGCCAGGTGCACTTCTTTTTTGGGGCATCCCATTCTGTGACTGCACCAGCCTCTATTTAAGACCATATAACCATTTGCACTTATTCTAATTGAAATTAGGCCTGATAAAGACACTTTTGCTGTGCATATTCTTACTGCTGCCTGCCAGGTGCACTTTTTTGGGGGGGCATCCCATTCTGTGACTACAGCAGCCTCTATTTAAGACCATATAACCATTTGCACTTATTCTAATTGAAATTAGGCCTGATAAAGACACTTTTGCTGTGCATAGCACTACTGGACCCTGCCAGGTGCACTTCTTTTTTGGGGCATCCCATTCTGTGACTACACCAGCCTCTATTTAAGACCATATAACCATTTGCACTTATTCTAATTGAAATTAGGCCTGATAAAGACACTTTTGCTGTGCATATTCTTACTGCTGCCTGCCAGGTGCACTTTTTTTTGGGGCATCCCATTCTGTGACTACAGCAGCCTCTATTTAAGACCATATAACCATTTGCACTTATTCTAATTGAAATTAGGCCTGATAAAGACACTTTTGCTGTGCATAGCTCTACTGGACCCTGCCAGGTGCACTCCTTTTTGGGGCATCCCATTCTGTGACTACAGCAGCCTCTATTTAAGACCATATAACCATTTGCACTTATTTTAATTGAAATTAGGCCTGATAAAGACACTTTTGCTGTGCATATTCTTACTGCTGCCTGCCAGGTGCACTTCTTTTTTGGGGCATCCCATTCTGTGACTACACCAGCCTCTGTTTAAGACCATATAACCATTTGCACTTATTCTAATTGAAATTAGGCCTGATAAAGACACTTTTGCTGTGCATAGCACTACTGGACTCTGCCAGGTGCCCTTCTTTTTTGGGGCATCCTATTCTGTGACTACAGCAGCCTCTATTTAAGACCATATAACCATTTGCACTTATTCTAATTGAAATTAGGCCTGATAAAGACACTTTTGCTGTGCATAGCACTACTGGACCCTGCCAGGTGCACTCCTTTTTGGGGCATCCCATTCTGTGACTACACCAGCCTCTATTTAAGACCATATAACCATTTGCACTTATTCTAATTGAAATTAGGCCTGATAAAGACACTTTTGCTGTTCATATTCTTACTGCTGCCTGCCAGGTGCACTTCTTTTTTCGGGCATCCCATTCTGTGACTACAGCAGCCTCTATTTAAGACCATATAACCATTTGCACTTATTCTAATTGAAATTTGGCCTGATAAAGACACTTTTGCTGTGCATAGCACTACTGGACCCTGCCAGGTGCACTTCTTTTTTGGGGCATCCCATTCTGTGACTACACCAGCCTCTATTTAAGACCATATAACCATTTGCACTTATTCTAATTGAAATTAGGCCTGATAAAGACACTTTTGCTGTGCATAGCACTACTGGACTCTGCCAGGTGCACTCCTTTTTGGGGCATCCCATTCTGTGACTACAGCAGCCTCTATTTAAGACCATATAACCATTTGCACTTTTTCTAATTGAAATTAGGCCTGATAAAGACACTTTTGCTGTGCATAGCACTACTGGACCCTGCCAGGTGCACTTCTTTTTTGGGGCATCCCATTCTGTGACTACACCAGCCTCTATTTAAGACCATATAACCATTTGCACTTATTCTAATTGAAATTAGGCCTGATAAAGACACTTTTGCTGTGCATAGCACTACTGGACCCTGCCAGGTGCACTCCTTTTTGGGGCATCCCATTCTGTGACTACACCAGCCTCTATTTAAGACCATATAACCATTTGCACTTATTCTAATTGAAATTAGGCCTGATAAAGACACTTTTGCTGTGCATATTCTTACTGCTGCCTGCCAGGTGCACTTCTTTTTTGGGGCATCCCATTCTGTGACTACAGCAGCCTCTATTTAAGACCATATAACCATTTGCACTTATTCTAATTGAAATAAGGCCTGATAAAGACACTTTTGCTGTGCATAGCACTACTGGACCCTGCCAGGGGCACTCCTTTTTGGGGCATCCCATTCTGTGACTACACCAGCCTCTATTTAAGACCATATAACCATTTGCACTTATTCTAATTGGAATTAGGCCTGATAAAGACACTTTTGCTGTGCATAGCACTACTGGACCCTGCCAGGTGCACTTCTTTTTTGGGGCATCCCATTCTGTGACTACAGCAGCCTCTATTTAAGACCATATAACCATTTGCACTTATTCTAATTGAAATTAGGCCTGATAAAGACACGTTTGCTGTGCATAGCACAACTGGACCCTGCCAGGTGCACTCCTTTTTGGGGCATCCCATTCTGTGACTACACCAGCCTCTATTTAAGACCATATAACCATTTGCACTTATTCTAATTGAAATTAGGCCTGATAAAGACACTTTTGCTGTGCATATTCTTACTGCTGCCTGCCAGGTGCACTTCTTTTTTGGGGCATCCCATTCTGTGACTACACCAGCCTCTGTTTAAGACCATATAACCATTTGCACTTATTCTAATTGAAATTAGGCCTGATAAAGACACTTTTGCTGTGCATAGCACTACTGGACCTTGCCAGGTGCACTCCTTTTTGGGGCATCCCATTCTGTGACTACGGCAGCCTCTATTTAAGACCATATAACCATTTGCACTTATTCTAATTGAAATTAGGCCTGATAAAAACACTTTTGCTGTGCATATTCTTACTGCTGCCTGCCAGGTGCACTTCTTTTTTGGGGCATCCCATTCTGTGACTACACCAGCCTCTGTTTAAGACCATATAACCATTTGCACTTATTCTAATTGAAATTAGGCCTGATAAAGACACTTTTGCTGTGCATAGCACTACTGGACCCTGCCAGGTGCACTTCTTTTTTGGGGCATCCCATTCTGTGACTACACCAGCCTCTATTTAAAACAATATAACCATTTGCACTTATTCTAATTGAAATTAGGCCTGATAAAGACACTTTTGCTGTGCATAGCACTACTGGACCCTGCCAGGTGCACTTCTTTTTTGGGGCATCCCATTCTGTGACTACACCAGCCTCTATTTAAGACCATATAACCATTTGCACTTTTTGTAATTGAAATTAGGCCTGATAAAGACACTTTTGCTGTGCATAGCACTACTGGACCCTGCCAGGTGCGCTCCTTTTTGGGGCATCCCATTCTGTGACTACAGCAGCCTCTTTTTAAGACCATATAGCCATTTGCACTTATTCTAATTGAAATTAGGCCTGATAAAGACACTTTTGCTGTGCATAGCACTACTGGACCCTGCCAGGTGCACTTCTTTTTTGGGGCATCCCATTCTGTGACTACAGCAGCCTCTATTTAAGACCATATAACCATTTGCACTTATTCTAATTGAAATTAGGCCTGATAAAGACACTTTTGCTGTGCATATTCTTACTGCTGCCTGCCAGGTGCACTTCTTTTTTGGGGCATCCCATTCTGTGACTACAGCAGCCTCTATTTAAGACCATATAACCATTTGCACTTATTCTAATTGAAATTAGGCCTGATAAAGACACTTTTGCTGTGCATAGCACTACTGGACCCTGCCAGGTGCACTCCTTTTTGGGGCATCCCATTCTGTGACTACAGCAGCCTCTATTTAAGACCATATAACCATTTGCACTTATTCTAATTGAAATTAGGCCTGATAAAGACACTTTTGCTGTGCATAGCACTACTGGACCCTGCCAGGTGCACTTCTTTTTTGGGGCATCCCCATTCTGTGACTACACCAGCCTCTATTTAAGACCATATAACCATTTGCACTTATTGTAATTGAAATTAGGCCTGATAAAGACACTTTTGCTGTGCATAGCACTACTGGACCCTGCCAGGTGCACTCCTTTTTGGGGCATCCCATTCTGTGACTACAGCAGCCTCTATTTAAGACCATATAACCATTTGCACTTATTCTAATTGAAATTAGGCCTGATAAAGACACTTTTGCTGTGCATAGCACTACTGGACCCTGCCAGGTGCACTCCTTTTTGGGGCATCCCATTCTGTGACTACAGCAGCCTCTATTTAAGACCATATAACCATTTGCACTTATTCTAATTGAAATTAGGCCTGATAAAGACACTTTTGCTGTGCATATTCTTACTGCTGCCTGCCAGGTGCACTTCTTTTTTGGGGCATCCCATTCTGTGACTACACCAGCCTCTGTTTAAGACCATATAACCATTTGCACTTATTCTAATTGAAATTAGGCCAGATAAAGACACTTTTGCTGTGCATAGCACTACTGGACCCTGCCAGGTGCACTTCTTTTTTGGGGCATCCCCATTCTGTGACTACACCAGCCTCTATTTAAGACCATATAACCATTTGCACTTATTGTAATTGAAATTAGGCCTGATAAAGACACTTTTGCTGTGCATAGCACTACTGGACCCTGCCAGGTGCACTCCTTTTTGGGGCATCCCATTCTGTGACTACACCAGCCTCTATTTAAGACCATATAACCATTTGCACTTATTCTAATTGAAATTAGGCCTGATAAAGACACTTTTGCTGTTCATATTCTTACTGCTGCCTGCCAGGTGCACTTCTTTTTTGGGGCATCCCATTCTGTGACTACACCAGCCTCTGTTTAAGACCATATAACCATTTGCACTTATTCTAATTGAAATTAGGCCAGATAAAGACACTTTTGCTGTGCATAGCACTACTGGACCCTGCCAGGTGCACTTCTTTTTTGGGGCATCCCCATTCTGTGACTACACCAGCCTCTATTTAAGACCATATAACCATTTGCACTTATTGTAATTGAAATTAGGCCTGATAAAGACACTTTTGCTGTGCATAGCACTACTGGACCCTGCCAGGTGCACTCCTTTTTGGGGCATCCCATTCTGTGACTACACCAGCCTCTATTTAAGACCATATAACCATTTGCACTTATTGTAATTGAAATTAGGCCTGATAAAGACACTTTTGCTGTGCATAGCACTACTGGACCCTGCCAGGTGCACTCCTTTTTGGGGCATCCCATTCTGTGACTACACCAGCCTCTATTTAAGACCATATAACCATTTGCACTTATTCTAATTGAAATTAGGCCTGATAAAGACACTTTTGCTGTTCATATTCTTACTGCTGCCTGCCAGGTGCACTTCTTTTTTGGGGCATCCCATTCTGTGACTACACCAGCCTCTGTTTAAGACCATATAACCATTTGCACTTATTCTAATTGAAATTAGGCCAGATAAAGACACTTTTGCTGTGCATAGCACTACTGGACCCTGCCAGGTGCACTTCTTTTTTGGGGCATCCCCATTCTGTGACTACACCAGCCTCTATTTAAGACCATATAACCATTTGCACTTATTGTAATTGAAATTAGGCCTGATAAAGACACTTTTGCTGTGCATAGCACTACTGGACCCTGCCAGGTGCACTCCTTTTTGGGGCATCCCATTCTGTGACTACACCAGCCTCTATTTAAGACCATATAACCATTTGCACTTATTCTAATTGAAATTAGGCCTGATAAAGACACTTTTGCTGTGCATAGCACTACTGGACCCTGCCAGGTGCACTCCTTTTTGGGGCATCCCATTCTGTGACTACAGCAGCCTCTATTTAAGACCATATAACCATTTGCACTTATTCTAATTGAAATTAGGCCTGATAAAGACACTTTTGCTGTTCATATTCTTACTGCTGCCTGCCAGGTGCACTTCTTTTTTGGGGCATCCCATTCTGTGACTACAGCAGCCTCTATTTAAGACCATATAACCATTTGCACTTATTCTAATTGAAATTAGGCCTGATAAAGACACTTTTGCTGTGCATATTCTTACTGCTGCCTGCCAGGTGCACTTCTTTTTTGGGGCATCCCATTCTGTGACTACAGCAGCCTCTATTTAAGACCATATAACCATTTGCACTTATTCTAATTGAAATAAGGCCTGATAAAGACACTTTTGCTGTGCATAGCACTACTGGACCCTGCCAGGGGCACTCCTTTTTGGGGCATCCCATTCTGTGACTACACCAGCCTCTATTTAAGACCATATAACCATTTGCACTTATTCTAATTGGAATTAGGCCTGATAAAGACACTTTTGCTGTGCATAGCACTACTGGACCCTGCCAGGTGCACTTCTTTTTTGGGGCATCCCATTCTGTGACTACAGCAGCCTCTATTTAAGACCATATAACCATTTGCACTTATTCTAATTGAAATTAGGCCTGATAAAGACACGTTTGCTGTGCATAGCACAACTGGACCCTGCCAGGTGCACTCCTTTTTGGGGCATCCCATTCTGTGACTACACCAGCCTCTATTTAAGACCATATAACCATTTGCACTTATTCTAATTGAAATTAGGCCTGATAAAGACACTTTTGCTGTGCATATTCTTACTGCTGCCTGCCAGGTGCACTTCTTTTTTGGGGCATCCCATTCTGTGACTACACCAGCCTCTGTTTAAGACCATATAACCATTTGCACTTATTCTAATTGAAATTAGGCCTGATAAAGACACTTTTGCTGTGCATAGCACTACTGGACCTTGCCAGGTGCACTCCTTTTTGGGGCATCCCATTCTGTGACTACGGCAGCCTCTATTTAAGACCATATAACCATTTGCACTTATTCTAATTGAAATTAGGCCTGATAAAAACACTTTTGCTGTGCATATTCTTACTGCTGCCTGCCAGGTGCACTTCTTTTTTGGGGCATCCCATTCTGTGACTACACCAGCCTCTGTTTAAGACCATATAACCATTTGCACTTATTCTAATTGAAATTAGGCCTGATAAAGACACTTTTGCTGTGCATAGCACTACTGGACCCTGCCAGGTGCACTTCTTTTTTGGGGCATCCCATTCTGTGACTACACCAGCCTCTATTTAAAACAATATAACCATTTGCACTTATTCTAATTGAAATTAGGCCTGATAAAGACACTTTTGCTGTGCATAGCACTACTGGACCCTGCCAGGTGCACTTCTTTTTTGGGGCATCCCATTCTGTGACTACACCAGCCTCTATTTAAGACCATATAACCATTTGCACTTTTTGTAATTGAAATTAGGCCTGATAAAGACACTTTTGCTGTGCATAGCACTACTGGACCCTGCCAGGTGCGCTCCTTTTTGGGGCATCCCATTCTGTGACTACAGCAGCCTCTTTTTAAGACCATATAGCCATTTGCACTTATTCTAATTGAAATTAGGCCTGATAAAGACACTTTTGCTGTGCATAGCACTACTGGACCCTGCCAGGTGCACTTCTTTTTTGGGGCATCCCATTCTGTGACTACAGCAGCCTCTATTTAAGACCATATAACCATTTGCACTTATTCTAATTGAAATTAGGCCTGATAAAGACACTTTTGCTGTGCATATTCTTACTGCTGCCTGCCAGGTGCACTTCTTTTTTGGGGCATCCCATTCTGTGACTACAGCAGCCTCTATTTAAGACCATATAACCATTTGCACTTATTCTAATTGAAATTAGGCCTGATAAAGACACTTTTGCTGTGCATAGCACTACTGGACCCTGCCAGGTGCACTCCTTTTTGGGGCATCCCATTCTGTGACTACAGCAGCCTCTATTTAAGACCATATAACCATTTGCACTTATTCTAATTGAAATTAGGCCTGATAAAGACACTTTTGCTGTGCATAGCACTACTGGACCCTGCCAGGTGCACTTCTTTTTTGGGGCATCCCCATTCTGTGACTACACCAGCCTCTATTTAAGACCATATAACCATTTGCACTTATTGTAATTGAAATTAGGCCTGATAAAGACACTTTTGCTGTGCATAGCACTACTGGACCCTGCCAGGTGCACTCCTTTTTGGGGCATCCCATTCTGTGACTACACCAGCCTCTATTTAAGACCATATAACCATTTGCACTTATTCTAATTGAAATTAGGCCTGATAAAGACACTTTTGCTGTGCATAGCACTACTGGACCCTGCCAGGTGCACTCCTTTTTGGGGCATCCCATTCTGTGACTACAGCAGCCTCTATTTAAGACCATATAACCATTTGCACTTATTCTAATTGAAATTAGGCCTGATAAAGACACTTTTGCTGTGCATATTCTTACTGCTGCCTGCCAGGTGCACTTCTTTTTTGGGGCATCCCATTCTGTGACTACACCAGCCTCTGTTTAAGACCATATAACCATTTGCACTTATTCTAATTGAAATTAGGCCAGATAAAGACACTTTTGCTGTGCATAGCACTACTGGACCCTGCCAGGTGCACTTCTTTTTTGGGGCATCCCCATTCTGTGACTACACCAGCCTCTATTTAAGACCATATAACCATTTGCACTTATTGTAATTGAAATTAGGCCTGATAAAGACACTTTTGCTGTGCATAGCACTACTGGACCCTGCCAGGTGCACTCCTTTTTGGGGCATCCCATTCTGTGACTACACCAGCCTCTATTTAAGACCATATAACCATTTGCACTTATTCTAATTGAAATTAGGCCTGATAAAGACACTTTTGCTGTTCATATTCTTACTGCTGCCTGCCAGGTGCACTTCTTTTTTGGGGCATCCCATTCTGTGACTACACCAGCCTCTGTTTAAGACCATATAACCATTTGCACTTATTCTAATTGAAATTAGGCCAGATAAAGACACTTTTGCTGTGCATAGCACTACTGGACCCTGCCAGGTGCACTTCTTTTTTGGGGCATCCCCATTCTGTGACTACACCAGCCTCTATTTAAGACCACATAACCATTTGCACTTATTGTAATTGAAATTAGGCCTGATAAAGACACTTTTGCTGTGCATAGCACTACTGGACCCTGCCAGGTGCACTCCTTTTTGGGGCATCCCATTCTGTGACTACACCAGCCTCTATTTAAGACCATATAACCATTTGCACTTATTGTAATTGAAATTAGGCCTGATAAAGACACTTTTGCTGTGCATAGCACTACTGGACCCTGCCAGGTGCACTCCTTTTTGGGGCATCCCATTCTGTGACTACACCAGCCTCTATTTAAGACCATATAACCATTTGCACTTATTCTAATTGAAATTAGGCCTGATAAAGACACTTTTGCTGTTCATATTCTTACTGCTGCCTGCCAGGTGCACTTCTTTTTTGGGGCATCCCATTCTGTGACTACACCAGCCTCTGTTTAAGACCATATAACCATTTGCACTTATTCTAATTGAAATTAGGCCAGATAAAGACACTTTTGCTGTGCATAGCACTACTGGACCCTGCCAGGTGCACTTCTTTTTTGGGGCATCCCCATTCTGTGACTACACCAGCCTCTATTTAAGACCATATAACCATTTGCACTTATTGTAATTGAAATTAGGCCTGATAAAGACACTTTTGCTGTGCATAGCACTACTGGACCCTGCCAGGTGCACTCCTTTTTGGGGCATCCCATTCTGTGACTACACCAGCCTCTATTTAAGACCATATAACCATTTGCACTTATTCTAATTGAAATTAGGCCTGATAAAGACACTTTTGCTGTGCATAGCACTACTGGACCCTGCCAGGTGCACTCCTTTTTGGGGCATCCCATTCTGTGACTACAGCAGCCTCTATTTAAGACCATATAACCATTTGCACTTATTCTAATTGAAATTAGGCCTGATAAAGACACTTTTGCTGTTCATATTCTTACTGCTGCCTGCCAGGTGCACTTCTTTTTTGAGGCATCCCATTCTGTGACTACAGCAGCCTCTATTTAAGACCATATAACCATTTGCACTTATTCTAATTGAAATTAGGCCTGATAAAGACACTTTTGCTGTGCATAGCACTACTGGACCCTGCCAGGTGCACTTCTTTTTTGGGGCATCCCATTCTGTGACTACACCAGCCTCTATTTAAGACCATATAACCATTTGCACTTATTCTAAATGAAATTAGGCCTGATAAAGACATTTTTGCTGTGCATAGCACTACTGGACCCTGCCAGGTGCACTCCTTTTTGGGGCATCCCATTCTGTGACTACAGCAGCCTCTATTTAAGACCATATAACCATTTGCACTTATTCTAATTGAAATTAGGCCTGATAAAGACACTTTTGCTGTGCATAGCACTACTGGACCCTGCCAGGTGCACTTCTTTTTTGGGGCATCCCATTCTGTGACTACATCAGCCTCTATTTAAGACCATATAACCATTTGCACTTATTCTAATTGAAATTAGGCCTGATAAAGACACTTTTGCTGTGCATAGCACTACTGGACCCTGCCAGGTGCACTCCTTTTTTGGGGCATCCCATTCTGTGACTACACCAGCCTCTATTCAAGACCATATAACCATTTGCACTTATTCTAATTGAAATTAGGCCTGATAAAGACACTTTTGCTGTGCATAGCACTACTGGACCCTGCCAGGTGCACTCCTTTTTGGGGCATCCCATTCTGTGACTACAGCAGCCTCTATTTAAGACCATATAACCATTTGCACTTATTCTAATTGAAATTAGGCCTGATAAAGACACTTTTGCTGTGCATAGCACTACTGGACCCTGCCAGGTGAACTCCTTTTTGGGGCATCCCATTCTGTGACTACACCAGCCTCTATTTAAGACCATATAACCATTTGCACTTATTCTAATTGGAATTAGGCCTGATAAAGACACTTTTGCTGTGCATAGCACTACTGGACCCTGCCAGGTGCACTTCTTTTTTGGGGCATCCCA
Source organism: Gastrophryne carolinensis (assembly GCA_027917425.1). Classification (NCBI taxonomy): domain Eukaryota; kingdom Metazoa; phylum Chordata; class Amphibia; order Anura; family Microhylidae; genus Gastrophryne; species Gastrophryne carolinensis. Next base: position 509,618,181 of record CM051234.1, read on the forward strand.
TTCTGTGACTACAGCAGCCTCTATTTAAGACCATATAACCATTTGCACTTATTCTAATTGAAATTAGGCCTGATAAAGACACTTTTGCTGTGCATAGCACTACTGGACCCTGCCAGGTGCACTCCTTTTTGGGGCATCCCATTCTGTGACTACACCAGCCTCTATTCAAGACCATATAACCATTTGCACTTATTCTAATTGAAATTAGGCCTGATAAAGACACTTTTGCTGTGCATATTCTTACTGCTGCCTGCCAGGTGCACTTCTTTTTTGGGGCATCCCATTCTGTGACTACAGCAGCCTCTATTTAAGACCATATAACCATTTGCACTTATTCTAATGGAAATTAGGCCTGATAAAGACACTTTTGCTGTGCATAGCACTACTGGACCCTGCCAGGTGCACTCCTTTTTGGGGCATCCCATTCTGTGACTACAGCAGCCTCTATTTAAGACCATATAACCATTTGCACTTATTCTAATAGAAATTAGGCCTGATAAAGACACTTTTGCTGTGCATATTCTTACTGCTGCCTGCCAGGTGCACTTCTTTTTTGGGGCATCCCATTCTGTGACTACACCAGCCTCTGTTTAAGACCATATAACCATTTGCACTTATTCTAATTGAAATTAGGCCTGATAAAGACACTTTTGCTGTGCATAGCACTACTGGACCTTGCCAGGTGCACTCCTTTTTGGGGCATCCCATTCTGTGACTACAGCAGCCTCTATTTAAGACCATATAACCATTTGCACTTATTCTAATTGAAATTAGGCCTGATAAAGACACTTTTGCTGTGCATATTCTTACTGCTGCCTGCCAGGTGCACTCCTTTTTGGGACATCCCATTCTGTAACATACCATTAGCCTCTGCATTTACTGTAAGCTGCACAGTTATTTAAAGAAATTTGGCCTGTATGAGCCTGCTAACACACTGCTGCTGTGTGCATATATACTGATCTCAAGTCAGCTTTGGGGCATCCCATTCTGTAACATACCATTAGCCTCTGTATTTACTGTAAGCTGCACAGTTATTTAAAGAAATTTGGCCTGTATGAGCCTGCTAACACACTGCTGCTGTGTGCATATATACTGATCTCAAGTCTGCTTGGGGCATCCCATTCTGTAACATACCATTAGCCTCTGCATTTACTGTAAGCTGCACAGTTATTTAAAGAAATTTGGCCTGTATGAGCCTGCTAACACACTGCTGCTGTGTGCATATATACTGATCTCAAGTCTGCTTGGGGCATCCCATTCTGTAACTTACCATTAGCCTCTGCATTTACTGTAAGCTGCACAGTTATTTAAAGAAATTTGGCCTGTATGAGCCTGCTAACACACTGCTGCTGTGTGCATATATACTGTTCTCAAGTCTGCTTGGGGCATCCCATTCTGTAACATACCATTAGCCTCTGCATTTACTGTAAGCTGCACAGTTATTTAAAGAAATTTGGCCTGTATGAGCCTGCTAACACACTGCTGCTGTGTGCATATATACTGATCTAAAGTCTGCTTGGGGCATCCCATTCTGTAACATACCATTAGCCTCTGTATTTACTGTAAGCTGCACAGTTATTTAAAGAAATTTGGCCTGTATGAGCCTGCTAACACACTGCTGCTGTGTGCATATATACTTATCTCAAGTCTGCTTGGGGCATCCCATTCTGTAACATACCATTAGCCTCTGCATTTACTGTAAGCTGCACAGTTATTTAAAGAAATTTGGCCTGTATGAGCCTGCTAACACACTGCTGCTGTGTGCATATATACTGATCTCAAGTCTGCTTGGGGCATCCCATTCTGTAACATATCATTAGCTTCTGCATTTACTGTAAGCTGCACAGTTATTTAAAGAAATTTGGCCTGTATGAGCCTGCTAACACACTGCTGCTGTGTGCATATATACTGATCTCAAGTCTGCTTGGGGCATCCCATTCTGTAACATACCATTAGCCTCTGCATTTACTGTAAGCTGCACAGTTATTTAAAGAAATTTTGGCCTGTATGAGCCTGCTAACACACTGCTGCTGTGTGCATATATACTGTTCTCAAGTCTGCTTGGGGCATCCCATTCTGTAACATACCATTAGCCTCTGCATTTACTGTAAGCTGCACAGTTATTTAAAGAAATTTGGCCTGTATGAGCCTGCTAACACACTGCTGCTGTGTGCATATATACTGTTCTCAAGTCTGCTTGGGGCATCCCATTCTGTAACATACCATTAGCCTCTGCATTTACTGTAAGCTGCACAGTTATTTAAAGAAATTTGGCCTGTATGAGCCTGCTAACACACTGCTGCTGTGTGCATATATACTGATCTCAAGTCTGCTTGGGGCATCCCATTCTGTAACATATCATTAGCTTCTGCATTTACTGTAAGCTGCACAGTTATTTAAAGAAATTTGGCCTGTATGAGCCTGCTAACACACTGCTGCTGTGTGCATATATACTGTTCTCAAGTCTGCTTGGGGCATCCCATTCTGTAACATACCATTAGCCTCTGCATTTACTGTAAGCTGCACAGTTATTTAAAGAAATTTGGCTTATATGAGCCTGCTAACACACTGCTGCTGTGTGCATATATACTGATCTCAAGTCTGCTTGGGGCATCCCATTCTGTAACATACCATTAGCCTCTGCATTTACTGTAAGCTGCACAGTTATTTAAAGAAATTTTGGCCTGTATGAGCCTGCTAACACACTGCTGCTGTGTGCATATATACTGTTCTCAAGTCTGCTTGGGGCATCCCATTCTGTAACATACCATTAGCCTCTGCATTTACTGTAAGCTGCACAGTTATTTAAAGAAATTTGGCCTGTATGAGCCTGCTAACACACTGCTGCTGTGTGCATATATACTGTTCTCAAGTCTGCTTGGGGCATCCCATTCTGTAACATACCATTAGCCTCTGCATTTACTGTAAGCTGCACAGTTATTTAAAGAAATTTGGCCTGTATGAGCCTGCTAACACACTGCTGCTGTGTGCATATATACTGTTCTCAAGTCTGCTTGGGGCATCCCATTCTGTAACATACCATTAGCCTCTGCATTTACTGTAAGCTGCACAGTTATTTAAAGAAATTTGGCCTGTATGAGCCTGCTAACACACTGCTGCTGTGTGCATATATACTGTTCTCAAGTCTGCTTGGGGCATCCCATTCTGTAACATACCATTAGCCTCTGCATTTACTGTAAGCTGCACAGTTATTTAAAGAAATTTGGCCTGTATGAGCCTGCTAACACACTGCTGCTGTGTGCATATATACTGTTCTCAAGTCTGCTTGGGGCATCCCATTCTGTAACATACCATTAGCCTCTGCATTTACTGTAAGCTGCACAGTTATTTAAAGAAATTTAGCCTGTATGAGCCTGCTAACACACTGCTGCTGTGTGCATATATACTGATCTCAAGTCTGCTTGGGGCATCCCATTCTGTAACATAACATAACCTACCTACCATACTAAGCAGCTCTCTTATCTAAACTAAGCAGGCCTCTTATTTACACTAAGCAGCTCTCTTATTTAAACTAAGCATGCCTCTTATTTACACTAAGCAGCTCTCTTATTTAAGCTAAGCAGCTCTCTTATTTAAACTAAGCAGGCCTCTTGGAGGCTGATTGTCCACTTTTGGGTGTGCATTTATATTCGGTTTCATATACAGTGGGGTATCCCAATTTGTAAGATAACCTACCCCAACCATGGAAACTAAATAGGCCTGTTGCAGCCTGAGTTTCTCTGCTTGCGTATGGCCTGCATTACAATCTGTCTCTTTCAATGACACTGCTGCCTGGGGTATCCCAATTTGTAAGATAACCTACCCCAACCATGTAAACTAAAGGTTACGTCCTTCCAGAAGGAAAACTTATGCCAAACACTATTTTTGTTAGGGGCATTGACCTTTGGATTGATCGGCATGAAATTAAGGTTTTTTTTTCAAAGTATGGCGCTGTAAAGAAGGTCAAAATTATGTCTCATACTTGGATTATTGTTACTTTTTGTTCAGCTTGAAATATAACAGGCCGCACGGGCATCCCAAGGCACATGCTATTTTAACCCTATCTGTTATACAACATAAGCGTTGATCAGCATCAGCTGCTTTATTAAGCTACTTCAGTTTGCACTTGTTTTTGACTGCTTTTAATAAACCAGGCCGCAGGGCACCCCAAAGCTGCACCTTGCACCCTATCTGGTATACAACATAAGCGTTGATCAGCATCAGCTTCATTAAGCTACTTCAGTTTGCACTTCCTTTTTGACTGCTTTCATTTAACCAGGCCGCAGGGCACCCCAAAGCTGCACCTTGCACCCTACCTGTTTATACTAAATAAGCATCTACAGCCTCAGCTTTATTAAGTTATTGCATTTTGAATTGGTTTTGGTCTGCTTTAAATACACCAGGCCGCAGGGCATCCCAAACCTGCATGTTGCACCCCATCTGTTATACTAAATAAGCGTTGATCAGCATCAGCTTTATTAAGCTATTGCATTTTGCATTGGTTTTTGTACTGCTGCCAAAACACTAGCCCATATGGGCATCCCAAACCAGCACATGTCACCCTATCTGTTATACTAAATAAGCTTCTACAGGCCCTTTTTTTATTTATTTCTTTTTATTTATATAGAGCTGCAATAGCTTTTATTGTGAGGTAAATTTGCCATTTTGCAGCATAATATAGAGCAGCCCCTGTGTAAATCTGAGGGGCAATAGCTTATATAGTGCGGTAAATTTGCCATTTTGCTTCGTTATATAGAGCAGGCCCTGTGTAAATCTGAGGGGCAATAGCTTATATTGTGAGGTAAATTTGCCATTTTGCAGCATAATATAGAGCAGCCCCTGTGTAAATCTGAGGGGCAATAGCTTATATAGTGAGGTAAATTTGCCATTTTGCTTCGTTATATAGAGCAGGCCCTGTGTAAATCTGAGGGGCAATAGTTTATATTATGAGGTAAATTCATGGTTTTGCACCATTATATGGGGCAGCCCCTGTGTAAATCTGAGGGGCAATAGCTTATATTGTGAGGTAAATTTGCCATTTTGCTTCGTTATATAGAGCAGCCCAGTTGCCATCTAAATCAACTACTGTCCGGCCAGTACAGCTTTTCCAGGGCAAACTCTGCTAGTTGCGGACACAAGTCAAGTTTGGCTTCCCAGCAAATCCAGTGGATCCTGAAGGTGTGTTGGCATGGTCATGTCAAGGTATGACATGACCTGCTGTTTGAGGTCCAGCTCCAGGTCTTCCTGCTGCTCATGAGTAGACTCACTATGCGGGTGTAGAAAGCTACTCACTAGCGACTGAAGACTGAGGCTGCTGCTGATGGAGCTGCTGCTGCTGCTCCTTCCACCCCCCCAGCAGCCATGGCAGTGGAAGGTGATCGCAGGGGTCCCCCAGACCTGCGGGAGTATGGGCCATGGCGCAGATAGACATCGCCCAACTGACTACGTGGGATGTCTCTGTAGTAGGTCAGTTTGTCCTCCCTCTCAGTGGGCGTAAAAAATGCCCCTATTTTGTGCCAGAAGCGAGGGTCCAATAAGTTGGAGAGCCAGAAGTCTTCCCGCTGACAAATGGAGACAATTCTGCGCTCATTAGTACGCAAGCATGTGAGCATGCATCGTGCCATTTGTGCAAGTGACTCGGAGGGACTACCTGTCTCCATCTCCACTGTAAACTGCCACGGTGTGTCTGGGTCCTCTGTCTCGCCTTCCTCACAACCCTCTAGCTCCTGTGGCTGCTCCTGCTCCTCCTCTCCTGTCAGATGACTAGATAAAATGGTCATTTTGTGAAACCTAAACTGTGGTTTGCTGTTCTCCACCCCCTCCTCCTCCTCCACTTCAGCCCCCACAGGCTTCATGTGGCTGTGAAATGTATGTGCCATGTCTCCAGTGCCCTGACCAGCCATGGTTTCCAACATGTGTTGTAGTACATGAAGCAGTGGAATCTCATCGTTCATCTCATAGTCCTGGCAACTGACTAATAACGTAGCTTCCTCAAAGGGCCTGAGCAAACGGTCGGTGTCACGTATGAGCTGCCAATGGTTTACATTGAATTTACACAGGGGTGTCCCCCTATCCGTTTGGATCATCCAGAAATCCGTGATGGCTTTTCTCTGTTCCTATAGTGCAGTGGTCCTCAACCCTGTCCTCAAGGCCCACCAACATGTCATGTTTTTTGGATCTCCAAATAGCCAGCTCTATTGCTCTGCAGCTGCACTAATTACTCCACCTGTGCATCTTTGTGGAGATCTGCAAAACCTGGCCTGTTGGTGGGCCTTGAGGACAGGGTTGGGGACCACTGCTATAGTGGATCCTGCATATGGAGGGTGGAATTCCAACGGGTGGAAACATCACAAATCAGACTATGGTGGGGTACACCGTTGTGACGCTGAGGCTCAATAAGGTTGTGCTTGGTGGTGTAGGAGTGCCAGAAGTGCATGCTAACTTTCTTTCCTGTTGTTCGGATGTCTTTCAGATGGGGGCAAGACTTCAGAAAACGCTTGACAACTAGACTGAACACGTGTGCCATGTCAGGACGCATGACTCTGGCTTCCTTGTCGCAGCGCAAACAAGATGTTCTTCCAAGTGTAATGCAGCAGGCTGGACTTATGGTGACGCTGTCTGAGAGGAGAAATCCCTCAGACATCAAGATTAAAAATTCCAAGAATTTTTGAGGGCTAATTATTCAGAGGCAAATGATAGCTAGTTGTTTCTGATTTAATTACAAGGTGGAAACACACCCTCAAACAAAACTTCACTTTGGCAATACTATTGCATTTGTCTATTCATAATTTTATGTATATACACTAACTAACCTACTTTTTCTCCACAGGATGCTGCATGAAACACTGCCACATCGCTGAGTCGCTGATTTTTCCTAACAACAGTCTGCAATAATTCACTGCTGCTGCTGCTGCCGCCGCCAGCGCCGCAGACTCCAGGGACCCTCTTCCACTACCTCGGCTTGCAACACCTCCTCCCACGACACTCTCCTCATCACTAATTGCCGGCTAGTGGAAGAAGAGGCGAGTGTCTCCTCCACTTCTTGGCTGGGCAGTAGCTGCTGAATTTTATGATTATCAGATCTTCATCAATGGATAGTGGAGCTGAACCCAAAGCATAACAGACAGACAGTTGACTGGGGGTGTCAGATGCCACTTGTGATGCAGTGGACTGCTTTTGCAGCACTTCGAGACAAAGTTGCTTCATTGGCTGACACAATGACTGGTAAAGCTGTGGAACATATGGTTGAAAAGCAAGAATAACCATTTGTTTTTATATGAAAAAGACCCTGGTTTATACAGATTTTTTTTTTTCCAGAGACTGCCCTGCGTGGAAATGAATGGCGCATGGATCATCCAAGCTTTCCTCCCAACAATGCCTGATGTATTCCAGTAGATTGATGACGGGGCCAGACCTACACTAAAGAAAGATGGATCGTGCAAAACAGATTTAAGGCGCTGCTCTCCAGTTACAGACATTCCTCCACATCGGACCACAAGTAAGTATTGATAAAAAATCCTTTACGTTACTCTTACTTTTTATTAATATTCTTCGGATAAGACGGATCATACATGATTCCAGATTAGAAATTCCAAGAATTTTTGAGGGCTAATTAGTCAGAGGCAATGATACCTTCTTGTTTCTGATTTAATTAAAAGGTGGAAACACACCCTCAAACAAAACTTCACTTTGGCAATACTTTTGCATTTGTTTATTCATAATTTTATGTAGATATTACTAACTAAGCTACTTTTTCTCCACATGACTCTCCACAGGGTGTGATTCATCCAATTTTTGGGCTCCTGAAGCCAACCCCAGGGTCTTTTTAAAGTTATGTTTGGGCTCCTGCTGCTACTGCTGCCAACTCCAGGGTGTGATTCATCCAATTTTTGGGCTCCTGAAGCCAACCCCAATGTCTCTTTAAAGTAATGTTTGGGCTCCTGCTGCTGCTGCTGCTGCCAACTCCAGGGTGTGATTCACCCAATTTTTGGGCTCCTGAAGCCAACCCCAGTGTCTCTTTAAAGTAATGTTTGGGCTCCTGCTGCTGCTGCCAACTCCAGGGTGTGATTCATCCAATTTTTGGGCTCCTGAAGCCAACCCCAGTGTCTCTTTAAAGTAATGTTTGGGCTCCTGCTGCTGCTGCTGCTGCTGCCAACTCCAGGGTGTGATTCATCCAATTTTTGGACTCCTGAAGCCAACCCCAGTGTCTCTTTAAAGTAATGTTTGGGCTCCTGCTGCTGCTGCCAACTCCAGGGTGTGAATCATCCAATTTTTGGGCTCCTGAAGCCAACCCCAGTGTCTCTTTAAAGTAATATTTGGGCTCCTGCTGCTGCTGCCAACTCCAGGGTGTGATTCATCCAATTTTTGGGCTCCTGAAGCCAACCCCAGTGTCTCTTTAAAGTAATATTTGGGCTCCTGCTGCTGCTGCTGCCAACTCCAGGGTGTGATTCATCCAATGTTTGGGCTCCTGAAGCCAACCCCAGTGTCTCTTTAAAGTAATGTTTGGGCTCCTGCTGCTGCTGCCAACTCCAGGGTGTGATTCATCCAATTTTTGGGCTCCTGAAGCCAACCCCAGTGTCTCTTTAAAGTAATATTTGGGCTCCTGCTGCTGCTGCTGCCAACTCCAGGGTGTGATTCATCCAATGTTTGGGCTCCTGAAGCCAACCCCAGTGTCTCTTTAAAGTAATGTTTGGGCTCCTGCTGCTGCTGCCAACTCCAGGGTGTGATTCATCCAATTTTTGGGCTCCTGAAGCCAACCCCAGTGTCTCTTTAAAGTAATATTTGGGCTCCTGCTGCTGCTGCTGCCAACTCCAGGATGTGATTCATCCAATTTTTGGGCTCCTGAAGCCAACCCCAGTGTCTCTTTAAAGTAATATTTGGGCTCCTGCTGCTGCTGCTGCCAACTCCAGGGTGTGATTCATCCAATTTTTGGGCTCCTGAAGCCAACCCCAGTGTCTCTTTAAAGTAATGTTTGGGCTCATGCTGCTGCTGCCAACTCCAGGGTGTGATTCATCCAATTTTTGGGCTCCTGAAGCCAACCCCAGTGTCTCTTTAAAGTAATGTTTGGGCTCCTGCTGCTGCTGCCAACTCCAGGGTGTGATTCATCCAATTTTTGGGCTCCTGAAGCCAACTCCAGTGTCTCTTTAAAGTAATGTTTGGGCTCCTGCTGCTGCTTGCAACTCCAGGGTGTGATTCATCCAATTTTTGGGCTCCTGAAGCCAACCCCAGTGTCTCTTTCAGACAATGTTTGGGCTCCTGCTGCTGCTTGCAACTCCAGGGTCTGATTCATCCAATTTTTGGGCTCCTGCTGCTGCCAACTCCAGTGTCTCTTAAAAGCAATGTTTGGGCTCCTGCCCCTCATAGTGATGCCACTTCAACTCTCTGCAATTCTGCCGCTCTGCGATTCTATTAGCGATGCCTCTGATCTGCATGTGATATTTATTCAAAGTATTATTTAACTAACCCAGCACGCATCCTGTGCATGTTACAGCAAGGCAGAATGGTTTACAACCCTATTGAGGCTCTAGGAGGCTCAGAAATAGCTGTTTTTAATAGCGATTCTTTGCGAATTTATTCGGGTCGAAACGATTTTTGTCGGAAAATTCGGCAAATCAGTCGAATCGAATTTTTCAAAAGTTCGCTCATCTCTAATCATCATCACCGAGTTGTGGCTGCACGTCACTGATGTTCTCGGTTTCCTCAACAGTGTCTGGCGCAGGAGCTGGAATGCTCGCAACAACACCAACACCACTCTCCACATCACTATTTGTCTGCCTAGCGAAGGAAGCCACCTCCATTTTTTGACTGGGCAGTAGCTGCGGACTGTCCTCTATCTGATCGTCCTCCTCACCTAAAGAGTGGAGCTGAACCCAAAGCAGAAGCTCTTTAAAAAGCAGAAGCTAAATAAAGTGAGATACTGCTTCTCTGCAACAGATACTATGAAAATTGGCAATATGGGATACCCTGCGGCCTGGTGTTTTTACCAGACGCAAAAAAAAACTATTTAAAATGCAATATGTTAATAAAACCGAGCCTGGAGAAGCTGCTTTAGTATAACAGATAGGGTGAAATATGCTAGTTTGCGATACCCTGCGGCCTGGTGTTTTTACAGGATGCAAAAAACCAATTCAAAACACAATATATTAATAAAACAGAGCCTTTAGAAACTGATTTAGTATTACAGATAGGGTGAAATGTGATGGTTTGGGATACCCTGCGGCCTGGTGTTTTTACAGGACGCACAAAACCAATTCAAAATGCAATATATTAATAAAGCAGAGCCTTTAGAAGCTGCTTTAGTATAACAGATAGGGTGAAATGTGCTGGTTTGGGTAACCCTGCGGCCTGGTGTTTTTACAGGACGCACAAAACCAATTCAAAATGCAATATATTAATAAAACAGAGCCTTTAGAATCTGATTTAGTATAACAGATAGGGTGAAATGTGCTGGTTTGGGATACCCTGCGGCCTGGTGTTTTTACAGGACGCAAAAAAAAATTCAAAATGCAATATATTAATAAAACAGAGCCTTTAGAAGCTGCTTTAGTATAACAGATAGGGTGAAATGTGCTGGTTTTGGGATTCCCTGCGGCATGGTGTTTTTACAGGAAGCACAAAACCAATTCAAAATGCAATATATTCATAAAACAGAGCCTGTAGAAGCTGCTTTAGTATAACAGATAGGCTGAAATGTACTGGTTTGGGATACCCTGCGGCCTGGTGTTTTTACAGGACGCACAAAACCAATTCAAAATGCAATGTATTAATAAAACAGAGCCTTAAGAAGCTGCTTTAGTATAACAGATAGGGTGAAATGTGCTGGTTTGGGATACCCTGCGGCCTGGTGTTTTTACAGGAGCCACAAAACCAATTCAAAATGCAATATATTAATAAAACAGAGCCTTTTCAAGCTGATTTAGTGTAACAGATAGGGTGAAATGTGCTGGTTTGGGATACCCTGCGGCCTGGTGTTTTTACAGGATGCAAAAAAACAATTCAAAATGCAATATATACATAAAACAGAGCCTGTAGAAGCTGCTTTAGTATAACAGATAGGGTGAAATGTGCTGGTTTTGGGATACCCTGCGGCCTGGTGTTTTTACAGGACGCAAAAAAAAATTCAAAATGTAATATATTAATAAAACAGAGCGTGTAGAGGCTGATTTAGTATAACAGATAGGGTGAAATGTGCTGGTTTACATACCCTGCGGCCTGGTGTTTTTACAGGACGTAAAAAAACAATTCAAAATGCAATATATTAATAAAGCAGAGCCTTTAGAAGCTGCTTTAGTATAACAGATAGGGTGAAATGTGCTGGTTTGGGATACCCTGTGGCCTGGTGTTTTTACAGGACACACAAAACCAATTCAAAATGCAATATATTAATAAAACAGAGCCTGTAGAAGCTGATTTAAGATAACAGATAGGGTGAAATGTGCTGGTTTGGCATAACCTGCGAACTGGTGTTTTTACAGGATGCACAAAACCAATCTAAAATGCAATATATTAATAAAACAGAGCCTGTAGAAGCTGCTTTAGTATAACAGATAGGGTGAAATGTGCCGGTTTGGGATACCCTGCGGCCTGGTGTTTTTAGAGGACGCAAAAAAACAATTCAAAATGCAATATATTAATAAAACAGAGCCTTTAGAAGCTGCTTGAGTATAACAGATTGGGTGAAATGTGCCGGTTTGGAATACTCTGTGGCCTGGTGTTTTTACAGGACGCACAAAACCAATTCAAAATGCAATATATTAATAAAACAGAGCCTGTAGAAAATGCTTTAGTATAACAGATAGGGTGAAATGTGCCAGTTTGGGATATCATGTGGCCTGGTGTTTTTACAGGACGCACAAAACCCATTCAAAATGCAATATTTTATAAAACAGAGCCTTTAGAAGCTGCTTTACTATAACAGATAGGGTGAAATGTGCCGGTTTGGGATACCCTGCTGCCTGGTGTTTTTACAGGACGCACAAAACCAATTCAAAATGCAATATATTAATAAAACAGAGCCTGTAGAAGCTGCTTTAGTATAACAGGGTAAAATGTGCTGGCTTGGGTAACCCTGCGGCCTGGTGTTTTTACAGGACGCACAAAACCAATTCAAAATGCAATATATTAATAAAACAGAGCCTTTAAAAGCGGATTTAGTATAACAAATAGGGGAAAATGTGCTGGTTTGGGTAACCCTGCGGCCTGGTGTTTTTACAGGACGCACAAAACCAATTCAAAATGCAATATATTAATAAAACGGAGCCTTTAGAAGCGGATTTAGTATAACAGATAGGGTGAAATGTGCTGGTTTGGGTAACCCTGCGGCCTGGTGTTTTTACAGGACGCACAAAACCAATTCAAAATGCAATATATTAATAAAACAGAGCCTTTAAAAGCTGATTTAGTATAACAGATAAAGGGAAATATGCTGGTTTGGGATACCCTGCAGCTTGGTGTTTTACAGGATGCACAAAACCAATTCAAAATGCAATATATTAATAAAACAGAGCCTGTAGAATCTGATTTAGTATAACAGATAGGGTGAAATGTGCTGGTTTGGGATACCCTGCGGCCTGGTGTTTTTAGAGGACGCAAAAAAACAATTCAAAATAAAATATATTCATAAAACAGAGCCTGTAGAAGCTGCTTTAGTATAACAGATAGGGTGAAATGTGCTGGTTTTGGGATACCCTGCGGCCTGGTGTTTTTACAGGACGCAAAAAAACAAATCAAAATGCAATATATTAATAAAACAGAGCGTGTAGCAGCTGATTTAGTATAACAGATTGGGTGAAATGTGCTGGTTTGGCATACCCTGTGGCCTGGTGTTTTTACAGGACGTAAAAAAACAATTCAAACTGCAATATATTAATAAAACAGAGCCTTTAGAAGCTGCTTTAGTATAACAGATAGGGTGAAATGTGCTGATTTGGGATACCCTGCGGCCTTGTGTTTTTACAGGACGCACAAAACTAATTCAAAATGCAATATATTAATAAAACAGAGCCTTTTCAAACTGATTTAGTGTAACAGATAGGGTGAAATGTGCTGGTTTGGGATACCCTGCGGCCTGGTGTTTTTACAGGACGTAAAAAAACAATTCAAAATGCAATATATACATAAAACAGAGCCTGTAGAAGCTGCTTTAGTATAACAAATAGGGTGAAATGTGCTGGTTTTGGGATTCCCTGCGGCCTGGTGTTTTTACAGGACGCAAAAAAACTATTCAAAATATAATATATTAATAAAACAGAGCGTGTAGAGGCTGATTTAGTATAACAGATAGGGTGAAATGTGCTGGTTGGCATACCCTGTGGCCTGGTGTTTTTACAGGACATAAAAAACAAAACAAAATGCAATATATTAATAAAACAGAGCCTTTAGAAGCTGCTTTAGTATAACAGGGTGAAATGTGCTGGTTTGGGATACCATGCGGCCTGGTGTTTTTACAGGACGCACAAAACCAATTCAAAATGCAATATATTAATAAAACAGAGACTGTAGAAGCTGCTTTAGTATAACAGATAGGGAGAAATGTGCCGGTTTGGGATACCCTGTGGCCTGGTGTTTTTACAGGACACACAAAACCAATTCAAAATGCAATATGTTAATAAAACAGAGCCTTTAGAAGCTGATTTAGTATAACAGATAGGGTGAAATGTGATGGTTTGGGATACCCTGCAGCCTGGTGTTTTTAAAGGACGCACAAAACCAATTCAAAATGCAATATATTAATAAAACAGAGCCTGTAGAAGCTGATTTAAGATAACAGATAGGGTGAAATGTGCTGGTTTGGCATAACCTGCGAACTGGTGTTTTTACAGGATGCAAAAAACCAATTCAAAATGCAATATATTAATAAAACAGAGCCTGTAGAAGCTGATTTAGTATAACAGATAGGGTGAAATGTGCCGGTTTGGGATACCCTGCGGCCTGGTGTTTTTAGAGGACGCAAAAAACCAATTCAAAATGCAATATATTAATAAAACAGAGCCTTTAGAAGCTGCTTTAGTATAACAGATTGGGTGAAATGTGCGGGTTTGGGATACCCTGTGGCCTGGTGTTTTTACAGGACGCACAAAACCAATTCAAAATGCAATATATTAATAAAACAGAGCCTGTAGAAACTGCTTTAGTATAACAGGGTGAAATGTGCCAGTTTGGGATATCCTGTGGCCTGGTGTTTTTACAGGACGCACAAAACCCATTAAAAATGCAATATTTTAATAAAATAGAGCCTTTAGAAGCTGCTTTACTATAACAGATAGGGTGAAATGTGCTGGTTTGGGATACCCTGCGGCCTGATGTTTTTACAGGATGCACAAAACAAATTCAAAATGCAATATATTAATAAAACAGAGCCTTTAGAAGCTGATTTAGTATAACAGATAAGGTGAAATGTGCCGGTTTGGGATACCCTGCGGCCTGGTGTTTTTACAGGACGCACAAAACCAATTCAAAATGCAATATATTAATAAAACAAAGCCTTTAGAAGCTGCTTTAGTATAACAGATAGGGTGAAATGTGCTGGTTTGGGATACCCTGCGGCCTGGTGTTTTTACAGGATGCACAAAACCAATTCAAAATGCAATATATTAATAAAACAGAGCCTGTAGAAGCTGCTTTAGTATAACAGATAGGGTAAAATGTGCTGTTTTGGGTAACCCTGCGGCCTGGTGTTTTTACAGGACGCACAAAACCAATTCAAAATGCAATATATTAATAAAACGGAGCCTTTAGAAGCGGATTTAGTATAACAGATAGGGTGAAATGTGCTGGTTTGGGTAACCCTGCGGCCTGGTGTTTTTACAGGACGCACAAAACCAATTCAAAATGCAATATATTAATAAAACAGAGCCTTTAAAAGCTGATTTAGTATAACAGATAAGGGGAAATGTGCTGGTTTGGGATACCCTGCGGCTTGGTGTTTTTACAGGATGCACAAAACCAATTCAAAATGCAATATATCAATAAAACAGAGCCTGTAGAAGCTGATTTAGTATAACAGATAGGGTGAAATGTGCTGGTTTGGGATACCCTGTGGCCTGGTATTTTTACAGGACACACAAAACCAATTCAAAATGCAATATATTAATAAAACAGAGACTGTAGAAGCTGCTTTAGTATAACAGATAGGGAGAAATGTGCCGGTTTGGGATACCCTGTGGCTGGTGTTTTTACAGGACACACAAAACCAATTCAAAATGCAATATGTTAATAAAACAGAGCCTTTAGAAGCTGATTTAGTATAACAGATAGGGTGAAATGTGATGGTTTGGGATACCCTGCAGCCTGGTGTTTTTACAGGACGCACAAAACCAATTCAAAATGCAATATATTAATAAAACAGAGCCTGTAGAAGCTGATTTAAGATAACAGATAGGGTGAAATGTGCTGGTTTGGCATAACCTGCGAACTGGTGTTTTTACAGGATGCAAAAAACCAATTCAAAATGCAATATATTAATAAAACAGAGCCGTTAGAAGCTGATTTAGTATAACAGATAGGGTGAAATGTGCTGGTTTGGGATACCCTGCGGCCTGGTGTTTTTACAGGATGCACAAAACCAATTCAAAATGCAATATATTAATAAAACAGAGCCTGTAGAAGCTGCTTTAGTATAACAGATAGGGTGAAATGTGCCGGTTTGGGATACCCTGCGGCCTGGTGTTTTTAGAGGACGCAAAAAAACAATTCAAAATGCAATATATTAATAAAACAGAGCCTTTAGAAGCTGCTTTAGTATAACAGATTGGGTGAAATGTGCCGGTTTGGGATACCCTGCGGCCTGGTGTTTTTACAGGACGCACAAAACCAATTCAAAATGCAATATATTAATAAAACAGAGCCTGTAAAAAATGCTTTAGTATAACAGATAGGGTGAAATGTGCCAGTTTGGGATACCCTGCTGCCTGGTGTTTTTACAGGACGCACAAAACCAATTCAAAATGCAATATATTAATAAAACAGAGCCTGTAGAAGCTGCTTTAGTATAACAGGGTAAAATGTGCTGGCTTGGGTAACCCTGCGGCCTGGTGTTTTTACAGGACGCACAAAACCAATTCAAAATGCAATATATTAATAAAACAGAGCCTTTAAAAGCGGATTTAGTATAACAAATAGGGGAAAATGTGCTGGTTTGGGTAACCCTGCGGCCTGGTGTTTTTACAGGACGCACAAAACCAATTCAAAATGCAATATATTAATAAAACGGAGCCTTTAGAAGCGGATTTAGTATAACAGATAGGGTGAAATGTGCTGGTTTGGGTAACCCTGCGGCCTGGTGTTTTTACAGGACGCACAAAACCAATTCAAAATGCAATATATTAATAAAACAGAGCCTTTAAAAGCTGATTTAGTATAACAGATAAAGGGAAATATGCTGGTTTGGGATACCCTGCAGCTTGGTGTTTTACAGGATGCACAAAACCAATTCAAAATGCAATATATTAATAAAACAGAGCCTGTAGAATCTGATTTAGTATAACAGATAGGGTGAAATGTGCTGGTTTGGGATACCCTGCGGCCTGGTGTTTTTAGAGGACGCAAAAAAACAATTCAAAATAAAATATATTCATAAAACAGAGCCTGTAGAAGCTGCTTTAGTATAACAGATAGGGTGAAATGTGCTGGTTTTGGGATACCCTGCGGCCTGGTGTTTTTACAGGACGCAAAAAAACAAATCAAAATGCAATATATTAATAAAACAGAGCGTGTAGCAGCTGATTTAGTATAACAGATTGGGTGAAATGTGCTGGTTTGGCATACCCTGTGGCCTGGTGTTTTTACAGGACGTAAAAAAACAATTCAAACTGCAATATATTAATAAAACAGAGCCTTTAGAAGCTGCTTTAGTATAACAGATAGGGTGAAATGTGCTGATTTGGGATACCCTGCGGCCTTGTGTTTTTACAGGACGCACAAAACTAATTCAAAATGCAATATATTAATAAAACAGAGCCTTTTCAAACTGATTTAGTGTAACAGATAGGGTGAAATGTGCTGGTTTGGGATACCCTGCGGCCTGGTGTTTTTACAGGACGTAAAAAAACAATTCAAAATGCAATATATACATAAAACAGAGCCTGTAGAAGCTGCTTTAGTATAACAAATAGGGTGAAATGTGCTGGTTTTGGGATTCCCTGCGGCCTGGTGTTTTTACAGGACGCAAAAAAACTATTCAAAATATAATATATTAATAAAACAGAGCGTGTAGAGGCTGATTTAGTATAACAGATAGGGTGAAATGTGCTGGTTGGCATACCCTGTG
This sequence comes from Gastrophryne carolinensis, assembly GCA_027917425.1. Classification (NCBI taxonomy): domain Eukaryota; kingdom Metazoa; phylum Chordata; class Amphibia; order Anura; family Microhylidae; genus Gastrophryne; species Gastrophryne carolinensis. The sequence goes on from CM051234.1 coordinate 509,635,447, forward strand.
GCCTGGTGTTTTTACAGGACATAAAAAACAAAACAAAATGCAATATATTAATAAAACAGAGCCTTTAGAAGCTGCTTTAGTATAACAGGGTGAAATGTGCTGGTTTGGGATACCATGCGGCCTGGTGTTTTTACAGGACGCACAAAACCAATTCAAAATGCAATATATTAATAAAACAGAGACTGTAGAAGCTGCTTTAGTATAACAGATAGGGAGAAATGTGCCGGTTTGGGATACCCTGTGGCCTGGTGTTTTTACAGGACACACAAAACCAATTCAAAATGCAATATGTTAATAAAACAGAGCCTTTAGAAGCTGATTTAGTATAACAGATAGGGTGAAATGTGATGGTTTGGGATACCCTGCAGCCTGGTGTTTTTAAAGGACGCACAAAACCAATTCAAAATGCAATATATTAATAAAACAGAGCCTGTAGAAGCTGATTTAAGATAACAGATAGGGTGAAATGTGCTGGTTTGGCATAACCTGCGAACTGGTGTTTTTACAGGATGCAAAAAACCAATTCAAAATGCAATATATTAATAAAACAGAGCCTGTAGAAGCTGATTTAGTATAACAGATAGGGTGAAATGTGCCGGTTTGGGATACCCTGCGGCCTGGTGTTTTTAGAGGACGCAAAAAACCAATTCAAAATGCAATATATTAATAAAACAGAGCCTTTAGAAGCTGCTTTAGTATAACAGATTGGGTGAAATGTGCGGGTTTGGGATACCCTGTGGCCTGGTGTTTTTACAGGACGCACAAAACCAATTCAAAATGCAATATATTAATAAAACAGAGCCTGTAGAAACTGCTTTAGTATAACAGGGTGAAATGTGCCAGTTTGGGATATCCTGTGGCCTGGTGTTTTTACAGGACGCACAAAACCCATTAAAAATGCAATATTTTAATAAAATAGAGCCTTTAGAAGCTGCTTTACTATAACAGATAGGGTGAAATGTGCTGGTTTGGGATACCCTGCGGCCTGATGTTTTTACAGGATGCACAAAACAAATTCAAAATGCAATATATTAATAAAACAGAGCCTTTAGAAGCTGATTTAGTATAACAGATAAGGTGAAATGTGCCGGTTTGGGATACCCTGCGGCCTGGTGTTTTTACAGGACGCACAAAACCAATTCAAAATGCAATATATTAATAAAACAAAGCCTTTAGAAGCTGCTTTAGTATAACAGATAGGGTGAAATGTGCTGGTTTGGGATACCCTGCGGCCTGGTGTTTTTACAGGATGCACAAAACCAATTCAAAATGCAATATATTAATAAAACAGAGCCTGTAGAAGCTGCTTTAGTATAACAGATAGGGTAAAATGTGCTGTTTTGGGTAACCCTGCGGCCTGGTGTTTTTACAGGACGCACAAAACCAATTCAAAATGCAATATATTAATAAAACGGAGCCTTTAGAAGCGGATTTAGTATAACAGATAGGGTGAAATGTGCTGGTTTGGGTAACCCTGCGGCCTGGTGTTTTTACAGGACGCACAAAACCAATTCAAAATGCAATATATTAATAAAACAGAGCCTTTAAAAGCTGATTTAGTATAACAGATAAGGGGAAATGTGCTGGTTTGGGATACCCTGCGGCTTGGTGTTTTTACAGGATGCACAAAACCAATTCAAAATGCAATATATCAATAAAACAGAGCCTGTAGAAGCTGATTTAGTATAACAGATAGGGTGAAATGTGCTGGTTTGGGATACCCTGTGGCCTGGTATTTTTACAGGACACACAAAACCAATTCAAAATGCAATATATTAATAAAACAGAGACTGTAGAAGCTGCTTTAGTATAACAGATAGGGAGAAATGTGCCGGTTTGGGATACCCTGTGGCTGGTGTTTTTACAGGACACACAAAACCAATTCAAAATGCAATATGTTAATAAAACAGAGCCTTTAGAAGCTGATTTAGTATAACAGATAGGGTGAAATGTGATGGTTTGGGATACCCTGCAGCCTGGTGTTTTTACAGGACGCACAAAACCAATTCAAAATGCAATATATTAATAAAACAGAGCCTGTAGAAGCTGATTTAAGATAACAGATAGGGTGAAATGTGCTGGTTTGGCATAACCTGCGAACTGGTGTTTTTACAGGATGCAAAAAACCAATTCAAAATGCAATATATTAATAAAACAGAGCCGTTAGAAGCTGATTTAGTATAACAGATAGGGTGAAATGTGCTGGTTTGGGATACCCTGCGGCCTGGTGTTTTTACAGGATGCACAAAACCAATTCAAAATGCAATATATTAATAAAACAGAGCCTGTAGAAGCTGCTTTAGTATAACAGATAGGGTGAAATGTGCCGGTTTGGGATACCCTGCGGCCTGGTGTTTTTAGAGGACGCAAAAAAACAATTCAAAATGCAATATATTAATAAAACAGAGCCTTTAGAAGCTGCTTTAGTATAACAGATTGGGTGAAATGTGCCGGTTTGGGATACCCTGCGGCCTGGTGTTTTTACAGGACGCACAAAACCAATTCAAAATGCAATATATTAATAAAACAGAGCCTGTAAAAAATGCTTTAGTATAACAGATAGGGTGAAATGTGCCAGTTTGGGATATCATGTGGCCTGGTGTTTTTACAGGACGCACAAAACCCATTCAAAATGCAATATTTTAATAAAACCGAGGCTTTTAGAAGCTGCTTTACTATAACAGATAGGGTGAAATGGGCTGGTTTGGGATACCCTGCGGCCTGATGTTTTCACAGGATGCACAAAACAAATTCAAAATGCAATATATTAATAAAACAGAGCCTTTAGAAGCTGATTTAGTATAACAGATAGGGTGAAATGTGCCGGTTTGGGATACCCTGCGGCCTGGTGTTTTTACAGGACGCACAAAACCAATTCAAAATGCAATATATTAATAAAACAAAGCCTTTAGAAGCTGCTTTAGTATAACAGATAGGGTGAAATGTGCTGGTTTGGGATACCCTGCGGCCTGGTGTTTTTACAGGAGCCACAAAACCAATTCAAAATGCAATATATTAATAAAACAGAGCCTTTTCAAGCTGATTTAGTGTAACAGATAGGGTGAAATGTGCTGGTTTGGGATACCCTGCGGCCTGGTGTTTTTACAGGACGCAAAAAAAAATTCAAAGTGTAATATATTAATAAAACAGAGCGTGTAGAGGCTGATTTAGTATAACAGATAGGGTGAAATGTGCTGGTTTACATACCCTGCGGCCTGGTGTTTTTACAGGACGTAAAAAAACAATTCAAAATGCAATATGTTAATAAAACAGAGCCTTTAGAAGCTGATTTAGTATAACAGATAGGGTGAAATGTGATGGTTTGGGATACCCTGCAGCCTGGTGTTTTTAAAGGACGCACAAAACCAATTCAAAATGCAATATATTAATAAAACAGAGCCTTTAGAAGCTGCTTTAGTATAACAGGGTGAAATGTGCTGGTTTGGGATACCCTGTGGCCTGGTGTTTTTACAGGACACACAAAACCAATTCAAAATGCAATATATTAATAAAACAGAGACTGTAGAAGCTGCTTTAGTATAACAGATAGGGAGAAATGTGCCGGTTTGGGATACCCTGTGGCCTGGTGTTTTTACAGGACACACAAAACCAATTCAAAATGCAATATGTTAATAAAACAGAGCCTTTAGAAGCTGATTTAGTATAACAGATAGGGTGAAATGTGATGGTTTGGGATACCCTGCAGCCTGGTGTTTTTAAAGGACGCACAAAACCAATTCAAAATGCAATATATTAATAAAACAGAGCCTGTAGAAGCTGATTTAAGATAACAGATAGGGTGAAATGTGCTGGTTTGGCATAACCTGCGAACTGGTGTTTTTACAGGATGCAAAAAACCAATTCAAAATGCAATATATTAATAAAACAGAGCCTGTAGAAGCTGATTTAGTATAACAGATAGGGTGAAATGTGCCGGTTTGGGATACCCTGCGGCCTGGTGTTTTTAGAGGACGCAAAAAACCAATTCAAAATGCAATATATTAATAAAACAGAGCCTTTAGAAGCTGCTTTAGTATAACAGATTGGGTGAAATGTGCCAGTTTGGGATATCCTGTGGCCTGGTGTTTTTACAGGACGCACAAAACCCATTAAAAATGCAATATTTTAATAAAACAGAGCCTTTAGAAGCTGCTTTACTATAACAGATAGGGTGAAATGTGCTGTTTTGGGATACCCTGCGGCCTGATGTTTTTACAGGATGCACAAAACAAATTCAAAATGCAATATATTAATAAAACAGAGCCTTTAGAAGCTGATTTAGTATAACAGATAGGGTGAAATGTGCCGGTTTGGGATACCCTGCGGCCTGGTGTTTTTACAGGACGCACAAAACCAATTCAAAATGCAATATATTAATAAAACAAAGCCTTTAGAAGCTGCTTTAGTATAACAGATAGGGTGAAATGTGCTGGTTTGGGATACCCTGCGGCCTGGTGTTTTTACAGGATGCACAAAACCAATTTAAAATGCAATATATTAATAAAACAGAGCCTGTAGAAGCTGCTTTAGTATAACAGATAGGGTAAAATGTGCTGTTTTGGGTAACCCTGCGGCCTGGTGTTTTTACAGGACGCACAAAACCAATTCAAAATGCAATATATTAATAAAACAGAGCCTTTAGAAGCGGATTTAGTATAACAGATAGGGTGAAATGTGCTGGTTTGGGTAACCCTGCGGCCTGGTGTTTTTACAGGACGCACAAAACCAATTCAAAATGCAATATATTAATAAAACAGAGCCTTTAAAAGCTGATTTAGTATAACAGATAAGGGGAAATGTGCTGGTTTGGGATACCCTGCGGCTTGGTGTTTTTACAGGATGCACAAAACCAATTCAAAATGCAATATATTAATAAAACAGAGCCTGTAGAAGCTGATTTAGTATAACAGATAGGGTGAAATGTGCTGGTTTGGGATACCCTGTGGCCTGGTGTTTTTACAGGACACACAAAACCAATTCAAAATGCAATATATTAATAAAACAGAGACTGTAGAAGCTGCTTTAGTATAACAGATAGGGAGAAATGTGCCGGTTTGGGATACCCTGTGGCCTGGTGTTTTTACAGGACACACAAAACCAATTCAAAATGCAATATGTTAATAAAACAGAGCCTTTAGAAGCTGATTTAGTATAACAGATAGGGTGAAATGTGATGGTTTGGGATACCCTGCAGCCTGGTGTTTTTACAGGACGCACAAAACCAATTCAAAATGCAATATATTAATAAAACAGAGCCTGTAGAAGCTGATTTAAGATAACAGATTGGGTGAAATGTGCTGGTTTGGCATAACCTGCGATCTGGTGTTTTTACAGGATGCAAAAAACCAATTCAAAATGCAATATATTAATAAAACAGAGCCGTTAGAAGCTGATTTAGTATAACAGATAGGGTGAAATGTGCTGGTTTGGGATACCCTGCGGCCTGGTGTTTTTACAGGATGCACAAAACCAATTCAAAATGCAATATATTAATAAAACAGAGCCTGTAGAAGCTGCTTTAGTATAACAGATAGGGTGAAATGTGCCGGTTTGGGATACCCTGCGGCCTGGTGTTTTTAGAGGACGCAAAAAAACAATTCAAAATGCAATATATTAATAAAACAGAGCCTTTAGAAGCTGCTTTAGTATAACAGATTGGGTGAAATGTGCCGGTTTGGGATACCCTGCGGCCTGGTGTTTTTACAGGACGCACAAAACCAATTCAAAATGCAATATATTAATAAAACAGAGCCTGTAAAAAATGCTTTAGTATAACAGATAGGGTGAAATGTGCCAGTTTGGGATATCATGTGGCCTGGTGTTTTTACAGGACGCACAAAACCCATTCAAAATGCAATATTTTAATAAAACCGAGGCTTTTAGAAGCTGCTTTACTATAACAGATAGGGTGAAATGGGCTGGTTTGGGATACCCTGCGGCCTGATGTTTTTACAGGATGCACAAAACAAATTCAAAATGCAATATATTAATAAAACAGAGCCTTTAGAAGCTGATTTAGTATAACAGATAGGGTGAAATGTGCCGGTTTGGGATACCCTGCGGCCTGGTGTTTTTACAGGACGCACAAAACCAATTCAAAATGCAATATATTAATAAAACAAAGCCTTTAGAAGCTGCTTTAGTATAACAGATAGGGTGAAATGTGCTGGTTTGGGATACCCTGCGGCCTGGTGTTTTTACAGGACGCACAAAACCAATTCAAAATGCAATATATTAATAAAACAGAGCCTGTAAAAAATGCTTTAGTATAACAGATAGGGTGAAATGTGCCAGTTTGGGATATCATGTGGCCTGGTGTTTTTACAGGACGCACAAAACCCATTCAAAATGCAATATTTTAATAAAACCGAGGCTTTTAGAAGCTGCTTTACTATAACAGATAGGGTGAAATGGGCTGGTTTGGGATACCCTGCGGCCTGATGTTTTTACAGGATGCACAAAACAAATTCAAAATGCAATATATTAATAAAACAGAGCCTTTAGAAGCTGCTTTAGTATAACAGATAGGGAGAAATGTGCCGGTTTGGGATACCCTGTGGCCTGGTGTTTTTACAGGACACACAAAACCAATTCAAAATGCAATATGTTAATAAAACAGAGCCTTTAGAAGCTGATTTAGTATAACAGATAGGGTGAAATGTGATGGTTTGGGATACCCTGCAGCCTGGTGTTTTTACAGGACGCACAAAACCAATTCAAAATGCAATATATTAATAAAACAGAGCCTGTAGAAGCTGATTTAAGATAACAGATTGGGTGAAATGTGCTGGTTTGGCATAACCTGCGATCTGGTGTTTTTACAGGATGCAAAAAACCAATTCAAAATGCAATATATTAATAAAACAGAGCCGTTAGAAGCTGATTTAGTATAACAGATAGGGTGAAATGTGCTGGTTTGGGATACCCTGCGGCCTGGTGTTTTTACAGGATGCACAAAACCAATTCAAAATGCAATATATTAATAAAACAGAGCCTGTAGAAGCTGCTTTAGTATAACAGATAGGGTGAAATGTGCCGGTTTGGGATACCCTGCGGCCTGGTGTTTTTAGAGGACGCAAAAAAACAATTCAAAATGCAATATATTAATAAAACAGAGCCTTTAGAAGCTGCTTTAGTATAACAGATTGGGTGAAATGTGCCGGTTTGGGATACCCTGCGGCCTGGTGTTTTTACAGGACGCACAAAACCAATTCAAAATGCAATATATTAATAAAACAGAGCCTGTAAAAAATGCTTTAGTATAACAGATAGGGTGAAATGTGCCAGTTTGGGATATCATGTGGCCTGGTGTTTTTACAGGACGCACAAAACCCATTCAAAATGCAATATTTTAATAAAACCGAGGCTTTTAGAAGCTGCTTTACTATAACAGATAGGGTGAAATGGGCTGGTTTGGGATACCCTGCGGCCTGATGTTTTTACAGGATGCACAAAACAAATTCAAAATGCAATATATTAATAAAACAGAGCCTTTAGAAGCTGATTTAGTATAACAGATAGGGTGAAATGTGCCGGTTTGGGATACCCTGCGGCCTGGTGTTTTTACAGGACGCACAAAACCAATTCAAAATGCAATATATTAATAAAACAAAGCCTTTAGAAGCTGCTTTAGTATAACAGATAGGGTGAAATGTGCTGGTTTGGGATACCCTGCGGCCTGGTGTTTTTACAGGACGCACAAAACCAATTCAAAATGCAATATATTAATAAAACAGAGCCTGTAAAAAATGCTTTAGTATAACAGATAGGGTGAAATGTGCCAGTTTGGGATATCATGTGGCCTGGTGTTTTTACAGGACGCACAAAACCCATTCAAAATGCAATATTTTAATAAAACCGAGGCTTTTAGAAGCTGCTTTACTATAACAGATAGGGTGAAATGGGCTGGTTTGGGATACCCTGCGGCCTGATGTTTTTACAGGATGCACAAAACAAATTCAAAATGCAATATATTAATAAAACAGAGCCTTTAGAAGCTGATTTAGTATAACAGATAGGGTGAAATGTGCCGGTTTGGGATACCCTGCGGCCTGGTGTTTTTACAGGACGCACAAAACCAATTCAAAATGCAATATATTAATAAAACAAAGCCTTTAGAAGCTGCTTTAGTATAACAGATAGGGTGAAATGTGCTGGTTTGGGATACCCTGCGGCCTGGTGTTTTTACAGGAGCCACAAAACCAATTCAAAATGCAATATATTAATAAAACAGAGCCTTTTCAAGCTGATTTAGTGTAACAGATAGGGTGAAATGTGCTGGTTTGGGATACCCTGTGGCCTGGTGTTTTTACAGGACGCAAAAAAAAATTCAAAATGTAATATATTAATAAAACAGAGCGTGTAGAGGCTGATTTAGTATAACAGATAGGGTGAAATGTGCTGGTTTACATACCCTGCGGCCTGGTGTTTTTACAGGACGTAAAAAAACAATTCAAAATGCAATATATTAATAAAGCAGAGCCTTTAGAAGCTGCTTTAGTATAACAGGGTGAAATGTGCTGGTTTGGGATACCCTGTGGCCTGGTGTTTTTACAGGACACACAAAACCAATTCAAAATGCAATATATTAATAAAACAGAGCCTTTAGAAGCTGCTTTAGTATAACAGGGAGAAATGTGCCGGTTTGGGATACCCTGTGGCCTGGTGTTTTTACAGGACACACAAAACCAATTCAAAATGCAATATGTTAATAAAACAGAGCCTTTAGAAGCTGATTTAGTATAACAGATAGGGTGAAATGTGATGGTTTGGGATACCCTGCAGCCTGGTGTTTTTACAGGACGCACAAAACCAATTCAAAATGCAATATATTAATAAAACAGAGCCTGTAGAAGCTGATTTAAGATAACAGATAGGGTGAAATGTGCTGGTTTGGCATAACCTGCGAACTGGTGTTTTTACAGGATGCAAAAAAACAATTCAAAATGCAATATATTAATAAAACAGAGCCGTTAGAAGTAGAGATGAGCGAGTAGTGAAATATTCGAAATTTCGAATTTCGATTCGAATAGACCGCGTTACTCGACTACTCGACCGAATATCGAATCCCATTATAGTCTATGGGAAAAAAATGCTCGCCACTTGGAAATCTCAATTCGACCACTTGGAGGTCACCAAGTCCACCCTGAAACATCAGAAAATGATGCCAACACTGCTGGAATGCAACTGGGACAGCAGGGGAAGCATGTCTGGGTGCATATAACGCGCCCAAGTCGCACTATTACGCCACTATCACAGCCACTCAACAATACACTCCAAACACAATATAACTTCTACGTAAAGTGAGACAAGACAAGGAAACCTTCTCTCCTCTACATTGCCATGGACCCCAAGCCAAACTGTACAAAAAAGAAGAACAAAATTCTGCACCCCTTAAAATCACGTTGCCTAATGACAACCACAGATGGCATAGGCAAGGGGGAAAATAAATAGACCCCACCCCTAATTGTCATTGTGTGTGTGTGTGTGTGTGTGTGTGTGTGTGTGTAAGATGTGGTCAGACATGTCCTCTTGTGTCATTGTGTCACCCCAGCAGTAAGGGAAGCTTAAAGGAGGAGGTTTGTTACAGTGTGTCACCCCAGCAGTAAGGGAAGCTTACAGGAGGAGGTTTGTTACAGTGTGTCACCCCAGCAGTCAGGGAAGCTTACAGGAGGAGGTTTGTTACAGTGTGTCACCCGAGCAGTAAGGGAAGCTTAGAGCTGAGACCTCTTAAAAATTGTGTGGAGGCCCAAGATCTGAGACCTCTTAAAAATTGTGTGGAGGCCCAAGAGCTGAGACCTCTCAAACATTGTGTGGAGTCCCAAGAGCTGAGACCTTTTAAAAATTGTGTGGAGGCCCAAGAGCTGAGACCTCTTAAAAATTGTGTGGAGGCCCAAGAGCTGAGACCTTTTAAAAATTGTGTGGAGGCCCAAGAGCTGAGACCTTTTAAAAATTGTGTGGAGGCCCAAGAGCTGAGACCTTTTAAAAATTGTGTGGAGGCCCAAGAGCTGAGACCTTTTAAAAATTGTGTGGAGTCCCAAGAGCTGAGACCTTTTAAAAATTGTGTGGAGGCCCAAGAGCTGAGACCTTTTAAAAATTGTGTGGAGGCCCAAGAGCTGAGACCTTTTAAAAATTGTGTGGAGGCCCAAGAGCTGAGACCTCTCAAACATTGTGTGGAGTCCCAAGAGCTGAGACCTTTTAAAAATTGTGTGGAGGCCCAAGAGCTGAGACCTCTTAAAAATTGTGTGGAGGCCCAAGAGCTGAGACCTTTTAAAAATTGTGTGGAGGCCCAAGAGCTGAGACCTCTTAAAAATTGTGTGGAGGCCCAAGAGCTGAGACCTTTTAAAAATTGTGTGGAGGCCCAAGAGCTGAGACCTTTTAAAAATTGTGTGGAGGCCCAAGAGCTGAGACCTCTCAAACATTGTGTGGAGTCCCAAGAGCTGAGACCTTTTAAAAATTGTGTGGAGGCCCAAGAGCTGAGACCTCTTAAAAATTGTGTGGAGGCCCAAGAGCTGAGACCTTTTAAAAATTGTGTGGAGGCCCAAGAGCTGAGACCTTTTAAAAATTGTGTGGAGGCCCAAGAGCTGAGACCTTTTAAAAATTGTGTGGAGTCCCAAGAGCTGAGACCTTTTAAAAATTGTGTGGAGGCCCAAGAGCTGAGACCTCTTAAAAATTGTGTGGAGGCCCAAGAGCTGAGACCTTTTAAAAATTGTGTGGAGGCCCAAGAGCTGAGACCTTTTAAAAATTGTGTGGAGGCCCAAGAGCTGAGACCTCTCAAACATTGTGTGGAGTCCCAAGAGCTGAGACCTTTTAAAAATTGTGTGGAGGCCCAAGAGCTGAGACCTCATAAAAATTGTGTGGAGGCCCAAGAGCTGAGACCTTTTAAAAATTGTGTGGAGGCCCAAGAGCTGAGACCTCTTAAAAATTGTGTGGAGGCCCAAGAGCTGAGACCTTTTAAAAATTGTGTGGAGTCCCAAGAGCTGAGACCTTTTAAAAATTGTGTGGAGGCCCAAGAGCTGAGACCTCTCAAACATTGTGTGGAGTCCCACGAGCTGAGACCTCTTAAAAATTGTGTGGAGGCCCAAGAGCTGAGACCTTTTAAAAATTGTGTGGAGGCCCAAGAGCTGAGACCTTTTAAAAATTGTGTGGAGGCCCAAGAGCTGAGACCTCTCAAACATTGTGTGGAGTCCCACGAGCTGAGACCTCTTAAAAATTGTGTGGAGGCCCAAGAGCTGAGACCTTTTAAAAATTGTGTGGAGGCCCAAGAGCTGAGACCTTTTAAAAATTGTGTGGAGGCCCAAGAGCTGAGACCTCTCAAACATTGTGTGGAGTCCCAAGAGCTGAGACCTTTTAAAAATTGTGTGGAGGCCCAAGAGCTGAGACCTCTTAAAAATTGTGTGGAGGCCCAAGAGCTGAGACCTTTTAAAAATTGTGTGGAGGCCCAAGAGCTGAGACCTCTTAAAAATTGTGTGGAGGCCCAAGAGCTGAGACCTTTTAAAAATTGTGTGGAGGCCCAAGAGCTGAGACCTCTTAAAAATTGTGTGGAGGCCCAAGAGCTGAGACCTTTTAAAAATTGTGTGGAGGCCCAAGAGCTGAGCACTTATTAGGGCTGCAGCTACGGCTGCTTTAGTGAGGGGTAGCTGCTGCTGCTGGAATAGGGACAGAAAGACTTCAGTGGTGTATTACCACCTATATACAAAACTATATACACTCTGCTCAAAACGGCTGCTTTAGTGAGGGGTAGCTGCTGATGCTGGAATAGGGACAGAAAGACTTCAGTGGTGTATTAGCACCTATATACAAAACTATATTTTGCACTACTGTTTTGTGTCCTCTGTGCCAACAAAACACTGTTTTATACACGGTGCGTATAGGCACCATTTCACCTTCTGGCAGTATACGGCTGTATAGCCAGGTGTTTTTCTTAAAAATATTTTTATATTTGGCATAACGCGTGGCCAAAAAAGTAAAACGTCTGAAATGCGGAGGGCTAGCGCAAAGGGACGTGGACGAGGACGGGGGCGCGGAAATGCTGGTGGGGGCACAAACCGCGTTGAAGCCAGTGGGGATACAATGCGTGCTGATGAGGGGCAGCCAGCATTACGCTCATCCAGATTCCCTGCCTTTATGGGACAGTTATGCGGGGGGCGGGGTACACCTCTGTTAAAGCCTGAGCAGCGTGAACAGGTGGTGCAATGGATGGCCGATAACGCTTCCAGTCACTTGTCCACCACCCAGTCATCCACACAGTCTCACTCTGACCCTCCTTCCTCCCAACCTGGCCAACAGAGTCAGCCCACCCTTGACCCCTCCCAGGACCTCTTTTCGGGGCCTTTTCCAGATGTGCTGCAAGAATCCCAGGAGCTAGCAGAGGAATTTGTTTGTAGTGATGCCCAAACACTTGAGTATCCGCCATCTGCTAGTGATGTGGACCCGGAACCAGCATCTGCTATCATGAGCGATGATGATGAGACGCAGTTGCCATCAAGGGAGGCTGTTGGAATGTCCAGTGGGCAGGAGGAGGAGCAGAGAGAGGAAGTGGAAGAGGAGGTGGTGGACGACGAAATGACCTACCCCACTTGGACAGGGGTGATGTCCAGCGGGGAAAGCAGTGGAGATGCGGTCTGCGCATCACCGAATAAGGCAGCAAGAGGCAGAGGACAGTCCAGAGGCAGAGGACAGTCCAGACAGAGAAGGCAGGCCACAGCCAGCAGGGCCGAAGCTCTTCCCGGCAGCAGGCAGTCGCGCGAAGCTCCCCCATCGAGGCCTCGTACTTCTGTGGTGTGGAGATTTTTTAATGTTTGCGCGGATGACAAACTGAGCGCGGTTTGCGCAATCTGCCACTCAAAACTGAGTAGGGGCTCTGAGAAGAGCAATCTGACCACCTCAGGCATGCGCCGTCACTTGGAATTCAAGCACTGGGCTGAGTGGGAGAGAGCAAACGCAATACAACCTGCGCCCCGTCTTGCTGCCACTGCCTCTTCCCCTTTGTTGTGTGCTGCCACTGCGGTCCAGACCTCCAGCCAGGACACCTCCACATCTGCCTCTGCCTCGGCTACTTTGGGGCCTTCTCCTTCAGCCCCCCCTTCCCCCGCATCTTCGTCTGCACCTTCCATCTCCTCGTCCCATCAACTGTCCATCTCGCAGGCATTCAACCGCAGGCGGAAGTACGCCTCCAGTCACCCCCAAGCCCAAGCCTTAACCTGCCTCATCTCCAAACTGCTGGCCCTGGAGATGTTGCCGTTTTGGCTTGTGGAGACGCAGGCCTTCCGCGACCTGATGGCGGCTGCCGCACCTCGCTATTCCGTCCCTAGCCGCCACTATTTTTCCCGGTGTGGCGTCCCCGCCCTGCACCAGCACGTGTCGCGTAACATCAGGCGGACCCTGAGGTACGCAGTCAGCGCAAAGGTCCACTTGACCACCGACTCGTGGACAAGCGCTTGCGGCCAAGGACGCTACATCTCTTTGACGGCACACTGGGTGAATGTTGTGGAAGCGGGGACGGGGTCGCAAACAGGGACGGCCTACATACCACCCCCGCCCAAGATTGCCAGCACGGGTTCTGATAGACCCCCCTCCTCTTCCTCCTCCTCCTCCTCCTCCTCCTCTGCCTTAACATCGCCCTCAGCCCCTAGCTGGAAGCGTTGCAGCACTGGCACGGGGAGACGTCAGCAGGCGGTGCTTAAGCTCATCAGCTTGGGCGACAGGAAGCACAGCGCCGCAGAGGTGAGGCACGCCATATTGCAGCAGACAGAGATGTGGCTGTCGCCGCTGCAGCTAGGACCAGGCATGGTCGTGTGCGATAACGGCCGTAACCTGGTGGCGGCTCTGGAGCTTGCAGAACTCAATCACGTACCATGCCTGGCCCACGTTTTTAATTTGGTAGTACAAAAGTTTCTAAAGACTTACCCCAACCTGGCAGAGCTACTGGTGAAAGTGCGGCGCTTGTGCGCTCACTTTCGGAAGTCAACTGTAGCTGCTGCTAGCTTAAAAAAAATCCAGCAACGCCTCCATTTGCCTCAACATCGGCTGTTGTGCGACCTGCCCACTCGCTGGAATTCCACCTATTGCATGTTGGCCAGGGTGTGTGAGCAGCAGAAAGCATTGATGGAGTACCAGATGATGCATCCACGCGTGCCTCCAACTCAGCTCCCTCAGTTTGCCAACCACGAGTGGCCATGGATGGCAGACATATGCGATGTATTGCGTATCTTTGAGGAGTCCACTAAGAAGGTCAGCAGCGAGGACGCTATAGTGAGCGTAACCATCCCGCTCCTAGGCGTCCTTAAAGAATCGCTCATCGCAATAAGGGAGAACGCATTGCACACAGAGGAGACGGGGGTAGGAGGAGACGCAACGCAGGTAGACAGTCAGACCACACTTTTGTCTGCTGCTCGGTGGCAGTTGCAGGAGGAGGAGGATGAGGAGGAGGAGGACAACGTGGAGGTGGCTGTGGAAGAGGATGCTGGCGGCGAGGGTAGCAGTCAGGCTGTGTGCGTCCCATTGGTTCAGCGCGGATGGGGCGGAGAGGAGGAGGAAGAGGAGGAAATGGAAAATGATCCTTCTGGTGGGGGCAGTGAGGTCATGCCTACTCAGAGTCTGGCACACATGGCTGACTTCATGCTGGGCTGCTTTTCCCGGGACATACGTGTTGTCCGGATATTGGAGAACAAACTATACTGGGTCTTCGCACTCCTGGACCCCCGGTATAAAGATAACTTCTCCTCTTTTATTCCGGTAGAGGAGAGGACGAATCGATTACTGGAATACCAGAGGGAACTCTTGCAGAACATGATGCAGATTTTCCCACCCAGCATCGCTGGCGGCAGAGAGGAGAGTGTCTCCCAGAGTCTGACAACATCGATCAGGCCCACAGCCACCAGGGGAACACTCTCCAAGGTGTGGGACACGTTCATGTCACCCCCTCGTGCAACTTCCATCACTGCGGGGCCCGCTATCAGCAGGAGGGACAAGTATCGGCGGATGTTGCGGGACTACCTGGCAGACCACACCCCTGTCCTCCCCGATCCCTCGGCGACCTACACTTACTGGGTCTCCAAGTTGGACACGTGGCTGGAACTGTCCCTGTACGCCTTGGAGGTGCTTGCCTGCCCTGCCACCAGCGTGCTATCAGAAAGGGTGTTCAGCGCAGCCGGGGGCATTATAACCGATAAGCGCAGCCGCCTGTCAACCGACAGTGCCGACAGGCTGACGCTAATCAAAATGAACAGCAAGTGGATTGACCCGGACTTTGCTTGTACAACAGTGGAAAGCAGCCAAGAGTGAAGTGCCATCTGTATGAAGTGCCATTTCCTCCTCCTCCTCCTCCTTAACCGCCGTAGAATTGCTGTATTAATAAAAAAAATTATGGCTCACCTCTTGGGCTTAATACAATCAATTTTTAAGAGGTCTCAACTCTTGGCCCTCCACACAATTTTTAAAAGGTCTCAGCTCTTGGGCCTCCACACAATTTTTAAAAGGTCTCAGCTCTTGGGCCTCCACACAATTTTTAAGAGGTCTCAGCTCTTGGGCCTCCACACAATTTTTAAGAGGTCTCAGCTCTTGGGCCTCCACACAATTTTTAAAAGGTCTCAGCTCTTGGGCCTCCACACAATTTTTAAAAGGTCTCAGCTCTTGGGCCTCCACACAATTTTTAAAAGGTCTCAGCTCTTGGGCCTCCACACAATTTTTAAAAGGTCTCAGCTCTTGGGCCTCCACACAATTTTTAAGAGGTCTCAGCTCTTGGGCCTCCACACAATTTTTAAGAGGTCTCAGCTCTTGGGCCTGCACACAATTTTTAAAAGGTCTCAGCTCTTGGGCCTCCACACAATTTTTAAAAGGTCTCAGCTCTTGGGCCTCCACACAATTTTTAAAAGGTCTCAGCTCTTGGGCCTCCACACAATTTTTAAAAGGTCTCAGCTCTTGGGCCTCCACACAATTTTTAAAAGGTCTCAGCTCTTGGGCCTCCACACAATTTTTAAAACATAGCAGCCCTAATAAGGGCTCTCAATGACTCTCTTGTCTTCTGGTAGCTGGTATGTATGGTGGTAAAAGCGATATTCTGAGCTTCTGGGGCCCTGCCTGCCTACATATGAGCTATATACTGTTCAGCATAGTAGCCCTAATAAGGGCTCTCAATGACTCTCTTGTCTTCTGGTAGCTGGTATATATGGTGGTAAATGCGATATTCTGAGCTTCTGGGGCCCTGCCTGCCTACATATGGGCTATATACTGTTCAGCATAGTAGCCCTAATAAGGGCTCTCAATGACTCTCTTGTCTTCTGGTAGCTGGTATATATGGTGGTAAATGCGATATTCTGAGCTTCTGGGGCCCTGCCTGCCTACATATGAGCTATATACCGTTCAGCATAGTAGCCCTAATAAGGACTCTCAATGACTCTCTTGTCTTCTGGTAGCTGGTATATATGGTGGTAAATGCGATATTCTGAGCTTCTGGGGCCCTGCCTGCCTACATATGAGCTATATACTGTTCAGCATAGTAGCCCTAATAAAGACTCTCAATGACTCTCTTGTCTTCTGGTAGCTGGTATATATGGTGGTAAATGCGAGATTCTGAGCTTCTGGGGCCCTGCCTGCCTACATAGGATATGAGCTATATACTGTTCAGCATAGCAGCACTAATAAGGGATTAAGGACTCTCTTGTCTTCTGGTAGCTGGTATATATGGTGGTAAAAGCGATATTCTGAGCTTCTGGGGCCCTGCCTGACTACATAGGATATGAGCTATATACTGTTCAGCATAGCAGCACTAATAAGGGATTAAGGACTCTCTTGTCTTCTGGTAGCTGGTATATATGGTGGTAAAAGCGATATTCTGAGCTTCTGGGGCCCTGCCTGACTACATAGGATATGAGCTATATACTGTTCAGCGTAGTAGCCCTAATAAGGGCTCTTAATGACTCTCTTGTCTTCTGGTAGCTGGTATATATGGTGGTAAAAGCGATATTCTGAGCTTCTGGGGCCCTGCCTGACTACATAGGATATGAGCTATATACTGTTCAGCATAGCAGCACTAATAAGGGATTAAGGACTCTCTTGTCTTCTGGTAGCTGGTATATATGGTGGTAAAAGCGATATTCTGAGCTTCTGGGGCCCTGCCTGACTACATAGGATATGAGCTATATCCTGTTCAGCATAGCAGCACTAATAAGGGATTAAGGAATCTCTTGTCTTCTGGTAGCTGGTATATATGGTGGTAAAAGCAATATTCTGAGCTTCTGGGGCCCTGCCTGACTACATAGAATATCCCCTCGATTCAAAGAGCAAAAGTTAATTGATTTCGTATCGAGAATCGTAAGTTTGCGTGGGTGTTTGTCATTTTTTCTTGTTTTTTTGCCCATTTCGTATTCGCACGATCGTTCGCGCATAGACGTATATGAACATACGCATTTCGTACGGAAATCGTATATTTTGCGTTAGTTCGTGTCTTTTTCCCATCCAAAGCGTATTATTTGCGTCAGATCCTATTTTTTACGTCCTTCACATGGGCTTGCGACCAATTCAGAGAGCTGATTGCTAATTGTTTTGAAGCCCATTAAAGAGCTGCTTTACGAAATGTTTGCCGGCAGCTATTTGGCCTCGGGAGTAGGATGGAGAGGAGCGAGTTTGTGGCACATCAAGGGCTTATGCTTTTTGGCATTGAGTTGATCCAGATGTCTGAGAGCAGATTGCCCCTGCGTCGTCGCATGAACATCGATAGCATGAATGATGTTGAGCTGTTCGAGCTGACCAGGCTTAATCGCGCTTCCCTCCATAAATTATATAGTGAGCTGCGGCCATGGTTAGCCCGCACCACAAGGAAGGGGCAAGCAATTTCAGGTATGACCAAGATGCTTGGCTGCCTGCAATTTTTGGCGAAAGGCTCGTTCCAGAGGCTGGGTGCCCTCTCCGTGGGGATGTCCCAGCCTACGCTGAGCCGCGCACTATCTAAATTTTTGGAAGGCATGGCTGCCATAACTCCAAAATATATTTATTTTCCGGATGATATGGCAGCCAGAAACGCCATTAAGCTTGGTTTTTATAATGTGGCCGACATGCCCAACGTAATTGGTGCTGTTGACTGCACACATGTGGCACTCGTACCTAGGGCAGCCGACGAGTATATATATAGGTATTTATATTTTGTTTTAGGTTATTATGTTGCCCAACGTGTAATGTAACCTGTTTTCCTTTGCGGCAGCATATTTTTTTGGGGCTCATTTGTGTACATGCCTTATTTAGGCTTTTCATTAGTAGTTTCCAATAGAGTGCAGACATGTTTTAAATTTTTGATCCTTTTTTCAATTATCAATTACCCTTTTTGTATGCTTTTCCCTTAAGGAATCGAAAAATGGGACACTCCCTTAATGTCCAGGCCGTGGTTGGGCCAGACATGCGTTTTCTGAGTGTCCTTGCCGGCTACCCAGGATCGTCGCACGACTCATATATACTCAGACGATCTGGGTTGTTTCGGAGATTTGAGTCAGGTGAATTTTCGGGTGCATGGCTGCTTGGTAAGTGTGTCCTATTTATTTGGTATTAAATTTCTGAATAATCTGTTATTTGTGGATATTTCGGTTTTTGTAATCTTTACCTAAGCCTGAAACTGCATTTTAGTTGGGTCTTATTTTCGGAACTCAAAACCAAAATGCTTGCCTCACTTTGTCCTTCAGAATGGTTTCCCTTTAGTTAGGATGTCTGTAAGTTCCATGTCCCAAAATATATTGGTTGTGAGTTTATACCCAAGTATCTGTTAGTTTAGGTTCCTTTTGTAGTATTGGTCTTTAAATGTCAAAGTGGACTTAAACTGCATACATTGTATTCTTTATATTAAATGTTGAGTGCCCCTCAGCAGCATCCTAATTGTAACATGTCAGAAAACCCAAAATATCTTTAAATTCTAACTGCCCTTGCCCGTGCAGATGTTTTTTCATTCTTTTGTATATTTAAGCGGCATTTTTATTTATGTACTACATTAGTGGCAATAGTTATTTTGCTAATGTGCCCTGGGTGTATTTTTACGCCCTTTACCTTACATCATTTGGATATATGTCAAATTCTTTGTGTTTGTTGTCTTGCCTTTTTAATGTTTATGAAATTTAATTGTCTTGTTAAGGTGATTCCGGGTACCCACTTCTCCCCTGGCTCATGACGCCTGTGCTGCGGCCCCAGGATGCCTCTCAGGAAGCGTACAACCGTGCGCACCGCAAGACCAGGGCTGTTGTGGAGAGGGCCTTTGGGCTGTTGAAGACCCGTTTTCGTTGTTTGGACCATACTGGGGGCGCCCTGCAATATGATCCCAAAAAAGTGATCGACATCATCATGGCATGTGCTGTTTTGCACAATTTTGCAATACTAGAACGTGTACCACGTTATGTGGATAGTCTGCCCTCTACAGCCCTAGAGGATGATGGAGAAAATTATGTTGGGCCACCCAGTGAGTCTGGACAATCAGTTCGAGCAAACTTGATATTGCAGCATTTTAGTTAATTTAATTTCGTTTTTCAACATTCTGTGTGTCTGTCTTAGCCTTTTGGTTCAATATGTTGTTTAGCCGTAATGTGGCATTACCTTAAATTAAAACATTTTTCCCTTAATTGTTGCCTAATGTATTTCATGTTGTTTACTTAGCTTGATATTTGCATTGTTACACCTCTTAAACCAAAAAGTATCTGGTTTAGCCCAAGCTGATTTAAAATGTGTTTCCACTAAAAACGCCACAAGTAT
Organism: Gastrophryne carolinensis; assembly: GCA_027917425.1. Taxonomy (NCBI): domain Eukaryota; kingdom Metazoa; phylum Chordata; class Amphibia; order Anura; family Microhylidae; genus Gastrophryne; species Gastrophryne carolinensis. The sequence continues at coordinate 509,655,172 of CM051234.1, forward strand.
TGTAATTGTGAAATTTGTTTTACTTTGTAGAATTAGAATTATTGTGCTTAACATAAAACATTCCACATACAACTGTGGTTAAAAAGGCATGATATAACAAAAAACAAATCGACCACATCTACACCTGGAAGTGAGTGGCACAACCAAACAAGGACACCCAGTCCAAAGGCCAGCCTAGTCCAGTCATTAATATTGCCTGTGCCCAGGGATATTTGGGCATGGCCATAATGTCACACAAACATGTCTGCAAACAGGAGGAGCACAAACCAAATACATATTTAAAGCCATAAGTGGCCAGATACACTCCACATAGACCTATGGCATTGGCTAGTGGCCTTAATCATTACTCTAAGGAGCTATATGGGAGCAAATACAAAACACAACCTGCATGAGCAACACAAAATGGATTGTTTGAAACCTAAAAGGACAAGTAAATACAGTGGGGGGTAAGAGAAAAGATGTCCCACACAATCATGGCTTAATAGGGTGGCTGCCCATAATACCCAGGTGGAGGTCCGTGGGGATGGGACCTAGCCTGGGCCATGGCTGCATTGTGAATTTGAAACTGCTCCATAATGTTTCTCTGCATATTGGTCATCTCAGCCATGGCTGACTGGATGCCATTACTTGCAGTTACCATGTTGCTGTTGAGGGTACGCAACTCCGCGAGGATGCCCTGTAAGCTGGTATTGATGTTGACCATGTCGGCATGCCTTTCCTCACGCTCATTAACGAGCTGTGCCTCATACGAGTCCCTCTCTTGGGTCCATAATTGAAGCAGGGCACTCTGCCTCCCCTGGGAAATTGTGGGGCGGCGTAATGGAGTCCGCCGCACAATTACCCTGGCTCTTGGGCGTGCCCTGCCGCGTTGTGTCGTCCCCTCAACAGCAACAGGCATGCTTGCCAAATCCTCAGCAGCAGAGTGAACACTGGGGACTGTTGTGTCAGTCTCCCCATGTGCATGCGCAATGGATGGAGATTCACTCTGCTGCTGAGGATTGGCCAGAGAAACATTAGGGAGCAGTTCCAGATTGGGACCCAGGGGGAGGTCATCGGACGTGCCCTGCAGGGAGACATCAGCTTCCTCCATTTCCATGATCTCTTCCATGATTGTGCGGGTCTGTAGGGACATATAAAAAAAAAGGGTAAGTTGGCGTCCAAATTTGGGATTCCATCAGTTTAACACATGCTTAAGCACTTGGTAGTATTTAGGGTACTAAATTAACTTACCGGAAATCTCGGATCTGGGCTCCTATGCTGTACGGACCTGGTAGGCATAAGCAACCTGGGGGGTGAGTTTACCCTTGCTGAGGGGTCATGCTGGGCTGAAGAAGAGAAAACAAAACAAGGTAAACACACACATAAGCATTGTTTTTTAAGTTACTAAAAAAAGCCACTATTTGTAATATTAAGCAACTCTACAGCAATGGGGACAATTGTTAAAATACACGCAATTTTAGATAGGTGCAATGGCTCGAGAAAACTGCTAACTGACCTCAGTTCAAAGTCAGGAAGTGTACCCAGTCAGCATACTACTTGCACAGCAACTATTTTGATTTGGACTACCATTCTCTAGGTCAGGGGTACTCAACCACTTCTTGTAAAGGTCCATTTAAAGGTATCCGGTGAGAGGTGAATGTCTGGCCATGGTGCTGACGCAGGGGGGGTCTAGTTAGAAATAAACACACTGGGGGAGGGGCTGGAGATTGCCAAGTGCAAACTAATAAAGGCTGCTTGCCCTTGCTGGGCTGGATGGGGCAGAGCTGAGGGGACAGGGATTGGATGGCTAAAGGTGGGAGGTAAGGAATTGATGGTGATGGGATGGATGGAGCAAATATGTTAGAAATGTATGGGGCTTATGTGGGGGGGGGGGGCAGATGGTGGGACTGTGGCAGATGGGGCAGAGCTGGGGCAGCGGGACAGGATTGGACCAAGAGAAAGATGCACCAAGTTACTGTGTACCTTGCAATGCCAATTCATGTGCAGTACTTCAGATTGCAATGCTATGTTTCAGGGAGCCATGACATTGGGCAGGAGACCAACCACTACATCGCCGATCAAGGGGGCAGCTCTGAGCACGTCAACACAGAAGTAACTGAGTGCAGTGCTGTCTGGGCAGGGGTCCGGGAATCTGGTGCCAAGGTCCGCAATGGGACCCCGGGCCGCCAGTTGAGTCTCGCTGCTCTAGGTCAGATATGTTTGGGGGTGTGTCATTAAATTGTTACCTCAAACACAACTCACACAACAAATAGCCAACACATCCCTAATGTTGTGTGTTTTGTGATTGAGTCCAAATCTAACACTTTTCAGGATAAACTTCGTTAGTTGACAAATATTTTTGGTTAATTGGTCTTTTACATAATGTATGTGGTCCTAAATGTGTGTTTCACAGGGACCAAAACAGGACACAAACAGGCACAGTAGTGCGAGCCAAAGCAAGCCACACCATAGGGCCATACCGTCATCTTGGTACTAGTGACCTTTATATTTTGTAGCAAACAGGCAAACATGCAGATTAAGAGTACTCACCGTGGGTACGGGTCGGTGAGTCTGTGTCCCTTAGACCCGCATGGCCACCGACCGCGACCGGATGGAGAAGGCCCAGCACAATCTCCTCAGCAGGGGTAAACTCCAATTTGGTAGGAAAGCCACCTCCAGTTTTCATGCTGAAAAGAGAAAATCGTTTGGTACTCAGAAAAGGTGCATACAGTACATCCTAAACCTTATATTTGGAGACATCATTTATTTACCTGTAATTATGCCTTTTAATTTCTTTTTGACGTACAGCATATTTGAGATCCGAGATTTTTTTTTGAATTTGTGGCACATCTTTCCTCTCTTCCCCCGCTGCATTTACTTGTCGTAGGATGGTTTCAAACAATTCCATCTTGCGCTGCTTCGTGGTGTGTTTTGATTTGCTCCCATAGAGCTCGTCATAGTATAATGTAAGGCCACTAGCCAATGCCATATTTTGGTCATGGGAGAATCTCCCACTCAACTGGCCGCGGCGCAATGTGCGGCCAGATGGTTGGCTTGGGTGCTCCTCCATGTGTGCAGACACATGTGGTGACATTATGGCCTGGGGCTGGGTAGGGGAATGGACGGATTGCTGGCTTCCCAATGACTGGACTGGACTGGCCAAGGGACTGGGTGTTCTGGCGTGGCTGGCCACCGAACTTCCAGGTGTAGATGTGGTCAGGGTGGCCATTCTTTGGCCTCTTGGGGGGCTATGTTCCCGGCTGGTGCCAGGTCGGGGGCTATGTTCCCGGCTGGTGCCAGGTCGGGGGCTATGTTCCCGGCTGGTGCCAGGTCGGGGGCTATGTTCCCGGCTGGTGGCAGGTCGGGGGCTTCTGGCCCTGCTGCGTGGCCTGTATTGGCTTCTGGCCCTGCTTCTTGGCCTGGACGGGCTTCTGGCCCTGCTTCTGGGCCTGGATGGGGTTGTTGCCCTGCTTCTGGGCCTTTCTGGGGTTCTGGCCCTGCTGCGCGGCCTTGCTGGGGTTCTGGGCCTCCTGTCTCGTCTTTCTGGTGTTCTGGCCCTGCTGCGTGGCCTGTATTGGCTTCTGGCCATGCTTCTTGGCCTGGACGGGCTTCTGGCCCTGCTTCTTGGCCTGGACGGGCTTCTGGCCCTGCTTCTGGGCCTTTCTGGGGTTCTGGCCCTGCTGCGCGGCCTTGCTGGGGTTCTGGGCCTCCTGTCTCGTCTTTCTGGTGTTCTGGCCCTGCTGCGTGGCCTGTATTGGCTTCTGGCCATGCTTCTTGGCCTGGACGGGCTTCTGACCCTGCTTCTTGGCCTGGACGGGCTTCTGGCCCTGCTTCTGGGCCTTTCTGGGGTTCTGGCCCTGCTTCTGGGCCTGGATGGGGTTGTTGCCCTGCTGCGCGGCCTTGCTGGGGTTCCGGGCCTCCTGTGTCTGCTTTCTGGGCTTCTGGCCCTGCTTCTGGGCCTGGACGGGCTTCTGGCCCTGGATGGGCTTCTGGCCCAGCTGGGTTGGCGAAGTGCCCTGCTGGAAACCATGGGCGGTGTGGGCTCCCTTGGGCGGCCTCTTCTGGGGGCAGAGGTGGTGGGTGCTGCTGTGGCCTGTTTTTTGGCCGCAGGGGCACGTGCCTTGGGGGCCCTTTTTTGGGTAAGGGAGGGTCCAGTGTCCCTTGGTGGGGCCGAGGTGGTACTCGCCTTCTTGGAGCGTAATTTCTTGCTTCCTTGCTGGGACCTGGTGGTTGGGCCCTCCGAGGTCTGGCTTGGCTGGGCGCGTTTGGCTGCAGGCTTTTTGGGTGCCATTTTCCACAAATGCTCAAAGAGAATGAGCTTTGGGTGCAGGGACCTTTAAATAATGAGCCCAGCGTGTGACGCCTATGCGCACGACTACGCGCTCGTACGGACGTACGTTCGAGCGGAACCAGGAAACCGCTGGGGTTTCACTTATCTGCTGCCTTGAAGAAGCATAAAGATGGCGCCCACTATCTTCACCCGTCAACAGGAAGAGATCCTCATGCTGGTAAGTGCCTGGCTCTGCGTTTTAAGCTAATACTCAATGATGGCCTAAATGTAAATGATGCGTTTGAAACTAGTTTTGGGTCTCTTAATGTTTAAGAACTGGCTCCTCACACTTCATCCTCAAGGGCCGAGCCTGGCCACGTTGTCACCTGTCTATGCTGATGTCCGAATTAGGGCAATTGCTCTGGCTTAGCACCAGTTAATAAACCTGTGGATTAGCGGGGCTAGCTGTCAAACCTGGCCTGGCTCGGACCTTGATGCGGATGTTTGAGGAACACTGTTTGCCTAAGACCGCAAAACACAACGGCAAGCCACACACGTGGCCCAAAAGCCTAAGCATAAGCCGACATCTTGGATGTTGAAACCATCCTAACATGCCATAGATGCAGGGGGGCTGATTTTTAATGTTGGCTATTATCTGTATGTACATGGTGTGTGAAACATATAACATAAGACCAGACTCTCATTCACAGTCAACGTCCGCTTTAAGGCACTCCCCAAAAATGGCTGCCACTCTAAATGTGTTTGTTAATGACATGAAATTCTCAACTTGTGATGCAATACATATGGGTCTGTGTGTAAAAGTAAAAGCTGTGTGTCCATTATGTTTTTCAGATCATGCTTCAGCGCCGGTATGACTTCGCGCCCAATGTGTGTGAAAAAAGGGACATCGCCCGGGAGATCATCGCGGAAATCCACCGTGTCACCAGCACCACCTTCACTCACACCCAGATAATGCAGCATTGGTCGGACCTGAAACGTCTGCACATGCCCCGGGTGCGGAGGTTTTTTGGGATCCATTTCCCAAGTAAGTACCAAGCGATAGCATGTTATATGTTGCAAATGTATAAGCTATACCTTTATTTATAATGACTTTTCTTTGTTAGTGTTGGAAATGGATTTCAGAATTCGCCGCACCCGGAGGCGCACAGGCCGACCAGTGCTGCATGAGTCTGCATCTGTGAGTGAAGGTGGTGGATCTCCCGGGCGACGGACCTACCCCTCCTCTGTGGCCTCCTCAGACCAGGCCCTGGACCTTACCACAGAGGAGGGGCGCAACCGCGTGGGCGTGGAGTCATGCCCGGCCAGGCATGGGGAAGGCTCTGGTATGTCACTCTTCATGTATAGGCACAAAGATATACATGGCAGGCCAAAAACTAAGTTATCCTTTATTATGTATTTGTAGAAGCTTCTGGTGCGGGTGAGATAGTGGAGGAGGAGGCAGCAGAGATGCTGGAAGTCGATCCTGACGAAGGTGAGTGATGTCAGCCAGCCTGGGAGCCAGATCTGTTTGGAATAGTGACTCTATACAACTACTAACCAAATGTCACATGTTTCTCCAGGGACTTCTTCACAGCATAGCCAGGACCAAGGGCAGCCTGTTGGCCCCAACCAGCCATCTGTCGGCCACCAACTCAGTAAGTATCCATGCCATTATTCATATTAATGTGTTGTTAGCTAATAACACACACCTAACTAAAGGCGTAGCCAATGTGTAGTTAACACTTTCATGTGGGCACTTCGTTAGCTTAAAGCGGACCCTAACTTGTATTAAGAACATAGCTAATATTTAGCCAACACACTGTACATACAAATTGGGAACATTGAAAAACAGCCTACAGCCATCTAATGCATGTTATGAGCCTGTAAGCATCCAATATGGCTGAATATTGAATGCGCAATATTTACATGCTGCATGGGATACAGATTAGAAAAAGTAAGGTGCTGCCATGCATTGTGGGACTGATGCCCTTTCCCTGAACCCAGCTATGCTCTGTATTCCCAAAGCACCACTGTAACCTACTCCCCTGTACTTGATCCCACTCTCCTCTCCTCATTAACTGTTATGCTTCGGAGTCCCGATGGCGGCGCAGTAATCCTAAATCCACCAAAATATACTTCGATCTGGTGCAGAATCATTTGGGACTAGTTATTGCTTTTCATTAAATAATGTGGAAGGTCCGGTTTAAGGAGTTTCAATACTTACCTGTGGAAAATGCATTTACTTTATCCCTTTGAAGAATGACATATGTCATGCATTTACATGTATTTAATTAACCCCAAATCTATTTCCAGCATACAAACCGGTCTGGTACTCCTATTTATGTTTATTTCTCTATTGCTTACAGGGATGAGGCCACAAACCGTGGCCGAAAAAAAAAAAAGAATAAAAGAGTTGGTGGCCGAGCTGCTGGCCATACAGGCGACGTTGGGGCCAACAGATGAAGAAGAGGAGGAGGATTAGTGCCCTTGGTCCTGGCTACTTTTGTAAAATAGTTTTACATTCTTTGTTATAAAGTTGAATTTTATATATTTTAAAAAAACAAAAAATTAACACATTTTTAAAATGGTTTTAAAAGAAACCCAAAAAAAAAAAAACTAATATTTAAAATAAATACTATTTTAAGCCTTCATAAATGTGTCATTTCTAATATGCGCACAAAAAGACATTTACACAAACACGAAAAAACACGCTTAGAAACATATAGACATATGTACATTATGTGGTTTGGGTAAGTTTTAGGGTCGTCAACATGAAGAAGGATGCAAGCGCTAAGGGGTTTAGGTAAGTTTTATGGATCGAGAAATGAAGAAGGATGCAAGCGCTAAGGGGTTTAGGTAAGTTTTATGGACCGAGAAATGAAGAAGGATGCAAGCGCTAAGGGGTTTAGGTAAGTTTTAGGGACCGAGAAATGAAGTTGGATGCAAGCGCTAAGGGGTTTAGGTAAGTTTTAGGGACCGAGAAATGAAGTTGGATGCAAGCGCTAAGGGGTTTAGGTAAGTTTTAGGGTCGTCAACATGAAGAAGGATGCAAGCGCTAAGGGGTTTAGGTAAGTTTTAGGGACCGAGAAATGAAGTTGGATGCAAGCGCTAAGGGGTTTAGGTAAGTTTTAGGGACCGAGAAATGAAGAAGGATGCAAGCGCTAAGGGGTTTAGGTAAGTTTTAGGGACCGAGAAATGAAGTTGGATGCAAGCGCTAAGGGGTTTAGGTAAGTTTTAGGGTCGTCAACATGAAGAAGAATGCAAGCGCTAAGGGGTTTAGGTAAGTTTTATGGACCGAGAAATGAAGAAGGATGCAAGCGCTAAGGGGTTTAGGTAAGTTTTAGGGACCGAGAAATGAAGAAGGATGCAAGCGCTAAGGGGTTTAGGTAAGTTTTAGGGACCGAGAAATGAAGTTGGATGCAAGCGCTAAGGGGTTTATGTAAGTTTTATGGATCATAAAGGAAAGTGGGAGCCTGGCGCGAGGCAGTAGTGGTGAGAGTGCGCATGCGCAAGATCTTATATACATACGAACGAACGAATCTAAGAGGCCAAAAACCAATGAAAACCAGAGGCAAACGCAAGTAATTGGAAGAGGTGGACGATGGAAGCAGGACAAAAAACAGGCTGCCGCCTCAACAAGTGAGCACATGAACGTGAATTTTACGATTGTCAACTGACTGAGGCAAGTTCGGGAGATAACATACGAACGGACGTATATTTTAGGATAGAAACGTATTTGCTTATTGAATCACTCGCAAGTTCATACGAACGCACGAGCGGACGTGAAAAATAGGATGATCGGCACCCAAATCAAAGCTGTTACATGTTTCTTTGAATCGACCCATATGAGCTATATACTGTTCAGCATAGCAGCACTAATAAGGGATTAAGGACTCTCTTGTCTTCTGGTAGCTGGTATATATGGTGGTAAATGCGATATTCTGAGCTTCTGGGGCCCTGCCTGCCTACATATGGGCTATATACTGTTCAGCATAGTAGCCCTAATAAGGGCTCTCAATGACTCTCTTGTCTTCTGGTAGCTGGTATATATGGTGGTAAATGCGATATTCTGAGCTTCTGGGGCCCTGCCTGCCTACATATGAGCTATATACCGTTCAGCATAGTAGCCCTAATAAGGACTCTCAATGACTCTCTTGTCTTCTGGTAGCTGGTATATATGGTGGTAAATGCGATATTCTGAGCTTCTGGGGCCCTGCCTGCCTACATATGAGCTATATACTGTTCAGCATAGTAGCCCTAATAAGGACTCTCAATGACTCTCTTGTCTTCTGGTAGCTGGTATATATGGTGGTAAATGCGAGATTCTGAGCTTCTGGGGCCCTGCCTGCCTACATAGGATATGAGCTATGTACTGTTCAGCATAGCAGCACTAATAAGGGATTAAGGACTCTCTTGTCTTCTGGTAGCTGGTATATATGGTGGTAAAAGCGATATTCTGAGCTTCTGGGGCCCTGCCTGACTACATAGGATATGAGCTATATACTGTTCAGCATAGCAGCACTAATAAGGGATTAAGGACTCTCTTGTCTTCTGGTAGCTGGTATATATGGTGGTAAAAGCGATATTCTGAGCTTCTGGGGCCCTGCCTGACTACATAGGATATGAGCTATATACTGTTCAGCGTAGTAGCCCTAATAAGGGCTCTTAATGACTCTCTTGTCTTCTGGTAGCTGGTATATATGGTGGTAAAAGCGATATTCTGAGCTTCTGGGGCCCTGCCTGACTACGTAGGATATGAGCTATATACTGTTCAGCATAGCAGCACTAATAAGGGATTAAGGACTCTCTTGTCTTCTGGTAGCTGGTATATATGGTGGTAAAAGCGATATTCTGAGCTTCTGGGGCCCTGCCTGACTACATAGAATATGAGCTATATACTGTTCAGCATAGCAGCACTAATAAGGGATTAAGGACTCTCTTGTCTTCTGGTAGCTGGTATATATGGTGGTAAAAGCGATATTCTGAGCTTCTGGGGCCCTGCCTGACTACATAGGATATGAGCTATATACTGTTCAGCGTAGTAGCCCTAATAAGGGCTCTTAATGACTCTCTTGTCTTCTGGTAGCTGGTATATATGGTGGTAAAAGCGATATTCTGAGCTTCTGGGGCCCTGCCTGACTACATAGAATATGAGCTATATACTGTTCAGCATAGCAGCACTAATAAGGGATTAAGGACTCTCTTGTCTTCTGGTAGCTGGTATATATGGTGGTAAAAGCGATATTCTGAGCTTCTGGGGCCCTGCCTGACTACATAGGATATGAGCTATATACTGTTCAGCGTAGTAGCCCTAATAAGGGCTCTTAATGACTCTCTTGTCTTCTGGTAGCTGGTATATATGGTGGTAAAAGCGATATTCTGAGCTTCTGGGGCCCTGCCTGACTACATAGGATATGAGCTATATACTGTTCAGCATAGCAGCACTAATAAGGGATTAAGGACTCTCTTGTCTTCTGGTAGCTGGTATATATGGTGGTAAAAGCGATATTCTGAGCTTCTGGGGCCCTGCCTGACTACATAGGATATGAGCTATATACTGTTTAGCGTAGTAGCCCTAATAAGGGCTCTTAATGACTCTCTTGTCTTCTGGTAGCTGGTATATATGGTGGTAAAAGCGATATTCTGAGCTTCTGTGGCCCTGCCTGACTACATATGAGCTATATACTGTTCAGCATAGTAGCCCTAATAAGGGCTCTTAATGACTCTCTTGTCTTCTGGTAGCTGGTATAGATGGTGGTAAAAGCGATATTCTGAGCTTCTGGGGCCCTGCCTGCCTACATAGGATATGAGCTATATACTGTTCAGCGTAGTAGCCCTAATAAGGGCTCTTAATGACTCTCTTGTCTTCTGGTAGCTGGTATATATGGTGGTAAAAGCGATATTCTGAGCTTCTGGGGCCCTGCCTGACTACATAGGATATGAGCTATATACTGTTCCGCATAGCAGCACTAATAAGGGATTAAGGACTCTCTTGTCTTCTGGTAGCTGGTATATATGGTGGTAAAAGCGATATTCTGAGCTTCTGGGGCCCTGCCTGACTACATAGGATATGAGCTATATACTGTTCAGCGTAGTAGCCCTAATAAGGGCTCTTAATGACTCTCTTGTCTTCTGGTAGCTGGTATATATGGTGGTAAAAGCGATATTCTGAGCTTCTGGGGCCCTGCCTGCCTACATAGGATATGAGCTATATACTGTTCAGCGTAGTAGCCCTAATAAGGGCTCTTAATGACTCTCTTGTCTTCTGGTAGCTGGTATATATGGTGGTAAAAGCGATATTCTGAGCTTCTGGGGCCCTGCCTGACTACATAGGATATGAGCTATATACTGTTCAGCATAGCAGCACTAATAAGGGATTAAGGACTGTCTTGTCTTCTGGTAGCTGGTATATATGGTGGTAAAAGCGATATTCTGAGCTTCTGGGGCCCTGCCTGACTACATAGGATATGAGCTATATACTGTTCAGCGTAGTAGCCCTAATAAGGGCTCTTAATGACTCTCTTGTCTTCTGGTAGCTGGTATATATGGTGGTAAAAGCGATATTCTGAGCTTCTGGGGCGCTGCCTGCCTACATAGGATATGAGCTATATACTGTTCAGCGTAGTAGCCCTAATAAGGGCTCTTAATGACTCTCTTGTCTTCTGGTAGCTGGTATATATGGTGGTAAAAGCGATATTCTGAGCTTCTGGGGCCCTGCCTGACTACATAGGATATGAGCTATATACTGTTCAGCATAGCAGCACTAATAAGGGATTAAGGACTCTCTTGTCTTCTGGTAGCTGGTATATATGGTGGTAAAAGCGATATTCTGAGCTTCTGGGGCCCTGCCTGCCTACATATGAGCTATATACTGTTCAGCATAGTAGCCCTAATAAGGGCTCTTAATGACTCTCTTGTCTTCTGGTAGCTGTTATAGATGGTGGTAAAAGCGATATTCTGAGCTTCTGGGGCCCTGCCTGCCTACATAGGATATGAGCTATATACTGTTCAGCGTAGTAGCCCTAATAAGGGCTCTTAATGACTCTCTTGTCTTCTGGTAGCTGGTATATATGGTGGTAAATGCGAGATTCTGAGCTTCTAGGGCCCTGCCTGCCTACATATGAGCCATATACCGTTCAGCGTAGTAGCCCTAATAAGGGCTCTTAATGACTCTCTTGTCTTCTGGTAGCTGGTATAGATGGTGGTAAATGCGATATTCCGAGCTTCTGGGGCCCTGCCAGCGACAGCCTGTCTTTCCCTGCTGTGAGCGTCTGTCCCTCACTAAGTTCAAGCTGCTAATGCTGACGAAGAGGAAGTGCTGAGTTTTGTATATTCGAGGTCACATGGTTTTTCCAGCCAATGCGTGTAGACGCCGTTTTCGCGATGCCAGCGTCCTCCCAGGACCTGTCCCACCCCCCCTGCATGGTGATTGGTGTAAAAAACGCGCCAGGGAAGGTGGGAGGGGAAACGAATTGTGAGTGCGCCATCGCCGCTGTACTCGATCGAAATCGAGTATGACGAACAGCGTAGTATTCGATCGAATACCGGCTCGGTCGAATACTACTCGCTCATCTCTAGTTAGAAGCTGATTTAGCATAACAGATAGGGTGAAATGTGCTGGTTTGGGATACCCTGCGGCCTGGTGTTTTTACAGGATGCACAAAACCAATTCAAAATGCAATATATTAATAAAACAGAGCCTGTAGAAGCTGCTTTAGTATAACAGGGTGAAATGTGCCGGTTTGGGATACCCTGCGGCCTGGTGTTTTTAGAGGACGCACAAAACCCATTCAAAATGCAATATTTTAATAAAACAGAGCCTTTAGAAGCTGCTTTACTATAACAGATAGGGTGAAATGTGCCGGTTTGGGATACCCTGCGGCCTGGTGTTTTTACAGGACTCACAAAACCAATTCAAAATGCAATATATTAATAAAACAAAGCCTTTAGAAGCCGCTTTAGTATAACAGATAGGGTGAAATGTGCCGGTTTGGGATACCCTGTGGCCTGGTGTTTTTACAGGACGCACAAAACCAATTCAAAATGCAATATATTAATAAAACAGAGCCTGTAGAAAATGCTTTAGTATAACAGATAGGGTGAAATGTGCCAGTTTGGGATATCATGTGGCCTGGTGTTTTTACAGGACGCACAAAACCCATTCAAAATGCAATATTTTAATAAAACAGAGCCTTTAGAAGCTGCTTTACTATAACAGATAGGGTGAAATGTGCCGGTTTGGGATACCCTGCGGCCTGGTGTTTTTACAGGACTCACAAAACCAATTCAAAATGCAATATATTAATAAAACAAAGCCTTTAGAAGCCGCTTTAGTATAACAGATAGGGTGAAATGTGCTGGTTTGGGATACCCTGAGGCCTGGTGTTTTTACAGGATGCACAAAACCAATTCAAAATGCAATATATTAATAAAACAGAGCCTGTAGAAGCTGCTTTAGTATAACAGATAGGGTGAAATGTGCTGGTTTGGGTAACCCTGCGGCCTGGTGTTTTTACAGGACTCACAAAACCAATTCAAAATGCAATATATTAATAAAACGGAGCCTTTAGAAGCGGATTTAGTATAACAGATAGGGTGAAATGTGCTGGTTTGGGTAACCCTGCGGCCTGGTGTTTTTACAGGACGCACAAAACCAATTCAAAATGCAATATATTAATAAAACAGAGCCTTTAAAAGCTGATTTAGTATAACAGATAAAGGGAAATGTGCTGGTTTGGGATACCCTGCGGCTTGGTGTTTTACAGGATGCACAAAACCAATTCAAAATGCAATATATTAATAAAACAGAGCCTGTAGAAGCTGATTTAGTATAACAGATAGGGTGAAATGTGCTGGTTTGGGATACCCTGCGGCCTGGTGTTTTTAGAGGACGCAAAAAACCAATTCAAAATAAAATATATTCATAAAACAGAGCCTGTAGAAGCTGCTTTAGTATAACAGATAGGGTGAAATGTGCTGGTTTTGGGATACCCTGCGGCCTGGTGTTTTTACAGGACGCAAAAAAACAAATCAAAATGCAATATATTAATAAAACAGAGCGTGTAGAAGCTGATTTAGTATAACAGATTGGGTGAAATGTGCTGGTTTGGCATACCCTGTGGCCTGGTGTTTTTACAGGACGTAAAAAAACAATTCAAACTGCAATATATTAATAAAACAGAGCCTTTAGAAGCTGCTTTAGTATAACAGATAGGGTGAAATGTGCTGGTTTGGGATACCCTGCGGCCTTGTGTTTTTACAGGACGCACAAAACCAATTCAAAATGCAATATATTAATAAAACAGAGCCTTTTCAAACTGATTTAGTGTAACAGATAGGGTGAAATGTGCTGGTTTGGGATACCCTGCGGCCTGGTGTTTTTACAGGATGCAAAAAAACAATTCAAAATGCAATATATACATAAAACAGAGCCTGTAGAAGCTGCTTTAGTATAACAAATAGGGTGAAATGTGCTGGTTTTGGGATACCCTGCGGCCTGGTGTTTTTACAGGAAGCAAAAAAACAAATCAAAATGCAATATATTAATAAAACAGAGCGTGTAGAAGCTGATTTAGTATAACAGATTGGGTGAAATGTGCTGGTTTGGCATACCCTGTGGCCTGGTGTTTTTACAGGACGTAAAAAAAAATTCAAAATGCAATATATTAATAAAACAGAGCCTTTAGAAGCTGCTTTAGTATAACAGATAGGGTGAAATGTGCTGGTTTGGGATACCCTGCGGCCTGGTGTTTTTACAGGACGCACAAAACCAATTCAAAATGCAATATATTAATAAAACAGAGACTGTAGAAGCTGCTTTAGTATAACAGATAGGGAGAAATGTGCCGGTTTGGGATACCCTGTGGCCTGGTGTTTTTACAGGACACACAAAATCAATTCAAAATGCAATATATTAATAAAACAGAGCCTTTAGAAGCTGATTTAGTAAAACCGATAGGGTGAAATGTGATGGTTTGGGATACCCTGCAGCCTGGTGTTTTTAAAGAACGCACAAAACCAATTCAAAATGCAATATATTAATAAAACAGAGCCTGTAGAAGCTGCTTTAGTATAACAGATAGGGTGAAATGTGCTGGTTTGGGATACCCTGCGGCCTGATGTTTTTACAGGATGCACAAAACAAATTCAAAATGCAATATATTAATAAAACAAAGCCTTTAGAAGCCGCTTTAGTATAACAGATAGGGTGAAATGTGCTGGTTTGGGATACCCTGCGTCCTGGTGTTTTTACAGGATGCACAAAACCAATTCAAAATGCAATATATTAATAAAACAGAGCCTGTAGAAGCTGCTTTAGTATAACAGATAGGGTAAAATGTGCTGGTTTGGGTAACCCTGCGGCCTGGTGTTTTTACAGGACGCACAAAACCAATTCAAAATGCAATATATTAATAAAACAGAGCCTTTAGAAGCGGATTTAGTATAACAGATAGGGTGAAATGTGCTGGTTTGGGTAACCCTGCGGCCTGGTGTTTTTACAGGACGCACAAAACCAATTCAAAATGCAATATATTAATAAAACAGAGCCTTTAATAGCTGATTTAGTATAACAGATAAGGGGAAATGTGCTGGTTTGGGATTCCCTGCGGCTTGGTGTTTTTACAGGATGCACAAAACCAATTCAAAATGCAATATATTAATAAAACAGAGCCTGTAGAAGCTGATTTAGTATAACAGATAGGGTGAAATGTGCTGGTTTGGGATACCCTGCAGCCTGGTGTTTTTAGAGGACGCAAAAAAACCAATTCAAAATAAAATATATTCATAAAACCGAGCCTGTAGAAGCTGCTTTAGTATAACAGATAGGGTGAAATGTGCTGGTTTTGGGATACCCTGCGGCCTGGTGTTTTTACAGGACGCAAAAAAACAAATCAAAATGCAATATATTAATAAAACAGCGCGTGTAGAAGCTGATTTAGTATAACAGATAGGGTAAAATGTGCTGGTTTGGCATACCCTGTGGCCTGGTGTTTTTACAGGACGTAAAAAAACAATTCAAAATGCAATATATTAATAAAACAGAGCCTTTAGAAGCTGCTTTAGTATAACAGATAGGGTGAAATGTGCTGGTTTGGGATACCCTGCGGCCTGATGTTTTTACAGGATGCACAAAACAAATTCAAAATGCAATATATTAATAAAACAGAGCCTTTAGAAGCTGATTTAGTATAACAGATAGGGTGAAATGTGCCGGTTTGGGATACCCTGCGGCCTGGTGTTTTTACAGGATGCACAAAACCAATTCAAAATGCAATATATTAATAAAACTAAGCCTTTAGAAGCCGCTTTAGTATAACAGATAGGGTGAAATGTGCTGATTTGGGATACCCTGCGGCCTGGTGTTTTTACAGGATGCACAAAACCAATTCAAAATGCAATATATTAATAAAACAGAGCCTGTAGAAGCTGCTTTAGTATAACAGATAGGGTAAAATGTGCTGGTTTGGGTAACCCTTCGGCCTGGTGTTTTTACAGGACGCACAAAACCAATTCAAAATGCAATATATTAATAAAACAGAGCCTTTAGAAGTGGATTTAGTATAACAGATAGGGTGAAATGTGCTGGTTTGGGTAACCCTGTGGCCTGGTGTTTTTACAGGACGCACAAAACCAATTCAAAATGCAATATATTAATAAAACAGAGCCTTTAAAAGCTGATTTAGTATAACAGATAAGGGGAAATGTGCTGGTTTGGGATACCCTGCGGCTTGGTGTTTTTACAGGATGCACAAAACCAATTCAAAATGCAATATATTAATAAAACAGAGCCTGTAGAAGCTGATTTAGTATACCAGATAGGGTGAAATGTGCTGGTTTTGGGATACCCTGTGGCCTGGTGTTTTTACAGGACGCAAAAAAACAAATCAAAATGCAATATATTAATAAAACAGAGCGTGTAGAAGCTGATTTAGTATAACAGGGTGAAATGTGCTGGTTTGGCATACCCTGTGGCCTGGTGTTTTTACAGGACGTAAAAAAACAATTCAAAATGCAATATATTAATAAAACAGAGCCTTTAGAATATGCTTTAGTATAACAGATAGGGTGAAATGTGCTGGTTTGGGATACCCTGCGGCCTGGTGTTTTTACAGGACGCACAAAACCAATTCAAAATGCAATATATTAATAAAACAGAGACTGTAGAAGCTGCTTTAGTATAACAGATAGGGAGAAATGTGCCGGTTTGGGATACCCTGTGGCCTGGTGTTTTTACAGGACACACAAAATCAATTCAAAATGCAATATATTAATAAAAAAGAGCCTTTAGAAGCTGATTTAGTATAACCGATAGGGTGAAATGTGATGGTTTGGGATACCCTGCAGCCTGGTGTTTTTAAAGAACGCACAAAACCAATTCAAAATGCAATATATTAATAAAACAGAGCCTTTTCAAGCTGATTTAGTATAACAGATAGGGTGAAATGTGCTGGTTTGGGATACCCTGCGGCCTGGTGTTTTTACAGGATGCAAAAAACCAATTCAAAATGCAATATATACATAAAACAGAGCCTGTAGAAGCTGCTTTAGTATAACAGATAGGGTGAAATGTGCTGGTTTGGGATACCCTGCGGCCTGGTGTTTTTACAGGATGCAAAAAACCAATTCAAAATGCAATATATTAATAAAACAGAGCCTTTAGAAGCTGCTTTAGTATAACAGATAGGGTAAAATGTGCCAGTTTGGGATATCCTGTGGCCTGGTGTTTTTACAGGACGCACAAAACCCATTCAAAATGCAATATTTTAATAAAACAGAGCCTTTAGAAGATGCTTTACTATAACAGATAGGGTTAAATGTGCTGGTTTGGGATACCCTGCTGCCTTGCGTTTTTACAGGATGCACATAACAAATTCAAAATGCAATATATTAATAAAACAGAGACTTTAGAAGCTGATTTAGTATAACAGATAGGGTGAAATGTGCCGGTTTGGGATACCCTGCGGACTGGTGTTTTTACAGGACGCACAAAACCAATTCAAAATGCAATATATTAATAAAACAAAGCCTTTAGAAGCTGCTTTAGTATAACAGATAGGGTGAAATGTGCTGGTTTGGGATACCCTGCGGCCTGGCGTCTTTACAGGATGCACAAAACCAATTCAAAATGCAATATATTAATAAAACAGAGCCTGTAGAAGCTGCTTTAGTATAACAGATAGGGTGAAATGTGCCGGTTTGGGTAACCCTGCGGCCTGGTGTTTTTACAGGACGCACAAAACCAATTCAAAATGCAATATATTAATAAAACAGAGCCTTTACAAGCTGCTTTAGTATAACAGATAAGGGGAAATGTTCTGGTTTGGGATACCCTGCGGCTTGGTGTTTTTACAGGACGCACAAAACCAATTCAAAATGCAATATATTAATAAAACAGAGCCTGTAGAAGCTGATTTAGTATACCAGATAGGGTGAAATGTGCTGGTTTGGGATACCCTGCGGCCTAGTGTTTTTACAGGACGCAAAAAACCAATTCAAAATGCAATATATTCATAAAACAGAGCCTGTAGAAGCTGCTTTAGTATAACAGATCGGGTGAAATGTGCTGGTTTGGGATATCCTGTGGCCTGGTGTTTTTACAGGATGCACAAAACCAATTCAAAATGCAATATATTAATAAAACAGAGTCTGTAGAAGCTGCTTTAGTATAACAGATAGGGTGAAATGTGCCAGTTTGGGATATCCTGCGGCCTTTTTTTACAGGACGCACAAAACCAATTCAAAATGCAATATATTAATAAAACAGAGCCTTTAGAAGCTGATTTAGTATAACAGATAGGGTGAAATTTGCTGGTTTGGGATACCCTGCCACCTGGTGTTTTTACAGGATGCACAAAACCAATTCAAAATGCAATTTATTTATAAAACAGAGCCTTTAGAAGCTGCTTTAGTATGACAGATAGGGTGAAATGTGCCGGTTTGGGATACCCTGCGGCCTGGTGTTTTTACAGGGCGCACAAACCAATTCAAAATGCAATATATTAATAAAACAGAGCCTTTAGAAGCTGATTTAATATAACAGATAGGGTGAAATGTGCTGTTTTGGGATACCCTGCGGCCTGGTGTTTTTACAGGACGTAAAAAAACAATTCAAAATGCAATATAATAATAAAACAGAGCCTTTACAAGCTGATTTAGTATAACAGATAGCGTGAAATGTGCTGGTTTGGGATACCCTGCGGCCTGGTGTTTTTACAAGATGCACAAAACCAATTTAAAATGCAATATATTAATAAAACAGAGCCTTTAGAAGCTGATGTAGCATAACAGATAGGGTGAAATGTGCTGGTTTGGGTAACCCTGCGGCCTGGTGTTTTTACAGGACGCACAAAACCAATTCAAAATGCAATATATTAATAAAACGGAGCCTTTAGAAGCGGTTTTAGTATAACAGATAGGGTGAAATGTGCTGGTTTGGGTAACCCTGCGGCCTGGTGTTTTTACAGGACGCACAAAACCAATTCAAAATGCAATATATTAATAAAACAGAGCCTTTAAAAGCTGATTTAGTATAACAGATAAAGGGAAATGTGCTGGTTTGGGATACCCTGCGGCTTGGTGTTTTACAGGATGCACAAAACCAATTCAAAATGCAATATATTAATAAAACAGAGCCTGTAGAAGCTGATTTAGTATAACAGATAGGGTGAAATGTGCTGGTTTGGGATACCCTGCGGCCTGGTGTTTTTAGAGGACGCAAAAAACCAATTCAAAATAAAATATATTCATAAAACAGAGCCTGTAGAAGCTGCTTTAGTATAACAGATAGGGTGAAATGTGCTGGTTTTGGGATACCCTGCGGCCTGGTGTTTTTACAGGACGCAAAAAAACAAATCAAAATGCAATATATTAATAAAACAGAGCGTGTAGAAGCTGATTTAGTAAAACAGATTGGGTGAAATGTGCTGGTTTGGCATACCCTGTGGCCTGGTGTTTTTACAGTACGTAAAAAAACAACTCAAAATGCAATATATTAATAAAACAGAGCCTTTAGAAGCTGATTTAGTATAACAGATAGGGTGAAATGTGATGGTTTGGGATACCCTGCAGCCTGGTGTTTTTAAAGAACACACAAATCCAATTCAAAATGCAATATATTAATAAAACAGAGCCTGTAGAAGCTGATTTAAGATAACAGATAGGGTGAAATGTGCTGGTTTGGCATAACCTGCGAACTGATGTTTTTACAGGATGCAAAAAACCAATTCAAAATGCAATATATTAATAAAACAGAGCCTGTAGAAGCTGATTTAGTATAACAGATAGGGTGAAATGTGCCGGTTTGGGATACCCTGCGGCCTGGTGTTTTTAGAGGACGCAAAAAACCAATTCAAAATGCAATATATTAATAAAACGGAGCCTTTAGAAGCGGTTTTAGTATAACAGATAGGGTGAAATGTGCTGGTTTGGGTAACCCTGCGGCCTGGTGTTTTTACAGGACGCACAAAACCAATTCAAAATGCAATATATTAGTAAAACAGAGCCTTTAAAAGCTGATTTAGTATAACAGATAAAGGGAAATGTGCTGGTTTGGGATACCCTGCGGCTTGGTGTTTTACAGGATGCACAAAACCAATTCAAAATGCAATATATTAATAAAACAGAGCCTGTAGAAGCTGATTTAGTATAACAGATAGGGTGAAATGTGCTGGTTTGGGATACCCTGTGGCCTTGTGTTTTTAGAGGACGCAAAAAACCAATTCAAAATAAAATATATTCATAAAACAGAGCCTGTAGAAGCTGCTTTAGTATAACAGATAGGGTGAAATGTGCTGGTTTTGGGATACCCTGCGGCCTGGTGTTTTTACAGGACGCAAAAAAACAAATCAAAATGCAATATATTAATAAAACAGAGCGTGTAGAAGCTGATTTAGTATAACAGATTGGGTGAAATGTGCTGGTTTGGCATACCCTGTGGCCTGGTGTTTTTACAGTACGTAAAAAAACAACTCAAAATGCAATATATTAATAAAACAGAGCCTTTAGAAGCTGATTTAGTATAACAGATAGGGTGAAATGTGAAGGTTTGGGATACCCTGCAGCCTGGTGTTTTTAAAGGACGCACAAATCCAATTCAAAATGCAATATATTAATAAAACAGAGCCTGTAGAAGCTGATTTAAGATAACAGATAGGGTGAAATGTGCTGGTTTGGCATAACCTGCGAACTGATGTTTTTACAGGATGCAAAAAACCAATTCAAAATGCAATATATTAATAAAACAGAGCCTGTAGAAGCTGATTTAGTATAACAGATAGGGTGAAATGTGCCGGTTTGGGATACCCTGCGGCCTGGTGTTTTTAGAGGACGCAAAAAAAACAATTCAAAATGCAATATATTAATAAAACAGAGCCTTTAGAAGCTGCTTTAGTATAACAGATTGGGTGAAATGTGCTGGTTTGGGATACCCTGTGGCCTGGTGTTTTTACAGGACGCAAAAAACCAATTCAAAATGCAATATATTAATAAAACAGAGCCTGTAGAAACTGCTTTAGTATAACAGATAGGGTGAAATGTGCCAGTTTGGGATATCCTGTGGCCTGTTGTTTTTACAGGACGCACAAAACCCATTAAAAATGCAATATTTTAATAAAACAGAGCCTTTAGAAGCTGCTTTACGTTAACAGATAGGGTGAAATGTGCTGGTTTGGGATACCCTGCGGCCTGATGTTTTTACAGGATGCACAAAACAAATTCAAAATGCAATATATTAATAAAACAGAGCCTTTAGAAGCTGATTTAGTATAACAGATAGGGTGAAATGTGCCGGTTTGGGATACCCTGCGGCCTGGTGTTTTTACAGGATGCACAAAACCAATTCAAAATGCAATATATTAATAAAACTAAGCCTTTAGAAGCCGCTTTAGTATAACAGATAGGGTGAAATGTGCTGATTTGGGATACCCTGCGGCCTGGTGTTTTTACAGGATGCACAAAACCAATTCAAAATGCAATATATTAATAAAACAGAGCCTGTAGAAGCTGCTTTAGTATAACAGATAGGGTAAAATGTGCCGGTTTGGGTAACCCTGCAGCCTGGTGTTTTTACAGGACGCACAAAACCAATTCAAAATGCAATATATTAATAAAACAGAGCCTTTAGAAGCGGATTTAGTATAACAGATAGGGTGAAATGTGCTGGTTTGGGTAACCCTGTGGCCTGGTGTTTTTACAGGACGCACAAAACCAATTCAAAATGCAATATATTAATAAAACAGAGCCTTTAAAAGCTGATTTAGTATAACAGATAAGGGATACCCTGCGGCTTGGTGTTTTTACAGGATGCACAAAACCAATTCAAAATGCAATATATTAATAAAACAGAGCCTGTAGAAGCTGATTTAGTATAACAGATAGGGTGAAATGTGCCGGTTTGGGATACCCTGCGGCCTGGTGTTTTTAGAGGACGCAAAAAAAAATTCAAAATGCAATATATTAATAAAACAGAGCCTTTAGAAGCTGCTTTAGTATAACAGATTGGGTGAAATGTGCTGGTTTGGGATACCCTGTGGCCTGGTGTTTTTACAGGACGCACAAAACCAATTCAAAATGCAATATATTAATAAAACAGAGCCTGTAGAAACTGCTTTAGTATAACAGATAGGGTGAAATGTGCCAGTTTGGGATATCCTGTGGCCTGTTGTTTTTACAGGACGCACAAAACCCATTAAAAATGCAATATTTTAATAAAACAGAGCCTTTAGAAGCTGCTTTACGTTAACAGATAGGGTGAAATGTGCTGGTTTGGGATACCCTGCGGCCTGATGTTTTTACAGGATGCACAAAACAAATTCAAAATGCAATATATTAATAAAACAGAGCCTTTAGAAGCTGATTTAGTATAATAGATAGGGTGAAATGTGCCGGTTTGGGATACCCTGCGGCCTGGTGTTTTTACAGGATGCACAAAACCAATTCAAAATGCAATATATTAATAAAACTAAGCCTTTAGAAGCCGCTTTAGTATAACAGATAGGGTGAAATGTGCTGATTTGGGATACCCTGCGGCCTGGTGTTTTTACAGGATGCACAAAACCAATTCAAAATGCAATTTATTAATAAAACAGAGCCTGTAGAAGCTGCTTTAGTATAACAGATAGGGTGAAATGTGCTGGTTTGGGTAACCCTGTGGCCTGGTGTTTTTACAGGACGCACAAAACCAATTCAAAATGCAATATATTAATAAAACAGAGCCTTTAAAAGCTGATTTAGTATAACAGATAAGGGGAAATGTGCTGGTTTGGGATACCCTGCGGCTTGGTGTTTTTACAGGATGCACAAAACCAATTCAAAATGCAATATATTAATAAAACAGAGCCTGTAGAAGCTGATTTAGTATAACAGATAGGGTGAAATGTGCTGGTTTGGGATACCCTGCGGCCTGGTGTTTTTAGAGGACGCAAAAAAAACAATTCAAAATAAAATATATTCGTAAAACAGAGCCTGTAGAAGCTGATTTAGTATACCAGATAGGGTGAAATGTGCTGGTTTTGGGATACCCTGTGACCTGGTGTTTTTACAGGACGCAAAAAAACAAATCAAAATGCAATATGTTAATAAAACAGAGCGTGTAGAAGCTGATTTAGTATAACAGATAGGGTGAAATGTGCTGGTTTGGCATACCCTGTGGCCTGGTGTTTTTACAGGACGTAAAAAAACAATTCAAAATGCAATATATTAATAAAACAGAGCCTTTAGAATATGCTTTAGTATAACAGATAGGGTGAAATGTGCTGGTTTGGGATACCCTGCGGCCTGGTGTTTTTACAGGACGCACAAAACCAATTCAAAATGCAATATATTAATAAAACAGAGACTGTAGAAGCTGCTTTAGTATAACAGATAGGGAGAAAGGTGCCGGTTTGGGATACCCTGTGGCCTGGTGTTTTTACAGGACGCACAAAACCAATTCAAAATGCAATATATTAATAAAACAGAGCCTTTAAAAGCTGATTTAGTATAACAGATAAGGGGAAATGTGCTGGTTTGGGATACCCTGCGGCTTGGTGTTTTTACAGGATGCACAAAACCAATTCAAAATGCAATATATTAATAAAACAGAGCCTGTAGAAGCTGATTTAGTATAACAGATAGGGTGAAATGTGCTGGTTTGGGATACCCTGTGGCCTGGTGTTTTTACAGGACACACAAAACCAATTCAAAATGCAATATATTAATAAAACAGAGACTGTAGAAGCTGCTTTAGTATAACAGATAGGGAGAAATGTGCCGGTTTGGGATACCCTGTGGCCTGGTGTTTTTACAGGACACACAAAACCAATTCAAAATGCAATATGTTAATAAAACAGAGCCTTTAGAAGCTGATTTAGTATAACAGATAGGGTGAAATGTGATGGTTTGGTATACCCTGCAGCCTGGTGTTTTTACAGGACGCACAAAACCAATTCAAAATGCAATATATTAATAAAACAGAGCCTGTAGAAGCTGATTTAAGATAACAGATAGGGTGAAATGTGCTGGTTTGGCATAACCTGCGAACTGGTGTTTTTACAGGATGCAAAAAACCAATTCAAAATGCAATATATTAATAAAACAGAGCCGTTAGAAGCTGATTTAGTATAACAGATAGGGTTAAATGTGCTGGTTTGGGATACCCTGCGGCCTGGTGTTTTTACAGGATGCACAAAACCAATTCAAAATGCAATATATTAATAAAACAGAGCCTGTAGAAGCTGCTTTAGTATAACAGGGTGAAATGTGCCGGTTTGGGATACCCTGCGGCCTGGTGTTTTTAGAGGACGCAAAAAAACAATTCAAAATGCAATGTATTAATAAAACAGAGCCTTTAGAAGCTGCTTTAGTATAACAGATTGGGTGAAATGTGCCGGTTTGGGATACCCTGTGGCCTGGTGTTTTTACAGGACGCACAAAACCAATTCAAAATGCAATATATTAATAAAACAGAGCCTGTAGAAAATGCTTTAGTATAACAGATAGGGTGAAATGTGCCAGTTTGGGATATCATGTGGCCTGGTGTTTTTACAGGACGCACAAAACCCATTCAAAATGCAATATTTTAATAAAACAGAGCCTTTAGAAGCTGCTTTACTATAACAGATAGGGTGAAATGGGCTGGTTTGGATACCCTGCGGCCTGATGTTTTTACAGGAAGCAAAAAACAAATTCAAAATGCAATATATTAATAAAACAGAGCCTTTAGTATCTGATTTAGTATAACAGATAGGGTGAAATGTGCTGGTTTGGGATAGCCTGCGGCCTGGTGTTTTTACAGGACGCCCAAAACCAATTCAAAATGCAATATATTAATAAAACAAAGCCTTTAGAAGCTGCTTTAGTAAAACAGATAGGGTGAAATGTGCTGGTTTGGGATACCCTGCGGCCTGGTGTTTTTACAGGATGCACAAAACCAATTCAAAATGCAATATATTAATAAAACAGAGCCTGTAGAAGCTGCTTTAGTATAACAGATAGGGTAAAATGTGCTGGTTTGGGTAACCCTGCGGCCTGGTGTTTTTACAGGACGCACAAAACCAATTCAAAATGCAATATATTAAAAAAACGGAGCCTTTAGAAGCGGTTTTAGTATAACAGATAGGGTGAAATGTGCTGGTTTGGGTAACCCTGTGGCCTGGTGTTTTTACAGGACGCACAAAACCAATTCAAAATGCAATATATTAATAAAACAGAGCCTTTAAAAGCTGATTTAGTATAACAGATAAGGGGAAATGTGCTGGTTTGGGATACCCTGCGGCTTGGTGTTTTTACAGGATGCACAAAACCAATTCAAAATGCAATATATTAATAAAACAGAGCCTGTAGAAGCTGATTTAGTATAACAGATAGGGTGAAATGTGCCGGTTTGGGATACCCTGCGGCCTGGTGTTTTTAGAGGACGCAAAAAACCAATTCAAAATGCAATATATTAATAAAACAGAGCCTTTAGAAGCTGCTTTAGTATAACAGATTGGGTGAAATGTGCTGGTTTGGGATACCCTGTGGCCTGGTGTTTTTACAGGACGCACAAAACCAATTCAAAATGCAATATATTAATAAAACAGAGCCTGTAGAAACTGCTTTAGTATAACAGATAGGGTGAAATGTGCCAGTTTGGGATATCCTGTGGCCTGTTGTTTTTACAGGACGCACAAAACCCATTAAAAATGCAATATTTTAATAAAACAGAGCCTTTAGAAGCTGCTTTACGTTAACAGATAGGGTGAAATGTGCTGGTTTGGGATACCCTGCGGCCTGATGTTTTTACAGGATGCACAAAACAAATTCAAAATGCAATATATTAATAAAACAGAGCCTTTAGAAGCTGATTTAGTATAATAGATAGGGTGAAATGTGCCGGTTTGGGATACCCTGCGGCCTGGTGTTTTTACAGGATGCACAAAACCAATTCAAAATGCAATATATTAATAAAACTAAGCCTTTAGAAGCCGCTTTAGTATAACAGATAGGGTGAAATGTGCTGATTTGGGATACCCTGCGGCCTGGTGTTTTTACAGGATGCACAAAACCAATTCAAAATGCAATATATTAATAAAACAGAGCCTGTAGAAGCTGCTTTAGTATAACAGATAGGGTAAAATGTGCTGGTTTGGGTAACCCTGCAGCCTGGTGTTTTTACAGGACGCACAAAACCAATTCAAAATGCAATATATTAATAAAACAGAGCCTTTAGAAGCGGATTTAGTATAACAGATAGGGTGAAATGTGCTGGTTCGGGTAACCCTGTGGCCTGGTGTTTTTACAGGACGCACAAAACCAATTCAAAATGCAATATATTAATAAAACAGAGCCTTTAAAAGCTGATTTAGTATAACAGATAAGGGGAAATGTGCTGGTTTGGGATACCCTGCGGCTTGGTGTTTTTACAGGATGCACAAAACCAATTCAAAATGCAATATATTAATAAAACAGAGCCTGTAGAAGCTGATTTAGTATAACAGATAGGGTGAAATGTGCTGGTTTGGGATACCCTGCGGCCTGGTGTTTTTAGAGGACGCAAAAAAAACAATTCAAAATAAAATATATTCGTAAAACAGAGCCTGTAGAAGCTGATTTAGTATACCAGATAGGGTGAAATGTGCTGGTTTTGGGATACCCTGTGGCCTGGTGTTTTTACAGGACGCAAAAAAACAAATCAAAATGCAATATATTAATAAAACAGAGCGTGTAGAAGCTGATTTAGTATAACAGATAGGGTGAAATGTGCTGGTTTGGCATACCCTGTGGCCTGGTGTTTTTACAGGACGTAAAAAAACAATTCAAAATGCAATATATTAATAAAACAGAGCCTTTAGAATATGCTTTAGTATAACAGATAGGGTGAAATGTGCTGGTTTGGGATACCCTGCGGCCTGGTGTTTTTACAGGACGCACAAAACCAATTCAAAATGCAATATATTAATAAAACAGAGACTGTAGAAGCTGCTTTAGTATAACAGATAGGGAGAAAGGTGCCGGTTTGGGATACCCTGTGGCCTGGTGTTTTTACAGGACGCACAAAACCAATTCAAAATGCAATATATTAATAAAACAGAGCCTTTAAAAGCTGATTTAGTATAACAGATAAGGGGAAATGTGCTGGTTTGGGATACCCTGCGGCTTGGTGTTTTTACAGGATGCACAAAACCAATTCAAAATGCAATATATTAATAAAACAGAGCCTGTAGAAGCTGATTTAGTATAACAGATAGGGTGAAATGTGCTGGTTTGGGATACCCTGTGGCCTGGTGTTTTTACAGGACACACAAAACCAATTCAAAATGCAATATATTAATAAAACAGAGACTGTAGAAGCTGCTTTAGTATAACAGATAGGGAGAAATGTGCCGGTTTGGGATACCCTGTGGCCTGGTGTTTTTACAGGACACACAAAACCAATTCAAAATGCAATATGTTAATAAAACAGAGCCTTTAGAAGCTGATTTAGTATAACAGATAGGGTGAAATGTGATGGTTTGGTATACCCTGCAGCCTGGTGTTTTTACAGGACGCACAAAACCAATTCAAAATGCAATATATTAATAAAACAGAGCCTGTAGAAGCTGATTTAAGATAACAGATAGGGTGAAATGTGCTGGTTTGGCATAACCTGCGAACTGGTGTTTTTACAGGATGCAAAAAACCAATTCAAAATGCAATATATTAATAAAACAGAGCCGTTAGAAGCTGATTTAGTATAACAGATAGGGTTAAATGTGCTGGTTTGGGATACCCTGCGGCCTGGTGTTTTTACAGGATGCACAAAACCAATTCAAAATGCAATATATTAATAAAACAGAGCCTGTAGAAGCTGCTTTAGTATAACAGGGTGAAATGTGCCGGTTTGGGATACCCTGCGGCCTGGTGTTTTTAGAGGACGCAAAAAAACAATTCAAAATGCAATGTATTAATAAAACAGAGCCTTTAGAAGCTGCTTTAGTATAACAGATTGGGTGAAATGTGCCGGTTTGGGATACCCTGTGGCCTGGTGTTTTTACAGGACGCACAAAACCAATTCAAAATGCAATATATTAATAAAACAGAGCCTGTAGAAAATGCTTTAGTATAACAGATAGGGTGAAATGTGCCAGTTTGGGATATCATGTGGCCTGGTGTTTTTACAGGACGCACAAAACCCATTCAAAATGCAATATTTTAATAAAACAGAGCCTTTAGAAGCTGCTTTACTATAACAGATAGGGTGAAATGGGCTGGTTTGGATACCCTGCGGCCTGATGTTTTTACAGGAAGCAAAAAACAAATTCAAAATGCAATATATTAATAAAACAGAGCCTTTAGTATCTGATTTAGTATAACAGATAGGGTGAAATGTGCCGGTTTGGGATAGCCTGCGGCCTGGTGTTTTTACAGGACGCCCAAAACCAATTCAAAATGCAATATATTAATAAAACAAAGCCTTTAGAAGCTGCTTTAGTAAAACAGATAGGGTGAAATGTGCTGGTTTGGGATACCCTGCGGCCTGGTGTTTTTACAGGATGCACAAAACCAATTCAAAATGCAATATATTAATAAAACAGAGCCTGTAGAAGCTGCTTTAGTATAACAGATAGGGTAAAATGTGCTGGTTTGGGTAACCCTGCGGCCTGGTGTTTTTACAGGACGCACAAAACCAATTCAAAATGCAATATATTAAAAAAACGGAGCCTTTAGAAGCGGTTTTAGTATAACAGATAGGATGAAATGTGCTGGTTTGGGTAACCCTGTGGCCTGGTGTTTTTACAGGACGCACAAAACCAATTCAAAATGCAATATATTAATAAAACAGAGCCTTTAAAAGCTGATTTAGTATAACAGATAAGGGGAAATGTGCTGGTTTGGGATACCCTGCGGCTTGGTGTTTTTACAGGATGCACAAAACCAATTCAAAATGCAATATATTAATAAAACAGAGCCTGTAGAAGCTGATTTAGTATAACAGATAGGGTGAAATGTGCCGGTTTGGGATACCCTGCGGCCTGGTGTTTTTAGAGGACGCAAAAAACCAATTCAAAATGCAATATATTAATAAAACAGAGCCTTTAGAAGCTGCTTTAGTATAACAGATTGGGTGAAATGTGCTGGTTTGGGATACCCTGTGGCCTGGTGTTTTTACAGGACGCACAAAACCAATTCAAAATGCAATATATTAATAAAACAGAGCCTGTAGAAACTGCTTTAGTATAACAGATAGGGTGAAATGTGCCAGTTTGGGATATCCTGTGGCCTGTTGTTTTTACAGGACGCACAAAACCCATTAAAAATGCAATATTTTAATAAAACAGAGCCTTTAGAAGCTGCTTTACGTTAACAGATAGGGTGAAATGTGCTGGTTTGGGATACCCTGCGGCCTGATGTTTTTACAGGATGCACAAAACAAATTCAAAATGCAATATATTAATAAAACAGAGCCTTTAGAAGCTGATTTAGTATAATAGATAGGGTGAAATGTGCCGGTTTGGGATACCCTGCGGCCTGGTGTTTTTACAGGATGCACAAAACCAATTCAAAATGCAATATATTAATAAAACTAAGCCTTTAGAAGCCGCTTTAGTATAACAGATAGGGTGAAATGTGCTGATTTGGGATACCCTGCGGCCTGGTGTTTTTACAGGATGCACAAAACCAATTCAAAATGCAATATATTAATAAAACAGAGCCTGTAGAAGCTGCTTTAGTATAACAGATAGGGTAAAATGTGCTGGTTTGGGTAACCCTGCAGCCTGGTGTTTTTACAGGACGCACAAAACCAATTCAAAATGCAATATATTAATAAAACAGAGCCTTTAGAAGCGGATTTAGTATAACAGATAGGGTGAAATGTGCTGGTTCGGGTAACCCTGTGGCCTGGTGTTTTTACAGGACGCACAAAACCAATTCAAAATGCAATATATTAATAAAACAGAGCCTTTAAAAGCTGATTTAGTATAACAGATAAGGGGAAATGTGCTGGTTTGGGATACCCTGCGGCTTGGTGTTTTTACAGGATGCACAAAACCAATTCAAAATGCAATATATTAATAAAACAGAGCCTGTAGAAGCTGATTTAGTATAACAGATAGGGTGAAATGTGCTGGTTTGGGATACCCTGCGGCCTGGTGTTTTTAGAGGACGCAAAAAAAACAATTCAAAATAAAATATATTCGTAAAACAGAGCCTGTAGAAGCTGATTTAGTATACCAGATAGGGTGAAATGTGCTGGTTTTGGGATACCCTGTGGCCTGGTGTTTTTACAGGACGCAAAAAAACAAATCAAAATGCAATATATTAATAAAACAGAGCGTGTAGAAGCTGATTTAGTATAACAGATAGGGTGAAATGTGCTGGTTTGGCATACCCTGTGGCCTGGTGTTTTTACAGGACGTAAAAAAACAATTCAAAATGCAATATATTAATAAAACAGAGCCTTTAGAATATGCTTTAGTATAACAGATAGGGTGAAATGTGCTGGTTTGGGATACCCTGCGGCCTGGTGTTTTTACAGGACGCACAAAACCAATTCAAAATGCAATATATTAATAAAACAGAGACTGTAGAAGCTGCTTTAGTATAACAGATAGGGAGAAAGGTGCCGGTTTGGGATACCCTGTGGCCTGGTGTTTTTACAGGACGCACAAAACCAATTCAAAATGCAATATATTAATAAAACAGAGCCTTTAAAAGCTGATTTAGTATAACAGATAAGGGGAAATGTGCTGGTTTGGGATACCCTGCGGCTTGGTGTTTTTACAGGATGCACAAAACCAATTCAAAATGCAATATATTAATAAAACAGAGCCTGTAGAAGCTGATTTAGTATAACAGATAGGGTGAAATGTGCTGGTTTGGGATACCCTGTGGCCTGGTGTTTTTACAGGACACACAAAACCAATTCAAAATGCAATATATTAATAAAACAGAGACTGTAGAAGCTGCTTTAGTATAACAGATAGGGAGAAATGTGCCGGTTTGGGATACCCTGTGGCCTGGTGTTTTTACAGGACACACAAAACCAATTCAAAATGCAATATGTTAATAAAACAGAGCCTTTAGAAGCTGATTTAGTATAACAGATAGGGTGAAATGTGATGGTTTGGTATACCCTGCAGCCTGGTGTTTTTACAGCACGCACAAAACCAATTCAAAATGCAATATATTAATAAAACAGAGCCTGTAGAAGCTGATTTAAGATAACAGATAGGGTGAAATGTGCTGGTTTGGCATAACCTGCGAACTGGTGTTTTTACAGGATGCAAAAAACCAATTCAAAATGCAATATATTAATAAAACAGAGCCGTTAGAAGCTGATTTAGTATAACAGATAGGGTTAAATGTGCTGGTTTGGGATACCCTGCGGCCTGGTGTTTTTACAGGATGCACAAAACCAATTCAAAATGCAATATATTAATAAAACAGAGCCTGTAGAAGCTGCTTTAGTATAACAGGGTGAAATGTGCCGGTTTGGGATACCCTGCGGCCTGGTGTTTTTAGAGGACGCAAAAAAACAATTCAAAATGCAATATATTAATAAAACAGAGCCTTTAGAAGCTGCTTTAGTATAACAGATTGGGTGAAATGTGCCGGTTTGGGATACCCTGTGGCCTGGTGTTTTTACAGGACGCACAAAACCAATTCAAAATGCAATATATTAATAAAACAGAGCCTGTAGAAAATGCTTTAGTATAACAGATAGGGTGAAATGTGCCAGTTTGGGATATCATGTGGCCTGGTGTTTTTACAGGACGCACAAAACCCATTCAAAATGCAATATTTTAATAAAACAGAGCCTTTAGAAGCTGCTTTACTATAACAGATAGGGTGAAATGGGCTGGTTTGGGATACCCTGCGGCCTGGTGTTTTTACAGGACGCACAAAACCAATTCAAAATGCAATATATTAATAAAACAAAGCCTTTAGAAGCTGCTTTAGTAAAACAGATAGGGTGAAATGTGCTGGTTTGGGATACCCTGCGGCCTGGTGTTTTTACAGGATGCACAAAACCAATTCAAAATGCAATATATTAATAAAACAGAGCCTGTAGAAGCTGCTTTAGTATAACAGATAGGGTAAAATGTGCTGGTTTGGGTAACCCTGCGGCCTGGTGTTTTTACAGGATGCACAAAACCAATTCAAAATGCAATATATTAATAAAACAGAGCCTTTAGAAGCGGATTTAGTATAACAGATAGGGTGAAATGTGCTGGTTTGGGTAACCCTGTGGCCTGGTGTTTTTACAGGACGCACAAAACCAATTCAAAATGCAATATATTAATAAAACAGAGCCTTTAAAAGCTGATTTAGTATAACAGATAAGGGGAAATGTGCTGGTTTGGGATACCCTGCGGCTTGGTGTTTTTACAGGATGCACAAAACCAATTCAAAATGCAATATATTAATAAAACAGAGCCTGTAGAAGCTGATTTAGTATAACAGATAGGGTGAAATGTGCTGGTTTGGGATACCCTGCGGCCTGGTGTTTTTAGAGGACGCAAAAAAACCAATTCAAAATAAAATATATTCGTAAAACAGAGCCTGTAGAAGCTGATTTAGTATACCAGATAGGGTGAAATGTGCTGGTTTTGGGATACCCTGTGGCCTGGTGTTTTTACAGGACGCAAAAAACAAATCAAAATGCAATATATTAATAAAACAGAGCGTGTAGAAGCTGATTTAGTATAACAGATAGGGTGAAATGTGCTGGTTTGGCATACCCTGTGGCCTGGTGTTTTTACAGGACGTAAAAAAACAATTCAAAATGCAATATATTAATAAAACAGAGCCTTTAGAATATGCTTTAGTATAACAGATAGGGTGAAATGTGCTGGTTTGGGATACCCTGCGGCCTGGTGTTTTTACAGGACGCACAAAACCAATTCAAAATGCAATATATTAATAAAACAGAGACTGTAGAAGCTGCTTTAGTATAACAGATAGGGAGAAAGGTGCCGGTTTGGGATACCCTGTGGCCTGGTGTTTTTACAGGATGCACAAAACCAATTCAAAATGCAATATATTAATAAAACAGAGCCTTTAAAAGCTGATTTAGTATAACAGATAAGGGGAAATGTGCTGGTTTGGGATACCCTGCGGCTTGGTGTTTTTACAGGATGCACAAAACCAATTCAAAATGCAATATATTAATAAAACAGAGCCTGTAGAAGCTGATTTAGTATAACAGATAGGGTGAAATGTGCTGGTTTGGGATACCCTGTGGCCTGGTGTTTTTACAGGACACACAAAACCAATTCAAAATGCAATATATTAATAAAACAGAGACTGTAGAAGCTGCTTTAGTATAACAGATAGGGAGAAATGTGCCGGTTTGGGATACCCTGTGGCCTGGTGTTTTTACAGGACACACAAAACCAATTCAAAATGCAATATGTTAATAAAACAGAGCCTTTAGAAGCTGATTTAGTATAACAGATAGGGTGAAATGTGATGGTTTGGTATACCCTGCAGCCTGGTGTTTTTACAGGACGCACAAAACCAATTCAAAATGCAATATATTAATAAAACAGAGCCTGTAGAAGCTGATTTAAGATAACAGATAGGGTGAAATGTGCTGGTTTGGCATAACCTGCGAACTGGTGTTTTTACAGGATGCAAAAAACCAATTCAAAATGCAATATATTAATAAAACAGAGCCGTTAGAAGCTGATTTAGTATAACAGATAGGGTTAAATGTGCTGGTTTGGGATACCCTGCGGCCTGGTGTTTTTACAGGATGCACAAAACCAATTCAAAATGCAATATATTAATAAAACAGAGCCTGTAGAAGCTGCTTTAGTATAACAGGGTGAAATGTGCCGGTTTGGGATAACCTGCGGCCTGGTGTTTTTAGAGGACGCAAAAAAACAATTCAAAATGCAATGTATTAATAAAACAGAGCCTTTAGAAGCTGCTTTAGTATAACAGATTGGGTGAAATGTGCCGGTTTGGGATACCCTGTGGCCTGGTGTTTTTACAGGACGCACAAAACCAATTCAAAATGCAATATATTAATAAAACAGAGCCTGTAGAAAATGCTTTAGTATAACAGATAGGGTGAAATGTGCCAGTTTGGGATATCATGTGGCCTGGTGTTTTTACAGGACGCACAAAACCCATTCAAAATGCAATATTTTAATAAAACAGAGCCTTTAGAAGCTGCTTTACTATAACAGATAGGGTGAAATGGGCTGGTTTGGGATACCCTGCGGCCTGGTGTTTTTACAGGACGCACAAAACCAATTCAAAATGCAATATATTAATAAAACAAAGCCTTTAGAAGCTGCTTTAGTAAAACAGATAGGGTGAAATGTGCTGGTTTGGGATACCCTGCGGCCTGGTGTTTTTACAGGATGCACAAAACCAATTCAAAATGCAATATATTAATAAAACAGAGCCTGTAGAAGCTGCTTTAGTATAACAGATAGGGTAAAATGTGCTGGTTTGGGTAACCCTGCGGCCTGGTGTTTTTACAGGATGCACAAAACCAATTCAAAATGCAATATATTAATAAAACAGAGCCTTTAGAAGCGGATTTAGTATAACAGATAGGGTGAAATGTGCTGGTTTGGGTAACCCTGTGGCCTGGTGTTTTTACAGGACGCACAAAACCAATTCAAAATGCAATATATTAATAAAACAGAGCCTTTAAAAGCTGATTTAGTATAACAGATAAGGGGAAATGTGCTGGTTTGGGATACCCTGCGGCTTGGTGTTTTTACAGGATGCACAAAACCAATTCAAAATGCAATATATTAATAAAACAGAGCCTGTAGAAGCTGATTTAGTATAACAGATAGGGTGAAATGTGCTGGTTTGGGATACCCTGCGGCCTGGTGTTTTTAGAGGACGCAAAAAAACCAATTCAAAATAAAATATATTCGTAAAACAGAGCCTGTAGAAGCTGATTTAGTATACCAGATAGGGTGAAATGTGCTGGTTTTGGGATACCCTGTGGCCTGGTGTTTTTACAGGACGCAAAAAAACAAATCAAAATGCAATATATTAATAAAACAGAGCGTGTAGAAGCTGATTTAGTATAACAGATAGGGTGAAATGTGCTGGTTTGGCATACCCTGTGGCCTGGTGTTTTTACAGGACGTAAAAAAACAATTCAAAATGCAATATATTAATAAAACAGAGCCTTTAGAATATGCTTTAGTATAACAGATAGGGTGAAATGTGCTGGTTTGGGATACCCTGCGGCCTGGTGTTTTTACAGGACGCACAAAACCAATTCAAAATGCAATATATTAATAAAACAGAGACTGTAGAAGCTGCTTTAGTATAACAGATAGGGAGAAAGGTGCTGGTTTGGGATACCCTGTGGCCTGGTGTTTTTACAGGACGCACAAAACCAATTCAAAATGCAATATATTAATAAAACAGAGCCTTTAAAAGCTGATTTAGTATAACAGATAAGGGGAAATGTGCTGGTTTGGGATACCCTGCGGCTTGGTGTTTTTACAGGATGCACAAAACCAATTCAAAATGCAATATATTAATAAAACAGAGCCTGTAGAAGCTGATTTAGTATAACAGATAGGGTGAAATGTGCTGGTTTGGGATACCCTGTGGCCTGGTGTTTTTACAGGACACACAAAACCAATTCAAAATGCAATATATTAATAAAACAGAGACTGTAGAAGCTGCTTTAGTATAACAGATAGGGAGAAATGTGCCGGTTTGGGATACCCTGTGGCCTGGTGTTTTTACAGGACACACAAAACCAATTCAAAATGCAATATGTTAATAAAACAGAGGCTTTAGAAGCTGATTTAGTATAACAGATAGGGTGAAATGTGATGGTTTGGTATACCCTGCAGCCTGGTGTTTTTACAGGACGCACAAAACCAATTCAAAATGCAATATATTAATAAAACAGAGCCTGTAGAAGCTGATTTAAGATAACAGATAGGGTGAAATGTGCTGGTTTGGCATAACCTGCGAACTGGTGTTTTTACAGGATGCAAAAAACCAATTCAAAATGCAATATATTAATAAAACAGAGCCGTTAGAAGCTGATTTAGTATAACAGATAGGGTTAAATGTGCTGGTTTGGGATACCCTGCGGCCTGGTGTTTTTACAGGATGCACAAAACCAATTCAAAATGCAATATATTAATAAAACAGAGCCTGTAGAAGCTGCTTTAGTATAACAGGGTGAAATGTGCCGGTTTGGGATACCCTGCGGCCTGGTGTTTTTAGAGGACGCAAAAAAACAATTCAAAATGCAATGTATTAATAAAACAGAGCCTTTAGAAGCTGCTTTAGTATAACAGATTGGGTGAAATGTGCCGGTTTGGGATACCCTGTGGCCTGGTGTTTTTACAGGACGCACAAAACCAATTCAAAATGCAATATATTAATAAAACAGAGCCTGTAGAAAATGCTTTAGTATAACAGATAGGGTGAAATGTGCCAGTTTGGGATATCATGTGGCCTGGTGTTTTTACAGGACGCACAAAACCCATTCAAAATGCAATATTTTAATAAAACAGAGCCTTTAGAAGCTGCTTTACTATAACAGATAGGGTGAAATGGGCTGGTTTGGGATACCCTGCGGCCTGCTGTTTTTACAGGACGCACAAAACCAATTCAAAATGCAATATAT
The DNA here is from genome assembly GCA_027917425.1 of Gastrophryne carolinensis. Classification (NCBI taxonomy): domain Eukaryota; kingdom Metazoa; phylum Chordata; class Amphibia; order Anura; family Microhylidae; genus Gastrophryne; species Gastrophryne carolinensis. The sequence continues at coordinate 509,691,495 of CM051234.1, forward strand.
TAATAAAACAAAGCCTTTAGAAGCTGCTTTAGTAAAACAGATAGGGTGAAATGTGCTGGTTTGGGATACCCTGCGGCCTGGTGTTTTTACAGGATGCACAAAACCAATTCAAAATGCAATATATTAATAAAACAGAGCCTGTAGAAGCTGCTTTAGTATAACAGATAGGGTAAAATGTGCTGGTTTGGGTAACCCTGCGGCCTGGTGTTTTTACAGGATGCACAAAACCAATTCAAAATGCAATATATTAATAAAACAGAGCCTTTAGAAGCGGATTTAGTATAACAGATAGGGTGAAATGTGCTGGTTTGGGTAACCCTGTGGCCTGGTGTTTTTACAGGACGCACAAAACCAATTCAAAATGCAATATATTAATAAAACAGAGCCTTTAAAAGCTGATTTAGTATAACAGATAAGGGGAAATGTGCTGGTTTGGGATACCCTGCGGCTTGGTGTTTTTACAGGATGCACAAAACCAATTCAAAATGCAATATATTAATAAAACAGAGCCTGTAGAAGCTGATTTAGTATAACAGATAGGGTGAAATGTGCTGGTTTGGGATACCCTGCGGCCTGGTGTTTTTAGAGGACGCAAAAAAACCAATTCAAAATAAAATATATTCGTAAAACAGAGCCTGTAGAAGCTGATTTAGTATACCAGATAGGGTGAAATGTGCTGGTTTTGGGATACCCTGTGGCCTGGTGTTTTTACAGGACGCAAAAAAACAAATCAAAATGCAATATATTAATAAAACAGAGCGTGTAGAAGCTGATTTAGTATAACAGATAGGGTGAAATGTGCTGGTTTGGCATACCCTGTGGCCTGGTGTTTTTACAGGACGTAAAAAAACAATTCAAAATGCAATATATTAATAAAACAGAGCCTTTAGAATATGCTTTAGTATAACAGATAGGGTAAAATGTGCTGGTTTGGGATACCCTGCGGCCTGGTGTTTTTACAGGACGCACAAAACCAATTCAAAATGCAATATATTAATAAAACAGAGACTGTAGAAGCTGCTTTAGTATAACAGATAGGGAGAAAGGTGCCGGTTTGGGATACCCTGTGGCCTGGTGTTTTTACAGGACGCACAAAACCAATTCAAAATGCAATATATTAATAAAACAGAGCCTTTAAAAGCTGATTTAGTATAACAGATAAGGGGAAATGTGCTGGTTTGGGATACCCTGCGGCTTGGTGTTTTTACAGGATGCACAAAACCAATTCAAAATGCAATATATTAATAAAACAGAGCCTGTAGAAGCTGATTTAGTATAACAGATAGGGTGAAATGTGCTGGTTTGGGATACCCTGTGGCCTGGTGTTTTTACAGGACACACAAAACCAATTCAAAATGCAATATATTAATAAAACAGAGACTGTAGAAGCTGCTTTAGTATAACAGATAGGGAGAAATGTGCCGGTTTGGGATACCCTGTGGCCTGGTGTTTTTACAGGACACACAAAACCAATTCAAAATGCAATATGTTAATAAAACAGAGGCTTTAGAAGCTGATTTAGTATAACAGATAGGGTGAAATGTGATGGTTTGGTATACCCTGCAGCCTGGTGTTTTTACAGGACGCACAAAACCAATTCAAAATGCAATATATTAATAAAACAGAGCCTGTAGAAGCTGATTTAAGATAACAGATAGGGTGAAATGTGCTGGTTTGGCATAACCTGCGAACTGGTGTTTTTACAGGATGCAAAAAACCAATTCAAAATGCAATATATTAATAAAACAGAGCCGTTAGAAGCTGATTTAGTATAACAGATAGGGTTAAATGTGCTGGTTTGGGATACCCTGCGGCCTGGTGTTTTTACAGGATGCACAAAACCAATTCAAAATGCAATATATTAATAAAACAGAGCCTGTAGAAGCTGCTTTAGTATAACAGGGTGAAATGTGCCGGTTTGGGATACCCTGCGGCCTGGTGTTTTTAGAGGACGCAAAAAAACAATTCAAAATGCAATGTATTAATAAAACAGAGCCTTTAGAAGCTGCTTTAGTATAACAGATTGGGTGAAATGTGCCGGTTTGGGATACCCTGTGGCCTGGTGTTTTTACAGGACGCACAAAACCAATTCAAAATGCAATATATTAATAAAACAGAGCCTGTAGAAAATGCTTTAGTATAACAGATAGGGTGAAATGTGCCAGTTTGGGATATCATGTGGCCTGGTGTTTTTACAGGACGCACAAAACCCATTCAAAATGCAATATTTTAATAAAACAGAGCCTTTAGAAGCTGCTTTACTATAACAGATAGGGTGAAATGGGCTGGTTTGGGATACCCTGCGGCCTGGTGTTTTTACAGGACGCACAAAACCAATTCAAAATGCAATATATTAATAAAACAAAGCCTTTAGAAGCTGCTTTAGTAAAACAGATAGGGTGAAATGTGCTGGTTTGGGATACCCTGCGGCCTGGTGTTTTTACAGGATGCACAAAACCAATTCAAAATGCAATATATTAATAAAACAGAGCCTGTAGAAGCTGCTTTAGTATAACAGATAGGGTAAAATGTGCTGGTTTGGGTAACCCTGCGGCCTGGTGTTTTTACAGGATGCACAAAACCAATTCAAAATGCAATATATTAATAAAACAGAGCCTTTAGAAGCGGATTTAGTATAACAGATAGGGTGAAATGTGCTGGTTTGGGTAACCCTGTGGCCTGGTGTTTTTACAGGACGCACAAAACCAATTCAAAATGCAATATATTAATAAAACAGAGCCTTTAAAAGCTGATTTAGTATAACAGATAAGGGGAAATGTGCTGGTTTGGGATACCCTGCGGCTTGGTGTTTTTACAGGATGCACAAAACCAATTCAAAATGCAATATATTAATAAAACAGAGCCTGTAGAAGCTGATTTAGTATAACAGATAGGGTGAAATGTGCTGGTTTGGGATACCCTGCGGCCTGGTGTTTTTAGAGGACGCAAAAAAAACAATTCAAAATAAAATATATTCGTAAAACAGAGCCTGTAGAAGCTGATTTAGTATACCAGATAGGGTGAAATGTGCTGGTTTTGGGATACCCTGTGGCCTGGTGTTTTTACAGGACGCAAAAAAACAAATCAAAATGCAATATATTAATAAAACAGAGCGTGTAGAAGCTGATTTAGTATAACAGATAGGGTGAAATGTGCTGGTTTGGCATACCCTGTGGCCTGGTGTTTTTACAGGACGTAAAAAAACAATTCAAAATGCAATATATTAATAAAACAGAGCCTTTAGAATATGCTTTAGTATAACAGATAGGGTAAAATGTGCTGGTTTGGGATACCCTGCGGCCTGGTGTTTTTACAGGACGCACAAAACCAATTCAAAATGCAATATATTAATAAAACAGAGACTGTAGAAGCTGCTTTAGTATAACAGATAGGGAGAAAGGTGCCGGTTTGGGATACCCTGTGGCCTGGTGTTTTTACAGGACGCACAAAACCAATTCAAAATGCAATATATTAATAAAACAGAGCCTTTAAAAGCTGATTTAGTATAACAGATAAGGGGAAATGTGCTGGTTTGGGATACCCTGCGGCTTGGTGTTTTTACAGGATGCACAAAACCAATTCAAAATGCAATATATTAATAAAACAGAGCCTGTAGAAGCTGATTTAGTATAACAGATAGGGTGAAATGTGCTGGTTTGGGATACCCTGTGGCCTGGTGTTTTTACAGGACACACAAAACCAATTCAAAATGCAATATATTAATAAAACAGAGACTGTAGAAGCTGCTTTAGTATAACAGATAGGGAGAAATGTGCCGGTTTGGGATACCCTGTGGCCTGGTGTTTTTACAGGACACACAAAACCAATTCAAAATGCAATATGTTAATAAAACAGAGCCTTTAGAAGCTGATTTAGTATAACAGATAGGGTGAAATGTGATGGTTTGGTATACCCTGCAGCCTGGTGTTTTTACAGGACGCACAAAACCAATTCAAAATGCAATATATTAATAAAACAGAGCCTGTAGAAGCTGATTTAAGATAACAGATAGGGTGAAATGTGCTGGTTTGGCATAACCTGCGAACTGGTGTTTTTACAGGATGCAAAAAACCAATTCAAAATGCAATATATTAATAAAACAGAGCCGTTAGAAGCTGATTTAGTATAACAGATAGGGTTAAATGTGCTGGTTTGGGATACCCTGCGGCCTGGTGTTTTTACAGGATGCACAAAACCAATTCAAAATGCAATATATTAATAAAACAGAGCCTGTAGAAGCTGCTTTAGTATAACAGGGTGAAATGTGCCGGTTTGGGATACCCTGCGGCCTGGTGTTTTTAGAGGACGCAAAAAAACAATTCAAAATGCAATGTATTAATAAAACAGAGCCTTTAGAAGCTGCTTTAGTATAACAGATTGGGTGAAATGTGCCGGTTTGGGATACCCTGTGGCCTGGTGTTTTTACAGGACGCACAAAACCAATTCAAAATGCAATATATTAATAAAACAGAGCCTGTAGAAAATGCTTTAGTATAACAGATAGGGTGAAATGTGCCAGTTTGGGATATCATGTGGCCTGGTGTTTTTACAGGACGCACAAAACCCATTCAAAATGCAATATTTTAATAAAACAGAGCCTTTAGAAGCTGCTTTACTATAACAGATAGGGTGAAATGGGCTGGTTTGGGATACCCTGCGGCCTGATGTTTTTACAGGAAGCAAAAAACAAATTCAAAATGCAATATATTAATAAAACAGAGCCTTTAGTATCTGATTTAGTATAACAGATAGGGTGAAATGTGCCGGTTTGGGATAGCCTGCGGCCTGGTGTTTTTACAGGACGCACAAAACCAATTTAAAATGCAATATATTAATAAAACAAAGCCTTTAAAAGCTGCTTTAGTAAAACAGATAGGGTGAAATGTGCTGGTTTGGGATACCCTGCGGCCTGGTGTTTTTACAGGATGCACAAAACCAATTCAAAATGCAATATATTAATAAAACAGAGCCTGTAGAAGCTGCTTTAGTATAACAGATAGGGTAAAATGTGCTGGTTAGGGTAACCCTGCGGCCTGGTGTTTTTACAGGACGCACAAAACCAATTTAAAATGCAATATATTAAAAAAACGGAGCCTTTAGAAGCGGTTTTAGTATAACAGATAGGGTGAAATGTGCTGGTTTGGGTAACCCTGTGGCCTGGTGTTTTTACAGGACGCACAAAACCAATTCAAAATGCAATATATTAATAAAACAGAGCCTTTAAAAGCTGATTTAGTATAACAGATAAAGGGAAATGTGCTGGTTTGGGATACCCTGCGGCTTGGTGTTTTACAGGATGCACAAAACCAATTAAAAATGCAATATATTAATAAAACAGAGCCTGTAGAAGCTGATTTAGTATAACAGATAGGGTGAAATGTGCTGGTTTGGGATACCCTGCGGCCTGGTGTTTTTAGAGGCCGCAAAAAACCAATTCAAAATAAAATATATTCATAAAACAGAGCCTGTAGAAGCTGCTTTAGTATAACAGATAGGGTGAAATGTGCTGGTCTTGGGATACCCTGCGGCCTGGTGTTTTTACAGGACACACAAAACCAATTCAAAATGCAATATATTAATAAAACAGAGACTGTAGAAGCTGCTTTAGTATAACAGATAGGGAGAAATGTGCCGGTTTGGGATAACCTGTGGCCTGGTGTTTTTACAGGACACACAAAACCAATTCAAAATGCAATATGTTAATAAAACAGAGCCTTTAGAAGCTGATTTAGTATAACAGATAGGGTGAAATGTGATGGTTTGGTATACCCTGCAGCCTGGTGTTTTTACAGGACGCACAAAACCAATTCAAAATGCAATATATTAATAAAACAGAGCCTGTAGAAGCTGATTTAAGATAACAGATAGGGTGGAATGTGCTGGTTTGGCATAACCTGCGAACTGGTGTTTTTACAGGATGCAAAAAACCAATTCAAAATGCAATATATTAATAAAACAGAGCCGTTAGAAGCTGATTTAGTATAACAGATAGGGTTAAATGTGCTGGTTTGGGATACCCTGCGGCCTGGTGTTTTTACAGGATGCACAAAACCAATTCAAAATGCAATATATTAATAAAACAGAGCCTGTAGAAGCTGCTTTAGTATAACAGGGTGAAATGTGCCGGTTTGGGATACCCTGCGGCCTGGCGTTTTTAGAGGACGCAAAAAAACAATTCAAAATGCAATATATTAATAAAACAGAGCCTTTAGAAGCTGCTTTAGTATAACAGATTGGGTGAAATGTGCCGGTTTGGGATACCCTGTGGCCTGGTGTTTTTACAGGACGCACAAAACCAATTCAAAATGCAATATATTAATAAAACAGAGCCTGTAGAAAATGCTTTAGTATAACAGATAGGGTGAAATGTGCCAGTTTGGGATATCATGTGGCCTGGTGTTTTTACAGGACGCACAAAACCCATTCAAAATGCAATATATTAATAAAACAGAGCCTTTAGTAGCTGATTTAGTATAACAGATAGGGTGAAATGTGCCGGTTTGGGATAGCCTGCGGCCTGGTGTTTTTACAGGACGCACAAAACCAATTCAAAATGCAATATATTAATAAAACAAAGCCTTTAGAAGCTGCTTTAGTAAAACAGATAGGGTGAAATGTGCTGGTTTGGGATACCCTGCGGCCTGGTGTTTTTACAGGATGCACAAAACCAATTCAAAATGCAATATATTAATAAAACAGAGCCTGTAGAAGCTGCTTTAGTATAACAGATAGGGTAAAATGTGCTGGTTTGGGTAACCCTGCGGCCTGGTGTTTTTACAGGACGCACAAAACCAATTCAAAATGCAATATATTAAAAAAACGGAGCCTTTAGAAGCGGTTTTAGTATAACAGATAGGGTGAAATGTGCTGGTTTGGGTAACCCTGTGGCCTGGTGTTTTTACAGGACGCACAAAACCAATTCAAAATGCAATATATTAATAAAACAGAGCCTTTAAAAGCTGATTTAGTATAACAGATAAAGGGAAATGTGCTGGTTTGGGATACCCTGCGGCTTGGTGTTTTACAGGATGCACAAAACCAATTCAAAATGCAATATATTAATAAAACAGAGCCTGTAGAAGCTGATTTAGTATAACAGATAGGGTGAAATGTGCTGGTTTGGGATACCCTGCGGCCTGGTGTTTTTAGAGGCCGCAAAAAACCAATTCAAAATAAAATATATTCATAAAACAGAGCCTGTAGAAGCTGCTTTAGTATAACAGATAGGGTGAAATGTGCTGGTTTTGGGATACCCTGCGGCCTGGTGTTTTTACAGGACGCAAAAAAACAAATCAAAATGCAATATATTAATAAAACAGAGCGTGTCGAAGCTGATTTAGTATAACAGATTGGGTGAAATGTGCTGGTTTGGCATACCCTGTGGCCTGGTGTTTTTACAGGACGTAAAAAAACAACTCAAAATGCAATATATTAATAAAACAGAGCCTTTAGAAGCTGATTTAGTATAACAGATAGGGTGAAATGTGCCGGTTTGGGATACCCTGCAGCCTGGTGTTTTTACAGGACACACAAAACCAATTCAAAATGCAATATATTAATAAAACAGAGCCTTTAGAAGCTGATTTAGTATAACAGATAGGGTGAAATGTGATGGTTTGGTATACCCTGCAGCCTGGTGTTTTTAAAGGACGCACAAAATCAATTCAAAATGCAATATATTAATAAAACAGAGCCTGTAGAAGCTGATTTAAGATAACAGATAGGGTGAAATGTGCTGGTTTGGCATAACCTGCGAACTGGTGTTTTTACAGGATGCAAAAAAACAATTCAAAATGCAATATATTAATAAAACAGAGCCTGTAGAAGCTGATTTAGTATAACAGGGTGAAATGTGCCGGTTTGGGATACCCTGCGGCCTGGTGTTTTTAGAGGACGCAAAAAAACAATTCAAAATGCAATATATTAATAAAACAGAGCCTTTAGAAGCTGCTTTAGTATAACAGATTGGGTGAAATGTGCTGGTTTGGGATACCCTGTGGCCTGGTGTTTTTACAGGACGCACAAAACCAATTCAAAATGCAATATATTAATAAAACAGAGCCTGTAGAAACTGCTTTAGTATAACAGATAGGGTGAAATGTGCCAGTTTGGGATATCCTGTGGCCTGGTGTTTTTACAGGACGCACAAAACCCATTAAAAATGCAATATTTTAATAAAACAGAGCCTTTAGAAGCTGCTTTACTATAACAGATAGGGTGAAATGTGCTGGTTTGGGATACCCTGCGGCCTGATGTTTTTACAGGATGCACAAAACAAATTCAAAATGCAATATATTAATAAAACAGAGCCTTTAGAAGCTGATTTAGTATAACAGATAGGGTGAAATGTGCCGGTTTGGGATACCCTGCGGCCTGGTGTTTTTACAGGACGCACAAAACCAATTCAAAATGCAATATATTAATAAAACAAAGCCTTTAGAAGCCGCTTTAGTATAACAGATAGGGTGAAATGTGCTGGCTTGGGATACCCTGCGGCCTGGTGTTTTTACAGGATGCACAAAACCAATTCAAAATGCAATATATTAATAAAACAGAGCCTGTAGAAGCTGCTTTAGTATAACAGATAGGGTAAAATGTGCTGTTTTGGGTAACCCTGCGGCCTGGTGTTTTTACAGGACGCACAAAACCAATTCAAAATGCAATATATTAATAAAACAAAGCCTTTAGAAGCTGCTTTAGTAAAACAGATAGGGTGAAATGTGCTGGTTTGGGATACCCTGCGGCCTGGTGTTTTTACAGGATGCACAAAACCAATTCAAAATGCAATATATTAATAAAACAGAGCCTGTAGAAGCTGCTTTAGTATAACAGATAGGGTAAAATGTGCTGGTTTGGGTAACCCTGCGGCCTGGTGTTTTTACAGGACGCACAAAACCAATTTAAAATGCAATATATTAAAAAAACGGAGCCTTTAGAAGCGGTTTTAGTATAACAGATAGGGTGAAATGTGCTGGTTTGGGTAACCCTGTGGCCTGGTGTTTTTACAGGACGCACAAAACCAATTCAAAATGCAATATATTAATAAAACAGAGCCTTTAAAAGCTGATTTAGTATAACAGATAAAGGGAAATGTGCTGGTTTGGGATACCCTGCGGCTTGGTGTTTTACAGGATGCACAAAACCAATTCAAAATGCAATATATTAATAAAACAGAGCCTGTAGAAGCTGATTTAGTATAACAGATAGGGTGAAATGTGCTGGTTTGGGATACCCTGCGGCCTGGTGTTTTTAGAGGCCGCAAAAAACCAATTCAAAATAAAATATATTCATAAAACAGAGCCTGTAGAAGCTGCTTTAGTATAACAGATAGGGTGAAATGTGCTGGTTTGGGATACCCTGCGGCCTGGTGTTTTTACAGGACGCACAAAACCAATTCAAAATGCAATATATTAATAAAACAGAGACTGTAGAAGCTGCTTTAGTATAACAGATAGGGAGAAATGTGCCGGTTTGGGATACCCTGTGGCCTGGTGTTTTTACAGGACACACAAAATCAATTCAAAATGCAATATATTAATAAAACAGAGCCTTTAGAAGCTGATTTAGTAAAACCGATAGGGTGAAATGTGATGGTTTGGGATACCCTGCAGCCTGGTGTTTTTAAAGAACGCACAAAACCAATTCAAAATGCAATATATTAATAAAACAGAGCCTGTAGAAGCTGCTTTACTATAACAGATAGGGTGAAATGTGCTGGTTTGGGATACCCTGCGGCCTGATGTTTTTACAGGATGCACAAAACAAATTCAAAATGCAATATATTAATAAAACAGAGCCTTTAGAAGCTGATTTAGTATAACAGATAGGGTGAAATGTGCTGGTTTGGGATACCCTGCGGCCTGGTGTTTTTACAGGATGCACAAAACCAATTCAAAATGCAATATATTAATAAAACAGAGCCTGTAGAAGCTGCTTTAGTATAACAGATAGGGTAAAATGTGCTGGTTTGGGTAACCCTGCGGCCTGGTGTTTTTACAGGACGCACAAAACCAATTCAAAATGCAATATATTAATAAAACAGAGCCTTTAGAAGCGGATTTAGTATAACAGATAGGGTGAAATGTGCTGGTTTGGGTAACCCTGCGGCCTGGTGTTTTTACAGGACGCACAAAACCAATTCAAAATGCAATATATTAATAAAACAGAGCCTTTAATAGCTGATTTAGTATAACAGATAAGTGGAAATGTGCTGGTTTGGGATACCCTGCGGCCTGATGTTTTTACAGGATGCACAAAACAAATTCAAAATGCAATATATTAATAAAACAGAGCCTTTAGAAGCTGATTTAGTATAACAGATAGGGTGAAATGTGCCGGTTTGGGATACCCTGCGGCCTGGTGTTTTTACAGGATGCACAAAACCAATTCAAAATGCAATATATTAATAAAACTAAGTCTTTAGAAGCCGCTTTAGTATAACAGATAGGGTGAAATGTGCTGATTTGGGATACCCTGCGGCCTGGTGTTTTTACAGGATGCACAAAACCAATTCAAAATGCAATATATTAATAAAACAGAGCCTGTAGAAGCTGCTTTAGTATAACAGATAGGGTAAAATGTGCTGGTTTGGGTAACCCTGCGGCCTGGTGTTTTTACAGGACGCACAAAACCAATTCAAAATGCAATATATTAATAAAACAGAGCCTTTAGAAGCGGATTTAGTATAACAGATAGGGTGAAATGTGCTGGTTTGGGTAACCCTGTGGCCTGGTGTTTTTACAGGACGCACAAAACCAATTCAAAATGCAATATATTAATAAAACAGAGCCTTTAAAAGCTGATTTAGTATAACAGATAAGGGGAAATGTGCTGGTTTGGGATACCCTGCGGCTTGGTGTTTTTACAGGATGCACAAAACCAATTCAAAATGCAATATATTAATAAAACAGAGCCTGTAGAAGCTGATTTAGTATAACAGATAGGGTGAAATGTGCTGGTTTGGGATACCCTGCGGCCTGGTGTTTTTAGAGGACGCAAAAAAACAATTCAAAATAAAATATATTCGTAAAACAGAGCCTGTAGATGCTGATTTAGTATACCAGATAGGGTGAAATGTGCTGGTTTTGGGATACCCTGTGGCCTGGTGTTTTTACAGGACGCAAAAAAACAAATCAAAATGCAATATATTAATAAAACAGAGCATGTAGAAGCTGATTTAGTATAACAGATAGGGTGAAATGTGCTGGTTTGGCATACCCTGTGGCCTGGTGTTTTTACAGGACGTAAAAAAACAATTCAAAATGCAATATATTAATAAAACAGAGCCTTTAGAATATGCTTTAGTATAACAGATAGGGTGAAATGTGCTGGTTTGGGATACCCTGCGGCCTGGTGTTTTTACAGGACGCACAAAACCAATTCAAAATGCAATATATTAATAAAACAGAGACTGTAGAAGCTGCTTTAGTATAACAGATAGGGAGAAATGTGCCGGTTTGGGATACCCTGTGGCCTGGTGTTTTTACAGGACACACAAAATCAATTCAAAATGCAATATATTAATAAAACAGAGCCTTTAGAAGCTGATTTAGTATAACCGATAGGGTGAAATGTGATGGTTTGGGATACCCTGCAGCCTGGTGTTTTTAAAGAACGCACAAAACCAATTCAAAATGCAATATATTAATAAAACAGAGCCTTTTCAAGCTGATTTAGTATAACAGATAGGGTGAAATGTGCTGGTTTGGGATACCCTGCGGCCTGGTGTTTTTACAGGATGCAAAAAACCAATTCAAAATGCAATATATACATAAAACAGAGCCTGTAGAAGCTGCTTTAGTATAACAGATAGGGTGAAATGTGCTGGTTGGCATACCCTGTGGCCTGGTGTTTTTACAGGACGTAAAAAAAAATTCAAAATGCAATATATTAATAAAACAGAGCCTTTAGAAGCTGCTTTAGTATAACAGATAGGGTAAAATGTGCCAGTTTGGGATATCCTGTGGCCTGGTGTTTTTACAGGACGCACAAAACGCATTCAAAATGCAATATTTTAATAAAACAGAGCCTTTAGAAGATGCTTTACTATAACAGATAGGGTTAAATGTGCTGGTTTGGGATACCCTGCTGCCTGGCGTTTTTACAGGATGCACATAACAAATTCAAAATGCAATATATTAATAAAACAGAGCCTTTAGAAGCTGATTTAGTATAACAGATAGGGTGAAATGTGCCGGTTTGGGATACCCTGCGGACTGGTGTTTTTACAGGACGCACAAAACCAATTCAAAATGCAATATATTAATAAAACAAAGCCTTTAGAAGCTGCTTTAGTATAACAGATAGGGTGAAATGTGCTGGTTTGGGATACCCTGCGGCCTGGCGTTTTTACAGGATGCACAAAACCAATTCAAAATGCAATATATTAATAAAACAGAGCCTGTAGAAGCTGCTTTAGTATAACAGATAGGGTGAAATGTGCCGGTTTGGGTAACCCTGCGGCCTGGTGTTTTTACAGGACGCACAAAACCAATTCAAAATGCAATATATTAATAAAACAGAGCCTTTACAAGCTGCTTTAGTATAACAGATAAGGGGAAATGTTCTGGTTTGGGATACCCTGCGGCTTGGTGTTTTTACAGGACGCACAAAACCAATTCAAAATGCAATATATTAATAAAACAGAGCCTGTAGAAGCTGATTTAGTATACCAGATAGGGTGAAATGTGCTGGTTTGGGATACCCTGCGGCCTAGTGTTTTTACAGGATGCAAAAAACCAATTCAAAATGCAATATATTCATAAAACAGAGCCTGTAGAAGCTGCTTTAGTATAACAGATAGGGTGAAATGTGCTGGTTTGGGATATCCTGTGGCCTGGTGTTTTTACAGGATGCACAAAACCAATTCAAAATGCAATATATTAATAAAACAGAGTCTGTAGAAGCTGCTTTAGTATAACAGATAGGGTGAAATGTGCCAGTTTGGGATACCCTGCGGCCTAGTGTTTTTACAGGATGCAAAAAACCAATTCAAAATGCAATATATTCATAAAACAGAGCCTGTAGAAGCTGATTTAGTATACCAGATAGGGTGAAATGTGCTGGTTTGGGATACCCTGCGGCCTAGTGTTTTTACAGGATGCACAAAACCAATTCAAAATGCAATATATTAATAAAACAGAGTCTGCAGAAGCTGCTTTAGTATAACAGATAGGGTGAAATGTGCCAGTTTGGGATATCCTGCGGCCTTTTTTTACCGGACGCACAAAACCAATTCAAAATGCAATATATTAATAAAACAGAGCCTTTAGAAGCTGATTTAGTATAACAGATAGGGTGAAATTTGCTGGTTTGGGATACCCTGCCACCTGGTGTTTTTACAGGATGCACAAAACCAATTCAAAATGCAATTTATTTATAAAACAGAGCCTTTAGAAGCTGCTTTAGTATGACAGATAGGGTGAAATGTGCCGGTTTGGGATACCCTGCGGCCTGGTGTTTTTACAGGGCGCACAAACCAATTCAAAATGCAATATATTAATAAAACAGAGCCTTTAGAAGCTGATTTAATATAACAGATAGGGTGAAATGTGCTGTTTTGGGATACCCTGCGGCCTGGTGTTTTTACAGGACGCAAAAAAACAATTCAAAATGCAATATAATAATAAAACAGAGCCTTTACAAGCTGATTTAGTATAACAGATAGCGTGAAATGTGCTGGTTTGGGATACCCTGCGGCCTGGTGTTTTTCACAAGATGCACAAAACCAATTTAAAATGCAATATATTATTAAAACAGAGCCTTTAGAAGCTGATTTAGCATAACAGATAGGGTGAAATGTGCTGGTTTGGGTAACCCTGCGGCCTGGTGTTTTTACAGGACGCACAAAACCAATTCAAAATGCAATATATTAATAAAACGGAGCCTTTAGAAGCGGTATTAGTATAACAGATAGGGTGAAATGTGCTGGTTTGGGTAACCCTGCGGCCTGGTGTTTTTACAGGACGCACAAAACCAATTCAAAATGCAATATATTAATAAAACAGAGCCTTTAAAAGCTGATTTAGTATAACAGATAAAGGGAAATGTGCTGGTTTGGGATACCCTGCGGCTTGGTGTTTTACAGGATGCACAAAACCAATTCAAAATGCAATATATTAATAAAACAGAGCCTGTAGAAGCTGATTTAGTATAACAGATAGGGTGAAATGTGCTGGTTTGGGATACCCTGCGGCCTGGTGTTTTTAGAGGCCGCAAAAAACCAATTCAAAATAAAATATATTCATAAAACAGAGCCTGTAGAAGCTGCTTTAGTATAACAGATAGGGTGAAATGTGCTGGTTTTGGGATACCCTGCGGCCTGGTGTTTTTACAGGACGCAAAAAAAAAATCAAAATGCAATATATTAATAAAACAGAGCGTGTAGAAGCTGATTTAGTATAACAGATTGGGTGAAATGTGCTGGTTTGGCATACCCTGTGGCCTGGTGTTTTTACAGGACGTAAAAAAACAACTCAAAATGCAATATATTAATAAAACAGAGCCTTTAGAAGCTGATTTAGTATAACAGATAGGGTGAAATGTGATGGTTTGGGATACCCTGCAGCCTGGTGTTTTTAAAGGACGCACAAAACCAATTCAAAATGCAATATATTAATAAAACAGAGCCTGTAGAAGCTGATTTAAGATAACAGATAGGGTGAAATGTGCTGGTTTGGCATAACCTGCGAACTGGTGTTTTTACAGGATGCAAAAAACTAATTCAAAATGCAATATATTAATAAAACAGAGCCTGTAGAAGCTGATTTAGTATAACAGGGTGAAATGTGCCGGTTTGGGATACCCTGCGGCCTGGTGTTTTTAGAGGACGCAAAAAACCAATTCAAAATGCAATATATTAATAAAACAGAGCCTTTAGAAGCTGCTTTAGTATAACAGATTGGGTGAAATGTGCTGGTTTGGGATACCCTGTGGCCTGGTGTTTTTACAGGACGCACAAAACCCAATAAAAATGCAATATTTTAATAAAACAGAGCCTTTAGAAGCTGCTTTACTATAACAGATAGGGTGAAATGTGCCGGTTTGGGATACCCTGCGGACTGGTGTTTTTACAGGACGCACAAAACCAATTCAAAATGCAATATATTAATAAAACAAAGCCTTTAGAAGCTGCTTTAGTATAACAGATAGGGTGAAATGTGCTGGTTTGGGATACCCTGCGGCCTGGCGTTTTTACAGGATGCACAAAACCAATTCAAAATGCAATATATTAATAAAACAGAGCCTGTAGAAGCTGCTTTAGTATAACAGATAGGGTGAAATGTGCCGGTTTGGGTAACCCTGCGGCCTGGTGTTTTTACAGGACGCACAAAACCAATTCAAAATGCAATATATTAATAAAACAGAGCCTTTACAAGCTGCTTTAGTATAACAGATAAGGGGAAATGTTCTGGTTTGGGATACCCTGCGGCTTGGTGTTTTTACAGGACGCACAAAACCAATTCAAAATGCAATATATTAATAAAACAGAGCCTGTAGAAGCTGATTTAGTATACCAGATAGGGTGAAATGTGCTGGTTTGGGATACCCTGCGGCCTAGTGTTTTTACAGGATGCAAAAAACCAATTCAAAATGCAATATATTCATAAAACAGAGCCTGTAGAAGCTGCTTTAGTATAACAGATAGGGTGAAATGTGCTGGTTTGGGATATCCTGTGGCCTGGTGTTTTTACAGGATGCACAAAACCAATTCAAAATGCAATATATTAATAAAACAGAGTCTGTAGAAGCTGCTTTAGTATAACAGATAGGGTGAAATGTGCCAGTTTGGGATACCTTGCGGCCTAGTGTTTTTACAGGATGCAAAAAACCAATTCAAAATGCAATATATTCATAAAACAGAGCCTGTAGAAGCTGATTTAGTATACCAGATAGGGTGAAATGTGCTGGTTTGGGATACCCTGCGGCCTAGTGTTTTTACAGGATGCACAAAACCAATTCAAAATGCAATATATTAATAAAACAGAGTCTGCAGAAGCTGCTTTAGTATAACAGATAGGGTGAAATGTGCCAGTTTGGGATATCCTGCGGCCTTTTTTTACCGGACGCACAAAACCAATTCAAAATGCAATATATTAATAAAACAGAGCCTTTAGAAGCTGATTTAGTATAACAGATAGGGTGAAATTTGCTGGTTTGGGATACCCTGCCACCTGGTGTTTTTACAGGATGCACAAAACCAATTCAAAATGCAATTTATTTATAAAACAGAGCCTTTAGAAGCTGCTTTAGTATGACAGATAGGGTGAAATGTGCCGGTTTGGGATACCCTGCGGCCTGGTGTTTTTACAGGGCGCACAAACCAATTCAAAATGCAATATATTAATAAAACAGAGCCTTTAGAAGCTGATTTAATATAACAGATAGGGTGAAATGTGCTGTTTTGGGATACCCTGCGGCCTGGTGTTTTTACAGGACGCAAAAAAACAATTCAAAATGCAATATAATAATAAAACAGAGCCTTTACAAGCTGATTTAGTATAACAGATAGCGTGAAATGTGCTGGTTTGGGATACCCTGCGGCCTGGTGTTTTTCACAAGATGCACAAAACCAATTTAAAATGCAATATATTATTAAAACAGAGCCTTTAGAAGCTGATTTAGCATAACAGATAGGGTGAAATGTGCTGGTTTGGGTAACCCTGCGGCCTGGTGTTTTTACAGGACGCACAAAACCAATTCAAAATGCAATATATTAATAAAACGGAGCCTTTAGAAGCGGTATTAGTATAACAGATAGGGTGAAATGTGCTGGTTTGGGTAACCCTGCGGCCTGGTGTTTTTACAGGACGCACAAAACCAATTCAAAATGCAATATATTAATAAAACAGAGCCTTTAAAAGCTGATTTAGTATAACAGATAAAGGGAAATGTGCTGGTTTGGGATACCCTGCGGCTTGGTGTTTTACAGGATGCACAAAACCAATTCAAAATGCAATATATTAATAAAACAGAGCCTGTAGAAGCTGATTTAGTATAACAGATAGGGTGAAATGTGCTGGTTTGGGATACCCTGCGGCCTGGTGTTTTTAGAGGCCGCAAAAAACCAATTCAAAATAAAATATATTCATAAAACAGAGCCTGTAGAAGCTGCTTTAGTATAACAGATAGGGTGAAATGTGCTGGTTTTGGGATACCCTGCGGCCTGGTGTTTTTACAGGACGCAAAAAAAAAATCAAAATGCAATATATTAATAAAACAGAGCGTGTAGAAGCTGATTTAGTATAACAGATTGGGTGAAATGTGCTGGTTTGGCATACCCTGTGGCCTGGTGTTTTTACAGGACGTAAAAAAAAACTCAAAATGCAATATATTAATAAAACAGAGCCTTTAGAAGCTGATTTAGTATAACAGATAGGGTGAAATGTGATGGTTTGGGATACCCTGCAGCCTGGTGTTTTTAAAGGACGCACAAAACCAATTCAAAATGCAATATATTAATAAAACAGAGCCTGTAGAAGCTGATTTAAGATAACAGATAGGGTGAAATGTGCTGGTTTGGCATAACCTGCGAACTGGTGTTTTTACAGGATGCAAAAAACTAATTCAAAATGCAATATATTAATAAAACAGAGCCTGTAGAAGCTGATTTAGTATAACAGGGTGAAATGTGCCGGTTTGGGATACCCTGCGGCCTGGTGTTTTTAGAGGACGCAAAAAACCAATTCAAAATGCAATATATTAATAAAACAGAGCCTTTAGAAGCTGCTTTAGTATAACAGATTGGGTGAAATGTGCTGGTTTGGGATACCCTGTGGCCTGGTGTTTTTACAGGACGCACAAAACCCAATAAAAATGCAATATTTTAATAAAACAGAGCCTTTAGAAGCTGCTTTACTATAACAGATAGGGTGAAATGTGCTGGTTTGGGATACCCTGCGGCCTGATGTTTTTACAGGATGCACAAAACAAATTCAAAATGCAATATATTAATAAAACAGAGCCTTTAGAAGCTGATTTAGTATAACAGATAGGGTGAAATGTGCCGGTTTGGGATACCCTGCGGCCTGGTGTTTTTACAGGATGCACAAAACCAATTCAAAATGCAATATATTAATAAAACAGAGCCTGTAGAAGCTGCTTTAGTATAACAGATAGGGTAAAATGTGCTGTTTTGGGTAACCCTGCGGCCTGGTGTTTTTACAGGACGCACAAAACCAATTCAAAATGCAATATATTAATAAAACGGAGCCTTTAGAAGCGGATTTAGTATAACAGATAGGGTGAAATGTGCTGGTTTGGGTAACCCTGCGGCCTGGTGTTTTTACAGGACGCACAAAACCAATTCAAAATGCAATATATTAATAAAACAGAGCCTTTAAAAGCTGATTTAGTATAACAGATAAGGGGAAATGTGCTGGTTTGGGAAACCCTGCGGCTTGGTGTTTTTACAGGATGCACAAAACCAATTCAAAATGCAATATATTAATAAAACAGAGCCTGTAGAAGCTGATTTAATATAACAGATAGGGTGAAATGTGCTGGTTTGGGATACCCTGTGGCCTGGTGTTTTTACAGGACACACAAAACCAATTCAAAATGCAATATATTAATAAAACAGAGACTGTAGAAGCTGCTTTAGAATAACAGATAGGGAGAAATGTGCCGGTTTGGGATACCCTGTGGCCTGGTGTTTTTACAGGACACACAAAACCAATTCAAAATGCAATATGTTAATAAAACAGAGCCTTTAGAAGCTGATTTAGTATAACAGATAGGGTGAAATGTGATGGTTTGGTATACCCTGCAGCCTGGTGTTTTTACAGGATGCACAAAACCAATTCAAAATGCAATATATTAATAAAACAGAGCCTGTAGAAAATGCTTTAGTATAGCAGATAGGGTGAAATGTGCCAGTTTGGGATATCATGTGGCCTGGTGTTTTTACAGGACGCACAAAACCCATTCAAAATGCAATATTTTAATAAAACAGAGCCTTTAGAAGCTGCTTTACTATAACAGATAGGGTGAAATGGGCTGGTTTGGGATACCCTGCGGCCTGATGTTTTTACAGGATGCAAAAAACAAATTCAAAATGCAATATATTAATAAAACAGAGCCTTTAGAAGCTGATTTAGTATAACAGGGTGAAATGTGCCGGTTTGGGATACCCTGCGGCCTGGTGTTTTTACAGGACGCACAAAACCAATTCAAAATGCAATATATTAATAAAACAAAGCCTTTAGAAGCTGCTTTAGTAAAACAGATAGGGTGAAATGTGCTGGTTTGGGATACCCTGCGGCCTGGTGTTTTTACAGGATGCACAAAACCAATTCAAAATGCAATATATTAATAAAACAGAGCCTGTAGAAGCTGCTTTAGTATAACAGATAGGGTAAAATGTGCTGGTTTGGGTAACCCTGCGGCCTGGTGTTTTTACAGGACGCACAAAACCAATTCAAAATGCAATATATTAATAAAACGGAGCCTTTAGAAGCGGTTTTAGTATAACAGATAGGGTGAAATGTGCTGGTTTGGGTAACCCTGCGGCCTGGTGTTTTTACAGGACGCACAAAACCAATTCAAAATGCAATATATTAATAAAACAGAGCCTTTAAAAGCTGATTTAGTATAACAGATAAAGGGAAATGTGCAGGTTTGGGATACCCTGCGGCTTGGTGTTTTACAGGATGCACAAAACCAATTCAAAATGCAATATATTAATAAAACAGAGCCTGTAGAAGCTGATTTAGTATAACAGATAGGGTGAAATGTGCTGGTTTGGGATACCCTGCGGCCTGGTGTTTTTAGAGGACGCAAAAAACCAATTCAAAATAAAATATATTCATAAAACAGAGCCTGTAGAAGCTGCTTTAGTATAACAGATAGGGTGAAATGTGCTGGTTTTGGGATACCCTGCGGCCTGGTGTTTTTACAGGACGCAAAAAAACAAATCAAAATGCAATATATTAATAAAACAGAGCGTGTAGAAGCTGATTTAGTATAACAGATTGGGTGAAATGTGCTGGTTTGGCATACCCTGTGGCCTGGTGTTTTTACAGGACGTAAAAAAACAACTCAAAATGCAATATATTAATAAAACAGAGCCTTTAGAAGCTGATTTAGTATAACAGATAGGGTGAAATGTGCCGGTTTGGGATACCCTGCAGCCTGGTGTTTTTACAGGACACACAAAACCAATTCAAAATGCAATATATTAATAAAACAGAGCCTTTAGAAGCTGATTTAGTATAACAGATAGGGTGAAATGTGATGGTTTGGGATACCCTGCAGCCTGGTGTTTTTAAAGGACGCACAAAACCAATTCAAAATGCAATATATTAATAAGACAGAGCCTGTAGAAGCTGATTTAAGATAACAGATAGGGTGAAATGTGCTGGTTTGGCATAACCTGCGAACTGGTGTTTTTACAGGATGCAAAAAAAAATTCAAAATGCAATATATTAATAAAACAGAGCCTGTAGAAGCTGATTTAGTATAACAGGGTGAAATGTGCCGGTTTGGGATACCCTGCGGCCTGGTGTTTTTAGAGGACGCAAAAAAACAATTCAAAATGCAATATATTAATAAAACAGAGCCTTTAGAAGCTGCTTTAGTATAACAGATAGGGTGAAATGTGCTGGCTTGGGATACCCTGTGGCCTGGTGTTTTTACAGGACGCACAAAACCAATTCAAAATGCAATATATTAATAAAACAGAGCCTGTAGAAACTGCTTTAGTATAACAGATAGGGTGAAATGTGCCAGTTTGGGATATCCTGTGGCCTGGTGTTTTTACAGGACGCACAAAACCCATTAAAAATGCAATATTTTAATAAAACAGAGCCTTTAGAAGCTGCTTTACTATAACAGATAGGGTGAAATGTGCTGGTTTGGGATACTTTGCGGCCTGATGTTTTTACAGGATGCACAAAACAAATTCAAAATGCAATATATTAATAAAACAGAGCCTTTAGAAGCTGATTTAGTATAACAGATAGGGTGAAATGTGCTGGTTTGGGATACCCTGCGGCCTGGTGTTTTTACAGGACGCACAAAACCAATTCAAAATGCAATATATTAATAAAACAAAGCCTTTAGAAGCCGCTTTAGTATAACAGATAGGGTGAAATGTGCTGGCTTGGGATACCCTGCGGCCTGGTGTTTTTACAGGATGGACAAAACCAATTCAAAATGCAATATATTAATAAAACAGAGCCTGTAGAAGCTGCTTTAGTATAACAGATAGGGTAAAATGTGCTGTTTTGGGTAACCCTGCGGCCTGGTGTTTTTACAGGACGCACAAAACCAATTCAAAATGCAATATATTAATAAAACGGAGCCTTTAGAAGCGGATTTAGTATAACAGATAGGGTGAAATGTGCTGGTTTGGGTAACCCTGCGGCCTGGTGTTTTTACAGGACGCACAAAACCAATTCAAAATGCAATATATTAATAAAACAGAGCCTTTAAAAGCTGATTTAGTATAACAGATAAGGGGAAATGTGCTGGTTTGGGATACCCTGCGGCTTGGTGTTTTTACAGGATGCACAAAACCAATTCAAAATGCAATATATTAATAAAACAGAGCCTGTAGAAGCTGATTTAGTATAACAGATAGGGTGAAATGTGCTGGTTTGGGATACCCTGTGGCCTGGTGTTTTTAGGGGACGCAAAAAAACAATTCAAAATAAAATATATTCATAAAACAGAGCCTGTAGAAGCTGCTTTAGTATAACAGATAGGGTGAAATGTGCTGGTTTTGGGATACCCTGCGGCCTGGTGTTTTTACAGGAAGCAAAAAAACAAATCAAAATGCAATATATTAATAAAACAGAGCGTGTAGAAGCTGATTTAGTATAACAGATAGGGTGAAATGTGCTGGTTTGGCATACCCTGTGGCCTGGTGTTTTTACAGGACGTAAAAAAAAATTCAAAATGCAATATATTAATAAAACAGAGCCTTTAGAAGCTGATTTAGTATAACAGATAGGGTGAAATGTGCTGGTTTGGGATACCCTGCGGCCTGGTGTTTTTACAGGACGCACAAAACCAATTCAAAATGCAATATATTAATAAAACAGAGACTGTAGAAGCTGCTTTAGTATAACAGGGAGAAATGTGCCGGTTTGGGATACCCTGTGGCCTGGTGTTTTTACAGGACACACAAAATCAATTCAAAATGCAATATATTAATAAAACAGAGCCTTTAGAAGCTGATTTAGTAAAACCGATAGGGTGAAATGTGATGGTTTGGGATACCCTGCAGCCTGGTGTTTTTAAAGAACGCACAAAACCAATTCAAAATGCAATATATTAATAAAACAAAGCCTTTAGAAGCCGCTTTAGTATAACAGATAGGGTGAAATGTGCTGGTTTGGGATACCCTGCGGCCTGGTGTTTTTACAGGATGCACAAAACCAATTCAAAATGCAATATATTAATAAAACAGAGCCTGTAGAAGCTGCTTAAGTATAACAGATAGGGTAAAATGTGCTGGTTTGGGTAACCCTGCGGCCTAGTGTTTTTACAGGACGCACAAAACCAATTCAAAATGCAATATATTAATAAAACAGAGCCTTTAGAAGCGGATTTAGTATAACAGATAGGGTGAAATGTGCTGGTTTGGGTAACCCTGCGGCCTGGTGTTTTTACAGGACGCACAAAACCAATTCAAAATGCAATATATTAATAAAACAGAGCCTTTAATAGCTGATTTAGTATAACAGATAAGGGGAAATGTGCTGGTTTGGGATTCCCTGCGGCTTGGTGTTTTTACAGGATGCACAAAACCAATTCAAAATGCAATATATTAATAAAACAGAGCCTGTAGAAGCTGATTTAGTATAACAGATAGGGTGAAATGTGCTGGTTTGGGATACCCTGCGGCCTGGTGTTTTTAGAGGCCGCAAAAAACCAATTCAAAATAAAATATATTCATAAAACAGAGCCTGTAGAAGCTGCTTTAGTATAACAGATAGGGTGAAATGTGCTGGTTTTGGGATACCCTGCGGCCTGGTGTTTTTACAGGACGCAAAAAAAAAATCAAAATGCAATATATTAATAAAACAGAGCGTGTAGAAGCTGATTTAGTATAACAGATTGGGTGAAATGTGCTGGTTTGGCATACCCTGTGGCCTGGTGTTTTTACAGGACGTAAAAATACAACTCAAAATGCAATATATTAATAAAACAGAGCCTTTAGAAGCTGATTTAGTATAACAGATAGGGTGAAATGTGATGGTTTGGGATACCCTGCAGCCTGGTGTTTTTAAAGGACGCACAAAACCAATTCAAAATGCAATATATTAATAAAACAGAGCCTGTAGAAGCTGATTTAAGATAACAGATAGGGTGAAATGTGCTGGTTTGGCATAACCTGCGAACTGGTGTTTTTACAGGATGCAAAAAACTAATTCAAAATGCAATATATTAATAAAACAGAGCCTGTAGAAGCTGATTTAGTATAACAGGGTGAAATGTGCCGGTTTGGGATACCCTGCGGCCTGGTGTTTTTAGAGGACGCAAAAAACCAATTCAAAATGCAATATATTAATAAAACAGAGCCTTTAGAAGCTGCTTTAGTATAACAGATTGGGTGAAATGTGCTGGTTTGGGATACCCTGTGGCCTGGTGTTTTTACAGGACGCACAAAACCAATTCAAAATGCAATATATTAATAAAACAGAGCCTGTAGAAACTGCTTTAGTATAACAGATAGGGTGAAATGTGCCAGTTTGGGATATCCTGTGGCCTGGTGTTTTTACAGGACGCACAAAACCCAATAAAAATGCAATATTTTAATAAAACAGAGCCTTTAGAAGCTGCTTTACTATAACAGATAGGGTGAAATGTGCTGGTTTGGGATACCCTGCGGCCTGATGTTTTTACAGGATGCACAAAACAAATTCAAAATGCAATATATTAATAAAACAGAGCCTTTAGAAGCTGATTTAGTATAACAGATAGGGTGAAATGTGCCGGTTTGGGATACCCTGCGGCCTGGTGTTTTTACAGGATGCACAAAACCAATTCAAAATGCAATATATTAATAAAACAGAGCCTGTAGAAGCTGCTTTAGTATAACAGATAGGGTAAAATGTGCTGTTTTGGGTAACCCTGCGGCCTGGTGTTTTTACAGGACGCACAAAACCAATTCAAAATGCAATATATTAATAAAACGGAGCCTTTAGAAGCGGATTTAGTATAACAGATAGGGTGAAATGTGCTGGTTTGGGTAACCCTGCGGCCTGGTGTTTTTACAGGACGCACAAAACCAATTCAAAATGCAATATATTAATAAAACAGAGCCTTTAGAAGCTGATTTAGTATAACAGATAGGGTGAAATGTGCCGGTTTGGGATACCCTGCGGCCTGGTGTTTTTACAGGATGCACAAAACCAATTCAAAATGCAATATATTAATAAAACAGAGCCTGTAGAAGCTGCTTTAGTATAACAGATAGGGTAAAATGTGCTGTTTTGGGTAACCCTGCGGCCTGGTGTTTTTACAGGACGCACAAAACCAATTCAAAATGCAATATATTAATAAAACGGAGCCTTTAGAAGCGGATTTAGTATAACAGATAGGGTGAAATGTGCTGGTTTGGGATACCCTGCGGCCTGGTGTTTTTACAGGACGCACAAAACCAATTCAAAATGCAATATATTAATAAAACAGAGACTGTAGAAGCTGCTTTAGTATAACAGGGAGAAATGTGCCGGTTTGGGATACCCTGTGGCCTGGTGTTTTTACAGGACACACAAAATCAATTCAAAATGCAATATATTAATAAAACAGAGCCTTTAGAAGCTGATTTAGTAAAACCGATAGGGTGAAATGTGATGGTTTGGGATACCCTGCAGCCTGGTGTTTTTAAAGAACGCACAAAACCAATTCAAAATGCAATATATTAATAAAACAAAGCCTTTAGAAGCCGCTTTAGTATAACAGATAGGGTGAAATGTGCTGGTTTGGGATACCCTGCGGCCTGGTGTTTTTACAGGATGCACAAAACCAATTCAAAATGCAATATATTAATAAAACAGAGCCTGTAGAAGCTGCTTAAGTATAACAGATAGGGTAAAATGTGCTGGTTTGGGTAACCCTGCGGCCTAGTGTTTTTACAGGACGCACAAAACCAATTCAAAATGCAATATATTAATAAAACAGAGCCTTTAGAAGCGGATTTAGTATAACAGATAGGGTGAAATGTGCTGGTTTGGGTAACCCTGCGGCCTGGTGTTTTTACAGGACGCACAAAACCAATTCAAAATGCAATATATTAATAAAACAGAGCCTTTAATAGCTGATTTAGTATAACAGATAAGGGGAAATGTGCTGGTTTGGGATTCCCTGCGGCTTGGTGTTTTTACAGGATGCACAAAACCAATTCAAAATGCAATATATTAATAAAACAGAGCCTGTAGAAGCTGATTTAGTATAACAGATAGGGTGAAATGTGCTGGTTTGGGATACCCTGCGGCCTGGTGTTTTTAGAGGCCGCAAAAAACCAATTCAAAATAAAATATATTCATAAAACAGAGCCTGTAGAAGCTGCTTTAGTATAACAGATAGGGTGAAATGTGCTGGTTTTGGGATACCCTGCGGCCTGGTGTTTTTACAGGACGCAAAAAAAAAATAGAAAATGCAATATATTAATAAAACAGAGCGTGTAGAAGCTGATTTAGTATAACAGATTGGGTGAAATGTGCTGGTTTGGCATACCCTGTGGCCTGGTGTTTTTACAGGACGTAAAAATACAACTCAAAATGCAATATATTAATAAAACAGAGCCTTTAGAAGCTGATTTAGTATAACAGATAGGGTGAAATGTGATGGTTTGGGATACCCTGCAGCCTGGTGTTTTTAAAGGACGCACAAAACCAATTCAAAATGCAATATATTAATAAAACAGAGCCTGTAGAAGCTGATTTAAGATAACAGATAGGGTGAAATGTGCTGGTTTGGCATAACCTGCGAACTGGTGTTTTTACAGGATGCAAAAAACTAATTCAAAATGCAATATATTAATAAAACAGAGCCTGTAGAAGCTGATTTAGTATAACAGGGTGAAATGTGCCGGTTTGGGATACCCTGCGGCCTGGTGTTTTTAGAGGACGCAAAAAACCAATTCAAAATGCAATATATTAATAAAACAGAGCCTTTAGAAGCTGCTTTAGTATAACAGATTGGGTGAAATGTGCTGGTTTGGGATACCCTGTGGCCTGGTGTTTTTACAGGACGCACAAAACCAATTCAAAATGCAATATATTAATAAAACAGAGCCTGTAGAAACTGCTTTAGTATAACAGATAGGGTGAAATGTGCCAGTTTGGGATATCCTGTGGCCTGGTGTTTTTACAGGACGCACAAAACCCAATAAAAATGCAATATTTTAATAAAACAGAGCCTTTAGAAGCTGCTTTACTATAACAGATAGGGTGAAATGTGCTGGTTTGGGATACCCTGCGGCCTGATGTTTTTACAGGATGCACAAAACAAATTCAAAATGCAATATATTAATAAAACAGAGCCTTTAGAAGCTGATTTAGTATAACAGATAGGGTGAAATGTGCCGGTTTGGGATACCCTGCGGCCTGGTGTTTTTACAGGATGCACAAAACCAATTCAAAATGCAATATATTAATAAAACAGAGCCTGTAGAAGCTGCTTTAGTATAACAGATAGGGTAAAATGTGCTGTTTTGGGTAACCCTGCGGCCTGGTGTTTTTACAGGACGCACAAAACCAATTCAAAATGCAATATATTAATAAAACGGAGCCTTTAGAAGCGGATTTAGTATAACAGATAGGGTGAAATGTGCTGGTTTGGGTAACCCTGCGGCCTGGTGTTTTTACAGGACGCACAAAACCAATTCAAAATGCAATATATTAATAAAACAGAGCCTTTAAAAGCTGATTTAGTATAACAGATAAGGGGAAATGTGCTGGTTTGGGAAACCCTGCGGCTTGGTGTTTTTACAGGATGCACAAAACCAATTCAAAATGCAATATATTAATAAAACAGAGCCTGTAGAAGCTGATTTAATATAACAGATAGGGTGAAATGTGCTGGTTTGGGATACCCTGTGGCCTGGTGTTTTTACAGGACACACAAAACCAATTCAAAATGCAATATATTAATAAAACAGAGACTGTAGAAGCTGCTTTAGAATAACAGATAGGGAGAAATGTGCCGGTTTGGGATACCCTGTGGCCTGGTGTTTTTACAGGACACACAAAACCAATTCAAAATGCAATATGTTAATAAAACAGAGCCTTTAGAAGCTGATTTAGTATAACAGATAGGGTGAAATGTGATGGTTTGGTATACCCTGCAGCCTGGTGTTTTTACAGGATGCACAAAACCAATTCAAAATGCAATATATTAATAAAACAGAGCCTGTAGAAAATGCTTTAGTATAGCAGATAGGGTGAAATGTGCCAGTTTGGGATATCATGTGGCCTGGTGTTTTTACAGGACGCACAAAACCCATTCAAAATGCAATATTTTAATAAAACAGAGCCTTTAGAAGCTGCTTTACTATAACAGATAGGGTGAAATGGGCTGGTTTGGGATACCCTGCGGCCTGATGTTTTTACAGGATGCAAAAAACAAATTCAAAATGCAATATATTAATAAAACAGAGCCTTTAGAAGCTGATTTAGTATAACAGGGTGAAATGTGCCGGTTTGGGATACCCTGCG
The DNA here is from genome assembly GCA_027917425.1 of Gastrophryne carolinensis. NCBI lineage: Eukaryota > Metazoa > Chordata > Amphibia > Anura > Microhylidae > Gastrophryne > Gastrophryne carolinensis. The sequence continues at coordinate 509,719,163 of CM051234.1, forward strand.
GCCTGGTGTTTTTACAGGACGCACAAAACCAATTCAAAATGCAATATATTAATAAAACAAAGCCTTTAGAAGCTGCTTTAGTAAAACAGATAGGGTGAAATGTGCTGGTTTGGGATACCCTGCGGCCTGGTGTTTTTACAGGATGCACAAAACCAATTCAAAATGCAATATATTAATAAAACAGAGCCTGTAGAAGCTGCTTTAGTATAACAGATAGGGTAAAATGTGCTGGTTTGGGTAACCCTGCGGCCTGGTGTTTTTACAGGACGCACAAAACCAATTCAAAATGCAATATATTAATAAAACGGAGCCTTTAGAAGCGGTTTTAGTATAACAGATAGGGTGAAATGTGCTGGTTTGGGTAACCCTGCGGCCTGGTGTTTTTACAGGACGCACAAAACCAATTCAAAATGCAATATATTAATAAAACAGAGCCTTTAAAAGCTGATTTAGTATAACAGATAAAGGGAAATGTGCAGGTTTGGGATACCCTGCGGCTTGGTGTTTTACAGGATGCACAAAACCAATTCAAAATGCAATATATTAATAAAACAGAGCCTGTAGAAGCTGCTTTAGTATAACAGATAGGGTGAAATGTGCTGGTTTGGGATACCCTGCGGCCTGGTGTTTTTAGAGGACGCAAAAAACCAATTCAAAATAAAATATATTCATAAAACAGAGCCTGTAGAAGCTGCTTTAGTATAACAGATAGGGTGAAATGTGCTGGTTTTGGGATACCCTGCGGCCTGGTGTTTTTACGGGACGCAAAAAAACAAATCAAAATGCAATATATTAATAAAACAGAGCGTGTAGAAGCTGATTTAGTATAACAGATTGGGTGAAATGTGCTGGTTTGGCATACCCTGTGGCCTGGTGTTTTTACAGGACGTAAAAAAACAACTCAAAATGCAATATATTAATAAAACAGAGCCTTTAGAAGCTGATTTAGTATAACAGATAGGGTGAAATGTGCCGGTTTGGGATACCCTGCAGCCTGGTGTTTTTACAGGACACACAAAACCAATTCAAAATGCAATATATTAATAAAACAGAGCCTTTAGAAGCTGATTTAGTATAACAGATAGGGTGAAATGTGATGGTTTGGGATACCCTGCAGCCTGGTGTTTTTAAAGGACGCACAAAACCAATTCAAAATGCAATATATTAATAAGACAGAGCCTGTAGAAGCTGATTTAAGATAACAGATAGGGTGAAATGTGCTGGTTTGGCATAACCTGCGAACTGGTGTTTTTACAGGATGCAAAAAAACAATTCAAAATGCAATATATTAATAAAACAGAGCCTGTAGAAGCTGATTTAGTATAACAGGGTGAAATGTGCCGGTTTGGGATACCCTGCGGCCTGGTGTTTTTAGAGGACGCAAAAAACCAATTCAAAATGCAATATATTAATAAAACAGAGCCTGTAGAAACTGCTTTAGTATAACAGATAGGGTGAAATGTGCCAGTTTGGGATATCCTGTGGCCTGGTGTTTTTACAGGACGCACAAAACCCATTAAAAATGCAATATTTTAATAAAACAGAGCCTTTAGAAGCTGCTTTACTATAACAGATAGGGTGAAATGTGCTGGTTTGGGATACTTTGCGGCCTGATGTTTTTACAGGATGCACAAAACAAATTCAAAATGCAATATATTAATAAAACAGAGCCTTTAGAAGCTGATTTAGTATAACAGATAGGGTGAAATGTGCCGGTTTGGGATACCCTGCGGCCTGGTGTTTTTACAGGACGCACAAAACCAATTCAAAATGCAATATATTAATAAAACAAAGCCTTTAGAAGCCGCTTTAGTATAACAGATAGGGTGAAATGTGCTGGCTTGGGATACCCTGCGGCCTGGTGTTTTTACAGGATGCACAAAACCAATTCAAAATGCAATATATTAATAAAACAGAGCCTGTAGAAGCTGCTTTAGTATAACAGATAGGGTAAAATGTGCTGTTTTGGGTAACCCTGCGGCCTGGTGTTTTTACAGGACGCACAAAACCAATTCAAAATGCAATATATTAATAAAACGGAGCCTTTAGAAGCGGATTTAGTATAACAGATAGGGTAAAATGTGCTGGTTTGGGTAACCCTGCGGCCTGGTGTTTTTACAGGACGCACAAAACCAATTCAAAATGCAATATATTAATAAAACAGAGCCTTTAAAAGCTGATTTAGTATAACAGATAAGGGGAAATGTGCTGGTTTGGGATACCCTGCGGCTTGGTGTTTTTACAGGATGCACAAAACCAATTCAAAATGCAATATATTAATAAAACAGAGCCTGTAGAAGCTGATTTAGTATAACAGATAGGGTGAAATGTGCTGGTTTGGGATACCCTGTGGCCTGGTGTTTTTAGGGGACGCAAAAAAACAATTCAAAATAAAATATATTCATAAAACAGAGCCTGTAGAAGCTGCTTTAGTATAACAGATAGGGTGAAATGTGCTGGTTTTGGGATACCCTGCGGCCTGGTGTTTTTACAGGAAGCAAAAAAACAAATCAAAATGCAATATATTAATAAAACAGAGCGTGTAGAAGCTGATTTAGTATAACAGATAGGGTGAAATGTGCTGGTTTGGCATACCCTGTGGCCTGGTGTTTTTACAGGACGTAAAAAAAAATTCAAAATGCAATATATTAATAAAACAGAGCCTTTAGAAGCTGCTTTAGTATAACAGATAGGGTGAAATGTGCTGGTTTGGGATACCCTGCGGCCTGGTGTTTTTACAGGACGCACAAAACCAATTCAAAATGCAATATATTAATAAAACAGAGACTGTAGAAGCTGCTTTAGTATAACAGGGAGAAATGTGCCGGTTTGGGATACCCTGTGGCCTGGTGTTTTTACAGGACACACAAAATCAATTCAAAATGCAATATATTAATAAAACAGAGCCTTTAGAAGCTGATTTAGTAAAACCGATAGGGTGAAATGTGATGGTTTGGGATACCCTGCAGCCTGGTGTTTTTAAAGAACGCACAAAACCAATTCAAAATGCAATATATTAATAAAACAAAGCCTTTAGAAGCCGCTTTAGTATAACAGATAGGGTGAAATGTGCTGGTTTGGGATACCCTGCGGCCTGGTGTTTTTACAGGATGCACAAAACCAATTCAAAATGCAATATATTAATAAAACAGAGCCTGTAGAAGCTGCTTAAGTATAACAGATAGGGTAAAATGTGCTGGTTTGGGTAACCCTGCGGCCTAGTGTTTTTACAGGACGCACAAAACCAATTCAAAATGCAATATATTAATAAAACAGAGCCTTTAGAAGCGGATTTAGTATAACAGATAGGGTGAAATGTGCTGGTTTGGGTAACCCTGCGGCCTGGTGTTTTTACAGGACGCACAAAACCAATTCAAAATGCAATATATTAATAAAACAGAGCCTTTAATAGCTGATTTAGTATAACAGATAAGGGGAAATGTGCTGGTTTGGGATTCCCTGCGGCTTGGTGTTTTTACAGGATGCACAAAACCAATTCAAAATGCAATATATTAATAAAACAGAGCCTGTAGAAGCTGATTTAGTATAACAGATAGGGTGAAATGTGCTGGTTTGGGATACCCTGCGGCCTGGTGTTTTTAGAGGACGCAAAAAAACAATTCAAAATAAAATATATTCATAAAACAGAGCCTGTAGAAGCTGCTTTAGTATAACAGATAGGGTGAAATGTGCTGGTTTTGGGATACTCTGCGGCCTGGTGTTTTTACAGGACGCAAAAAAACAAATCAAAATGCAATATATTAATAAAACAGCGCTTGTAGAAGCTGATTTAGTATAACAGATAGGGTGAAATGTGCTGGTTTGGCATACCCTGTGGCCTGGTGTTTTTACAGGACGTAAAAAAACAATTCAAAATGCAATATATTAATAAAACAGAGCCTTTAGAAGCTGTTTTAGTATAACAGATAGGGTGAAATGTGCTGGTTTGGGATACCCTGCGGCCTGATGTTTTTACAGGACGCAAAAAAACAAATCAAAATGCAATATATTAATAAAACAGCGCTTGTAGAAGCTGATTTAGTATAACAGATAGGGTGAAATGTGCTGGTTTGGCATACCCTGTGGCCTGGTGTTTTTACAGGACGTAAAAAAACAATTCAAAATGCAATATATTAATAAAACAGAGCCTTTAGAAGCTGTTTTAGTATAACAGATAGGGTGAAATGTGCTGGTTTGGGATACCCTGCGGCCTGATGTTTTTACAGGACGCACAAAACCAATTCAAAATGCAATATATTAATAAAACTAAGCCTTTAGAAGCCGCTTTAGTATAACAGATAGGGTGAAATGTGCTGATTTGGGATACCCTGCGGCCTGGTGTTTTTACAGGATGCACAAAACCAATTCAAAATGCAATATATTAATAAAACAGAGCCTGTAGAAGCTGCTTTAGTATAACAGATAGGGTAAAATGTGCTGGTTTGGGTAACCCTGCGGCCTGGTGTTTTTACAGGACGCACAAAACCAATTCAAAATGCAATATATTAATAAAACAGAGCCTTTAGAAGCGGATTTAGTATAACAGATAGGGTGAAATGTGCTGGTTTGGGTTACCCTGCGGCCTGGTGTTTTTACAGGACGCACAAAACCAATTCAAAATGCAATATATTAATAAAACAGAGCCTTTAAAAGCTGATTTAGTATAACAGATAAGGGGAAATGTGCTGGTTTGGCATACCCTGCGGCTTGGTGTTTTTACAGGATGCACAAAACCAATTCAAAATGCAATATATTAATAAAACAGAGCCTGTAGAAGCTGATTTAGTATAACAGATAGGGTGAAATGTGCTGGTTTGGGATACCCTGCGGCCTGGTGTTTTTAGAGGACACAAAAAAACAATTCAAAATAAAATATATTCGTAAAACAGAGCCTGTAGAAGCTGATTTAGTATACCAGATAGGGTGAAATGTGCTGGTTTTGGGATACCCTGCGGCCTGGTGTTTTTACAGGACGCAAAAAAACAAATCAAAATGCAATATATTAATAAAACAGAGCGTGTAGAAGCTGATTTAGTATAACAGATAGGGTGAAATGTGCTGGTTTGGGATACCCTGCGGCCTGGTGTTTTTACAGGACGCACAAAACCAATTCAAAATGCAATATATTAATAAAACAGAGACCGTAGAAGCTGCTTTAGTATAACAGATAGGGAGAAATGTGCCGGTTTGGGATACCCTGTGGCCTGGTGTTTTTACAGGACACACAAAATCAATTCAAAATGCAATATATTAATAAAACAGAGCCATTAGAAGCTGATTTAGTATAACCGATAGGGTGAAATGTGATGGTTTGGGATACCCTGCAGCCTGGTGTTTTTAAAGAACGCACAAAACCAATTCAAAATGCAATATATTAATAAAACAGAGCCTTTTCAAGCTGATTTAGTATAACAGATAGGGTGAAATGTGCTGGTTTGGGATACCCTGCGGCCTGGTGTTTTTACAGGATGCAAAAAACCAATTCAAAATGCAATATATACATAAAACAGAGCCTGTAGAAGCTGCTTTAGTATAACAGATAGGGTGAAATGTGCTGGTTGGCATACCCTGTGGCCTGGTGTTTTTACAGGACGTAAAAAAAAATTCAAAATGCAATATATTAATAAAACAGAGCCTTTAGAAGCTGCTTTAGTATAACAGATAGGGTAAAATGTGCCAGTTTGGGATATCCTGTGGCCTGGTGTTTTTACAGGACGCACAAAACCCATTCAAAATGCAATATTTTAATAAAACAGAGCCTTTAGAAGATGCTTTACTATAACAGATAGGGTTAAATGTGCTGGTTTGGGATACCCTGCTGCCTGGCGTTTTTACAGGATGCACATAACAAATTCAAAATGCAATATATTAATAAAACAGAGCCTTTAGAAGCTGATTTAGTATAACAGATAGGGTGAAATGTGCCGGTTTGGGATACCCTGCGGACTGGTGTTTTTACAGGACGCACAAAACCAATTCAAAATGCAATATATTAATAAAACAAAGCCTTTAGAAGCTGCTTTAGTATAACAGATAGGGTGAAATGTGCTGGTTTGGGATACCCTGCGGCCTGGCGTTTTTACAGGATGCACAAAACCAATTCAAAATGCAATATATTAATAAAACAGAGCCTGTAGAAGCTGCTTTAGTATAACAGATAGGGTGAAATGTGCCGGTTTGGGTAACCCTGCGGCCTGGTGTTTTTACAGGACGCACAAAACCAATTCAAAATGCAATATATTAATAAAACAGAGCCTTTACAAGCTGCTTTAGTATAACAGATAAGGGGAAATGTTCTGGTTTGGGATACCCTGCGGCTTGGTGTTTTTACAGGACGCACAAAACCAATTCAAAATGCAATATATTAATAAAACAGAGCCTGTAGAAGCTGATTTAGTATACCAGATAGGGTGAAATGTGCTGGTTTGGGATACCCTGCGGCCTGATGTTTTTACAGGACGCAAAAAAACAAATCAAAATGCAATATATTAATAAAACAGCGCTTGTAGAAGCTGATTTAGTATAACAGATAGGGTGAAATGTGCTGGTTTGGCATACCCTGTGGCCTGGTGTTTTTACAGGACGTAAAAAAACAATTCAAAATGCAATATATTAATAAAACAGAGCCTTTAGAAGCTGTTTTAGTATAACAGATAGGGTGAAATGTGCTGGTTTGGGATACCCTGCGGCCTGATGTTTTTACAGGACGCACAAAACCAATTCAAAATGCAATATATTAATAAAACTAAGCCTTTAGAAGCCGCTTTAGTATAACAGATAGGGTGAAATGTGCTGATTTGGGATACCCTGCGGCCTGGTGTTTTTACAGGATGCACAAAACCAATTCAAAATGCAATATATTAATAAAACAGAGCCTGTAGAAGCTGCTTTAGTATAACAGATAGGGTAAAATGTGCTGGTTTGGGTAACCCTGCGGCCTGGTGTTTTTACAGGACGCACAAAACCAATTCAAAATGCAATATATTAATAAAACAGAGCCTTTAGAAGCGGATTTAGTATAACAGATAGGGTGAAATGTGCTGGTTTGGGTTACCCTGCGGCCTGGTGTTTTTACAGGACGCACAAAACCAATTCAAAATGCAATATATTAATAAAACAGAGCCTTTAAAAGCTGATTTAGTATAACAGATAAGGGGAAATGTGCTGGTTTGGGATACCCTGCGGCTTGGTGTTTTTACAGGATGCACAAAACCAATTCAAAATGCAATATATTAATAAAAGAGAGCCTGTAGAAGCTGATTTAGTATAACAGATAGGGTGAAATGTGCTGGTTTGGGATACCCTGCGGCCTGGTGTTTTTAGAGGACACAAAAAAACAATTCAAAATAAAATATATTCGTAAAACAGAGCCTGTAGAAGCTGATTTAGTATACCAGATAGGGTGAAATGTGCTGGTTTTGGGATACCCTGCGGCCTGGTGTTTTTACAGGACGCAAAAAAACAAATCAAAATGCAATATATTAATAAAACAGAGCGTGTAGAAGCTGATTTAGTATAACAGATAGGGTGAAATGTGCTGGTTTGGGATACCCTGCGGCCTGGTGTTTTTACAGGACGCACAAAACCAATTCAAAATGCAATATATTAATAAAACAGAGACCGTAGAAGCTGCTTTAGTATAACAGATAGGGAGAAATGTGCCGGTTTGGGATACCCTGTGGCCTGGTGTTTTTACAGGACACACAAAATCAATTCAAAATGCAATATATTAATAAAACAGAGCCATTAGAAGCTGATTTAGTATAACCGATAGGGTGAAATGTGATGGTTTGGGATACCCTGCAGCCTGGTGTTTTTAAAGAACGCACAAAACCAATTCAAAATGCAATATATTAATAAAACAGAGCCTTTTCAAGCTGATTTAGTATAACAGATAGGGTGAAATGTGCTGGTTTGGGATACCCTGCGGCCTGGTGTTTTTACAGGATGCAAAAAACCAATTCAAAATGCAATATATACATAAAACAGAGCCTGTAGAAGCTGCTTTAGTATAACAGATAGGGTGAAATGTGCTGGTTGGCATACCCTGTGGCCTGGTGTTTTTACAGGACGTAAAAAAAAATTCAAAATGCAATATATTAATAAAACAGAGCCTTTAGAAGCTGCTTTAGTATAACAGATAGGGTAAAATGTGCCAGTTTGGGATATCCTGTGGCCTGGTGTTTTTACAGGACGCACAAAACCCATTCAAAATGCAATATTTTAATAAAACAGAGCCTTTAGAAGATGCTTTACTATAACAGATAGGGTTAAATGTGCTGGTTTGGGATACCCTGCTGCCTGGCGTTTTTACAGGATGCACATAACAAATTCAAAATGCAATATATTAATAAAACAGAGCCTTTAGAAGCTGATTTAGTATAACAGATAGGGTGAAATGTGCCGGTTTGGGATACCCTGCGGACTGGTGTTTTTACAGGACGCACAAAACCAATTCAAAATGCAATATATTAATAAAACAAAGCCTTTAGAAGCTGCTTTAGTATAACAGATAGGGTGAAATGTGCTGGTTTGGGATACCCTGCGGCCTGGCGTTTTTACAGGATGCACAAAACCAATTCAAAATGCAATATATTAATAAAACAGAGCCTGTAGAAGCTGCTTTAGTATAACAGATAGGGTGAAATGTGCCGGTTTGGGTAACCCTGCGGCCTGGTGTTTTTACAGGACGCACAAAACCAATTCAAAATGCAATATATTAATAAAACAGAGCCTTTACAAGCTGCTTTAGTATAACAGATAAGGGGAAATGTTCTGGTTTGGGATACCCTGCGGCTTGGTGTTTTTACAGGACGCACAAAACCAATTCAAAATGCAATATATTAATAAAACAGAGCCTGTAGAAGCTGATTTAGTATACCAGATAGGGTGAAATGTGCTGGTTTGGGATACCCTGCGGCCTAGTGTTTTTACAGGACGCAAAAAACCAATTCAAAATGCAATATATTCATAAAACAGAGCCTGTAGAAGCTGCTTTAGTATAACAGATAGTGTGAAATGTGCTGGTTTGGGATACCCTGTGGCCTGGTGTTTTTACAGGATGCACAAAACCAATTCAAAATGCAATATATTAATAAAACAGAGTCTGTAGAAGCTGCTTTAGTATAACAGATAGGGTGAAATGTGCCAGTTTGGGATATCCTGTGGCCTTTTTTTACAGGACGCACAAAACCAATTCAAAATGCAATATATTAATAAAACAGAGCCTTTAGAAGCTGATATAGTATAACAGATAGGGTGAAATTTGCTGGTTTGGGATACCCTGCCACCTGGTGTTTTTACAGGATGCACAAAACCAATTCAAAATGCAATTTATTTATAAAACAGAGCCTTTAGAAGCTGCTTTAGTATAACAGATAGGGTAAAATGTGCTGGTTTGGGATACCCTGCGGCCTGGTGTTTTTACAGGATGCACAAAACCAATTCAAAATGCAATATATTAATAAAACAGAGCCTGTAGAAGCTGCTTTAGTATAACAGATAGGGTAAAATGTGCTGGTTTGGGTAACCCTGCGGCCTGGTGTTTTTACAGGACGCACAAAACCAATTCAAAATGCAATATATTAATAAAACGGAGCCTTTAGAAGCGGTTTTAGTATAACAGATAGGGTGAAATGTGCTGGTTTGGGTAACCCTGCGGCCTGGTGTTTTTACAGGACGCACAAAACCAATTCAAAATGCAATATATTAATAAAACAGAGCCTTTAAAAGCTGATTTAGTATAACAGATAAAGGGAAATGTGCAGGTTTGGGATACCCTGCGGCTTGGTGTTTTACAGGATGCACAAAACCAATTCAAAATGCAATATATTAATAAAACAGAGCCTGTAGAAGCTGATTTAGTATAACAGATAGGGTGAAATGTGCTGGTTTGGGATACCCTGCGGCCTGGTGTTTTTAGAGGACGCAAAAAACCAATTCAAAATAAAATATATTCATAAAACAGAGCCTGTAGAAGCTGCTTTAGTATAACAGATAGGGTGAAATGTGCTGGTTTTGGGATACCCTGCGGCCTGGTGTTTTTACAGGACGCAAAAAAACAAATCAAAATGCAATATATTAATAAAACAGAGCGTGTAGAAGCTGATTTAGTATAACAGATTGGGTGAAATGTGCTGGTTTGGCATACCCTGTGGCCTGGTGTTTTTACAGGACGTAAAAAAACAACTCAAAATGCAATATATTAATAAAACAGAGCCTTTAGAAGCTGATTTAGTATAACAGATAGGGTGAAATGTGCCGGTTTGGGATACCCTGCAGCCTGGTGTTTTTACAGGACACACAAAACCAATTCAAAATGCAATATATTAATAAAACAGAGCCTTTAGAAGCTGATTTAGTATAACAGATAGGGTGAAATGTGATGGTTTGGGATACCCTGCAGCCTGGTGTTTTTAAAGGACGCACAAAACCAATTCAAAATGCAATATATTAATAAGACAGAGCCTGTAGAAGCTGATTTAAGATAACAGATAGGGTGAAATGTGCTGGTTTGGCATAACCTGCGAACTGGTGTTTTTACAGGATGCAAAAAAAAATTCAAAATGCAATATATTAATAAAACAGAGCCTGTAGAAGCTGATTTAGTATAACAGGGTGAAATGTGCCGGTTTGGGATACCCTGCGGCCTGGTGTTTTTAGAGGACGCAAAAAAACAATTCAAAATGCAATATATTAATAAAACAGAGCCTTTAGAAGCTGCTTTAGTATAACAGATAGGGTGAAATGTGCTGGCTTGGGATACCCTGTGGCCTGGTGTTTTTACAGGACGCACAAAACCAATTCAAAATGCAATATATTAATAAAACAGAGCCTGTAGAAACTGCTTTAGTATAACAGATAGGGTGAAATGTGCCAGTTTGGGATATCCTGTGGCCTGGTGTTTTTACAGGACGCACAAAACCCATTAAAAATGCAATATTTTAATAAAACAGAGCCTTTAGAAGCTGCTTTACTATAACAGATAGGGTGAAATGTGCTGGTTTGGGATACTTTGCGGCCTGATGTTTTTACAGGATGCACAAAACAAATTCAAAATGCAATATATTAATAAAACAGAGCCTTTAGAAGCTGATTTAGTATAACAGATAGGGTGAAATGTGCCGGTTTGGGATACCCTGCGGCCTGGTGTTTTTACAGGACGCACAAAACCAATTCAAAATGCAATATATTAATAAAACAAAGCCTTTAGAAGCCGCTTTAGTATAACAGATAGGGTGAAATGTGCTGGCTTGGGATACCCTGCGGCCTGGTGTTTTTACAGGATGGACAAAACCAATTCAAAATGCAATATATTAATAAAACAGAGCCTGTAGAAGCTGCTTTAGTATAACAGATAGGGTAAAATGTGCTGTTTTGGGTAACCCTGCGGCCTGGTGTTTTTACAGGACGCACAAAACCAATTCAAAATGCAATATATTAATAAAACGGAGCCTTTAGAAGCGGATTTAGTATAACAGATAGGGTGAAATGTGCTGGTTTGGGTAACCCTGCGGCCTGGTGTTTTTACAGGACGCACAAAACCAATTCAAAATGCAATATATTAATAAAACAGAGCCTTTAAAAGCTGATTTAGTATAACAGATAAGGGGAAATGTGCTGGTTTGGGATACCCTGCGGCTTGGTGTTTTTACAGGATGCACAAAACCAATTCAAAATGCAATATATTAATAAAACAGAGCCTGTAGAAGCTGATTTAGTATAACAGATAGGGTGAAATGTGCTGGTTTGGGATACCCTGTGGCCTGGTGTTTTTAGGGGACGCAAAAAAACAATTCAAAATAAAATATATTCATAAAACAGAGCCTGTAGAAGCTGCTTTAGTATAACAGATAGGGTGAAATGTGCTGGTTTTGGGATACCCTGCGGCCTGGTGTTTTTACAGGAAGCAAAAAAACAAATCAAAATGCAATATATTAATAAAACAGAGCGTGTAGAAGCTGATTTAGTATAACAGATAGGGTGAAATGTGCTGGTTTGGCATACCCTGTGGCCTGGTGTTTTTACAGGACGTAAAAAAAAATTCAAAATGCAATATATTAATAAAACAGAGCCTTTAGAAGCTGATTTAGTATAACAGATAGGGTGAAATGTGCTGGTTTGGGATACCCTGCGGCCTGGTGTTTTTACAGGACGCACAAAACCAATTCAAAATGCAATATATTAATAAAACAGAGACTGTAGAAGCTGCTTTAGTATAACAGGGAGAAATGTGCCGGTTTGGGATACCCTGTGGCCTGGTGTTTTTACAGGACACACAAAATCAATTCAAAATGCAATATATTAATAAAACAGAGCCTTTAGAAGCTGATTTAGTAAAACCGATAGGGTGAAATGTGATGGTTTGGGATACCCTGCAGCCTGGTGTTTTTAAAGAACGCACAAAACCAATTCAAAATGCAATATATTAATAAAACAAAGCCTTTAGAAGCCGCTTTAGTATAACAGATAGGGTGAAATGTGCTGGTTTGGGATACCCTGCGGCCTGGTGTTTTTACAGGATGCACAAAACCAATTCAAAATGCAATATATTAATAAAACAGAGCCTGTAGAAGCTGCTTAAGTATAACAGATAGGGTAAAATGTGCTGGTTTGGGTAACCCTGCGGCCTAGTGTTTTTACAGGACGCACAAAACCAATTCAAAATGCAATATATTAATAAAACAGAGCCTTTAGAAGCGGATTTAGTATAACAGATAGGGTGAAATGTGCTGGTTTGGGTAACCCTGCGGCCTGGTGTTTTTACAGGACGCACAAAACCAATTCAAAATGCAATATATTAATAAAACAGAGCCTTTAATAGCTGATTTAGTATAACAGATAAGGGGAAATGTGCTGGTTTGGGATTCCCTGCGGCTTGGTGTTTTTACAGGATGCACAAAACCAATTCAAAATGCAATATATTAATAAAACAGAGCCTGTAGAAGCTGATTTAGTATAACAGATAGGGTGAAATGTGCTGGTTTGGGATACCCTGCGGCCTGGTGTTTTTAGAGGCCGCAAAAAACCAATTCAAAATAAAATATATTCATAAAACAGAGCCTGTAGAAGCTGCTTTAGTATAACAGATAGGGTGAAATGTGCTGGTTTTGGGATACCCTGCGGCCTGGTGTTTTTACAGGACGCAAAAAAAAAATCAAAATGCAATATATTAATAAAACAGAGCGTGTAGAAGCTGATTTAGTATAACAGATTGGGTGAAATGTGCTGGTTTGGCATACCCTGTGGCCTGGTGTTTTTACAGGACGTAAAAAAACAACTCAAAATGCAATATATTAATAAAACAGAGCCTTTAGAAGCTGATTTAGTATAACAGATAGGGTGAAATGTGATGGTTTGGGATACCCTGCAGCCTGGTGTTTTTAAAGGACGCACAAAACCAATTCAAAATGCAATATATTAATAAAACAGAGCCTGTAGAAGCTGATTTAAGATAACAGATAGGGTGAAATGTGCTGGTTTGGCATAACCTGCGAACTGGTGTTTTTACAGGATGCAAAAAACTAATTCAAAATGCAATATATTAATAAAACAGAGCCTGTAGAAGCTGATTTAGTATAACAGGGTGAAATGTGCCGGTTTGGGATACCCTGCGGCCTGGTGTTTTTAGAGGACGCAAAAAACCAATTCAAAATGCAATATATTAATAAAACAGAGCCTTTAGAAGCTGCTTTAGTATAACAGATTGGGTGAAATGTGCTGGTTTGGGATACCCTGTGGCCTGGTGTTTTTACAGGACGCACAAAACCAATTCAAAATGCAATATATTAATAAAACAGAGCCTGTAGAAACTGCTTTAGTATAACAGATAGGGTGAAATGTGCCAGTTTGGGATATCCTGTGGCCTGGTGTTTTTACAGGACGCACAAAACCCAATAAAAATGCAATATTTTAATAAAACAGAGCCTTTAGAAGCTGCTTTACTATAACAGATAGGGTGAAATGTGCTGGTTTGGGATACCCTGCGGCCTGATGTTTTTACAGGATGCACAAAACAAATTCAAAATGCAATATATTAATAAAACAGAGCCTTTAGAAGCTGATTTAGTATAACAGATAGGGTGAAATGTGCCGGTTTGGGATACCCTGCGGCCTGGTGTTTTTACAGGATGCACAAAACCAATTCAAAATGCAATATATTAATAAAACAGAGCCTGTAGAAGCTGCTTTAGTATAACAGATAGGGTAAAATGTGCTGTTTTGGGTAACCCTGCGGCCTGGTGTTTTTACAGGACGCACAAAACCAATTCAAAATGCAATATATTAATAAAACGGAGCCTTTAGAAGCGGATTTAGTATAACAGATAGGGTGAAATGTGCTGGTTTGGGATACCCTGCGGCCTGGTGTTTTTACAGGATGCAAAAAACCAATTCAAAATGCAATATATACATAAAACAGAGCCTGTAGAAGCTGCTTTAGTATAACAGATAGGGTGAAATGTGCTGGTTGGCATACCCTGTGGCCTGGTGTTTTTACAGGACATAAAAAAAAATTCAAAATGCAATATATTAATAAAACAGAGCCTTTAGAAGCTGCTTTAGTATAACAGATAGGGTAAAATGTGCCAGTTTGGGATATCCTGTGGCCTGGTGTTTTTACAGGACGCACAAAACCCATTCAAAATGCAATATTTTAATAAAACAGAGCCTTTAGAAGATGCTTTACTATAACAGATAGGGTTAAATGTGCTGGTTTGGGATACCCTGCTGCCTGGCGTTTTTACAGGATGCACATAACAAATTCAAAATGCAATATATTAATAAAACAGAGCCTTTAGAAGCTGATTTAGTATAACAGATAGGGTGAAATGTGCCGGTTTGGGATACCCTGCGGACTGGTGTTTTTACAGGACGCACAAAACCAATTCAAAATGCAATATATTAATAAAACAAAGCCTTTAGAAGCTGCTTTAGTATAACAGATAGGGTGAAATGTGCTGGTTTGGGATACCCTGCGGCCTGGCGTTTTTACAGGACGCACAAAACCAATTCAAAATGCAATATATTAATAAAACAGAGCCTTTACAAGCTGCTTTAGTATAACAGATAAGGGGAAATGTTCTGGTTTGGGATACCCTGCGGCTTGGTGTTTTTACAGGACGCACAAAACCAATTCAAAATGCAATATATTAATAAAACAGAGCCTGTAGAAGCTGATTTAGTATACCAGATAGGGTGAAATGTGCTGGTTTGGGATACCCTGCGGCCTAGTGTTTTTACAGGACGCAAAAAACCAATTCAAAATGCAATATATTCATAAAACAGAGCCTGTAGAAGCTGCTTTAGTATAACAGATAGTGTGAAATGTGCTGGTTTGGGATACCCTGTGGCCTGGTGTTTTTACAGGATGCACAAAACCAATTCAAAATGCAATATATTAATAAAACAGAGTCTGTAGAAGCTGCTTTAGTATAACAGATAGGGTGAAATGTGCCAGTTTGGGATATCCTGTGGCCTTTTTTTACAGGACGCACAAAACCAATTCAAAATGCAATATATTAATAAAACAGAGCCTTTAGAAGCTGATATAGTATAACAGATAGGGTGAAATTTGCTGGTTTGGGATACCCTGCCACCTGGTGTTTTTACAGGATGCACAAAACCAATTCAAAATGCAATTTATTTATAAAACAGAGCCTTTAGAAGCTGCTTTAGTATAACAGATAGGGTAAAATGTGCTGGTTTGGGATACCCTGCGGCCTGGTGTTTTTACAGGATGCACAAAACCAATTCAAAATGCAATATATTAATAAAACAGAGCCTGTAGAAGCTGCTTTAGTATAACAGATAGGGTAAAATGTGCTGGTTTGGGTAACCCTGCGGCCTGGTGTTTTTACAGGACGCACAAAACCAATTCAAAATGCAATATATTAATAAAACGGAGCCTTTAGAAGCGGTTTTAGTATAACAGATAGGGTGAAATGTGCTGGTTTGGGTAACCCTGTGGCCTGGTGTTTTTACAGGACGCACAAAACCAATTCAAAATGCAATATATTAATAAAACAGAGCCTTTAAAAGCTGATTTAGTATAACAGATAAAGGGAAATGTGCAGGTTTGGGATACCCTGCGGCTTGGTGTTTTACAGGATGCACAAAACCAATTCAAAATGCAATATATTAATAAAACAGAGCCTGTAGAAGCTGATTTAGTATAACAGATAGGGTGAAATGTGCTGGTTTGGGATACCCTGCGGCCTGGTGTTTTTAGAGGACGCAAAAAACCAATTCAAAATAAAATATATTCATAAAACAGAGCCTGTAGAAGCTGCTTTAGTATAACAGATAGGGTGAAATGTGCTGGTTTTGGGATACCCTGCGGCCTGGTGTTTTTACAGGACGCAAAAAAACAAATCAAAATGCAATATATTAATAAAACAGAGCGTGTAGAAGCTGATTTAGTATAACAGATTGGGTGAAATGTGCTGGTTTGGCATACCCTGTGGCCTGGTGTTTTTACAGGACGTAAAAAAACAACTCAAAATGCAATATATTAATAAAACAGAGCCTTTAGAAGCTGATTTAGTATAACAGATAGGGTGAAATGTGCCGGTTTGGGATACCCTGCAGCCTGGTGTTTTTACAGGACACACAAAACCAATTCAAAATGCAATATATTAATAAAACAGAGCCTTTAGAAGCTGATTTAGTATAACAGATAGGGTGAAATGTGATGGTTTGGGATACCCTGCAGCCTGGTGTTTTTAAAGGACGCACAAAACCAATTCAAAATGCAATATATTAATAAGACAGAGCCTGTAGAAGCTGATTTAAGATAACAGATAGGGTGAAATGTGCTGGTTTGGCATAACCTGCGAACTGGTGTTTTTACAGGATGCAAAAAAAAATTCAAAATGCAATATATTAATAAAACAGAGCCTGTAGAAGCTGATTTAGTATAACAGGGTGAAATGTGCCGGTTTGGGATACCCTGCGGCCTGGTGTTTTTAGAGGACGCAAAAAAACAATTCAAAATGCAATATATTAATAAAACAGAGCCTTTAGAAGCTGCTTTAGTATAACAGATAGGGTGAAATGTGCTGGCTTGGGATACCCTGTGGCCTGGTGTTTTTACAGGACGCACAAAACCAATTCAAAATGCAATATATTAATAAAACAGAGCCTGTAGAAACTGCTTTAGTATAACAGATAGGGTGAAATGTGCCAGTTTGGGATATCCTGTGGCCTGGTGTTTTTACAGGACGCACAAAACCCATTAAAAATGCAATATTTTAATAAAACAGAGCCTTTAGAAGCTGCTTTACTATAACAGATAGGGTGAAATGTGCTGGTTTGGGATACTTTGCGGCCTGATGTTTTTACAGGATGCACAAAACAAATTCAAAATGCAATATATTAATAAAACAGAGCCTTTAGAAGCTGATTTAGTATAACAGATAGGGTGAAATGTGCCGGTTTGGGATACCCTGCGGCCTGGTGTTTTTACAGGACGCACAAAACCAATTCAAAATGCAATATATTAATAAAACAAAGCCTTTAGAAGCCGCTTTAGTATAACAGATAGGGTGAAATGTGCTGGCTTGGGATACCCTGCGGCCTGGTGTTTTTACAGGATGGACAAAACCAATTCAAAATGCAATATATTAATAAAACAGAGCCTGTAGAAGCTGCTTTAGTATAACAGATAGGGTAAAATGTGCTGTTTTGGGTAACCCTGCGGCCTGGTGTTTTTACAGGACGCACAAAACCAATTCAAAATGCAATATATTAATAAAACGGAGCCTTTAGAAGCGGATTTAGTATAACAGATAGGGTGAAATGTGCTGGTTTGGGTAACCCTGCGGCCTGGTGTTTTTACAGGACGCACAAAACCAATTCAAAATGCAATATATTAATAAAACAGAGCCTTTAAAAGCTGATTTAGTATAACAGATAAGGGGAAATGTGCTGGTTTGGGATACCCTGCGGCTTGGTGTTTTTACAGGATGCACAAAACCAATTCAAAATGCAATATATTAATAAAACAGAGCCTGTAGAAGCTGATTTAGTATAACAGATAGGGTGAAATGTGCTGGTTTGGGATACCCTGTGGCCTGGTGTTTTTAGGGGACGCAAAAAAACAATTCAAAATAAAATATATTCATAAAACAGAGCCTGTAGAAGCTGCTTTAGTATAACAGATAGGGTGAAATGTGCTGGTTTTGGGATACCCTGCGGCCTGGTGTTTTTACAGGAAGCAAAAAAACAAATCAAAATGCAATATATTAATAAAACAGAGCGTGTAGAAGCTGATTTAGTATAACAGATAGGGTGAAATGTGCTGGTTTGGCATACCCTGTGGCCTGGTGTTTTTACAGGACGTAAAAAAAAATTCAAAATGCAATATATTAATAAAACAGAGCCTTTAGAAGCTGATTTAGTATAACAGATAGGGTGAAATGTGCTGGTTTGGGATACCCTGCGGCCTGGTGTTTTTACAGGACGCACAAAACCAATTCAAAATGCAATATATTAATAAAACAGAGACTGTAGAAGCTGCTTTAGTATAACAGGGAGAAATGTGCCGGTTTGGGATACCCTGTGGCCTGGTGTTTTTACAGGACACACAAAATCAATTCAAAATGCAATATATTAATAAAACAGAGCCTTTAGAAGCTGATTTAGTAAAACCGATAGGGTGAAATGTGATGGTTTGGGATACCCTGCAGCCTGGTGTTTTTAAAGAACGCACAAAACCAATTCAAAATGCAATATATTAATAAAACAAAGCCTTTAGAAGCCGCTTTAGTATAACAGATAGGGTGAAATGTGCTGGTTTGGGATACCCTGCGGCCTGGTGTTTTTACAGGATGCACAAAACCAATTCAAAATGCAATATATTAATAAAACAGAGCCTGTAGAAGCTGCTTAAGTATAACAGATAGGGTAAAATGTGCTGGTTTGGGTAACCCTGCGGCCTAGTGTTTTTACAGGACGCACAAAACCAATTCAAAATGCAATATATTAATAAAACAGAGCCTTTAGAAGCGGATTTAGTATAACAGATAGGGTGAAATGTGCTGGTTTGGGTAACCCTGCGGCCTGGTGTTTTTACAGGACGCACAAAACCAATTCAAAATGCAATATATTAATAAAACAGAGCCTTTAATAGCTGATTTAGTATAACAGATAAGGGGAAATGTGCTGGTTTGGGATTCCCTGCGGCTTGGTGTTTTTACAGGATGCACAAAACCAATTCAAAATGCAATATATTAATAAAACAGAGCCTGTAGAAGCTGATTTAGTATAACAGATAGGGTGAAATGTGCTGGTTTGGGATACCCTGCGGCCTGGTGTTTTTAGAGGCCGCAAAAAACCAATTCAAAATAAAATATATTCATAAAACAGAGCCTGTAGAAGCTGCTTTAGTATAACAGATAGGGTGAAATGTGCTGGTTTTGGGATACCCTGCGGCCTGGTGTTTTTACAGGACGCAAAAAAAAAATCAAAATGCAATATATTAATAAAACAGAGCGTGTAGAAGCTGATTTAGTATAACAGATTGGGTGAAATGTGCTGGTTTGGCATACCCTGTGGCCTGGTGTTTTTACAGGACGTAAAAAAACAACTCAAAATGCAATATATTAATAAAACAGAGCCTTTAGAAGCTGATTTAGTATAACAGATAGGGTGAAATGTGATGGTTTGGGATACCCTGCAGCCTGGTGTTTTTAAAGGACGCACAAAACCAATTCAAAATGCAATATATTAATAAAACAGAGCCTGTAGAAGCTGATTTAAGATAACAGATAGGGTGAAATGTGCTGGTTTGGCATAACCTGCGAACTGGTGTTTTTACAGGATGCAAAAAACTAATTCAAAATGCAATATATTAATAAAACAGAGCCTGTAGAAGCTGATTTAGTATAACAGGGTGAAATGTGCCGGTTTGGGATACCCTGCGGCCTGGTGTTTTTAGAGGACGCAAAAAACCAATTCAAAATGCAATATATTAATAAAACAGAGCCTTTAGAAGCTGCTTTAGTATAACAGATTGGGTGAAATGTGCTGGTTTGGGATACCCTGTGGCCTGGTGTTTTTACAGGACGCACAAAACCAATTCAAAATGCAATATATTAATAAAACAGAGCCTGTAGAAACTGCTTTAGTATAACAGATAGGGTGAAATGTGCCAGTTTGGGATATCCTGTGGCCTGGTGTTTTTACAGGACGCACAAAACCCAATAAAAATGCAATATTTTAATAAAACAGAGCCTTTAGAAGCTGCTTTACTATAACAGATAGGGTGAAATGTGCTGGTTTGGGATACCCTGCGGCCTGATGTTTTTACAGGATGCACAAAACAAATTCAAAATGCAATATATTAATAAAACAGAGCCTTTAGAAGCTGATTTAGTATAACAGATAGGGTGAAATGTGCCGGTTTGGGATACCCTGCGGCCTGGTGTTTTTACAGGATGCACAAAACCAATTCAAAATGCAATATATTAATAAAACAGAGCCTGTAGAAGCTGCTTTAGTATAACAGATAGGGTAAAATGTGCTGTTTTGGGTAACCCTGCGGCCTGGTGTTTTTACAGGACGCACAAAACCAATTCAAAATGCAATATATTAATAAAACGGAGCCTTTAGAAGCGGATTTAGTATAACAGATAGGGTGAAATGTGCTGGTTTGGGTAACCCTGCGGCCTGGTGTTTTTACAGGACGCACAAAACCAATTCAAAATGCAATATATTAATAAAACAGAGCCTTTAAAAGCTGATTTAGTATAACAGATAAGGGGAAATGTGCTGGTTTGGGAAACCCTGCGGCTTGGTGTTTTTACAGGATGCACAAAACCAATTCAAAATGCAATATATTAATAAAACAGAGCCTGTAGAAGCTGATTTAATATAACAGATAGGGTGAAATGTGCTGGTTTGGGATACCCTGTGGCCTGGTGTTTTTACAGGACACACAAAACCAATTCAAAATGCAATATATTAATAAAACAGAGACTGTAGAAGCTGCTTTAGAATAACAGATAGGGAGAAATGTGCCGGTTTGGGATACCCTGTGGCCTGGTGTTTTTACAGGACACACAAAACCAATTCAAAATGCAATATGTTAATAAAACAGAGCCTTTAGAAGCTGATTTAGTATAACAGATTGGGTGAAATGTGCTGGTTTGGCATACCCTGTGGCCTGGTGTTTTTACAGGACGTAAAAAAACAACTCAAAATGCAATATATTAATAAAACAGAGCCTTTAGAAGCTGATTTAGTATAACAGATAGGGTGAAATGTGATGGTTTGGGATACCCTGCAGCCTGGTGTTTTTAAAGGACGCACAAAACCAATTCAAAATGCAATATATTAATAAAACAGAGCCTGTAGAAGCTGATTTAAGATAACAGATAGGGTGAAATGTGCTGGTTTGGCATAACCTGCGAACTGGTGTTTTTACAGGATGCAAAAAACTAATTCAAAATGCAATATATTAATAAAACAGAGCCTGTAGAAGCTGATTTAGTATAACAGGGTGAAATGTGCCGGTTTGGGATACCCTGCGGCCTGGTGTTTTTAGAGGACGCAAAAAACCAATTCAAAATGCAATATATTAATAAAACAGAGCCTTTAGAAGCTGCTTTAGTATAACAGATTGGGTGAAATGTGCTGGTTTGGGATACCCTGTGGCCTGGTGTTTTTACAGGACGCACAAAACCAATTCAAAATGCAATATATTAATAAAACAGAGCCTGTAGAAACTGCTTTAGTATAACAGATAGGGTGAAATGTGCCAGTTTGGGATATCCTGTGGCCTGGTGTTTTTACAGGACGCACAAAACCCAATAAAAATGCAATATTTTAATAAAACAGAGCCTTTAGAAGCTGCTTTACTATAACAGATAGGGTGAAATGTGCTGGTTTGGGATACCCTGCGGCCTGATGTTTTTACAGGATGCACAAAACAAATTCAAAATGCAATATATTAATAAAACAGAGCCTTTAGAAGCTGATTTAGTATAACAGATAGGGTGAAATGTGCCGGTTTGGGATACCCTGCGGCCTGGTGTTTTTACAGGATGCACAAAACCAATTCAAAATGCAATATATTAATAAAACAGAGCCTGTAGAAGCTGCTTTAGTATAACAGATAGGGTAAAATGTGCTGTTTTGGGTAACCCTGCGGCCTGGTGTTTTTACAGGACGCACAAAACCAATTCAAAATGCAATATATTAATAAAACGGAGCCTTTAGAAGCGGATTTAGTATAACAGATAGGGTGAAATGTGCTGGTTTGGGTAACCCTGCGGCCTGGTGTTTTTACAGGACGCACAAAACCAATTCAAAATGCAATATATTAATAAAACAGAGCCTTTAAAAGCTGATTTAGTATAACAGATAAGGGGAAATGTGCTGGTTTGGGAAACCCTGCGGCTTGGTGTTTTTACAGGATGCACAAAACCAATTCAAAATGCAATATATTAATAAAACAGAGCCTGTAGAAGCTGATTTAATATAACAGATAGGGTGAAATGTGCTGGTTTGGGATACCCTGTGGCCTGGTGTTTTTACAGGACACACAAAACCAATTCAAAATGCAATATATTAATAAAACAGAGACTGTAGAAGCTGCTTTAGAATAACAGATAGGGAGAAATGTGCCGGTTTGGGATACCCTGTGGCCTGGTGTTTTTACAGGACACACAAAACCAATTCAAAATGCAATATGTTAATAAAACAGAGCCTTTAGAAGCTGATTTAGTATAACAGATAGGGTGAAATGTGATGGTTTGGTATACCCTGCAGCCTGGTGTTTTTACAGGATGCACAAAACCAATTCAAAATGCAATATATTAATAAAACAGAGCCTGTAGAAAATGCTTTAGTATAGCAGATAGGGTGAAATGTGCCAGTTTGGGATATCATGTGGCCTGGTGTTTTTACAGGACGCACAAAACCCATTCAAAATGCAATATTTTAATAAAACAGAGCCTTTAGAAGCTGCTTTACTATAACAGATAGGGTGAAATGGGCTGGTTTGGGATACCCTGCGGCCTGATGTTTTTACAGGATGCAAAAAACAAATTCAAAATGCAATATATTAATAAAACAGAGCCTTTAGAAGCTGATTTAGTATAACAGGGTGAAATGTGCCGGTTTGGGATACCCTGCGGCCTGGTGTTTTTACAGGACGCACAAAACCAATTCAAAATGCAATATATTAATAAAACAAAGCCTTTAGAAGCTGCTTTAGTAAAACAGATAGGGTGAAATGTGCTGGTTTGGGATACCCTGCGGCCTGGTGTTTTTACAGGATGCACAAAACCAATTCAAAATGCAATATATTAATAAAACAGAGCCTGTAGAAGCTGCTTTAGTATAACAGATAGGGTAAAATGTGCTGGTTTGGGTAACCCTGCGGCCTGGTGTTTTTACAGGACGCACAAAACCAATTCAAAATGCAATATATTAATAAAACGGAGCCTTTAGAAGCGGTTTTAGTATAACAGATAGGGTGAAATGTGCTGGTTTGGGTAACCCTGCGGCCTGGTGTTTTTACAGGACGCACAAAACCAATTCAAAATGCAATATATTAATAAAACAGAGCCTTTAAAAGCTGATTTAGTATAACAGATAAAGGGAAATGTGCAGGTTTGGGATACCCTGCGGCTTGGTG
Source organism: Gastrophryne carolinensis (assembly GCA_027917425.1). Classification (NCBI taxonomy): domain Eukaryota; kingdom Metazoa; phylum Chordata; class Amphibia; order Anura; family Microhylidae; genus Gastrophryne; species Gastrophryne carolinensis. The sequence goes on from CM051234.1 coordinate 509,742,804, forward strand.
TTTTACAGGATGCACAAAACCAATTCAAAATGCAATATATTAATAAAACAGAGCCTGTAGAAGCTGCTTTAGTATAACAGATAGGGTGAAATGTGCTGGTTTGGGATACCCTGCGGCCTGGTGTTTTTAGAGGACGCAAAAAACCAATTCAAAATAAAATATATTCATAAAACAGAGCCTGTAGAAGCTGCTTTAGTATAACAGATAGGGTGAAATGTGCTGGTTTTGGGATACCCTGCGGCCTGGTGTTTTTACGGGACGCAAAAAAACAAATCAAAATGCAATATATTAATAAAACAGAGCGTGTAGAAGCTGATTTAGTATAACAGATTGGGTGAAATGTGCTGGTTTGGCATACCCTGTGGCCTGGTGTTTTTACAGGACGTAAAAAAACAACTCAAAATGCAATATATTAATAAAACAGAGCCTTTAGAAGCTGATTTAGTATAACAGATAGGGTGAAATGTGCCGGTTTGGGATACCCTGCAGCCTGGTGTTTTTACAGGACACACAAAACCAATTCAAAATGCAATATATTAATAAAACAGAGCCTTTAGAAGCTGATTTAGTATAACAGATAGGGTGAAATGTGATGGTTTGGGATACCCTGCAGCCTGGTGTTTTTAAAGGACGCACAAAACCAATTCAAAATGCAATATATTAATAAGACAGAGCCTGTAGAAGCTGATTTAAGATAACAGATAGGGTGAAATGTGCTGGTTTGGCATAACCTGCGAACTGGTGTTTTTACAGGATGCAAAAAAACAATTCAAAATGCAATATATTAATAAAACAGAGCCTGTAGAAGCTGATTTAGTATAACAGGGTGAAATTTGCCGGTTTGGGATACCCTGCGGCCTGGTGTTTTTAGAGGACGCAAAAAACCAATTCAAAATGCAATATATTAATAAAACAGAGCCTGTAGAAACTGCTTTAGTATAACAGATAGGGTGAAATGTGCCAGTTTGGGATATCCTGTGGCCTGGTGTTTTTACAGGACGCACAAAACCCATTAAAAATGCAATATTTTAATAAAACAGAGCCTTTAGAAGCTGCTTTACTATAACAGATAGGGTGAAATGTGCTGGTTTGGGATACTTTGCGGCCTGATGTTTTTACAGGATGCACAAAACAAATTCAAAATGCAATATATTAATAAAACAGAGCCTTTAGAAGCTGATTTAGTATAACAGATAGGGTGAAATGTGCCGGTTTGGGATACCCTGCGGCCTGGTGTTTTTACAGGACGCACAAAACCAATTCAAAATGCAATATATTAATAAAACAAAGCCTTTAGAAGCCGCTTTAGTATAACAGATAGGGTGAAATGTGCTGGCTTGGGATACCCTGCGGCCTGGTGTTTTTACAGGATGCACAAAACCAATTCAAAATGCAATATATTAATAAAACAGAGCCTGTAGAAGCTGCTTTAGTATAACAGATAGGGTAAAATGTGCTGTTTTGGGTAACCCTGCGGCCTGGTGTTTTTACAGGACGCACAAAACCAATTCAAAATGCAATATATTAATAAAACGGAGCCTTTAGAAGCGGATTTAGTATAACAGATAGGGTAAAATGTGCTGGTTTGGGTAACCCTGCGGCCTGGTGTTTTTACAGGACGCACAAAACCAATTCAAAATGCAATATATTAATAAAACAGAGCCTTTAAAAGCTGATTTAGTATAACAGATAAGGGGAAATGTGCTGGTTTGGGATACCCTGCGGCTTGGTGTTTTTACAGGATGCACAAAACCAATTCAAAATGCAATATATTAATAAAACAGAGCCTGTAGAAGCTGATTTAGTATAACAGATAGGGTGAAATGTGCTGGTTTGGGATACCCTGTGGCCTGGTGTTTTTAGGGGACGCAAAAAAACAATTCAAAATAAAATATATTCATAAAACAGAGCCTGTAGAAGCTGCTTTAGTATAACAGATAGGGTGAAATGTGCTGGTTTTGGGATACCCTGCGGCCTGGTGTTTTTACAGGAAGCAAAAAAACAAATCAAAATGCAATATATTAATAAAACAGAGCGTGTAGAAGCTGATTTAGTATAACAGATAGGGTGAAATGTGCTGGTTTGGCATACCCTGTGGCCTGGTGTTTTTACAGGACGTAAAAAAAAATTCAAAATGCAATATATTAATAAAACAGAGCCTTTAGAAGCTGCTTTAGTATAACAGATAGGGTGAAATGTGCTGGTTTGGGATACCCTGCGGCCTGGTGTTTTTACAGGACGCACAAAACCAATTCAAAATGCAATATATTAATAAAACAGAGACTGTAGAAGCTGCTTTAGTATAACAGGGAGAAATGTGCCGGTTTGGGATACCCTGTGGCCTGGTGTTTTTACAGGACACACAAAATCAATTCAAAATGCAATATATTAATAAAACAGAGCCTTTAGAAGCTGATTTAGTAAAACCGATAGGGTGAAATGTGATGGTTTGGGATACCCTGCAGCCTGGTGTTTTTAAAGAACGCACAAAACCAATTCAAAATGCAATATATTAATAAAACAAAGCCTTTAGAAGCCGCTTTAGTATAACAGATAGGGTGAAATGTGCTGGTTTGGGATACCCTGCGGCCTGGTGTTTTTACAGGATGCACAAAACCAATTCAAAATGCAATATATTAATAAAACAGAGCCTGTAGAAGCTGCTTAAGTATAACAGATAGGGTAAAATGTGCTGGTTTGGGTAACCCTGCGGCCTAGTGTTTTTACAGGACGCACAAAACCAATTCAAAATGCAATATATTAATAAAACAGAGCCTTTAGAAGCGGATTTAGTATAACAGATAGGGTGAAATGTGCTGGTTTGGGTAACCCTGCGGCCTGGTGTTTTTACAGGACGCACAAAACCAATTCAAAATGCAATATATTAATAAAACAGAGCCTTTAATAGCTGATTTAGTATAACAGATAAGGGGAAATGTGCTGGTTTGGGATTCCCTGCGGCTTGGTGTTTTTACAGGATGCACAAAACCAATTCAAAATGCAATATATTAATAAAACAGAGCCTGTAGAAGCTGATTTAGTATAACAGATAGGGTGAAATGTGCTGGTTTGGGATACCCTGCGGCCTGGTGTTTTTAGAGGACGCAAAAAAACAATTCAAAATAAAATATATTCATAAAACAGAGCCTGTAGAAGCTGCTTTAGTATAACAGATAGGGTGAAATGTGCTGGTTTTGGGATACTCTGCGGCCTGGTGTTTTTACAGGACGCAAAAAAACAAATCAAAATGCAATATATTAATAAAACAGCGCTTGTAGAAGCTGATTTAGTATAACAGATAGGGTGAAATGTGCTGGTTTGGCATACCCTGTGGCCTGGTGTTTTTACAGGACGTAAAAAAACAATTCAAAATGCAATATATTAATAAAACAGAGCCTTTAGAAGCTGTTTTAGTATAACAGATAGGGTGAAATGTGCTGGTTTGGGATACCCTGCGGCCTGATGTTTTTACAGGACGCAAAAAAACAAATCAAAATGCAATATATTAATAAAACAGCGCTTGTAGAAGCTGATTTAGTATAACAGATAGGGTGAAATGTGCTGGTTTGGCATACCCTGTGGCCTGGTGTTTTTACAGGACGTAAAAAAACAATTCAAAATGCAATATATTAATAAAACAGAGCCTTTAGAAGCTGTTTTAGTATAACAGATAGGGTGAAATGTGCTGGTTTGGGATACCCTGCGGCCTGATGTTTTTACAGGACGCACAAAACCAATTCAAAATGCAATATATTAATAAAACTAAGCCTTTAGAAGCCGCTTTAGTATAACAGATAGGGTGAAATGTGCTGATTTGGGATACCCTGCGGCCTGGTGTTTTTACAGGATGCACAAAACCAATTCAAAATGCAATATATTAATAAAACAGAGCCTGTAGAAGCTGCTTTAGTATAACAGATAGGGTAAAATGTGCTGGTTTGGGTAACCCTGCGGCCTGGTGTTTTTACAGGACGCACAAAACCAATTCAAAATGCAATATATTAATAAAACAGAGCCTTTAGAAGCGGATTTAGTATAACAGATAGGGTGAAATGTGCTGGTTTGGGTTACCCTGCGGCCTGGTGTTTTTACAGGACGCACAAAACCAATTCAAAATGCAATATATTAATAAAACAGAGCCTTTAAAAGCTGATTTAGTATAACAGATAAGGGGAAATGTGCTGGTTTGGGATACCCTGCGGCTTGGTGTTTTTACAGGATGCACAAAACCAATTCAAAATGCAATATATTAATAAAACAGAGCCTGTAGAAGCTGATTTAGTATAACAGATAGGGTGAAATGTGCTGGTTTGGGATACCCTGCGGCCTGGTGTTTTTAGAGGACACAAAAAAACAATTCAAAATAAAATATATTCGTAAAACAGAGCCTGTAGAAGCTGATTTAGTATACCAGATAGGGTGAAATGTGCTGGTTTTGGGATACCCTGCGGCCTGGTGTTTTTACAGGACGCAAAAAAACAAATCAAAATGCAATATATTAATAAAACAGAGCGTGTAGAAGCTGATTTAGTATAACAGATAGGGTGAAATGTGCTGGTTTGGGATACCCTGCGGCCTGGTGTTTTTACAGGACGCACAAAACCAATTCAAAATGCAATATATTAATAAAACAGAGACCGTAGAAGCTGCTTTAGTATAACAGATAGGGAGAAATGTGCCGGTTTGGGATACCCTGTGGCCTGGTGTTTTTACAGGACACACAAAATCAATTCAAAATGCAATATATTAATAAAACAGAGCCATTAGAAGCTGATTTAGTATAACCGATAGGGTGAAATGTGATGGTTTGGGATACCCTGCAGCCTGGTGTTTTTAAAGAACGCACAAAACCAATTCAAAATGCAATATATTAATAAAACAGAGCCTTTTCAAGCTGATTTAGTATAACAGATAGGGTGAAATGTGCTGGTTTGGGATACCCTGCGGCCTGGTGTTTTTACAGGATGCAAAAAACCAATTCAAAATGCAATATATACATAAAACAGAGCCTGTAGAAGCTGCTTTAGTATAACAGATAGGGTGAAATGTGCTGGTTGGCATACCCTGTGGCCTGGTGTTTTTACAGGACGTAAAAAAAAATTCAAAATGCAATATATTAATAAAACAGAGCCTTTAGAAGCTGCTTTAGTATAACAGATAGGGTAAAATGTGCCAGTTTGGGATATCCTGTGGCCTGGTGTTTTTACAGGACGCACAAAACCCATTCAAAATGCAATATTTTAATAAAACAGAGCCTTTAGAAGATGCTTTACTATAACAGATAGGGTTAAATGTGCTGGTTTGGGATACCCTGCTGCCTGGCGTTTTTACAGGATGCACATAACAAATTCAAAATGCAATATATTAATAAAACTGAGCCTTTAGAAGCTGATTTAGTATAACAGATAGGGTGAAATGTGCCGGTTTGGGATACCCTGCGGACTGGTGTTTTTACAGGACGCACAAAACCAATTCAAAATGCAATATATTAATAAAACAAAGCCTTTAGAAGCTGCTTTAGTATAACAGATAGGGTGAAATGTGCTGGTTTGGGATACCCTGCGGCCTGGCGTTTTTACAGGATGCACAAAACCAATTCAAAATGCAATATATTAATAAAACAGAGCCTGTAGAAGCTGCTTTAGTATAACAGATAGGGTGAAATGTGCCGGTTTGGGTAACCCTGCGGCCTGGTGTTTTTACAGGACGCACAAAACCAATTCAAAATGCAATATATTAATAAAACAGAGCCTTTACAAGCTGCTTTAGTATAACAGATAAGGGGAAATGTTCTGGTTTGGGATACCCTGCGGCTTGGTGTTTTTACAGGACGCACAAAACCAATTCAAAATGCAATATATTAATAAAACAGAGCCTGTAGAAGCTGATTTAGTATACCAGATAGGGTGAAATGTGCTGGTTTGGGATACCCTGCGGCCTAGTGTTTTTACAGGACGCAAAAAACCAATTCAAAATGCAATATATTCATAAAACAGAGCCTGTAGAAGCTGCTTTAGTATAACAGATAGTGTGAAATGTGCTGGTTTGGGATACCCTGTGGCCTGGTGTTTTTACAGGATGCACAAAACCAATTCAAAATGCAATATATTAATAAAACAGAGTCTGTAGAAGCTGCTTTAGTATAACAGATAGGGTGAAATGTGCCAGTTTGGGATATCCTGTGGCCTTTTTTTACAGGACGCACAAAACCAATTCAAAATGCAATATATTAATAAAACAGAGCCTTTAGAAGCTGATATAGTATAACAGATAGGGTGAAATTTGCTGGTTTGGGATACCCTGCCACCTGGTGTTTTTACAGGATGCACAAAACCAATTCAAAATGCAATTTATTTATAAAACAGAGCCTTTAGAAGCTGCTTTAGTATGACAGATAGGGTGAAATGTGCCGGTTTGGGATACCCTGCGGCCTGGTGTTTTTACAGGGCGCACAAACCAATTCAAAATGCAATATATTAATAAAACAGAGCCTTTAGAAGCTGATTTAATATAACAGATAGGGTGAAATGTGCTGTTTTGGGATACCCTGCGGCCTGGTGTTTTTACAGGACGCAAAAAAACAATTCAAAATGCAATATATTAATAAAACAGAGCCTTTACAAGCTGATTTAGTATAACAGATAGCGTGATATGTGCTGGTTTGGGATACCCTGCGGCCTGGTGTTTTTACAAGATGCACAAAACCAATTTAAAATGCAATATATTAATAAAACAGAGCCTTTAGAAGCTGATTTAGCATAACAGATAGGGTGAAATGTGCTGAAATAGTATGCCCATGTGGGCTGGTGTTTTTACAGGACGTACAAAACCAATTCAAAATGCAATATATTAATAAAACAGAGCCTGTAGAAGCTGATTTAGTATAACAGATAGGGTGAAATGTGCTGAAATAGTATGCCCATGTGGGCTGGGGTTTTTACAGCATACAAAAAAAAATTAAAACTAATCGAGTTATAAGAAATGCTTGTGTGTAACAGATAGGGTTAAATATGCCACTGCCATGATGGGATACACAGTGGCCAGGAATATTTACAGCACAAAAAAAAGCAATTTAAAACTGATCTGGCAAATGAAATGAACTGAAAAAAAAAAGTTTCCCTGTCACTTTCTCTGCTGTCCCTGCCTGGATCGTTCCCGATTTTTCCCTATCTTTCCCTGGCTCTCCCTGGCACTGTGTGGGTCTCTGTGGGTCTCCCTGACTCTCCCTGCCTGTCTGTAAGTCTCTCCCTGTCTGCAGCAGCCTCCGTTCTGTCTGCAATGCAAGGCTGAAATGCGCACAAGCAAGATGGCTGCCGTTTACATAGCACTGTGACGTCACTGGGCTTCCTGGCTGCTGATAGGCTGCATGTGACCTTCCCATGATAACTTGTCCCAGGGGCCATGTCCGGACATGTCCATGGCTGTAATTGAAATAAATGGAGTTTAAAGGAAAACTTCGATCGATCGAATCGCGGGGAAATTCGGATTCGTTCAGAATCTAATTTTTCCTGAAATTTGGAACGAATTCGGGTTCGTCCGAATCGATTCGCTCATCTCTAACATGTGCAAATATAAAATATTCCATTGTTTAGAGAGCTTTCCCTTTTGTTAAAAAGAACTAAGTTTAAAGCATGCCTGTTATAACTTTCTCTGGGTTGTAAAAATACATTTACACAACTTCAGAATTTCCATACACATGAATTCATGCCTGCTTGTGTTCTCTAGTCCTCAAAATCAAGTATTTCCTGACAGTATGCATGCATTGCATTCCCTTTTAGGTACACCCTTATCTTCCTACCCCAGGAATAAATGACTACTTACAAAATGTATTCTTCCAAAATACATTGGTTGTTGCCACTTTTGTAAGCATGTGTCTAGGGTGGCGACTTGCAGGAGGTAGGAGAAAGGCACTGTTATGCTGCCAGCAACGGGATGGGACATGAACAGCAGGAAAACGGGATTCCATCGACTGATAAGCAAAGTCTCTGGAACCTACTGTCTATAACCCAGTATTTGCTGCTCGCTTCATCCACCTCTCCTCACGCGTCTCCAGTGCTGCTCCCCTCTGTCAATCCCTTTAGTGGATAGCTGTCTCTTAAAGAGTTCAGTTAAAACTTCTAACTCCTCGCTTTCAAGACTTCTCTTGTGCCTCTCCACTTCTCTGGAATGCACTTCCCCGCTCAATCCGTCACTCTCCAAGACTCCGAGCCTTTAAAAGTGCCCTTAAAACTCACCTCTTCAAACAAGCATATAACTCTGCTTAAGCATTACCTTCGCCGGGCACATGCCGCCAAACTACCTCTACCACTTGTTATCCTGTCCCTTTTTGTCTCCACCCCCAGTCTGTTAGACCAATGTTCCCCCACCCTCTGCTTGAGAGCCACAGGTCAAGGTGGGATTGTTTTTTCTTGCCTTGAGTAAAAACTACTGACAAATCCCAGATCAGCAGCTTCGGCTAAGTCAAGCAGCAGTTATTACTTGCCCAGGTGCTGCCAGAAGCCCTTTAGTTACTGGAATACAAGATTGTGATCCCCCCATTTGAATAAGGTACAGCAGAGTTACACCTGGTGTCTCTGCCTCAGCCATTCAGATTATTAGCAAGCCAGAGTGAGGAAGTCTCTGATCTGTACATCAAGCACATCAGTTCATGAACATTGCTAAGGTAAACACATTGTTGCTAGGGAAAACCATTTTCTGTTATAACACAGAGTTGCAAACAAATGGAAGAAATAACAGATAAGCTTAGAACATGGAGACATCATTTTGGCACACAGTAATGGATACTTTAAAAAAAATGCCATTGAAAATAGCAATTCCCTTTTAAACATTAATACCCCATCTCAAAGCAATTGGAAATGTGTGAAAGAACACTTAACTGGACCAACAGTGGTGGCAAGTTGCTCTGGGAAACTTACAGCTAGTTTGGAGGCACCTAGTCGAACCACCCATCAGTCCTGACTTAGCATTAAGCAAAAAACATGGCTAACCGGTAGAAAAACAGATGTGTCAACGCACACAGTATATATGCAGATACATGTAAAAGACAAAGCAGTCTGTGTTAGTGTTGTCTTTACTCTAATGTATGTGATTCGCATAGTTTTTTTTGAGTGCTGGGTTGCCCTGCACAGGTTTCTCCGCTTATGCGACCCTTTCTAAAATGCCCCTGCTGTGTTGCCTTAAAAGTGGGTACATAATCGAGATTTTACAATATTTCTCTGAGAATTCCAGGGTTAGGTACCCCCGGTTGTACTTGTTTTCTCTGATTATGACCACACTATTCTGTTAAAACATTTCATTCATATTTATTTGATTTTGAATAAAAAAAGAGAAGAAATATCTATACATTTGATAAACAATAACAGCTTCAGTATTATGTGGATACATGTTAATCGGTCATTGCCATTTTCTCAGTAATCCTTGAAAATACCTTTGCAGGTGGGCAGATGTTTCGCCTTACAAAATAGGCTTTATCAATGCCCTTTCACCTGAGAAAGAAAGATATGAGAGCATAATAAGTTGTAAGGAACAATTGTGCTGTGGCAAGTAGCTATAACAAGTAAGTTGTCGTTTATGAAGTAATTTATCAATGATATTGGATAAACAATGGAATACCTTATCAAGGAATTTCTTGCATTTATCTCATTGGGTGCTGTTCATTCAGTGATTTCTCTGAGAAAAATCTGGTCCATATACCCTCTTGGGAACAGTATGTGGTTTTTTTGAGGTATGCTGACCCTTAAGGGATGTTCTGCAGCTTGTCCTTTAAACAAATGGTCTAATATTATGTCTCTATTATCAAGAGATATATTCTCGTTTTTATATGGGTTATGGATCATACCTAGTTTCCAGGAATGCTCGTTTTCCTATGAAACCGCCATTAGTATTTCCTCATTTTTAGATGCTGTACATACATTGTCAAGGTATACTTCCTGCCTGCGCTGTAGAAGAATGGTGCACTGTGATTCTTATGTATGTTGGGTCTCAAACACAGTTCAGCATTCCTGGAAACTGTGTATTCCTTGATAAGGTATTCCATTGTTTATCCAATATCATTGCTAAATTACTGTATAAACGACAACTTACTTGTTATAGCTACTTGCCACAGCACAATTGTTCCTTACAACTTATTATGCTCTCATATCTTTCTTCATATCTTTCATCTTTCAGGTGGAAGGGCATTGATAAAGCCTAATTTGTAAGGCGAAACATGTCTGCCCACCTGTAAAGGTATTTTCAAGGATCACTGAGAAAATGGCAATGACCGATTAACATGTACCCACATAATACTGAAGCTGTTATTGTTTATCAAATGTATAGATATATCTTCTCTTTTTTATTTAAAATCAAATAAATATGAATGAACTGTTTTAACAGAATAGTGTGGTCATAATCAGAAAAAACAAGTACAACCGGGGGTACCTAACCCTGGAATTCTCAGAGAAATATTCGCATAGTTTTGCCTAGAAACTGCCCTGACCATTACAATTAAAAGTAAAAATAACTAGAAGAGGCTTAAAATGAAGTTACTTCACATGTGATGTAACACATGGGGTAGAACCACAAAAATGTGTATATAGCCTCAACTTTCTCTCCTAAAAAAGAAGTGAGTTTTCTCACCAGGCTCTGATTCGACCCCATTGTGTATCATTTTTTCATGTTACATAATATTTTTATTATATAAAAATGTATCATTATGTACACTACTTTTTTTACAGTATCTGGAACAACAGCTATATATTATTTATGTCATCGTGCATCCTTTATTAGTACTGGTGAAGCACATCAATCTTTTATATTGCCCCCACTGTCAGTTATATTATATCAGTGTCACGTAATTAGCCTGCAGGTGCCAGTGAACTGCTGACACCAATGTCATGGCCTATTGATTATTTTTCCTTTACTATACCTCTGCAAGCTGTTTCTGGATTGACAGATGCTCATTTCATTCCACAGTGAAGGTAACTAATGTACCATGTATGTATGTATCTAGCAGCATCACTGTATAGCTACTACTGTTCAGTATTTTCAGATGATGGCTTTCAAATGCAAAGCATGTCTGGCCATAGAATAGCATCCAGCTGACGGGGTCCATCTCCAGAGTTTTTGGAGGCTGATTTCTAAGCTGAACTGGCACATCTAAAGGTAAGTAAGGCAATGGGTCTAAATGAAATCCATCCCAGAGTTCTAAGGGAACTCAGATTTGTGATTGCGACCCTTCTCAACCAGTGAAGTTCCAGATGATTGGAGATTGGCCAATGTTGTACCAATCCATAAGAAGGGGAGTAGAGAAGAAGCCAGTAATTACAGGCCAGTTAGTTTAACATCTATAGTGGTAAAACTAGTGCAAACTCTCTTGAAAAAACAGATAACTTCCCATCCAAAATGAACATCCTCCCTATCATGGGACTACTTATTCTACATCCTTAGGAAATCGAGGTTTGGTGATTGCTTTTTGAATTGGATCAAGAATCTATACAGTACTCCATCAGCCAAGTCCAATATACGGGATACCTATCAGACCCATTCTCTATTTCCAGAGGGGCACACTAGGGATGACCCCTTTCGCCAAAACTCTTCATACTGGCAATTGATCCTTTGTCCTGACTTATCAACCAGGACCATCATAAAATCTGTATTTGAAGATGACATTCCTCTTTCCCTAACTCAAGCCCATACCTGCTCTCTTTAAAGTGCTTAATGAGTTCTTCAAAATGTCAGGTCTCATGGTTAATAGAGAGAAATCAGTGGCCCTCAACCTAAACCTAACTCAGAGCAAGTAGACCTAGTTAAATCAAACTTCTCCTTTCGACGAGCCCCAAAAGCTTTACAATAGGGTCGATTCAAAGAAACATGTAACAGCTTTGATTTTGGTGCCGATCATCCTATTTTTCCCGTACGCTCGTGCGTTCGTATGAACTTGCGAGTGATTCTATAAGCAAATACGTTTCCTATCGTAAAAAGCCCGTCCGTTCGTATGTTATCTTCCGAACTTGCCTCAGTCAGTTGTCAATCGTAAAAAACAGGTTGATGTGATAACTTGTTGCGGCGGCAGCCTGTTTTTTCGGCCGCTTCCATCGTCCACCTCTTCCAATTAATTGCGTTTGCCTCTGGTTTTCAATGGTTTTTGGCCTCTTATATTCGTTCGTTCGTATATATATAAGGTCTTGCGCATGCGCGATCCAAGCTACACTCCCCAAACCAATGTGGGCCCTATCTGACACTACCAATCTCACCACTACTACTTCGCGCCAGGCTACCACTTACCTTTATGAACCCTAAAACTTACCCAAACCCCTTAGCGCTTGCATCCTTCTTCATTTTGACGAGCATAAAACTTACCCAAACCCCTTAGCGCTTGCATCCTTCTTCATTTTGACGAGCATAAAACTTACCCAAACCCCTTAGCGCTTGCATCCTTCTTCATTTTGACGAGCATAAAACTTACCCAAACCCCTTAGCGCTTGCATCCTTCTTCATTTTGACGAGCATAAAACTTACCCAAACCCCTTAGCGCTTGCATCCTTCTTCATTTCTCGTTCCCTAAAACTTACCCAAACCCCTTAGCGCTTGCATCCTTCTTCATTTCTCGTTCCCTAAAACTTACCCAAACCCCTTAGCGCTTGCATCCTTCTTCATTTCTCGGACCCTAAAACTTACCCAAACCCCTTAGCGCTTGCATCCTTCTTCATTTCTCGGACCCTAAAACTTACCCAAACCCCTTAGCGCTTGCATCCTTCTTCATTTTGACGAGCATAAAACTTACCCAAACCCCTTAGCGCTTGCATCCTTCTTCATTTTGACGAGCATAAAACTTACCCAAACCCCTTAGCGCTTGCATCCTTCTTCATTTCTCGTTCCCTAAAACTTACCCAAACCCCTTAGCGCTTGCATCCTTCTTCATTTCTCGTTCCCTAAAACTTACCCAAACCCCTTAGCGCTTGCATCCTTCTTCATTTTGACGAGCATAAAACTTACCCAAACCCCTTAGCGCTTGCATCCTTCTTCATTTCTTGGTCCCTAAAACTTACCCAAACCCCTTAGCGCTTGCATCCTTCTTCATTTCTCGTTCCCTAAAACTTACTTAAACCCCTTAGCGCTTGCATCCTTCTTCATTTTGACGAGCATAAAACTTACCCAAACCCCTTAGCGCTTGCATCCTTCTTCATTTCTCGTTCCCTAAAACTTACCCAAACCCCTTAGCGCTTGCATCCTTCTTCATTTCTCGTTCCCTAAAACGTACCCAAACCCCTTAGCGCTTGCATCCTTCTTCATTTCTCGTTCCCTAAAACTTACCCAAACCCCTTAGCGCTTGCATCCTTCTTCATTTTGACGAGCATAAAACTTACCCAAACCCCTTAGCGCTTGCATCCTTCTTCATTTCTCGGTCCCTAAAACTTACCCAAACCCCTTAGCGCTTGCATCCTTCTTCATTTCTCGTTCCCTAAAGCTTACCCAAACCCCTTAGCGCTTGCATCCTTCTTCATTTCTCGTTCCCTAAAACTTACCCAAACCCCTTAGCGCTTGCATCCTTCTTCATTTTGACGAGCATAAAACTTACCCAAACCCCTTAGCGCTTGCATCCTTCTTCATTTCTCGTTCCCTAAAACTTACCCAAACCCCTTAGCGCTTGCATCCTTCTTCATTTCTCGTTCCCTATAACTTACCCAAACCCCTTAGCGCTTGCATCCTTCTTCATTTTGACGAGCATAAAACTTACCCAAACCCCTTAGCGCTTGCATCCTTCTTCATTTCGTGGTCCCTAAAACTTACCCAAACCCCTTAGCGCTTGCGTCCTTCTTCATTTTGTCGACCATAAAACTTACCCAAACCACTTAATGTACATATGTCTATATGTTTATAAGCATGTATTTTCGTGTTTGTGTAAATGTATTTTTTGGCGCATATTAGAAATGACAAATTTCTAAAGCTTTAAAATATTATTTATTTTTATAAAATAGTTTGTTTTTGTTTTTTTTTGGTAAAAACATTTAAAATGTTTTTTTTTTTAAAACATTAAAAACTATATTACAAAATTAGCCAGGACCAAGGGCACTAATCCTCCTCCTCTTCTTCTTCTGTTGGCCCCAACGTCGCCTGTATGGCCATCAGCTCGGCCACCAACTCCTGGATCCTTTTTTTTCCCAGCCACTGTTTGTGGGATCATCCCTGTAACCAATAGAGAAATAAACATAAATAGTAGTACGAGACCGGTTTGTATGCTGGGAATAGATTTTTGGTTAATCAAATACATGTAAATGCATGACATATGTCATTCTTCCAAGGGATAAAGTAAATGCATTTCCCACAGGTAAGTATTGAAACTCCTTAAACCGGACCTTCAACATGATTTAATGAAAATCAAAAACTCTTTCCAAATGATTCTGCACCAGATAAAAGTACATTTTGGTGCATTTGTTATTACTACGCCGCCATCTGGACTCAGAAGCATAACACTTAATGAGGAGAGGAGAGTGGGATAAAGTACAGGGGAGCAGGTTACAGTTGTGCTTTGGTAATACAGAGCATAGCTGGGTTCAGGGAAAGGTCAGCAGTCCCACAATGCATGGCAGCACCTTACTTTGTAAAATCTGGATGCCATGCTGCCTGTAAATATGGCGCATTCCATATGCCGCCATCTTGTATGTTTAAAGGCTCCTAACATGCAGTAGATGCAGGTAGCCTGTTTTGGAATGTTCGCAATCTGTATGTACAGTGTGTGGGATACTTATTAGCTAGGCTCTTAATACGAGTTATGGTCCGCTTTAAGCTAACGAAGTGCCCACATGAAAGTGTTAACTATACATTGGCTACGCCTTTAGTTATGTGTGTGTTATTAGCCAAAAACACATAATTCTGAATAATGGCATGGCTACTTACTTTGTTGGTGGCCGACAGATGGCTGGTTGGGGTCAACAGGATGCCCTTGGTCCTGGCTATGCTGTGAAGAAGTCCCTGGAGAAACATGTGACATTTGGTTAGTTGTTGTATAGAGTCACTATTCCCAACATATCTGGCTCCCAGTCTGGCTGACATCACTCACCTTCGCCAGGATCAACTTCAAGCATCTCTGCTGCCTCCTCCTCCACTACCTCACCCGCTCCCGAAGCATCTAGAAATACATAATAAAGGAGAACTTAGTTTTTTTGCTTGCATGTATATCTTAGTGCATATACATGAAGAGTGACATACCAGAGCCTTCCCCATGCCTGGCCGGGTATGACTCCACGCCCACGCGGTTGGGCCCCTCCTCTGTGGTAAGGTCCAGGGGCTGGTCTGAGGAGGCCACAGAGGAGGGGTAGGTCCGTCGCCCGGGAGATCCACCACCTTCACTCACAGATGCAGAAGCATGCAGCACTGGTCGGCCTGTGCGCCTCCGGGTGCGGCGAATTCTGAAATCCATTTCCAACACTAACAAAGAAAAGTCATTATAAATAAAGGCATAACTTATAAATTTGGAACATATACCATGCAATCGCTTTGTACTTACTGGGGAAATGGATCCCAAAAAACCTCCGCACCCGGGGCATGTGCAGACGTTTCAGGTCCGACCAATGCTGCATTATCTGGGTGTGAGTGAAGTGGTGCTGGTGACACGGTGTATTTCCGCGATGATCTCCCGGGCGATGTCCCTTTTTTCGCAAACATTGGGCGCGAAGTCATACCGGCGCTGAAGCATGATCTGAAAAACATAATGGACACAGAGCTTTTACTTTTACACACAGAGCCATATGTGTTGCATCAGAAGTTGCGAATGTAATGTCATTAACACACACATTTAGAGTGCAAGCCATTTTTGGGGAGTGCCTTAAAGCGGACGTTCACTCTGATTCAGAGTCTGGTCTTATGTTATATGTTTCACACACCCTGTACATACAGATTGCCAACATTAAAAATCAGGCCACATGCATCTCTGGCGTGTTATGATGGTTTTAACATCCAAGATGGCGGCTTATGTAAAATGCCATCTTTGCAGGCAGCCTGCAAACAGGAAGTGCATGCAAACTGGAAGTGTGTGTGCTGCTCTGCATTCTTGGACTGATGACCTTCCCATGACCACAGCTCTGCTGTGTCTGAGCAAAGCACAGCTATAACCCACCCCCCTGTACCTTATCCCACTCACCTCTCCTCAGTAAGTGTGATGCTTCTGAGTACAGATGGCTGCGCGCATATCCGAAATTCTTGAACAGAGTTTCAGGCCAGTGGAGGCAAGACTAATACGTTATTGGCTTAAAATGGCCCATTTGGAAATGTAATAGGCTGTGTACTCGTTTTTTAGGTTTTATTTTTTGTTAGAAAATCACGCTGAAGGCCCGGTTTCTGACTTTTTGGGCACGTGTGTGGCTTGCCGTTGTGTTTTGATGTCTTAGGCAAACAGTGGTCCTCAAAAATCCGCATCAAGGTCCGAGACAGGCCAGGTTTGACAGCTATCCACGCTACTCCACAGGTTAATTAACTGGTGCTAAGCCAGAGCAATTGCCCTAATTAGGACATCAGCATAGAGAGGTGAAAACGTGGCCTGTCTCGGCCCTTGAGGATGAAGTGTGAGGAGCCTGTTCTAAAACATTAAGATCCCCAAAACTAGTTCCAACCGCATCATTTACATGTAGTACATCAGTCAGTATTAGCTTAAAAGGCAGAGCAAGGCACTTACCAGCATGAGGATCTCTTCTTGTTGACGGGTGAAGATAGTGGGCGCCATCTTTATGCTTCTTCAAGGCAGCAGATAAGTGAAACCCCAGCGGTTTCCTGGTTCCGCACGAACGTACGTCCGTACGATCGCGTAGTCGTGCGCATAGGCGTCAGACGCTCGGCGCCTTATTTAAAGGTCCCTGCACCCAAAGCTCATTCTCTTTGACATTTTGGAGAAAATGGCACCCAAAAAGGCAGCAGCGAAACGCGCACAGCCAAGCCAGACCTCTGAGGGCCCAACAACCAGGTCCCAGCAAGGCCAAAAGAAGCTACGCTCCCAAAAGGCAAGTAGCACCTCGGCCCCACCAAGGGACAGTGGACCCTCCCTTTCGCAAAAAAGGGCCACAAAGGCACGTGCCCCTGTGGCCAAAAAACAGGCCAAACGGGTAGGAAGCCCTACAGCAGCCACCACCACATCTGCCCCCAGAAGAGGCCGCCCAAGGGAGCCCACACCACCCATGCTCTCAAGCCGGGCACTTAGCCAACCCAGGCCCCGCAGCAGGGCCAGAAGCCCATCCAGGCACCGAAGCAGGGCCAGAAGCCCATCCAGGCACCGAAGCAGGGCCAGAAGCCCATACAGTCCCCGCAGCAGGGCCAGAAGCCCATCCAGGCCCCGCAGCAGGGCCAGAAGCCCATCCAGGCACCGCAGCAGGGCCAGAAGCCCATCCAGGCACCGAAGCAGGGCCAGAAGCACATACAGTCCCCGCAGCAGGGCCAGAAGCCCATCCAGGCCCCGCAGCAGGGCCAGAAGCCCATACAGGGCCCGAAGCAGGGGCAGAAGCCCATACAGGCCCTGCAGCAGGGCCAGAAGCCCATACAGGGCCCGAAGCAGGGCCAGAAGCCCATACAGGCCCAGAAGCAGGGCCAGAAGCCCATCCAGGCCCCGCAGCAGAGCCAGAAGCCCATACAGGCCCAGAAGCAGGGCCAGAAGCCCATCCAGGCCCCGCAGCAGGACCAGAAGCCCATCCAGGCCCAGAAGCAGGGCCAGAAGCCCATCCAGGCCCCGCAGCAGGGCACCTACGACCAGACCAGGCACCAGCAGGGCACCTAGCCCAAGACCTGGCACCAGCAGGGCACCTAGCCCAAGACCTGGCACCAGCAGGGCACCTAGCCCCAGACCAGGCACCAGCAGGGCACATAGCCCCCCAAGAGGCCCAAGAATGGACATCATTCGTACCACATCTACACCTGGAAGTTCTGTGGCCAGCCACGCAAGAACACCCAGTCCCTTGGCCAGTCCAGTCCAGTCATTGGGAAGCCAGCAATCCTTCTATTCCCCTACACAGCCCCAGGCCATAATGTCACCACATGTGTCTGCACACATGGAGGAGCCCCAAAGCCAACCATCTGTCCGCACATTGCGGCGCGGACATTTGAGTGGGCGATTCTCACATGACCAAAATATGGCATTGGCTAGTGGCCTTACATTATTCTATGACGAGCTCTATGGGAGCAAATCAAAACACACCACTAAGCAGCGCAAAATGGAATTGTTCGAAACAATCCTACGACAAGTAAATGCAGCGGGGGAAGAGAGGAAAGATGTTGCACAAATCCAGAAGAAAATTTCGGATCTGAAATATGCTGTACGGCAAAAAGAAATTAAAAGGCATAATTACAGGTAAATACAATTTAAATACAATTGGGTAAGCACACTCAAAAGTAGTACCTGAAAAGACTATAGCATAGCGGGTGCATTCGTATATAGAGGGGTGAAATACCCCTGGTATCCCATATAGAACTAGAAATAGAAGCACACCTACAACTCTATGTGATGCAAAAAGTAACACTATGATTTATTAAGTATACAAGTGTAATATATACAACAGTAAATAAGGGTTAGGGTCCACTTGAAGGTAATGTGGATGCTGGATGAAAACCAACACAATATATTAGCCAATAAATATATACACTATATACAATATACAAAATGAAGAGCCGAATACTGAATGGAGAAGGTAAAAATGATTCCTCTATAGTAGATAGTATTCGGGAGAAGGATGTTTATCAAGAGTGGTTTAACAGCTGTAGTGGATTTCAGGAAGTAATGAGGCTTGCTGCCATGTAGAAAGAGATAATGTTCTTGAAATAAAGTCTTGTTACAAGATTGCTATACCTGGCAAACATACGCTGAGGCACTCTCACTGTGTTAAATGGCTGATAGGCTGCTGTCAAAAGCTGAGTGATCCGCACAGGGTTAATCCAGCTGAGAAGTGTGACAGACGTAGTATTGAGGCTGACTCCGCTGACACGTGTTTCAGGAATGATCCTTTCGTCAGAGCGTTAGTTCCAATGGAGGTAGCTGGTGCGGAGGTGAGGAGAGATGCAGTGCCTCAAGAGAGAGGCACTGCATCTCTCCTCACCTCCGCACTTCTCAGCTGGATTAACCCTGTGCGGATCACTCAGCTTTTGACAGCAGCCTATCAGCCATTTAACACAGTGAGAGTGCCTCAGCGTATGTTTGCCAGGTATAGCAATCTTGTAACAAGACTTTATTTCAAGAACATTATCTCTTTCTACATGGCAGCAAGCCTCATTACTTCCTGAAATCCACTACAGCTGTTAAACCACTCTTGATAAACATCCTTCTCCCGAATACTATCTACTATACTATCTACTATAGAGGAATCATTTTTACCTTCTCCATTCAGTATTCGGCTCTTCATTTTGTATATTGTATATAGTGTATATATTTATTGGCTAATATATTGTGTTGGTTTTCATCCAGCATCCACATTACCTTCAAGTGGACCCTAACCCTTATTTACTGTTGTATATATTACACTTGTATACTTAATAAATCATAGTGTTACTTTTTGCATCACATAGAGTTGTAGGTGTGCTTCTATTTCTAGTTCTATATAAATAATTACAGGTAAATAAATGATGTATCCAAATGTAATTATTAGGATGTACTGTATGCACCTTTTCTGTGTACCAAACTATATTTTCATTTCAGCATGAAAACTGGAGGTGGCTTTCCAACAAAACTCGAGTTTACACCTGCTGAGGAGATTGTGCTGGGCCTTCTCCATCCTGTCGCGGTCGGTGGCCATGCGGGTCTAAGGGACACAGACTCACCGACCCGTACACAAGGTGAGTAAGCTTAATCTGCATGTTTGCCTGGTTGCAAAGTAAATTAAAGTTCACTAGTACAAAGATGACGGTATGGCCCTATGGTGTGGCTTGGTTGGCCTCGCACTACTGTGCCTGTTTGTGTCCTGTTTTGGTCCGTGTGAATCACACATTTTGGACCACATACATTATGTAAAATAACAATTAACACTAATTATGTGTCAAGTAACGAAGTTTATGAAGAAAAGTGATATATTTGGACTCAATCACAAAACACACATCATTAGGGATGTGTTGTCTATTTGTTGTGTGAGTTGTGTTTGAGGTAACAATTTAAATCAAGACCCCAAAACATATATGACCTAGAGCAGCGATACTCAACTGGCGGACCGGGGTCCGAATGCGGACCTTGGCGCCAGATTTCCGGACCCCTGCCCAGACAGCCCTGCACTCAGTTACTTCTGTGTTGACGTGCTCAGAGCTGCCCCCTTGATCGGCGATGTAGTGCTTAGTCTCCCGGCCAATGTCATGGCTCCCTGAAACCTAGCATTGCAATATGAAGTACTGCACAGGAAGTGGCATTGCAAGGTACACACAAACTTGGTGCATCATTCTCTTTGTCCAATCCTGTCCCGCTGCCCCAGCTCTGCCCCATCTGCCCCTGTTCCACCATCTCGCCCCCCCCAGCTCAGCCCCATCCATTCCTAACAGATTTGCTCCATCCATCCCATCACCATCCATTCCTGTCCTCCCAGCTTTATCCATCCAATCCCTGTCCCCTCAGCTCTGCCCCATCCAGCCCAGCAAGGGCAAGCAGCCTTTATTAGTTTTGACTGGGAAACCTATAGCCCCTCCCCCAGTGTGCTGATTTCTAACTATACACCCCCTGCGACAGCCCCATGCCCGGACCTTCACCTCTCACCGGATACCTTTAAATGGACCTTTACAAGAAGTGGTTGAGTACCCCTGACCTAGAGAATGGTAGTCAAACTCAAAATAGGTGCTCTGCAAGTTGTATGCTGACTGGGTACACTTCCTGACTTCGAACTGAGGTCAGTTAGCAGTTTACTCGATCCATTTCACATATCTTAAAGTGAGTGTATTTTACCAATCGTCCCCGTTGCTGTAGAGTTGCTTAAGATTACAAATAGTGGCTTGTTTAATTACCTACCAAAACAATACTTATGTGTGTGTTTACCTTGTTTTGTTTTCTCTTCTTCAGCCCAGCATGACCCCTCAGCAAGTGTAAACTCACCCCCCAGTTTGAATATGCCTACCAGGTCCGTACAGCATAGGAGCCCAGATCCGAGTTTTCCGGTAAGTTTATTTAGTACCAAAAATACTACCAAGTGCTTAAGCATGTGTTAAACTGATGGAATCCTAATTTGGGACGCCAACTTAACCATTTTTTTTCTATGTCCCTACAGACCCACACACTCATGGAAGAGATCCAGGAAATGGAGGAAGATGATGGATCCATGCTGGCCACGTCCGAAGACCTCCCCCTGGGTCCCAATCTGCAACTTCTCCATAATGTTTCTCTGGCCAATCATCAGCAGCAGAGTGAATCTGCATCCATTGTGCCTGCACATAGGGAGACTGACACAACAGTCCCCAGTGTTCACTCTGCTGCTGAGGATTTGCCAAGCATGCCTGTTGCTGTTGAGGGGACGAGACAACGCGGCAGGGCACGCCCAAGAGCCAGGGTAATTGTGCGGCGGACTCCATTACGCCGCACAATTTCCCAGGGGAGGCACAGTGCCCTGCTTGATTTATGGAACCAGGAGAGGGACTCTTTTGAGGCACAGCTCCAAAATGAGCGGGAGGAAAGGCATGCCGATATGGTCAACCTAAATAACACCTTACAGGGCATCCTCGCTGAGTTTCGGACCCTCAACAGCAACATGGTCAATGCAAGTAATGGCATCCAGTCAGCCATGGCTGATATGACCAATATGCAGAGAAACATTATGGAGCAGTTGCAAATTAACAATGCAACCATGGCCCAGGTTAGGTCCCATCCCCACGGACCTCCACCTGGGTTTTATGGGCAGCCACCCTATTAATCCATGAATGTGTGGGACATCTTTTCTCTTCCCCCCCACTGTATTTACTTGTAGTTTGATGTTTAGCTCAATCCATTTTGTGTTTCACATGCAGGTTGTGTTTTGTATTTGCTCCCATAGAGCTCCTTAGAGTAATGATTAAGGCCACTAGCCAATGCCATAGGTCTATGTTCAGTGTAGTTGGCAAGTAACATGTGCCACTTATGGCTTTTTACATTTGTTTGGTTTGTGCTCCTCCTGTTTGCAGACATGTTTGTGTGACATTATGGCCATGCCCAAATATCCCTTGGCACAGGCAATATTAATGACTGGACTAGGCTGGCCTTTGGACTGGGTGTCCTTGTTTGGTTGTGCCACTCACTTCCAGGTGTAGATGTGGTAGATTTAATTTTACTAACTTCATGCATTTTGAGCCACAGTTGTATGTGGATTTTTATTTGTTATGCACCACCATTCAAAGTGCCAAAAGTAAAAAATTTACACACTTACAATACTTGTTGCGTTTTTAGTTGAAACACATTTAACATCACCTTGGGCTAAAGCAGATACATTTTTGGTTAAGAGGTGTAAAAATGCAAAGATCAATCTAAGTAAACACCAGGAAAAACATTAGGCAACAATTAAGGCAAATTTTTTTTTTTAATTTAAGGTAATGCCACATTACGGGCAAACAAATAATTGAACAAAAAGGCAAATACACACACACAGAATGGGAAACAAAAAAAAGGCTTTAACTAAAATGCTGCAAGATCAAATTTGCTCGCACTGATTGGCCAGACTCACTGGGTGGGCCAACATAATTGTCACCATCATCTTCTCGGGCTGTAGAGGGCAGAACATCCACATAACGGGGGACACGTTCTTGAATGGCAAAATTATGCAGAACAGCACATGCCATTATGATGTCTATCACTTTGTTAGGATCATATTGCAGGGCGCCCCCGGTATGGTCCAAACACCGAAAATGGGTCTTCAACAGTCCAAATGCCCTCTCAACAACAGCCCTGGTCTTGCGGTGCGCACGGTTGTAGGCTTCCTGAGAGGCATCCTGGGGCCGCAGCACAGGCGTCATGAGCCAGGGGAGAAGTGGGTCACCGGAATCACCTTAACAAGACAATTAAATTCAAAAAATAAACAAATTGCAAGACAACAAACACAAACAATTTGACATATATCAAAATGAGGTAAGCTAAAGGCCCAAAAAAGACACCCAGGGCACATTAGAAAAAACACTATTGGCCCAAATGTAGTACATAACTAAAAATGCAGCTTAAATAAACCAAAGAATGATAAAACATCTGCACGGACAAGGGTTTTTAGAAATATGCTTTTTTTTCTGGTTTAGGAAATGTTACAATTAGGATGCTGCTGAGGGGCCCACAACATTTCGATAAAGAATGCACTGTATGTAGTTTAAGTCCACTTTGGCATTGAAAGACCAATACTACAAAAGGACCAAAAACTAGCAGATACTTCTGGACAATCTGCTACCCAATATATTTTTTAACATGGAAGTTACAGACATCCTAACCAAAGTTAAAAAATTCTGAAGGACAAAGTGAGCCAAGCGTTTTTTTTTTTTAAAAATACAATCCACAAAACCCAAAAAAAAAAAAATGCTGGTTCATGTTTATGTCAATAATTATAAAGCTAATATAGCAAAAAAAAACAGATTCTTCTGAAATATCGATAACCAAAAATAGGACACACTTACCAAGCAGCCATGCACCCGAAAATTCACCAGACTCAAATCGCCTAAACAAACCAGATCGTCTCAGGATATATGAGTCGTGCGACGATCCTGGGTAGCCGGCAAGGACACTCAGGAAACGCATGTCCGGCCCCACCACGGCCTGGACATTAAGGGAGTGTCCCATTTTTCGATTCCTTAAGGCCAAAACAAAAAAAAAAGGGTAAGTGATAAGGGCAAAACACATTTTGCAAAAAAAACATGTCTGCACACAATTTAAAACAACAAATGAGAAGCCGAAATAAGACATGTACACAAAAGCCCAAACAAAAATATGCTGCCGCAAAGGAAAACAGGTTACATTACACGTTGGGCCCCATAATAACCAAAACAAAAAAAATATACCTATATATATACTCGTCGGATGCCCTAGGTACGAGTGCCACATGTGTGCAGTCAACAGCACCAATTACGTTGGGCATGTCGGCGACATTATAAAAAACAAGCTTAATGGCGTTTCTGGCTGCCATATCATCCGGGAAAAAAATATATTTGGCAGTTATGGCAGCCATGCCTTCCAAAAATTTGGATAGTGCGCGGCTCAGCGTAGGCTGTGACATCCCCACGGAGAGGGCACCCAGCCTCTGGAACGAGGCGTTCGCCAAAAATTGCAGGCAGCCAAGCATCTTGGTCATACCTGAAATTGCATGCCCCTTCCTTGTGGTGCGGGCTAACCATGGCCGCAGCTCACTATATAATTTATGGAGGGAAGCGCGATTAAGCCTGGTCAGCTCAAACAGCTCAACATCATTCATGCTATCGATGTTCATTCGACGACGCAGGGGCAATCTGCTCTCAGACATCCGGATCAAATCGATGCCAAAAAGCATAAGCCCTTGATGTGCCAAAAACTCGCTCCTCTCCATCCTACTCCTGAGGCCAAATAGCTGCCGGCAAACATTTCGGGAAGCAGCTCTTTAATGGCCTTCAAAACAATTAGCAATCACCTCTCTGAATTCGTTGCAAGCCCATGTGAAGCACGTAAAAAATAGGATCGGACGTAAAAAATACGATTTGGATGGGAAAAAGACACGAACTAACGCAAAATATCCGATTGACGTCCGAAAAGCGTATGTTCATATACGTCTATGCGCGAACGATCGTGCGAATACGAAATGGCCAAAAAAAAAGGAAAAAATGACAAACACCCACCCAAACTTACGATTCTCGATCCAAAATCAATTAACTTTTGCTCTTTGAATCGAGGGGAATATCTGGGGTTACAGGTAACACCTTCCTGTGAATTATTGTTTATTGAGAACTACATCCCTCAGTTTAGATTACTAAGCACCTGGAAGTCACATGAAACCTCATAGATCAGGCGTATCAACTCAGTCAAAATAACCCTACTATCAAAACTGCTCTATTACTTCTGCATGCTTCCAATTAGCATCTCTGCCCACTTCTTCTGGGCTAAAACAAAACCAGAAGTAATCAGATAGACAATGTTTCAATCCAAAAGGGAAGGTGGTAACTCCTTTGTCTAGTATCAAAGGCTGCTGAACACTTAAATAGTATTCAGCATGGTCAGAACCTTTTGTTCTGGTTTTGGCAAGGCTTAGTTTCATGTGTGTATTCACAAAAATATTAATATTAAATATTTTCAAGCCGCTCAGATAGCCCATGTGGAGGCGTTACACGGGTAGGCAGAGGGTCCTTTATGGGTCAATTTGGTTACACCTGAGCTGGCCCCACTAACCCCTAATTGGTTTCATTGGGCCCACCACCCAAGCAAAACCCCTAGGTAGTGTGAAATTTCCCCCTCCCATTCCCATTGGCAGTGTGGCATTCCCCCCTCCCATTCCAGTAGGCAGTGTGGCACCTCTCCTTCCTTTCCCATAGACAGTGTGGCATTTCCCCTTCCCATAGGCAGTGTGGCATTCCCCCCTCTGATTACAAGAGGCAGTGTGGCATTTCCCCTCTCCATTCCCATAGGTGAAGTGGCACCTCCCCCCTCCTGTTATAATAGGCAGTGTGGCATTCCCCCTTTGCATTCCCATAGGCAGTGTGGAATTCCCCCATCCAATTTCCATAGGCAGTGGGACATTCCCCTCTCCCATTCCGATAGGCAGTGTGGCATTTCCCCTTTCCATTCCCATAGGCAGTGGGCAATCCCCCCTCCCAATCCCATAAGCAGTGTGGCATCCTCCCTCCCATTCCTATAGGCAGTGGGGCATCCCCCCTTCCATTCCCATAGACAGTGTGGTTTTTCCCATTCCCATAGGCAGTGTGGCATTTCCCATTCCCATAGGCAGTTTGGCATTTCCTCCTCCCATTTCCCATAGGCAGTGTGGTATCCTAAGAAAACCTTTCCATCGTACCCGTGCTGCTGACCAGGCCATCACAGCCACGAAAGGCTAGAAGATGGAGCGGCAGCCGAGCAGTCAGGGCAACAAATCCCTGTCCACTACCTCCGCCGCTCATGTTGTACCCGACGTCCTCATTGTATCTGCCACCACCGATTCTTCTTCATGGCGCCTGCACACACAGAGCGAACTCCTGGCTCTGTACCGAGAAGAAGTGGTGATGGCAGATACAGCAAGGACGGCGGGGACGGCGCGAGCAGTGGAGGCAACGGGCAGGGATCGGTTGCCCTGTCCACCCACCTGCCACTCCTCCATCTTCTGGGCTCCTGTGGCTGGGGTGGCCTGGTCAGCAGTGTGGGAACGATGGAAAGGTGCACGCGATATGATGCCCCAACATTTTCCCCCCACTTTGCAAAAAATATGGTAATTTTTTTAAGCTTGTGAGTGTGTGTCTTTATTAACACTTTCACTTTAAACTGGAAAGGAATTCCATGGGGTCTTATTAATTAATTAATTGATAAACATTTCAGTGCAATTGGAAAAGAATATAATCTACATGTAATGTAAGGTTAATAAGATTCAATATCGATTTAGTACTTTAAAGTGTTTGGCAAGCAAAAAGTTAACAAATACATTTTGGTAGCGTACATTACATTGAGTCTCTCTAGCATTGTTCTTTCTGCTCTCTCAGTCTCTGTAGTTAAGAAATCACTTCCTCTGTCAATTACAGCCCACTGACCTGGACCTTCAATCAACCTTCAGTGAACAGAGAATGTAAACACCCCCCACTCCCTCCCCAGATGCCCCCCTCCTTTCTTTCTCTTCTTCTATGTGAATGTGTCTTTAATCAGGCAGCCAGCAATCAACAGCCTGTCCCCTGTATTCCAGCCTTGCTACCGGTCAGACACCAACCAAACCCCCCCTCTATCCAAGTAAATTAGTTGCTAACAGGCTGGAGTAAATATCTCTGCCTGCCCCATGTCTCTCACTGTTATGGTCAAGTCACAATGAGCTGACAAGCTGCAATCTCTGTCCATTATGAATATGCTAAGCACACATCACATGCTTACATCACATCCCTGTTGCCACACCCACTGCTTCTCCTTATTTTTTCTATGAATCTTCAATACTATAATACTCCAATACTTTTACAAATAACTTAGGAACTACGAGGTCTTTTTGAAAACAGATTGAATTTTGGTACAGTGCAACATGTAGCCAAAGACAATGGAACAACAATCAGGTTTGCCTTTAGTATAACTTTAATTTTAACAAACTTTCCTTTTTTGCCATTTTGTGCTATTTTTCAATTTCTTTAAGAGATTTGCTATTAATTTTGCCATTTCACAGCCCCCATTACTATTATACAGTGCTGGCCAGGTGCATGGGACAGCTGCTCTATACAGCTGTACCCCTGGAGTTGACTGATGGTGGGGGACAGAGACTGGGGCAGTGGCAGGTGGCAACTAGGACCCAGCAGCCACCTCAGTTGGAGGGAGCGGCATGGACAATTTGATAAAGGTGCCATGGTATGTGGTGGCACCGCTATCAGTGTTTGGACGTGTGCGTTTATTTGCTGGCTGGGTCTACCGGGTGGAAATCCTCCTCTTGGCTCTGGCCCTGTCCTTTGATTGGAGGAATCCAACAATGTGAATTTTTCTGCCATTATTTTAAGTGATGGCGTTCCCCATGGTGTCTGCTGTCTGTGCCGCCGTCTTCACCTGTTGTTCCGTTTCTCCTTGGTGCCAACTTGACCACCAGTAGCCGGCTGCTGTTGCAGCCAGCTATGTACCCTTAGTCGGTTTAGGTTTTCTCCTGTCTCTCCCCTCTGATGGGCTGCTTGCTGCTCGCTGGTTTCCATGGAGATGAATCATTCTCATCTTCTTCCTCCCCTAACCCTGTCTTTTTCTCAGCCTTTTATTTCTCATCTTCCCCAGCCATCATCAATGGAATAAAGTATGGTGTTGTAATAGGGACCAGGATGGGAATAGTTAATGGGGACATGGCCAGAATGGGGCAGGCGTAGGGAGTCACAGGGGTCAGTGACCCCACCTCTAGGCTTTTTAGATGAAACACATGACCTGCCCTCCCACACATCCCAAAGTGCTTTTCCTTTTTTCTTTCTATTCATTTGAGTACAGAAGTTGCATGGTCAAAATCAATTCATAAAATAGAGTGGAGAGACCTTTGAACACATAACACATGCCATCTTTGGGAGGGCTCAGACACAAATCTTTCATGCTCGTCATTTTCATGCAACATTACAGCCATCCTCTGCCATGCTAAACCATCGGATCATAACTTATTATCGGTTAACCATCTTTTTTCTCTCAGTAACAATTTTCTGCAACTGGTCAACTTAAAGCCGACCCTTCTCATGTAATCTACACACTGACATTCCTAACATTCCTTACACAAAACCCAGCTTTTGCAGTTCTATTTCCCCATATAGCTTTCTAGCTGAGAAACGCCAAGTCGCTTGTCCCTGCATCCGATCTCCAGAGGCTGTGCAAGCTTTAGTCAAGCCCCACATTGGGCGCCAGCTATTGTGGACGCTGTACCATCCCAAAGACTTTCATACTCGATTGGTCCAAAATCAATGAAAGAGGAAACGAAATTAGGAGTCAACACGCATAATTGATGTTAAGCCCACATCCTGGAGAAGCGCTTCTAACCCCTCCTTTTCATGCAGGCATTATTTATAATACATAAAAAACAGAGGCTTACGTAGGGAATAACTATCGCTATAAAAGGCAAGGTCTCTACGCTGATGCACAGATTGGTTCATCTTTATCTATGTAGTACATTCCACACAGCCGCAGTAAGCTGTAAATTACATCACATCTAGATAAGTTCCTGCTGTGGTTGCCATCTTTGGTTGTAGTGTTCTTCTCCTGATGCCAACTTTTAGCTGTGACACTCTCTCTGATGCCATTATGTCTTAGGAATGTGAAATTGATTTGTGAACATGATTTTATTCCTTATTCTTATGGGGAGAGGCTTTCACCTCTGGGCTCATCGTCCCATTATACTGATCCACAACAATTATCTAGACATTTTTAATTACTAAAATATAGACATAGGATTGGACTTTAAGATCATCCTGTATAATCTAATAAGCTTCTGTTACAAACAGTCCAACTAAATTGCTGTTATTATCATATATTATCATAGGCATATAACTTAGGGGAGGACACAGAAGGCTTCATCTTTAAAACTAACCACATTTCTTTTGGTAAAAGGGGAACTCTTAAAGGTGCTTTACCATAGCTAAGTGGAAAGCACTTTTATCACAGACCCTCAAACAGGGGGTTGCAAGAAGCTTGATAGTCCTTGCTTACCTGTCAGCTACTCCTGCAGAGTAGCTGACAGGTATCCATATTTTTCCTTATGTTCCCTCTTATTTGTTTCCATGTGAACTTTTCCCTTTGATCCTCCGATATCTGCTTCCTTACCTTCATCCCCACTATGTTAGGGTATACTTATTTGAGAATATATGGTAGCTATGGATGTACCATTCTTATTATGATCATCATTTTTATTTTCAATTTCATTAATTAATGACAAACTGGCCCTGGATTCAGGAGGGGACGTAAGTGTGTTTATACTTGCAGATGAACTCCTGGCAGTACGATCGGCGTTTACAGCCGACTGGCCTCAGTACTGGCAATGACGTCATCCGACAGCTGCGGGTGTCAGCGTGGGATGTCTCTCTATACACGCATACACGCTTTTGGCCCTTTCCTGGCAGAAGTCCTCTTCCCCCCCGGCTTCACTACTGGCAGCTGACGTGAAGAGTCAGCTGCGGTCAACAACACAGGATGAATGTGCTCCAGTGTCATGGCGGAAAGGGTGAGTGCCGTTATTTGTGTTTTAATTACTTATGCGTGGTAATTATCTGGGTCTTCCAGCTGCTATATATACCTAGGTTTCAGAGACATAATTTGTCTGAGTAAGGGCTCATTTGAAGCCTGAAACGCGTCACGTGTGGTGGAGGGTGCAGAGGGGATTTGCTGACGGCACGTTTGGAATATTTTTGGACATTTTAAGCTAACAAGTAAAGGTTACATTTTAATTTCTGGCTGGAGTTACCATCGTTTGCTTTTCAACTGGAGAGTTCTCAGGAGCCTCTTTCAAGTCCGTGCCGGAGTATGCTTTCACAGGGGTGAGCTGGTTACATATAACTGTTTGCTTTGACTTAACTCCTGAAGTACCGTGCCTGCCTCTTTCATATAGAATATGGATATGTAAGATACTTTACTTGCAGTTATTTGATATTGAAGAATACATGTGCTATTTGTGACTGTTATAACCAGCACATTAAACAACATGGATGCTACCCCCCCGTCAGATTCAGAGGCTGTTTGGATAGAGACATTGGATGAAATATTTACTGTTACACAACAAACACCAGTCTCAATTGAACTACAAAACCTATTTAAGGAATATGAAAAACTTCGGCGTAAGGAGTCCAAACTATGGTGGGACCGCTCCTCACTCCAGAAATATCTAGATCATAATATGATTCCCAGGGGTTTACGGATTAAGAAAATACCCTCATCGATATTTGATGAGGAATTTAAACAGGCGTGGTACACAATTCTCAATGAGACATCTATAAAATTGATTAGACTTCTAATTGATCAGGAGGAAAAAACCTTGGAGGAGGTAAAGAAACTCCACATAGAAATAAGGAAAAACATAGAGGTGCACAAAGAAAAGGATATTTATATGAAATTGAAACAACAAATGAATGGTAATCTACAAAAATTACAGAGACAAATAATAGAAATCAAAAAAAGCAAGTTTCAGAGGGATGTACGTGATTACCAAAACAATCAGGTGTACACTTGGCATGTGGAGAGACATCAAAGGAGACCTAGATCCATATTAAGGAACAACTCCAAACATAGAAGGAGTAAATCTGTATCTTTCTGGGACAGTGATACCCAAAGCTCTTATGAGTCAAATAATGAGTCTATCAACTCTACAGAGATCTTGGATGTGGACACTGACAGTTTTTTAGGAGCACAGAGTCAACAGAGGAAAGGTGGAACGAGAAAATCAGATCCAAGAAACATAGGGCAGGCAGGAAGCACAGAAAAAGGGAGAGCATATCAATTACGGGGGAAACACCCCAAACAATAAAAAGCACAGTGCTGAACCTGTCTTCATGCGTATTGGAGTCTGCCCACCTTAAAGTTTTAGAAAAAGGGTTGTCATTTTCTCCGTCGTATGACATGAACATATTTGATACTATTGTTGATCTAAATAAATTCGTTCGTACCCTAACATTAAGAAAACATTTTTCTAAGGAAGTTAGTGAAGAGGAGGAATATAAAGTGAAAGAACCCATTGTTGGACCAGATTGGATTAACTACCCGTTTAAGGAATTATGTGCATGTAAAAATCTCAGGGACCTAGAATTGGAGAATGGGATTGGGAGAGACATCACCCTCTCAGTACCGAGATTTAAGAATACGGAATTTTATCCGGTTCAGGCTAGATCACAAGCAATACAATTGTTCCAGGATACTGTGGAGAAACAGTTATTGGATCTGTTTTCAAAAATAAGCAGCAAGAAACAACATAAAAATCTGACCAAAAAGGAATCTATAGCTGTAAGGGAACTGGAAACTAATCAAGATATTGTAATTAGGAACTCGGACAAGGGGGATATGATAGTAATTTTAGATAGGGTTACCTATGTAGAGGAAGCCGTCCGACAACTATCAGACACCAACACGTATAAGAAACTTAAGGGTAACCCCACCGAATCCTTTCGCAAACAATTGGATAACATTGTGAAAGAGGGGGTAACATTGGGAGTTTTGAAGGAAACTTTGGCAAAACAACTCATCAATAACCACCCCATAACCCCAATTTTTCATCACCTACCAAAGGTACATAAACAGGACAGACCACCCAAAGGTCGTCCTATAATTGCCGGTATCGGTTCTTTAAACGAAAAACTGGGCCAATGGATAGATAGCCAACTTAACCCTATTGTGAAATTACTCCCTGGCTACATTAAAGATACCTCCGAAATGTTGAAAACTCTCCATTACCTGGAATGGCCGGCAGGGGGAGCGTGGCTTGCTTTAGATGTGGCAGCTCTTTACTCTTCTATTCCACACCACTTGGGCCTACAGGCTGTGACATATATGTTGAGAAAGTTCACAAAAGTGTCGGAACAACAAGAATATTTTGTGATCACAGCTTTGGAGTACCTTTTAAGCCATAATTTCTTTATGTTTGATGACGAATACTATTTGCAAGTTCAGGGAGCCCCAATGGGCGCACCGTTCTCCCCCTCCCTGGCAAATTTGTACATGGGATGGTGGGAGGAGCAAGTTATCCTTGCAGAAACCAATTCATTTGCGCAATACATCTTTTGGTACTCACGGTACATTGATGACATCATATGTATCTGGACAGGGACACACGAACAGGCTATGTCATTTGTGTCTCATATCAACAACAACGTCTTGAATCTTAAGTTTACTGCAGAGTACCAGAATGACAATATTCCGTTTTTGGATCTAGTTTTGGAACGTCCTATAGAGGGGATGAGAATCTTTACTCATACACATCGGAAACCGAGCGCGGGCAATTCAACACTTTTTGCAACCAGTTGCCACCCCCGACACACTATAGAAGGGGTTCCATACGGAGAATTTTTGCGAACAATTAGGAACTGCAGCAAACCAGATATTTTGAATGAGGAACTGGATCTTGTACAAACACGTTTAACTGACAGGGGATATAAGAGGATTCCGCTATCAAGAGCTAGGGACAAAGCACTGAAACGGAGTAGACAAGATATTTTATTCCCAGGTGTATCCCCAATGCCTTACATGGACAAATGTGAAAATAGAAGCAAAAACAAAAGTAGAAATACATTTGGAACCTTAACTATGGTTACAAAGTACAGCAACCAATTTACTAAGATTAGAAAAATCATCCAATCTAATCTATCCATATTGGCAATGGATCAAGATCTAACACCATTCATCCAGGAAGGGGTTAAGGTTGTTGCATCACGAGCACCCACTTTGGGCATGAGACTATCGCCCTCTATGCTCAAAGGAAGAAAGGGAGAAAGATCTAGTACCTGGCTCACCCCAAGGGGGTGCCACCCATGTGGGGGCTCAGGCTGTTCCTGCTGTAGAATGATACAAAAAACAAACATATTTAGATCTACGGTCACTAACAAAGTGTTTCCAGTTAGGGGTTTCATGAACTGCAATACCAAATATGCAGTATATCTAATCACGTGTACCCTGTGTGGCTTGCAGTACGTTGGGTGCACTACACGCACCGTTAAGACACGAATTAGAGAACATATGTATCAGATTGGGATGCCCTTCCCTAAATCCAACGTCGCGAAACATGTATGTTCATGCCATGAGGGAAGGGTGGACTGCATCCAAGTCACCATCATAGAACGTGCTATGGAGAATGTAAGAGGAGGGGACCCATGGCGAAGATTATTGAAAGCTGAAGCTAAATGGATTGTGACATTAGGGACTCATATGCCAAGTGGTCTCAATGACAGACTGGATATTTCTCTTTTTACAGATTTTTGATAGATCTTTTTGAAGTTTTTTTCAGCCCTGATTTATACAGGTGGATTCTGTTGGGTGCACCTCTCTTCCACTTTAAGGTTTTTAAGCAAGATACCTATTAATGGTTTTACTTTATTTTTATTTTGTGTCATTATGTCTCTGTCATTGGTTTATATAGCAGTGGAACACCAGGGCCTGGGTCTATGCCCGTATGGCATAGTAGGGTTACACAATGTGTTTACCTAGGGGTTATACTGACCATCTAGTACATGGTACGGATATTTAGTAGCAGGTATAGGTTTACCATTTTTCTCCTGTAGCCAATAGGATTTATTTACAATCAGGAGTATGTTATGGTATAATAGGAAATCTACTGGGTTGTATTTGTTCACAACTCTCCTGTGTGTCCTGTTAATGAAGGCTTAAGTCAGGTGAATAGAACCAAATAAATTAAAGACGCACAGGATAGACTTTGACTATGGAGCTCGGGATATAGGAAATGAGAGCCCCCGGTACACATATGAGATAGCTTTTTATCTTTCTATAGTTTTGTGGTGCCTAGATCTGTCACACCAATTTTTTCTTTATATATATTTTTATCTATATCTAGATTTTTTCCATATTTGGATGCGGCATCCATATTTTTCCTTATGTTCCCTCTTATTTGTTTCCATGTGAACTTTTCCCTTTGATCCTCCGATATCTGCTTCCTTACCTTCATCCCCACTATGTTAGGGTATACTTATTTGAGAATATATGGTAGCTATGGATGTACCATTCTTATTATGATCATCATTTTTATTTTCAATTTCATTACTATCCACATTTCTCATTGAGGGAGTGTGACATGGGGCGCTACCATCTGCTAATAATTAATGACACACTGGCCCTGGATTCAGGAAAGGGGACGTAAGTGTGTTTATACTTGCAGATGAACTCCTGGCAGTACGATCGGCGTTTACAGCCGACTGGCCTCAGTACTGGCAATCACGTCATCCGACAGCTGCGGGTGTCAGCGTGGGACGTCTCTCTATACACGCATACACGCTTTTGGCCCTTTCCTGGCAGACGTACACACGCTCTCCGGCTTCACTACTGGCAGCTGACGTGAAGAGTCAGCTGCGGTCACCAACACAGAATGAATGTGCTCCAGCGTCATGGCGGAAAGGGTGAGTGCCGTTATTTGTGTGTTAATTACTTATGCGTGGTAATTATCTGGGTCTTCCAGCTGCTATATATACCTAGGTTTCAGAGACATAATTTGTATGAGTAAGGGCTCATTTGAAGCCTGAAACGCGTCACGTGTGGTGGAGGGTGCAGAGGGGATTTGCTGACGGCACATGTTTGGAATATTTTTGGACATTTTAAGCTAACAAGTAAAGGTTACATTTTAATTTCTGGCTGGAGTTACCATCGTTTGCTTTACTCCTGCAGAGGTGATCGCGCTCCCACTGCCTCACAATGTGAATCTGGGGACTCGGTTTCAACTGGCTGGAGTGTATGTGAAGATGTAGCAATCAGTGTCATGTATCAGGGCTGCTGAAGCACAATCACTGTAAGGGAGGGGGTGACAGGTAAGCATGGAACCCCATGTCCCAATCTGGCAGCCCCCTGATATGAGAGCAGGAGGAACAAAAAAGATAAGTGAAAATCTCAAAATCACAAATGATAGGGGGCAGTTAAATCCTCCATGCTAGGCTTACTTCTTGGTGTGACCCTGTACAGTTGACTTGAGAAGCTGGCCCATCAACAAACACTGATGGACCAGCACTGGATCACCAGAAGGTGAGTTTTATCAGCAATCTGCAGAGAAACACAACAGGGCATCCCAAATTAAAATGCCTCCTGGTCAACTGCCAACTCCGATGACACTCCCCCCGCCCAGCAACCGCCAGGACTTAAGGGAGCCAACCATCTAAAAGATTTCAGGGCCGGTTAATAAAGTCCCTTCTGGGGATCTGCAACAGCCAGTGCCTCCTCTTGCCTCCTATTGCAGTCTTCAGAGTTCCTCTTGTCCCCATCTCAAGACCCAAACTGGAATAATGTAGGTGATTATAGCTAATTGTGAGTTGGGATGTCCAGGCCTGTGAATCCTCTCCAGGTGTACGGTATATTTACTGATCCGCTTATCCCACAGTGCGTGCACAGGTCATAGCAGCATCACCAGCTTATTTCTAGGTGATGTGAGCTAAAAGGAAAGGCCTGATGGGGTTTCATGGTATGCTCTAGTGAAGCAGAACATACAAATACTGGATTTTCACAAATCTGGATTATGGTCCTTGCCCTGGGGCTTTCAATTTGGGATGCCCCACTGTATGAAACCCCCAGATCTCCCAAAAAACCTCCCCCACGTTCCTATTGTGCATGTGTGGGCTCTGGTTAAATCAGCACTGTGTGCCATGCATATTCATGCACAGCACACAGCTCTTTATACTGTGTGAGCTTCTCCATAGGAAGTGGCCCTGTCCATGGCCTTTCTGTAGTGTGTGGGGCACAGGTGCATGCCTCATTGGTCAGTGCGGGCAATTGGTGGGGTTTAACACAGTAGGGCATCGCAAATCAGGATACCTCGCCAGAGAAGAATGAAACCCAAGATGGCGTACCTCTTTAAAGGGCAAGTCCACTTTCGTTGGAACTTTAGAAGTGTATATTTTTGTGTGTCAAAATGATGAGTGCCAAGGTGCTGAGGTGATCTAGTATTTCTTTCATTTTTTCTTATGTGTGTTTTATGGAAGCAGTTTTCTCTATCTGCAATCAGTTGCTATTGACAACTGTACACCTAGATCTGCGAGAAGATAGAAGTGACCCCTGTACACACAGGACACTGCTGCTATGGCTGCTGCTGAGGTGAGGAAGCTCACTCAACCTTAAGCGGCAGTGTTCTGTGTGTACAGAACTCAGTTCTCTGTCCTTTTAGATCTTGGTGTACGATTGAGACATCTTTTTTGCTCACACAATTGTATACTTTCAAAAATGCTATTAAAAGTGAACTTTCCCTTTAAGTATGCCTTACTGATGGTGAGGTGGGAGAGATTATTGTAAGTAGTTTGTTGTCCCTTCATTGAATTAGACTCTTATGAGCCTTATTGTGTGTTCCTTTCTGGTCTCTAACTGATTGGAAGCACCCCTTCCCCAAGTTGAATTCTATTCCTTCTGTCACTTTAATTAAAGAAATGTAATCAAAACCCATCCCAACTGAACAGGTTCAGAAAACATATGCACACTGAGTCACTAAAAGCAGGGAGTTTATCGAACTAGTTTATCTAACTAACCAGGGTATGCATTGAAAACAATAATTTTTTCCCCGAAAAAGTTAAAAAACTGCCTTAAGTGTTATATTTGGTGATATCTTGATGCCTTTTGACCTGCAGTTTTTTTTTTCCCAATGTTTGGTCCCAGATGTTCTCTATATCCCTCCCCCACTGCCTTGTTAGTTTAGTAGCTTAATGCTTAAAAATTGAGCTACTAATGTATTGTTTCATTTTTTAGTTTAAATAAAACATTTGTGCCCAAATGTCCACCTTTTTGTGTTGTTTAGCTTACAACAGTATTATGTTTGTCAACTTTTCAAACTATTTTGCAAATAGTTTTTACAAAAAAATGTAAAAAGGGCAAAAATACTGGAAAATAAATGGCAGGTGACACGTTTATTCATAGAAAACATGCAGGCTATTAGCCTCGATTCAGAGACACATTTGTCCGGACTTCCGTAGCTGTCTGTGAAAGTTTTGGTGGGTGTTTGTCATTTTTTTGCTTTTTTTTGTCCATTTTCTACTCGCACGAACGTTCGGGAATGCGATTCCGATGAACGGAAGCAAATCGGAACATTTCCGTTAGTTCGGATCATTTTCCAAACAAAATCGGAAATTTTCCGTTTGTTCAGAAAACTTCCGTTGCTGGGATGGGTTTCTGTCTGATTCAGAGAGCTGATTTCCGACGGATAAATCCGTTTCATTTCTGATCCACTTACAAGACTTTTGAGGGCTCGGATTGCTATTGTTGAACATGTTTTGCGGCTATGTGGAGGAGTCTGCGCTCCTTTAGCACCAAGGCATTGCATGTATCAGCATGGCCAAGGCCATAAATTGTATA
The DNA here is from genome assembly GCA_027917425.1 of Gastrophryne carolinensis. Classification (NCBI taxonomy): domain Eukaryota; kingdom Metazoa; phylum Chordata; class Amphibia; order Anura; family Microhylidae; genus Gastrophryne; species Gastrophryne carolinensis. The sequence goes on from CM051234.1 coordinate 509,780,350, forward strand.
GCAATGCATACCTGAATTAATACATTTCATGTATGCCTTATAGATGCATTTTAATGCTGACCTTAATTAGTCCTTAGCATGTAAACATTTATTTTTCCACACATCCATATAATTGCTATTTTTTTTAGACATATGCCCTTTGTGAATTATATTTGGATTGTTGAACTTGAATCTTAATTTGTTGTAGGAGTTATTGTTTTAGTTGGTTACCTTTGCTTTGTGTAATTATTTTATATTTGGTTGCAGGAACTGCAAGATGTGCCACTCGCCCTTGCTCCTGATGCCCGTTCTTTGCCTGCAGAATGCGGGCCAGGGGTTCTCTAATCGGGCACTATGCAAAACCCGGGCCGTGGTGGCGAGGGCCCTCTGGCTTTTGAAGTCCAGATTTAGGTGTTTGGACCATATGGGGGGAGGGGGGGGGCACTGCAGTATGACCCCAACAAGGTTATACCAAAATTTTAATTTGCGTTTTTTAACAGGGACCACACGTGCCAGAGTGGCACAACTGAGTGTCAGGGTCCTTCAGTTGGTGGGCGAGATGCAGGAGCTGCGCAACTCGGGGACCACAGATGAATAATAATGTTCAGTGGCCTGCCATTGCTATGTATTTTGTTTTTTATAGTTGTAAAAATTTGAAATTTTCAAAATGTTTTAAAATTTTATATTTTATGATGGTATAAAAAAAAATGTTACATTGTCATTTCATTTACAAAATACATTAACACAAAACTAATGGGCCCAGAAATATTTAAAGATGAATATTCACATGACCGAGAAGTGATTTGGGTAAGTTTTAGGGGGCTAAAATGGAAGAAGAACCTAACCAAGAAGTGGTTTGGGTGAGCTTTAAGGGTCCAAAAGGGAAGATGGAGGACAGTGCTAAGTGATTTAGCTAAACATTGTAGTAGAAGTGAGGGTGGCAAATATGTAGGCGAGCACTTTAATGAGTTAAGTTTGTAGTGCTCATGCGCAAGATGGTAAGGATTTCCGTCTGGACGAATATTTATTGAAAAAGGGAAACAGAATCGAACGGGAAACGTAAAGGATTCGTTGGAGGATACGATGGGAAAAGGGCAAAAACGAAAGCCTACGTTGTAACATGTGAAAATGAAAAGGAAAAGTCTGGATGGAAAATGACATCCTCGTAATTCATAATCTCCCGTACGAACGGACGGAAACTTTACAGAAGGTTTTCAATGCATGCATTGAATCGCTCGAACGCTCATACGAGAACGGTAACATTTCACAAAAAAAACAGATCGGCACGAAAACGGAAGTTTTTTTGTGTCTCTCTGAATCGAGGCTATTTGGCCTGATGCAGAGCCTCCCCTGAACTGACCTTAAAACCTTCCGATTGTCCGGGGCTCCCGTTTGAATCGTGGCTCAAATGTGATGCAGAGCCTCCGTCGGAATGGCTCCGTAACTGATCCGTCAATTTGTCTTCACTCTGGATTTTTTTTTGCCTCTCTCGGGTGCCTTCAATTTGATCGGGCTTCCGTTCCCATTCACACGGGAGGCCCGTTTTTCCCTGCTTTTTCCTTGGTTTTTGAACGTACCTGCTTGCCTTCTGTCGTATTTGACCTTCCATTTTGGTGGTTTTTTCAAGTATACTTACATCTCCATGGCTCTTCAGTTGCCAATCTGGCTACACGCAAGCGCACATCCCTCAACCTCCATTGGAATATACATATGGCAACAACTGCCAATTTGGCACATATATATATATATATATATATATATATATATATATATATATATATATATATTTAATTAAAATTTTTGTTCCTTTTTCCTTGCCATTAATGCATACCTTAATCTCATTTGTGTTCCTTTTTCCTTGCCATTAATGCATACCTTAATCTCCTTTGTTGTTCCTTCTTCCTTGCCATTAATGCATACCTTAATTGTTTCTGATTGTTTTTGATGTATTGTCCCATATCTAAACCTTTTGCGTCATGTAAATGTGTGATGATGTTGTGTGATTTTACATTTGCAGGAAAGACAACTCTCAAAATCTTTGTTATTTTTTTTTTTTATTCCAATGTTGGAATTTATAATTTCTTTTTTCAGTTTTTTCCTAATTTTTTTTTTTTATTTAAAACCAAAGAAACTATTTACATTTTAAGACAAATTAAAAAACTTTAGGCCTCGGGTTCTTGTGGCTGTGATTTTCTGGTATCTGTGAATGAAAAACAACATTAGTTTAGCATTGTTTTTATGGTTTGGTTTTCCATGATTTTTTTGGGGCCCTTTTTAAACCGGACCTTCAGCGTGATTTAATGAAAAGGCCAAACTCTTCAAATACGAGACCACAGCATTTGAAACTAATACTTTAAAAGTTTTTAGTCACTAACTAATTATTCTTTCCCCCACTGGCCTGCAACTCTGTTCTGGAATTTAGGATACGTGCGCCGCCATCTTGACTCAGAAGCATCACACTTACTGAGGAGAGGAGAGTGGGATAAGGTACAGGGGGTGGGTTATAGCTGTGCTTTGCTCACACAGAGCAGAGCTGTGCTCTTGAAAAGGTCAGCAATCCCAGAATGCAGAGCAGCACAGTTACAAGGCACTTCCTTTTTGCAGGCTGCCTGATAAGATGGCGGCTTCCATAATCAGCCATCTTGGATGTTTAAAGGCTCATAACATGCACTAGGTGCAGGTAAGATGAATTTTAATGTGGCCAATCTGTATGTACAGGGTGTGGGAAACATATAAGATAGACTCTTATTCAGAGTGAAGGTCCGCTTTAAGGGCTTATTTTCTTTATATTTTTTTTTATTTTTTGGGGGGGCGATGTTTTTGGCAATGGAATTGTTAGTTCATTTACTTTGACCAAATAAAAAAACACTTACAATGTTTGGGGCGCACATTGCGTCGGGGGCGTCTCCTTTCTTCCTCTCTGGGTTGCTGCTGTGAATCTGTTTGGATGACAAACACACTGATATTAGAGACTGTTGTTGTATCATGAATATCATATTAAGTTAGGCTTCTAGGTATTAATCTACTCACCTTCCCCAGCCACCTCTTCCTCGTCGCCCCCTTCCTCGCTCATCCCTTGGGATGTCCCCGCGACGTCTGAATCTACAACTAACAATAGTGCACATGAGTATCTGTATTTAATGCATGTATTAGCACATCTCTAACTATATTTCCCTTACCGGAGTCAGGTTGAGGCTCATTTAGGCTCGACTCCCTGCCGTCAGATTCCCCCCTCCCCTGCATGCTGAGGTCCAGAGGCTCCTCATACTCACTGGCAGAGGAGGGGGTGGCCGTTGACACTGGTGGTGGACCACCTACACCTTCACCTGTTTCGCCCAACACTGGGATGCGTGTCCTGGTCCGGGTGGGGCGGAAGCGCATATTCCATTCATGTGCTGAAATACAAACACAATCATAAAACCACGCCCAGGCGAGGCCAGGGTTATAGGTGCATTTACATTTTCAACACTTACATGGGAAATGTTTTGCAAAGTACCGCCTCACCCGGGGCTTATGCCTTCGCTTCAAATCAGACCAGTGTTGGGCGATCTGGGTGAAGGTATAGGTGGTTTGTGATCGGCGTGCGATCGTGTCCACCACCGCCAGGGCCAACGTCCACTTCTCATAATCTGACGGCAGGAAGTCGTAGGGATTCCTCAGCATTATCTGTAAAAAAAAGATACAAGGACCAACCATTAATCCACCATATACATTACCAAGTTTCCTGGCATAACTAAAGTCACTTTATTAACTTCTTGCTGCCTCACATTGCCCTAGTTCTTCTATCTGCATCTAGCCTAGTTTGTAGCTGCGTACGTGTGTTAAACTAAGGTGGGCTTGTATTTAACGTGACAAACTAAGTTGTTTCAGACTATTCTTGCGCTTTGTTATTTTTTATTGTAAGGAATGTGTGCGCACACATAAACGCACGCTCGCATACTCACATCCATGATGATGTCGTCCTGCTCGTGGGTAAAGATTGTGGGCGACATATTTTCTTGCTTTTCCTGGTCTAGCTCTGATGTTCCCCCGTGGTGACGTGCGTGTGTGCGCGCAGGCGCGCACCCGCTGTTGACAACGCCCACACGGGAAACATATTTAAAGCACAAGGCACTCAGGTCTGTGTTGGATACCATATCAATATGGGCAGACCTAAAGGGAGCAAAAATAGGCAACCAAGGCCCGAGGCACATAGCAGCCGCACACATGCCTCATCCTACAAAAGACAGAAGAGCAGGCACCAGACACAGGCAGAACATGCCACAACTAAAACGCTGGATACTCCACACACACAGGCACATTCAAAAAAACGCAGGACCAAGGAGACATTCACCCATTCACCACCACCTGCCAAAAAAGCACGAACACACAAGGGTGCCAAATCGAGTAAGACCCTGCAGCATCCTCAGCCTCAACACACCAAGCATACCCACAAAACAAAACACATCAGCAAGGGAAAGCGTATTGCCAAACCCACCACCCCACCAAGGTCACCCACCCCTCCACCTCAACCCTCTGGTTCTCCCAATTCCAGTACCTCACATTCCACATGCAGCTCCACATCTGATAGCTCAACAGGAACCCAGACATTAAGCCATAGCAGCACACACACAACATCACCCTCCCCCATAAGCCCCAGAACCACACACGACTCAATTTCACAATTTCCACAGATGCAGGGGACACCACACACCCATGTGGCCGACAACTACGCCGTGGCTCCCTAACTGCACGTTTTTGCGATGCTCAAAGCATGGCTGTGGCAAATGCAGTTTGTGAGCATTATGATGCCCTATTTGGCAGGAGCTCCAAATCAACCACTAAGCAGGCTAAGCTGGAGATCTGGACGAATATTTGCCGCCAAGTAAATAGTGTGAGATCTGTCAGGCGAGATATTCAACAAATCAAAAGGAAATTTGGGGACCTGAAATACTACAGTAAAAAAAAATGGACATGCGCCGTCAGCAGAGGTAAAGGGCAGATTAAATGCATTTGTAGTCGCATTGGTAACAGGATGTAACACTTATTAGGTGTAATTTAATCTTCCCCAGCCAACAGACAGGGGATGGAGCAGAGGTAAAGGGCAAATTAAATGCATTTGTAGTCGCATTGTTAAAAGGATGTAACATTTATTAGGTGTAATTTAATCTTCCCCAGCCAACAGACAGGGGGTGGCTTACCCACTAAAATAATCCTTACACCCGCCGAGGAACATGTATATACATACATACACCCGGCCAGCATCCAGGGCCTGGCAGAGGCACAAGACACAGACCGGAATGTAAGGTCCCAAGGTGAGTCTGAATTTGCCATGACCTATTACAAAAAGTTCAATAAGGCAGTGTTAGGCTACACAACACACTGTACTTGGCCATTTAGCTAATCTTCAAATCTACATTCTAAGGACCAAGTCAACAGGACACACCAGGCACCCAAACCCCTGCGTTAGCACCGAGGCCAAGGGCACACCAGGATTCTACACCACGAACCCAAATTGTGGATTGCGATGAGGTAAGTCAATGGTCATTGGTGTGTACTTTTAACATTGATCTTTGAGAGCTTTGGTGGACAGAAATAAACTAAAAGGAACCTATATTTCTTTACAGACCACAGGAAGCCCACCCATCATCGACCATATAAGAGATTTGGAGGAGGACACCCCACATATGTCACTAACCACTACATCAACAGTGGCAGCAACGCAGTCAACCCCGGCACAACCCCCACATCCACAACCACCTTCTGAACCAGAACCAACCACCCGTCCCACTGCTCCAACCCAGTCCAGACGCCCTATTTCCCAAAGAAGGCAACTTCAAATTTTGGAGGAAGCATGGAGGCAGGAAAATATAGCCTTTTCGGCGACAACACAGCAATTCAATGAGACTGTGTGCACCCAACTCACAAACCTCAACGCCCAATTAGAGGTATTAAACAGAAATATCTCTGCCCTAACCAGCCATATGGATGAGATTAATCAAAGCCTGGCCCACATTGCAGCCAATTTGCAGGCACAACATCATTCCTCGTCAACATGCACCCCAACATACCACAAATTTTTGGGGAATACATTTTCTTACCCCACGTGTAATTTTTCTTTTGGCCAAAAAAAAACAAATGACACACCAAAATTTGTTGGTAAAATAAAAACAAATAACAAAAAAGAAAAGTTTGGTCTCTGAAAAAACACTAAACAATAGTTGTGCACGGATGGTTTGCACAGTGCCACTTTGGGTGCAAGAAAAAGGAGGGGTGGGGACATCTGAAACTAAAGTTTGTGGAGTAGCCCACAAGCCATGATTAGTTTTAGGACCGTTGCAGGCGTCTATTGTTGTTCCCCCCCAGTCTCATCAAGACAATGGAACCTCATCTTCAAGAGACCAAAGCCTCGCTCCACCACAGAGCGAGTCCTCCTGGGGGCAGTATTGTAGCACTCCTCTGCCTGTGAAGATGGGTGCAGGATGGGGGTCATCAGCCAGGGGAGCAAAGGATAGCCAGAGTCTCCTGCCAAACCAAAAAAAAAAATAAATAAATAAATAAAAAGGTGTTCATTGCAACAATAGAAAAGAGGGACAAATAGGTGAGCGGGGTAGGGTGGGAGGAAAGGACATTTCTAATGAGACTACATGCACATCCAACCTGTACACTTAAAAAAGTCTGGGGAATACTACTTACATAAGAGGGCAAGAACATGACGCAATAGGGTACAATCACTTAACCCATTTAATTTGTAGCTCAATAATTAGGCTCAAAATATACTACGAAAATTGTTACAAAATAATGTGTTAAGGGAAAAAACACAGTCAGACAGGGTGGGCAACCAATACAAGTTTCATACACATATCCAGTAGCCAGCCACCAAAAAGATCGCCAGATTTGAATCGCTCATCTAGGCAGGAATTCCTCAAGATGTGCGCATCATGCGTCGAGCATGGAAAGCCAGCAAAACGACTCCCAAAAACCAATTCTGGGCCAGCCAGTGCCTGCACATTTATGCAATGTCCCATCTTCCAGTTCCTGCACACAGGCAATAAAAAAAACAAATTAGGTAGACCCTGTAAAAAGGACTCCCCCCCCCCAAAAAATCAAAAAATATAACAAATACTCATGCCATCGATGTCCAAAGGCGTGCGGTGCAGCCTGGTTTCTGCCATACTCAGCAGGACAAGACCGCGGAGCTGGCGCCGCTGATGTGCTCCAACAGAGGACTGCATATTATTGCCCGAGTGCAAATACGGCTGCTCTGACTGCCCGTAAGTGAAGGCTCGGCGGCCCCGTTTTGTTAGGGTGATTTCAATCAGAAATCAAGGCTCTGCATCACTGAAAAAAACGGACCAATGAACGAGGCGTCCGTTTTCCCGGGAAACAGCCTCGTGCGAGCCGACAATTGGAAAGGCGGCTGAGCGCACACCTGAGCGCATAAACGCACACTAAAATCAACGTAGCACCCTTTCCTGACCCGATCAAAGCCCAAAACCAACGGTAAAATGCACGGGATAGCTGAACGGGGAGGCTCTGCATCAAGCCAATTGTCGGCATGTGTTTAATGGATGAAATTAGCGTGCCTGTTAGTGAAGTCGGCATTTTCCTCACATGAAATAAACACTTTTGCACACACTTTTCACCCCTCAAAACAATCCCTAAGTTACACGCAAATATACTCTTGGGAGTAAATTTGCTCATTAAAACATACTCCATGCGCAAATTTACACACAAGAATAGGCACACAAAAAATGTGTTCCATGAATCGGGAGGAAGTGGAAACGACCATGGATCATCCCTATTGTCTTTCTAGCTGTTGATTCACAAACAGTAAAATACTCATGCTTTTTTTTTTACTTAAAGTGAATTTTTAGTACCAGGAGAATTTTTTTCAACTCTTGCTGAATCATGGTGATCGTCTTTTGTCTGAAACACTGTATAGCAAGCTATCCCAATATTGCACATGAGAAAGTGTAAAGGCGGCTCTGGATGTGCCTTTGTGTGACTAAGTTGACCTTCCAACTTCTGGCCTATAAATTTTCAACCCAGTCTTTCTAGCTAAGCCCTGTACATCACCGTTTTCTATAGAACCGTAAACCTGTTCCTATACCTGGTTTTGGACATTATCCTTTTATTGTGCTGAGGATAAGGAGAGTATTGGGAAATGTAGCTGACTGTGGTATACCAATAAATAAATGACAAATAAAAACATACAGGCATATATTGATTTATAAAATAATATCTAGAATTTCTAAGTCTGCAGCCGTCGATACCACTACAACAACCAAAACACAATTCCTATGTTTATGCCACATTTGTCTTTGTCAAGAAGTTGATCTAATTTAGGCAGCACAAGAATAAAATAAGATAGGAAAAGGATGGCCATAGTAGCACAGAAGAATTGTTGTTTTATGAAATTAAGCGGTAGCTCTGTCCGGCAGTGTGGCGACTACTATGTCTGGGGGGTTTGAGCAGAATAAATGCTGCTCTGCCTCCAGTTATCTGGGAGATATGAATGCATATTGCACATTCATGCAGTTCTCAACAGTGATTCATAGACTGTGACATAGGCTGAAAATCTGTAAATAGAAATACAATTAATCATACTGGGTAAAAATGGCAGATTACCCAGAAGTATTCCTCTCTCTGATGTTATCTGTACGCCACGTCTCAGCAAATATAGTGAAATGATATATATCCTGATGTTCTGAACAAACTGCACATTGTTGTTGAATTATTAAAGTGAAAATAAAGACAAAGAAACATGGGGCTTGTATAAAGCTGCAGGAAAAGCTTCTCTGCCAGAGATTTGGCACCGACAGCATTACTGATGATGGAGATCTCACATCCCCAATGGAGGAGCACTTGTGCTGGGAGTGATGTGTTCTCAAAAGAAGGATGCTCACATTAGTAATGCATCAAGAACCTGCACTAAACATCAGGAAATATTATTATTAATGGCTAGCTACAAACACATACAAGGGAACATGCATTTGATGTTTTTATTCTTCTTAAAGCAGACCTCCAGTCAAATAAAGCCCGCTGATGAGCATGATTGGTCAGGTGATAGGGTATCTATGATAGGTGATCCTTGATTTTTTATTAAAGTGGTCTCGCACCGTTAGCTAATGAACAGGTGTGGGACGGTGCAGTGACTGGGGACTGGCTTGGGGGGGGGGGGGGGCATCAAGATTATTGCAGCCCCCGCAATACTTCCAAATCCTTACCTTCTCTTCAATCCTTGGCTCAAATGCTGTCTTCTGACTGGCCAACTGCAGCCAGTAGCCAATCAGTGGACAGCATTTCAGCCGAAGATTGAGGTAAAGGTAAGGATTTCAGGGTGTTGCATGGGGCAATGCGCCAGGGGGCCCCAGAAATCTGTATGTCCCCCTCGAGTCAGGTGCCACAGTGCACCTGTTCATTAAAAAATGGGTGTGGGGCCACTTTGATAGCCAAATCAGGATTAGCACTAGTTTAGGGGCAGGTGGCAGCTGTCACTGTACTTACAATTAAAAGGGGTCAACAGTCTAAACAAAACACATTTTAAGAAAAACCCCACAAGTACTGCGCTGTAAAATTGGCTTATAAAACCTCACCAAATGTTTGTGTTGTCCTAATCTGACAATCATGCCAACTTGCTTCTGCAATCCTGTGCCGTGGATTTCGCATTTCCACTGGCAAGTATAAGTAGTGAGGCATTACTTCTCCAGACAACTGGCAGCATGTATAATCGTGAGAATTGTGGGAGGCAGATGCAGGGGGAAGCACCGAGTGGATGGCAGTGTCACGGTTGCAACTCCTTGTCCAGAGCCAGAAAATCATCTGTACGGCTGCGAAAATCATCTTGTTGCCGCTGCATCCCACAAGTGACGGTAGCAGGTAAGTACAGGTAGCGATTTCCTAACAGAGCATACGCAAGATTATGAAGAGCAGCTGAGGAAGCTTTGATTTAACTCAGATCCCGGATAGACATAGATGGAGGCACCCATGGTTACAGTTCAGGGAAGTGAAACAGTCAGTGGGGAGATATTAACAAAAAAGTAAACGTGAACCTTTACAACCCAGGGAACAAGGAAGGTGGCGAGGGTTATTTGGATTGCACTTAAAATCCTATTTGCTCAGTGTTGGACCACTTTAAAGGCAAAACTCACCAGTGATCCACTTAAAACTTCACACTACAGACATTGTGATTTGGAATGCTAACAATCCCAAAACTAAGCTGAAAAATTCAATTCGACTGATTAGCCGAATCTTCCGACAAAATCGTTTCGACCCGAATTTATTCGTGACGAATCGCTATTAAAAACGACTATTTCTGAGCCTCCTAGAGCCTCAATAGGCTTGTAAACCATTGTGCCTTGCTGTAACACGCATAGGATGCGTGCTGAGTTACTGAAATAATACTGTAAATAATTATCACATGCAGATCAGAGGCATCGCTAATAGAATTGCAGAGAGGCACAATTGCAGAGAGTTGAAGTGGCATCACTATGAGGGGCCCCTATAGTGCCTGAAAAACACACCCTGGAGCTGGCAGCAGCAGGAGCCCAAAAATTAGCTGAATCACACCCTGGAGTTGCAAGCAGCAGCAGCAGCTGCTGGAGCCCAAACATTGCTTTAAAGAGACACTGGAGTTGGCTGCAGGAGGTCAAAAATTGGATGAATCACACCCTGGAGTTGCAAGCAGCAGCAGCAGCAGGAGCCCAAGCATTGCTTTAAAGAGACACTGGAGTTGGCAGCAGGATCCCAAAAATTGGCTGAATGACACCCTGGAGTTGCAAGCAGCAGCAGCCCAAACATAGCTTGAAAGAGACACTGGAGTTGGCAGCAGAAGCCCAAAACTTGGCTGAATGACACCCTGGAGTTGCAAGCAGCAGCAGCTGCAGCCCAGATATAGCTTGAAAGAGACACTGGAGTTGGCTGCAGGAGCCCAAAAATTAGCTGAATGACACCCTGGAGTCGCAAGCAGCAGCAGCAGGAGCCCAAACATAGCTTGAAAGAGACACTAGAGTTGGCAGCAGGAGCCAAAAGATTGGAGAATCACACCCTGTAGTTGCAAGCAGCAGCAGGAACCCAAACATTACTTTAAAGAGACACTGGAGTTGGCTTCAGGAGCCCAAAAATTGGATGAATCACACCCTGGAGTTGCAAGCAGCAGCAGCAGGAGCCCAAACATAGCTTGAAAGAGACACTGGAGTTGGCAGCAGGAGCCCAAAAATTGGCTGAATCACAACCTGGAGTTGCAAGCAGCTGCAGGAGCCCAAACATTACTTGAAAGAGACACTGGAGTTGGCAGCAGGAGCCCAAAAATTGGCTGAATCACACCCTGGAGTTGCAAGCAGCAGCAGCAGCAGCCCAAACATAGCTTAAAAGAGACACTGGAGTTGGCTGCAGGAGCCCAAAAATTTGATGAATCACACCCTGGAGTTGCAAGCAGCAGCAGGAGCCCAAACATTGCTTTAAAGAGACACTGGAGTTGGCTGCAGGAGCCCAAAAATTGGATGAATCACACCCTGGAGTTGCAAGCAGCAGCAGTAGGAGCCCAAAGATAGCTTGAAAGAGACACTGGAGTTGGCTGCAGGAGGCCAAAAATTGGATGAATCACACCCTGGAGTTGCAAGCAGCAGCAGGAGCCCAAACAGAACTTTTAAGAGACACTGGAGTTGGCTGCAGGAGCCCAAAAATTGGATGAATCAAACCCTGGAGTTGCAAGCAGCAGCAGCAGCAGGAGCCCAAATATAGCTTGAAAGAGACACTTGAGTTGGCTGCAGGAGGCCAAAAATTGGATGAATCACACTCTGGAGTTGCAAGCAGAAGCAGGAGCCCAAACATTACTTTAAAGAGACACTGGAGTTGGCTGCAGGAGGCCAAAAATTGGATGAATCACACCCTGAAGTTGGCAGCAGCAGGAGCACAAACATTAGCTGGAAGGCACACCCTGGAGTTGGCAGCAGCAGAAGCAGGAGCCCAAACATTGCTTGAAAGACACCCTGAAGTTGGCAGCAGCAGCAGCAGGAGGCCAAAAATTGGCTGAAAGGCACACCCTGAAGTTGGCATCAGCAGGAGCCCAAAAATTGGCCTAAAGACATAAATATGTTTTGCACCATTTGGAAAGTGTAAAACGTGACACCATGCTGAATCTTGTCGCATGCATCAGCCATAGGTGGGTGGAAATCCTGGCTGATCCATCCCTGATTCATTTTGACAAAGGTGAGTCTCTTCACATTTTTAGTTGACAGACAAGTTCTCCTCGCCGTAACTATGGCCCCCGCCACACTAAACACCCGCTCAGATGGCACGCTACTGGCCGGGCAGGACAGCTTTTCCAGGGCAAACTCTGCTAGTTGCGGCCACAAGCCAAATTTGGCTGCCCAGATGTCCAGCGGATACTCAAGGTGTGTTGGCATGGTCATGTCAAGGTATGACATGACCTGCTGGTTGAGGTCCTGCTCCAGGTCTTCCTGCTGCTCATGAGTAGCCTCACTATGCGGGTGTAGAAAGCTACTCATTAGCGACTGAAGACTGAGGCTGCTGCTGATGGAGCTGCTGCTGCTGCTCCTGCCAACCCCCCCAGCAGGAATGGCAGTGGAAGGTGAGCGCAGAGGTCCCCCCGAGTCAGACCTGCGAGAGTATGGACCATGGCGCAGATAGGCATCGGCCAACTGACTACGTAGAATGTCTTTGTAGTAGTTCAGTTTGTCCTCCCTCTCGGCGGGTTTAAAAAATGCCCCCATTTTGTGCCGGAAGCGAGGGTCCAATAAGGTGGAAAGCCAGAGGTCATCCCGGCGACAAATGGAAACAATTCTGGGGTCACTACGCAAGCACGTGAGCATGCTTCCTACCATTTGCGCAAGTGACTCGGAGGGACTACCTGTCTCCATCTCCACTGCATACTGCCACGGTGTGTCTGGGTCCTCTGTCTCGCCTTCCTCACAACCCTCTAGCTCCTCTGGCTGCTTCTCCTCTCCTGTCCGCTGACTAGATAAACCAGCCATTTCACCAAGCCTAAGCTGTGCTTCACTGGGCCACTACTCCTCCTCTTTCTCCTCCTCCTCCAGTTCAGCTCCAACGGGGTTCATGTGGCCGTAAGGTGTAGACGCCATCTCTCCAGTGCCCTGACCAGCCATGGTTTCCAACATGTGCTGTAGTACATGAAGCAGTGGAATCACGTCGTTCATCCCATAATCCTGCCGAATGACAAATAAAGTGGCTTCCTCAAAGGGCCTGAGCAAACGGCAGGTGTCACGTATGAGCTGCCACTGGTTGACATTGAAGTTACACAGGGGAGTCCCCCTATCCGCTTGGATCATCAGGAAATCCGTGATGGCTTTTCTCTGTTCATATAATCGGTCCAACATGTGAAGGGTGGAATTCCAACGGGTGGAAACATCGCAAATCAGACTATGTTGGGGGCTACCGTTCTGACGCTGTAGCTCAAGAAGGGTGTGTTTGGTGGTGTATGAGTGGCTGATGTGCATGCAAAGTTTCCTTGAAGTTGTTAGGATGTCTTGCAGATCGGGGGAACACTTCAGAAACCGCTTGACAACCAGATTGAAGACGTGAGCCATGCAGGGCGCATGGGTCAGGCTTCCTTGGCGCAGCGCAGACAAAATGTTTTTCCCATGAGTCCCATTTTAAGTTTTCTTGGAGTAAGCCATGTTTGGATTTCGTGATGAATAAATTTAAGCAGTTCCTCCCCTGTGTGACTCCGTTCGCCAAGACAAACCATGTGAAGCACAGCGTGACACCTCCGTGCCCTGCACACATGGTAGACTGGAGAGGCACTGAGACTTGAGCCTACAGTGGAAGGTGAGGAGATGGCGGAGGATGAGGAGGCCGAGTCGCACGGTGTCACAGGCACAACGGCCAGGGAGCGCGGAGGCCGAAGCGGCGTGACCTGTCCAAGTTGCTGCTGCTGCTGCAAAGGGACCACATTCAACCAGTGGGCCGTAAACGACATGTACTGTCCCTGACTGTAGTTACAGCTCCAGACGCCGGCGCTGCCATGCACTTTGCTACACACCGACAGGCTCAAGGACTGGCCCACCTTCTGTTCAACAAAAGTGTGCAGCGCTGGTACTGCCTTCTTGGCAAAGAAATGTCGGCTTGGGACACTCCACCTCGGCTCAGCACAAGCCATCAGTTCTCTGAAAGGTGCAGAGTCCACCACCTAAAAAGGGAGCGACTGCAGTCCCAGCAACTTGGACAGGAGCACATTCAGCTTCTGCGCCGTAGGATGAGTGGGCACATACTGCTGTCTCTTGGACATGGCTTCGCTGATGGATTGCTGGAGGGATGCATGACTTGGAAGAGGAGGAGCAGGAGCATCAGGAGCGACAGAGGATGGGTATGATGCACAGCTGCCTTCGGCTAAGGTGCTGGAGCCTTGGCTGGCAGAAATTGGGAGCGGCGTGCCACTTGGTGAGGAAGCAGGCTGGATCACCTCTTCGGAGCCTCGGTTCTCCCAGGCCGCTTTATGGTGACGCATCATATGTTGACGCAGGGCCGTGGTGCCAACATTTGGGCCCTGGCCACGCTTCACCTTCTGCCTACATATCTTGCATGTGGCCATGTTACCCTCCTGCGGATGCTTCAGGAAAAACTGCCACACTGCCGAGTAGCTACTTTTCCCACCAACAGACCGCACTGATTCACTGCTACTGTCGACAACTCCAGGAACCCCTGCTGCTACCTCCCGATAAGGTAGCCTGCCGCGCAGCAGGTGCTCTACCGCAGCCCTGGCCCCGTTTGGCTCCAGGCTTTACAATTGTGCCCCCATGCTGACTGCCAACCATGCTGTTAACACCTTGTTGCCTCAGCTGCTGACTCCGGGGCAACCTGCGCCCCTCTTCTCCTGATGATGACGATGAAGCCCCTTCTGCACCCGGCTCCCAAGTGCAATTGGCTTCTTCATCATCATTACCGAGTTGTGGCTGCACGTCACTGATGTTCTCGGTTTCCTCAACAGTGTCTGGTGCAGGAGCTGGAATGCTCGCAACACCCACGACACTCTCCACATCACTATTTGTCTGCCTAGCTAAAGAAGCCACCTCCATTTCTTGGCTGGGCAGTAGCTGCTGACTGTCCTCTATCTGATCGTCCTCCTCACTAAAGAGTGGAGCTGAACCCAAAGCATAGGATACGTCGCTGGGGGAGGGAACGGCGTAGGACAGAGGCAATGGGAGGACAGGGACTGCTCTCGGGGCATGCCAACTCAGGGTTGTGTCAGAGGAACCTACCGACCCTAGACTGGGGGTCTCAGATGTAACTTGTGATGATGTGGATGACCGCGTTAACTAGAGATGAGCGAATCGATCCGGACGAACCCGGATTCGTTCCGAATTTCATTAAAAATTTGATTCTGAATGAATCCGAATTTCCCCGCGATTAGATTGATCGAAGTTTTCCTTTAAACTCCATTCATTGCAATGACAGGCATTCTAAGATGGTGGAAAGGCACATGTCCAGACATGTACCCTGGGGCAAGGTATGATAGGACAGTCACATGCAGCCTATCAGCAGCCAGGAGCCCCGGTGACGTCACAGCGCTATATAAAGCGGCGGCCATCTGACTTGTGCGCATTTGAGACTTGCAGTGCACAGACAACGGAGCTTGCTAAGTTGCTACAGACAGGGGGAGAGTAACAGAGAGGCAGGGAGACCCACAGAGTGTCAGGGAGAGCCAGGGAAAGATAGGGAAAGATAGTGAAAAATCAGGAACGATCCAGGCAGGGACAGCATAGAAAGTGACAGGGAAAGAAAGCTTTTTTTTATTTTCATTTCACTTAATTTGCCGGATCAGTTTTAAATTGCTGTGTTTTGTGCTGTAAAAATTCCTGGCCACTGTGCATCCCACGTTGGCAGTGGCACATTTAACATTTCTTATAGCTCGATTAGTTTTAATTTTTTTGGTCTGCTGTAAAAATCCCAGCCCACAGGGTCATTCCATTTCAGCACGTGACCCTATTTTTTATACAAAATCCCACACCTGCACCTAGCACCCGATCTGTTATAAAAAATAAGCGTGCTTCAGCCTCAGCTATACTGAGTTATTTAATTTTGCATTGGTTTCTGTCTGCTGTAATTACACCAGGGCGCAGGGTATCCCAAACTTGCACCTAGCACCCAATCTGTTATACAAAATAAGCGTGCTTCAGCCTCAGCTGTACTAAGTTATTTAATTTTGCATTGGTTTCTGACTGCTGTCATTACACCAGGGCGCAGGGTATCCCAAACTTACAGCTAGCACCCGATCTGTTATAGAAAATAAGCATGCTTCAGCCTCAGCTGTACTAAGTTATCTAATTTTGCATTGGTTTCTGTCTGCTGTCATTACACCAGGGCGCAGGGTATCCCAAACTTGCACCTAGCACCCGATCTGTTATACAAAATAAGCGTGCTTCAGCCTCAGCTGAACTAAGTTATTTAATTTTCCATTGGTTTCTGACTGCTGTCATTACACCAGGGCGCAGGGCATCCCAAATTTGCACCTAGCACCCGATCTCTTATACAAAATAAGCGTGCTTCAGCCTCAGCTGGACTAAGTTATTTAATTTTGCATTGGTTTCTGTCTGCTGTCATTTCACCAGGGCGCAGGGTATCTCAAACTTGCACCTAGAACCCAATCTGTTATACAAAATAAGCATGCTTCAGCCTCAGCTGTACTAAGTTATTTAATTTTGCATTGGTTTCTGACTGTTGTCATTACACCAGGCCGCAGGGTATCCCAAACTTGTAGCTAGCACCCTATCTGTTATACAAAATAAGCGTGCTTCAGCCTCAGCTGTACTAAGTTATTTAATTTTGCATTGGTTTCTGACTGCTGTCATTACACCAGGGCGCAGGGTATCCCAAACTTGCACCTAGCACCCAATCTGTTATACAAAATAAGCGTGTTTCATCCCCACACTGTACTAAGTTATTTAATTTTGCATTGGTTTCTGACTGCTGTCATTACACCAGGGTGCAGGGTATCCCAAACTTGCACCTAGCACCCAATCTGTTATACAAAATAAGCGTGCTTCAGCCTCAGCTGTACTAAGTTATTTAATTTTGCATTGGTTTCTGACTGCTGTCATTACACCAGGCCGCAGGGTATCCCAAACTTGCAGCTAGCACCCTGTTATACAAAACAAGCGTGTTTCAGCCTCACACTGTACTAAGTTATTTAATTTTGCATTGGTTTCTGACTGCTGTCATTACACCAGGCCACAGGGTATCCCAAACTTGCAGCTAGCACCCTATCTGTTATACAAAATAAGTGAGCATCAGCCTCAGGTGTACTAAGTTATTTAATTTTGCGTTGGTTTCTGTCTGCTGTCATTACACCAGGGCGCAGGGTATCCCAAACTTGCACCTAGCATCCGATCTGTTATACAAAATAAGTGTGCTTTAGCCTCAGCTGTACTAAGTTATTTAATTTTGCATTGGTTTCTGACTGCTGTCATTAAACCAGGGCGCAGGGTATCCCAAACTTGCACCTAGAACCCAATCTGTTATACAAAATAAGCGTGCTTCTGCCTCAGCTGTACTAAGTTATTTCATTTTGCATTGGTTTCTGACTGCTGTCATTACAGCAGGCCGCAGGGTATCCCAAACTTGCAGCTAGCACCCTATCTGTTATACAAAACAATCGTGTTTCCGCCTCAGCTGTACTAAGTTATTTAATTTTGCATTGGTTTCTGACTGCTGTCATTACAGCAGGCCGCAGGGTATCCCAAACTTGCAGCTAGCACCCTATCTGTTATACAAAACAAGCGTGTTTCAGCCTCAGCTGTACTAAGTTATTTAATTTTGCATTGGTTTCTGACTGCTGTCATTACACCAGGGCGCAAGGTATCCCAAACTTGCACCTAGCACCCGATCTGTTATACAAAATAAGCGTGCTTCAGCCTCAGCTGTACTAAGTTATTTGATTTTGCATTGGTTTCTGACTGCTGTCATTACACCAGGGCGCAGGGTATCCCAAACTTGCACCTAGCACCCAATCTGTTATACAAAATAAGCGTGCTTCAGCCTCAGCTGTACTAAGTTATTTCATTTTGCATTGGTTTCTGACTGCTGTCATTACACCAGGGCGCAGGGTATCCCAAACTTGCACCTAGCACCCGAACTGTTATACAAAATAAGCATGCTTCATCCTCAGCTGTACTAAGTTATTTAATTTTGCATTGGTTTCTGTCTGCTGTCATTACACCAGGGCGCAGGGTATCCCAAACTTGCACCTAGCACCCGATCTGTTATACAAAACAAGCATGCTTCAGCCTCAGCTGTACTAAGTTATTTAATTTTGCATTGGTTTCTGACTGCTGTCATTACACCAGGGCGCAGGGTATCCCAAACTTGCAGCTAGCACCCTATCTGTTATACAAAATAAGCGTGCTTCAGCCTCAGCTGTACTAAATTATTTAATTTGCTTTGGTTTCTGACTGCTGTCATTACACCAGGCCGCAGGGTATCCCAAACTTGCACCTAGCACCCGATCTGTTATACAAAACAAGCGTGCTTCAGCCTCAGCTGTACTAAGTTATTTAATTTTGCATTGGTTTCTGACTGCTGTCATTACACCAGGGCGCAGGGTATCCCAAACTTGCAGCTAGCACCCTATCTGTTATACAAAATAAGCGTGCTTCAGCCTCAGCTGTACTAAGTTATTTAATTTGCTTTGGTTTCTGACTGCTGTCATTACAGCAGGCCACAGGGTATCCCAAACTTGCACCTAGCACCCGATCTGTTGTACAAAACAAGCGTGCTTCAGCCTCAGCTGTACTAAGTTATTTAATTTGCTTTGGTTTCTGACTGCTGTCATTACACCAGGCCCCAGGGTATCCCAAACTTGCACCTAGCACCCGATCTGTTATACAAAACAAGCGTGATTCAGCCTCAGCTGTACTAAGTTATTTAATTTTGCATTGGTTTCTGTCTGCTGTCATTACACCAGGGCGCACGGTATCCCAAACTTGCACCTAGCACCCGATCTGTTATACAAAATAAGCGTGCTTCAGCCTCAGCTGTACTGAGTTATTTAATTTTGCATTGGTTTCTGTCTGCTGTCATTACACCAGGCCGCAGGGTATCCCAAACTTGCAGCTAGCACCCTATTTGTTATACAAAATAAGCGTGCTTCAGCCTCAGCTGTACTAAGTTATTTAATTTGCATTGGTTTCTGACTGCTGTCATTACACCAGGCCGCAGGGTATCCCAAACTTGCAGCTAGCACCCTATCTGTTATACAAAATAAGCGTGCTTCAGCCTCAGCTGTACTAAATTATTTAATTTTGCATTGGTTTCTGACCGCTGTCATTACACCAGGCCGCAGGGTATCCCAAAATATCTGTTATACAAAATAAGCAAAATATAAAAATGTCAGGCAGACCAGTGCCAGGAAGTTCAAAGAGGAGTGGCAGAGGCCAAGATTCTGCAGGCAGAGGTCGCAGCAGTCTAGGGGCGAGTGGCAGCAGGAGTCATGGTGAGAGACCTGATCTGCCATTATCTGCTAGCGGTCGTGTCTCCACCAGTAACGCATCTGCCGTGGTAGATTCGTTAACGCGCTCATCAACATCATCACAAGTTACATCTGAGACCCCCAGTCTAGGGTCGGTAGGTTCCTCTGACACAACCCTGAGTTGGCATGCCCCGAGAGCAGTCCTGTCCTCCCATTGCCTCTGTCCTACGCCGTTCCCTCCCCCAGTGACGTATCCTATGCTTTGGGTTCAGCTCCACTCTTTAGTGAGGAGGATGATCAGATAGAGGACAGTCAGCAGCTACTGCCCAGCCAAGAAATGGAGGTGGCTTCTTTAGCTCAGCAGACAAATAGTGATGTGGACAGTGTCGTGGGTGTTGCGAGCTTTAAAGCTCCGGCGCCAGACACTGTTGAGGAAACCGAGAACATCAGTGACGTACAGCCACAACTCGGTGATGCTGATGATGATGAAGCCAATCGCACTTGGGAGCCGGGTGATGAAGGGGCTTCATCATCATCATCAGGAGAAGAGGGGCGCAGGTTGCCCCGGAGTCAGCAGCTGAGGCAGCAAGGTGTAAGCAGCATGGTTGGCAGTCAGCATGGGGGCACAATTGTAAAGCCTGGAGCCAAACGGGGCTGAGGCCCGGGTAGAGCACCTGCTGCGCGGCAGGCTACCTTATCGGGAGGTAGTGGAGCAGGGGTTCCTGGAGTTGGCGACAGTAGCAGTGAATCAGTAAGGCCTGTTGGTGGGAAAAGTAGCAACTCGGCAGTGTGGCAGTTTGTCCTGAAGCATCCGCAGGAGGGTAACATGGCCACATGTAAGATATGTAGGCAGAAGGTGAAGCGTGGCCAGAGCCCAAATGTTGGCACCACGGCCCTGCGTCAACATATGATGCGGCACCATAAAGCGGCCTGGGAGAACCGAGGCTCCGAAGAGGTGGTCCAGCCTGCTTCCTCACCAAGTGGCACGCCGCTCCAAATTTCTGCCAGCCAAGGCTCCAGCACCTCAGCCGAAGGCAGCTGTGCGTCATACCCATCCTCTGTTGCTCCTGCTCCTCCTCCTCCTCCAATTCACGCATCCCGCCAGCAATCCATCAGCGAAGCCATGTCCAAGAGACAGCAGTATGCGCCCACTCATCCTACGGCACAGAAGTTGAATGTGCTCCTGTCCAAGTTGCTGGTGCTGCAGTCGCTCCCTTTTCAGGTGGTGGACTCTGCACCTTTCAGAGAACTGATGGCTTGTGCCGAGCCGAGGTGGAGAGTCCCAAGCCGTCATTTCTTTGCCAATAAGGCAGTACCAGCGCTGCACACTTTTGTTGAACAGAAGGTGGGCCAGTCCTTGAGCCTGTCGGTGTGTTGCAAAGTGCATGGCAGCGCCGACGTCTGTAGCTGTAACTATGGTCAGGGACAGTACATGTCGTTTACGGCCCACTGGGTGAATGTGGTCCCTTTGCAGCAGCAGCAACTTGGACAGGTCACGCCGCTTCAGTCTCCGCGCTCCCTGCCCGTTGGGCCTGTGACACCGTGCGACTCAGCCTCCTCATCCTCCGCCATCTCCTCACCCTCCACTGTAGGCTCAAGTTTCAGTGCCCCTCCAGTCTACCATGTGTGCAGGGCACGGAGGTGTCACGCAGTGCTTCACATGGTTTGTCTTGGCGAACGGAGTCACACAGGGGAGGAACTGCTTAAATGTATTCATCAGAAAATCCAAATATGGCTTACTCCAAGAAAACTTAAAATGGGAATCGTGGTTACCGACAATGGGAAGAACATTTTGTCTGCGCTGCGCCAAGGAAGGCTGACCCATGCTCCCTGCATGGCTCACGTCTTCAATCTGGTTGTCAAGCGGTTTCTGAAGTGTTCCCCCCATATGCAAGACATCCTAACAACTTCCAGGAAACTGCATGCACTTCAGCCACTCATACACCGCCAAACACACCCTTCTTGAGCGTCAGAACGGTATCCCCTAACATAAGACTCGATTCAGAGAGACACAAAAAAACTCCCGTTTTAGTGCCGTTGTCGTATCATTTTCAAAAGTTCCCGCTCTCGTATGAATGTGCGAGCGATTCCAAGCATGCATCGTAAACCTTCTGTAAAGTTTCCGTCCGCTCGTATGCCAGAGTACGCGTACGAGGATGTCAGTTTCCATCGAGACTTTTCAGATTCATTTTCTCAGCTAACAACGTAGCCTTTCGTTTTTGCCCTTTTCCCATCGTATCCTCACACGAATCCTTTACGTTTCCCGATACATTCTGTTTCACTTTTTCCAAAAATATTCGTCCAGACGGTATCCTTACGATCTTGCGCCTGCGCACTACAAAATTAACTCATTAAAGTGCTCGCATACATAATTTCACTCCCATCACTTCTAATGCAAAAAAGCTCCCCCTAACCACTTAGCGCTATCCTGCCTCTTCCCTTTTGGGCCCTTAAAGCTCACCCTAACCACTTAGCGCTATCCTGCCTCTTCCCTTTTGGGCCAATAAAGCTCACCCTAACCACTTAGCGCTATCCTGCCTTTTCCCTTTGGAGCCCTTAAAGCTCCCCCTAACCACTTAGCGCTATCCTGCCTCTACACTTTTGGGCCCTTAAAGCTCCCCCTAACCACTTAGCGCTATCCTGCCTTTTCCCTTTTGGGCCCTTAAAGCTCCCCCTAACCACTTAGCGCTATCCTGCCTTTTCCCTTTTGGGCCCTTAAAGCTCCCCCTAACCACTTAGCGCTATCCTGCCTTTTCCCTTTTGGGCCCTTAAAGCTCCCCCTAACCACTTAGTGCTATCCTGCCTCTTCCCTTTTGGGCCCTTAAAGCTCCCCCTAACCACTTAGCGCTATCTTGCCTTTTCCCTTTTGGGCCCTTAAAGCTCCCCCTAACCACTTAGCGCTATCCTGCCTTTTCCCTTTTGGGCCCTTAAAGCTCCCCCTAACCACTTAGCGCTATCCTGCCTTTTCCCTTTTGGGCCCTTAAAGCTCCCCCCTGAAACAGAGCTTTAGGGGATTTTCAGAAAAAATACAACTGTGATATGCGCTATGCGCACCTTGCAATTTTTCCAGAAAAACAACCCTTTACATTTGAAATACCCCCCACAAACTATATATTCTCTGGAAGTACACACCTCAGGCTTTCTATTTGTACCAGGCTTGTTGACATGGGTGCAGTTTTCTGGAAGTAATCCCTCAATGTATTCTTTGGTTGCAAAGAGTTTCCCTAAAAAAAAGGATAAAAAAGCAGAATCAAAGCCACATTTTCCTAAAAAAAACTATATATAAACAAGAAAAAACAAGTATAATCTGAAAAAGCAACATCTCCCGAACAGAACAATATCCAACATGCATAGGTTCTGTCAAGGGAAGAGTTGCCAAACACCCCAAAGTAAAGCATGTGCGTAACGGTAATTTTACTTGAAAATTTCAGCTCTGCAGACAAAGTGCGCACCTTACGATTTTTCAACCAGAACAACCCTTTACATTTGGAATATCCCCCATAAACCATATATTCCCTGAAAGTACACATGTTAAGCTTTCTAAGCATACCCAGCTTGTTGTAGTGGGCTCAGCTTTCTGGAGTTGATCCCTCAAAGAATTCTTTGGTTGCGCAGGGTTTCCCTAAAAAATGTATAAAAAAGCTGAATAAAAAACACCTTTTCCTAAAATATAAATATGCAAACAAGAAAAAAACAAGCTAAGTCTGAAAGCACAAGGTCCCCCAAACAGAACAATACCCAACATGCAGAGCCTTTTAATTGCCAGCCTACTTGAGATTTTGTCAGCCTCTGTTGACAGGTCATTTTTCCCCATTTTGCGCCATGTTTTGCGACATTTTTGCTGGAATTTTCAGGAAAATTATATATATATTTTTTGCAGCAGAGTTTAGGCTTTAACATGAAATGTCTTGTTTGTAAATTTTATTTATTATTCATTTTATTTATTATTAAGTAAAAAAAATAAATAAAAAAAATCTTTTTTAGAAAATTGCCTCCTTTATTTTAAATAAAAAATGTATTTTATTAGGGAAAACCATATTGCATGTGAAAGGCCCATTTCTACTGATTAGAACGGTACCTCATATTTATCGGTAGCCCCCTGTTCCTGCCCAGGAGACCCCCCTAACTGAAACAAGTAATTTTTAACATTTACAAATAAAATACAACTACCATCCACACTACTAAGTGTTAAATCGAGAAAAAAAAATGACATAGGGTCCCCCCCAGGGGGGGGGGGGGGGCATTTTTTGGGGATTTTTAAGGGTTAAAAACCCTTAAAAATCCCCCAAAAAAATGACACGGGGCCCCTCTTACCCAAAGTAACCAGCCCGGGACCAGCTATGCAGGGCTTGTAGGAACAGGGCGCAGGGGCCAGCTTTTGTGGCCCCTGGC
The DNA here is from genome assembly GCA_027917425.1 of Gastrophryne carolinensis. NCBI lineage: Eukaryota > Metazoa > Chordata > Amphibia > Anura > Microhylidae > Gastrophryne > Gastrophryne carolinensis. The sequence continues at coordinate 509,804,147 of CM051234.1, forward strand.
CCTGCAGGCTACATGCCTGCATAGCCCGTGGGCCGGGGCTCTTCTGCCCCCCCTGGGCTTTGGGGAGGCAGGTAATGGGGGTTCTGGGGGTTAATGGCAAGTCACCCGCTAGTCGCAGGTGACTTGTCACCCCCCCCCCAGCCTGGTATAGGGTCCCCCCTCCCAGGGAAGGGGACCCCATTTTTTTTTGGAATTTTAAGGGTTAAAAACCCTTAAAAAAAAAAAAAAATAAAATTAAGTAGGGTCCCCCCTACCCAGCATTACCGACCCGGGCCAGCTATGGGGGCTTGTAGAACAGGGCGCAGGGGCCAGCGTTGGTGGCCCCTGGCCCTGCAGGCTACTAGCCCACATAGCCACTAAGTGGCCCGGGCCCTTCTGCCCCCCCCTGGCCGTTGGGGAGGCAGGTAATGGGGGGCTGGGGGTTAATGGCAAGTCACCCGCTAGCCGCAGACCCAGAGCCTTGTGAGCTGGTATAAGGGGTCTCATGGACCCCTTACCTGCTCACAAAGGGTTAACTGGGAAAAAAAGACACAACACAATTAATAAAAGTATTTTATAAAAAAAAAAAAAAAAAAAAAAAATGTTTTACTGTACTTACCTTTGATTGTAAGCTCCTTTGTCCCTCGCCGCTCTGCTGACAGATGCCGGTGATCGGCATCCAGAGAAGGGGGAGGCAGGAGATCAGAAGATCTCCTGCCACCTCCTTCACCGGCACCGATCACCGGCATCTGTCAGCTGAGAGAGCTGAAGCCGGAGATCGGGGCTGGGATGACGTCATTAGCCCCACCCCAAGGGGGCGGGGCTTGGCGGCAAGATGGCGGCCACCATCGAGAAGGAGAGAGGAGAGAGCCTTCCGGGCTCTCTCCTGAAGATCGGTAAGTCCTGGGGGGGGGGGATCGGAGCCCCCCCAGGTGAAGAGGAGGGACAGCGGGAACCAGCGCACACGCAGGTACGTGAATGTCATTTTTTTTTTTTACAGTTAGCAGCTGCTGCTGCAGAAGCGGGGGGGCGGCATATTCCGGGGGCTCTCCTGGAGCCATCCGACCCCCCACAGGGGATCGGATGGCACCAAATTAAAGAGGAGACCCGGCCGGATCCAACGAGGGGTCAGGTGAGTATTTTTGATTTTTATTTTTTGTTACTAGCAGGGGGGAAATTCAAGCACGTAGATTCTATGTGCTTGGCACTTAAGTGGAGTGGAAGCGAGCACGTAGAAACTACGTGCTTGGCACTGAAAGGGTTAAAGCTCCCCCTAACCACTTAGTGCTATCCTGCCTTTTCCCTTTGGAGCCCTTAAAGCTCACCCTAAACACTTAGCGCTTAGGTTCTTCTTCCATTTTAGCAACCTAAAACTTACCCAAATCACTTAGCGCTTAGGTTCTTCTTCCATTTTAGCAACCTAAAACTTACCCAAATCACTTAGCGCTTAGGTTCTTCTTCCATTTTCGGACCCTAAAACTTACCCAAATCACTTAGCGCTTAGGTTCTTCTTCCATTTTAGCAACCTAAAACTTACCCAAATCACTTAGCACTTAGGTTCTTCTTCCATTTTAGCAACCTAAAACTTACCCAAATCACTTAGCGCTTAGGTTCTTCTTCCATTTTAAGTCCCTAAAACTTACCCAAATCACTTAGCGCTTAGGTTCTTCTTCCATTTTAGGTCCCTAAAACTTACCCAAATCACTTAGCGCTTAGGTTCTTCTTCCATTCTAGGTCCCTAAAACTTACCCAAATCACTTAGCGCTTAGGTTCTTCTTCCATTTTAGGTCCCTAAAACTTACCCAAATCACTTAGCGCTTAGGTTCTTCTTCCATTTTAGGTCCCTAAAACTTACCCAAATCACTTAGCACTTAGGTTCTTCTTCCATTTTCGGTCCGTAAAACTTACCCAAATCACTTAGCGCTTAGGTTCTTCTTCCATTTTCGGTCCCTAAAACTTACCCAAATCACTTAGCACTTAGGTTCTTCTTCCATTTTAGGTCCCTAAAACGTACCCAAATCACTTAGTGCTTAGGTTCTTCTTCCATTTTCGGACCCTAAAACTTACCCAAATCACTTAGCGCTTAGGTTCTTCTTCCATTTTCGGTCCCTAAAACTTACCCAAAACACTTAATGGACATCACAATCTTGATGTAGAAATATGTTATTGTCCCTTTGTTTTGTGTAAATGTCTTTGTGCAAATAAATGGCACACCATTGTTGTTTTTTTTTGTTTTTTTAATTAATCTACTGCCATTTTGGGGTGGCATATATAAAATAAAGTAAATTTAAAAAAAAATCTTTTGCGACATTTAAAAAAACTATATACAAGGTATGTTTTTTAAAAACTACTCTTCCTCTTCTGTTGTCCCCAACGTGTCCTGCATCACCTGCAGATTGGCCACCAACTCAAGGACCCTCCGATTCATGTCAGCAAGTCGTTGCCGTGTGGTCCCTGGAACAAATTTCGAGACAAATATTATTGGGCAAACAATACATGTTTCTCACCTGTGGATTTAATGTATTTTATTAAACAAATTAACTATAAGCAACATATGTCATTCTTGCAAAGAATTAAGCTAATGAAGTGGCCACAGGTCATTAAGCTAATGAAGTGGCCACAGGTCATTAAGCTAATGAAGTGGCCACAGGTCATTAAGCTAATGAAGTGGCCACAGGTCATTAAACCGGACCTTCATCGTGATTTAATGAAAAGCCCAAACTCTTAAAAAACAGTTCCCCAGCATCTAAAATGAATATATTTTAAGTTTTTAGTCACTAACTTATTATTCTTTCCCCCACTGGGCTGGAACTCTGTTCAGGAATTTAGGATACGGGTGCCGCCATCTTGACTCAGAAGCATCACACTTACTGAGGAGAGGAGAGCGGGATAAGGTGCAGGGGGGCGGGTTATAGCTGTGCTTTGCTCAGACAGAGCAGAGCTGGGGTCAGGTAAAGGTCAACAGTCCCAGAATGCAGAGCAGCACAGTCAGGAGGCACTTCCTGTTTGCAGGCTGCCTGATAAGATGGCGGCTTCCATAAGCCGCCATCTTGGATGTTTAAAGGCTCATAAAATGCAGTAGATGCAGGTAGGAAGATTTTTAATGTGGGCAATCTGTATGTACAGGGTGTGGGAAACATATAAGATAGACTCTTATTCAGAGTGAAGGTCCGCTTTAAGCTAATGAAGTGGCCACAGGTCATTAAGCTAATTAAGTGGCCACAGGTCATTAAGCTAATTAAGTGGCCACAGGACAGTTGGGCAAGTAATTAAGCTCATTAAGTGGCCACAGGTCACTCTTAGATTGGCATTGACTTGGGCATTATGTATTTGTGTGTTCAGGTGAAGTTATACATAAATGGCAATAATGGCATGACTACTTACTTGGTTGGTGGCCGAGAGATGGCTCGTTGGGGACAACACCATGAGGTCCTGGTTCCTGGCTCTGCTGTGAAGAAGTGCCTGTAGAAACATGGGCAATATGGTTAGTTTGGATGTCTGATTTAGCAGTCCTCAAATGTTTTTAGCTAAGTCTGGGTCACATCACTCACCTTCTCCAGGGTCTTGTGGACTCCTATCTGCTGCCTCCTCACCCACTACCTCACCCGCACCCGAAGCATCTAAAAATACAGAATCAAGGAATCAGTTTGTTGATATCAGGAGCTAGCATGTATATGTGTGTGCGTAGACATGAAAGTGACATACCAGAGGCTCCCGCATGCGTGACAGGGTACAACTGCCTGCCCACGCTGTGCCGCCCCTCCTCTGTGGTAAGGTCCAGGGGCTGGTCTGAGGAGGCCACAGAGGAGGGGTAGGCCCGTCGCCCTGGAGATCCACCACCTTCACTCCCAGCTGCAGAATCATGCAGCACTGGTCGGCCTGTGTACCTCCGGGTGCGGCGAATGCGGTAATCCATTTCCAACACTACCAAAGAAAAGGCATTATAAATAAAAGGCCTAACTTCTGTCGTAGTTACATCTTGCATGCAAGCGCTATGTACTTACTTGGGAAATGGATCCCGAAAAACCTCCGCACCCGGGGCATGTGCAGTCGCTTCAGGTCCGACCAATTCTGCATGATCTGTGTGTGGGTGAAGGTGGTGTCGGTCTGTTGTTGGATCTCCGAGATGATCTCCAGGGCCACGTTTCGTTTCTCAAACGAGTTGGGCAGGTAGTCGTACCTGCGCTCCAGCATGGTCTACAAAACACAAATCAAGCATAGCAAGAAATCAGAAATGCCTATCAAGAAGTGCCAACAATACATTCTTTGGTTCAATCACATGAACACATACACACACACTTCTAGCCAAAGTTAACTTTCCAATCTGGCCGCACTGTTGTTTGGCATGTGTGTGGCGTGCGCTTGGGTGTGCATGTAGGTTAACCAAATTTTTAAACAATCTATTACTTCATGCGCATCCTTAACATGTAGAGCAGCATTTACAAATCAAAGCAAAGTCCTTAAAAGGTTTCCGGGTTCCGCACGGCCGTGCGAACGGCCGGACGTACGCGTAAGCGAACACTTAGGCGTCACACGGCGGATACCTTATTTAAAGGCCCCTGGACACACAGCTCATTCTCTTTGAGAGTCCCACAAAAATGGCACCTAAAAAGATTACTGCCCAGAAGAAGCAGAGCAAGCGGGTTGAGCAGGCCAAGGGCCTGAAAACCCGTTCCCAAGAGCCTAAAGCGCAGCTAAGGGCTACCACAAAGGCAGCAGGCCAAACCAAGAGCAAGCAAACAAAGCCTGCACAAGCTCATGCCAAACAGATGGGTAAGAGGGGACGAAGCCCCCCCACCCTGCCCCACATCCCCCCCCACGTGGCACCAAGGCCATAGCCAAAGGCCCCAAACACAGGGCCCGAAGCCGCAGCAGGGGCCCAAGCAGGCCAAGAAGCCACAGCAGGGGCACAAGCAGGCCAAGAAGCCGCAGCAGGGGCCCAAGCAGGCCAAGAAGCCACAGCAGGGGCCCAAGCCGCAGCAGGGGCCGAAGCAGGCCAAGAAGCCACAGCAGGGGCACAAGCAGGCCAAGAAGCCGCAGCAGGGGCCCAAGCCGCAGCAGGGGCCGAAGCAGGCCAAGAAGCCGCAGCAGGGGCTGAGGCAGGCCAAGAAGCCGCAGCAGGGGCCCAAGCAGGCCAAGAAGCCGCAGCAGGGGCCGAAGCAGGCCAAGAAGTCGCAGCAGGGGCCCAAGCAGGCCAAGAAGCCGCAGCAGGGGCAGAGGCAGGCCAAGAAGCCGCAGCAGGGGCCCAAGCAGGCCAAGAAGCCGCAGCAGGGGCCCAAGCAGGCCAAGAAGCTGCAGCAGGGGCCGAGGCAGGCCAAGAAGCCGCAGCAGGGGCCCAAGAAGGCCAAGAAGCCGCAGCAGGCACAGAAGCCAGAAAAGGCTGCAAAGGCCAACGTCCCCCTCCCCCCCGCACGTGGCTCAAAATCAAAGGCCAAGAGTGTGCGAACCACCAGTCGCAGCCGGGGCCCAAGCAGGCCAAGAAGCCGCAGCAGGGGCAGAGGCAGGCCAAGAAGCCGCAGCAGGGGCCCAAGCAGGCCAAGAAGCCGCAGCAGGGGCCCAAGCAGGCCAAGAAGCCGCAGCAGGGGCCGAGGCAGGCCAAGAAGCCGCAGCAGGGGCCCAAGAAGGCCAAGAAGCCGCAGCAGGCACAGAAGCCAGAAAAGGCTGCAAAGGCCAACGTCCCCCTCCCCCCCGCACGTGGCTCAAAATCAAAGGCCAAGAGTGTGCGAACCACCAGATATGCCTCACCCCAGCCAACGACCTCCAAGGCCCCACAGACCCACAGGGCTCAAAGCAGCAGCTCCAGCTCGCCCAGACCCTCTCTTGCTCGCCCACATTCTCCTCCGGCACAGGTTGTCATGCATTCCCCCTATGTCACATCTACACCTGCTACTTCAGTGACCACCCAGCCCCGAACACCCAGACCCTTTCCAAGTCCAGTAAGATCCACAGCCAGCCTCCAGTCCTTGAGGTCTCCTCCATCCCCCCAGCCCAGAATGTCACCCCATTTGCCACCAAACACTGAGGAGCCACAACCACCCCAAAGAGGGCGCACATTGCGCCGAGGACACTTGAGTGGCCATTTTGGTGAGTCCCAAACTCTGGCATTGGCTAGTGGGCTCACCTTATATTATGATGACCTATATGGGAGCAAATCAAAAACAACGAGCAAACAGCGCAAAGCAGAGATTTTGGCAGAACTCACTAGGCAAGTCAATGCAGCGGGTGAGGAACTCAAAGATGTGGAACAGGTTCAGCGGAAGATATCGGACCTGAAATATGCCGTGCGGAAGGCGGCAGTACAGGTACATAGCTTATTTGTGGGTTTTTATTATTCGTGTCTATCCATCAGTGCGCTTAATTATGCTTACTATGTTTTACAGCGAAAAAACTGGCAGAGGATTTCCCACGAAAATGAGATTTACACAGGCTGAGGAGATGGTTCTGGGCTTGCTCCATCCTGTGGCCTTAGAGGGACACTTGGGCCAGCAGGACACCGACAACCCGCCAATTCCAGCAGGTTAGTAATGTGGGAATGACCCCAAAAATGTGTGTAAACCTACACATAGGCAGCAAGGGCTAGCTAAACACATGTCTCTAGGGTGTGGCAGCAAGGGCTAGCTAAACACATGTCTCTAGGGTGTGGCAGCAAGGGCTAGCTAAACACATGTCTCTAGGGTGTGGCAGCAAGGGCTAGCTAAACACATGTCTCTAGGGTGTGGCAGCAAGGGCTAGCTAAACACATGGCTCTAGGGTGTGGCAGCAAGGGCTAGCTAAACACATGGCTCTAGGGTGTGGCATCAAGGGCTAGCTAAACACATGTCTCTAGGGTGTGGCAGCAAGGGCTAGCTAAACACATGTCTCTAGGGTGTGGCAGCAAGGGCTAGCTAAACACATGTCTCTAGGGTGTGGCATCAAGGGCTAGCTAAACACATGTCTCTAGGGTGTGGCAGCAAGGGCTAGCTAAACACATGTCTCTAGGGTGTGGCAGCAAGGGCTAGCTAAACACATGTCTCTAGGGTGTGGCAGCAAGGGCTAGCTAAACACATGTCTCTAGGGTGTGGCAGCAAGGGCTAGCTAAACACATGGCTCTAGGGTGTGGCAGCAAGGGCTAGCTAAACACATGGCTCTAGGGTGTGGCAGCAAGGGCTAACTAAACACATGGCTCTAGGGTGTTGCTTTTAGTGGAGTGCTCACTTTGACCAGGGTGTGTCATGTGTGTGGACTGGTAATGTGCAAATTGACACCCACATACATGACGTTTAAGTAAATTACTGAAAACTATGAAACTTAGGAGTGTAGAAAATGAATGCGTGCTATGTATTAATTGACAAGCACACGCCACACTAACATCTTTGGCTGTTGGGCAATTTGCTAAGAGCTGGGTTGGGTGCCCAACAGATTTAGATGGTTTGATAGAAATGTTTTCAGAGATACAATGTTCCCCACCAGAATCATATTATAACTGCTATTTGGCACCTTAGTGTGTTAACTTCCTCGCCTATAAGGGATGTGGCAACTCACACAGCAGCCATTAGTTGCATGTTTGTTTTTAGACACGTGACCAATGTGTCTAGTCTGGTTTAACAATCCATGCACTAATGTAATGGTATTCCTAGTGAAGGCCAAGTGGCCACGTTGTGGGAGTGGCCATTCCTGCTTGGCCACGTTTCTTGGCTTAGCATATGTGTTCTTAAACATCAACAATGCATAGTTGTGTGTTTTCATAGCTCTTTTTCTTCTAATGCAGCCCAGTATCATTCCTCAGCTAGTGGGGACTCCTCTGCCATGTTACCGCTGCCGTCTTCCGTGCTGCATCGGACCCAGGATCCGATATCTACGGTAAGTGTTTTTTGATGCTGTTGCGTATGCATGTGGCTTGCCATGTTTTGATTGTCTGATTTACATAGGTATTCCCCACACTGAACCTTTTTTTTTCACATGTCCCCAACAGAGCCACACACTGATGGAGGAAATCCAGGAGCTGGAGGAGGATGGAAGCTTCCTTGGAGATTATGAAGATCTTCCCCTGGGCCAGAATCTGCAACTGTCCCAAAATGTTTCTCCGCCAAATCCTCAGCAGCAGAGGGAAGCTGGCTGCATGCTGCCTGCACATCATGGGCAGCATGCAGAGACTGACCCTCCAGTCCCCAGTTTCAGATCTGCTGCTGAGGATTTGGCGAGCATACCTGTGGCTGTTGGGGGTCCTAGAGCAACATCATCTGCATGCCCCACAACCCGGGGAATTGGGCGGCGTACTCAGCAACGTCGCCCAGTTTTCCAGGGGAGGGGCGTGCAGATGATGGTGTCAGCATGGCACCATGAGAGGCGGCTTTTTCGTCGCCATAATCAACAAAATCAAGAACATCTTAGGGGCCAATTAGATTCCCTAAATAATACCTTCAGTGCCGTGCTGACTGAATTGAGGACCCATAACAGCCACATGGCCAACTTGACCTCAGAAATCAGGTCAGGCATGGCCGAAATGCACAGTAACCAAAGAAACATTTTGGAACAGTTGCAGATTCTGAATGCAACACAGGCCCAGGTTAGGGCCCCCCCCCCCAAGGGCCCCAACCTGGGTTCTATGGGCATCACCAATATTAATGTGTGTTTGGCATGAATCTGTTCTACATCTTTGAGAGACATCCCCACTGGATTGACTTGTCTGGTGAGGCATAAAAATCTGCCATTTTGCGCTGCTATTGCTAGGATGTTTTTGATTTGCCCCCATATAGGTCATTCAAGGCGTGAGGTAGCCCACTAGCCAATGCCAGAGGCCAAGACTCACTGAAGCGGCCACTTAAGCTGTTGCGCGGCAGCCTTGGGCATAATAACATTTGTGGTGGCTCCTCATGTTTGGCGGCATGATTGGGTGACATTCTGGGCTGGCAAACTAAGACCTTGGACCCTGGCTGGGATTGTACTGTATTTGGATAGGGACTGGGTGTTCTGGTTTGGGTGGCCCACTGACTTACAGGTGTAGATGTGGCATAGGTATGTCTGCTTTCAACCTGTGTTTGTGGAAAATGTGGGCAAGCAGGAGAGGGCTTATTTGGGTGCATTTTTCTGTTTGTGCACATGTTTTGAACATAATTGCATGTACATGTCTGCCCCCGAATTATGTGAGTGGCACTCACCTACTATTCTGTTGGTATCCAAGGAACCTTTTACGAATTAGTAAACATTTTTGTTTGACCAAGTTAATGTCTGTGGTGTTTTGATTGAGAAATATGATTTTAAGTAGACACCCAAACAAACACTAACCAATGTCTCAAAATAAGTCCACAAACATTGTTGTTTTGTTTGTTTTTTTTTGTTTGTTTTTGCACAACTTCATTATTGGTTTAGTCATAATGAAATTATACATACAAAACCAAAAAATTCTACAAACAAACATAACAAAACAAGTCCAAAAAAACAAATACAAAGCAATACATAAATTTGGCAAAATGTGTGGCAATTAAATTTGCCCACACGGCTTGCCCAGAAGCACTTGGCAAGCCCACATAGCTGTCGTCTGGCTCATCGGAGGGTGGAGAGGGTGGGCAATCAACATATCGGGGGACCCTTTGCATAATAGCAAAATTATGCAGCGCTGCACACGCCATAATTATATCAATGACCTTTTTAGGGTCATACTGCAGGGAGCCCCCAGTGTGGTCCAAGCACCGAAAACGGGTCTTCAGGAGTCCAAAGGCCCTCTCCACCACTGCCCTGGTCTTTCTATGGGCACGATTGTAGGCCTCTTGGGCTGGAGTCTGTGGCCGGAGGACCGGAGTCATCAGCCACGGGAGTAGTGGATACCCCAAATCTCCTAAAAAAATGTAAGGGAAACTAATATTAACATTAATTCATACATTGCAGCGCTAAATTCCAAAAATAAACAGATTAATCAGGTATGTGACATTGTCACACAAACATGAGCATACATATTGCAGATGCCAAAACCCCAATTAAACATATATGATAGATGGGGGACCAAAGTAGGTAAATAATACTGTGGATGCTGGGCAATCAGGCAGACTGTTAGCAGCTATTGTTTCCTGTCTGTGCTGCAGAACAGTGTAGTATGGGTTAACTTTACCTGACCCATTTTCTGTTTTGGCTTAGTCCAAAACAGGTGTAAGGCGGCCCCTGCACTTTATCCCGCTCACCTCTACTCAGTAAGTGAAATGCATGTAAGCAAAGATGGCGCAGACCCTCTGCTAAAGTCCCTAACCGATTTTGAGGGAAAAGTGTTGGGAAGACTATTTCAGACTTTTGCTCTCATTACACTTTGGAGTTAAAACAATGCAGGACTAACAATTTGGCAGCCAATGTAGTTTGGATAAAGTAATGGGTCCAGTCGGGTTACACATGTTCCCCAGGTGATGCCCAAGGCATCGTGGAGGAAAAGTGACTCCAACCAAAATCCAAGCCAGACAGATAAAAGATAAATATGTAATTGGACTCAACTTACCAAGGAGCCATGCACCCGCAAATTCCCCTGACTCAAACCGCCGGAATAATCCTGATCTTCGCAGGATGTAGGCGTCATGAGCTGAGCCAGGGTAGCCTGCCAGGACACTCAGAAAATGCATGTCCTGGGCCACCACTGCTTGCACATTCAGTGAGTGGCCCATTTTACGATTTCTGTGTAAAAAGGAAACATCAACAAAAATTTAAAAAAATGAGCCAACAAATCCAACGCTCACTTCTAACAGGCTAAGTCAAACGTTAACATCCAGACAACTAACACTAAACAACTAACTTACATTTAAGTGGCCAACAAAAGAAGATGTATGTTTCAGCCTTTACAAGGTTGAGTTACTTGTTCTATTTGAAGTACACTTTCAAATGTTTGACTTTCAAAAATCTTTTTTAAGAATGGAAAAAGAAGGGCCATTGTTGCACATACACTCTTGGCAAGGAGGAAGCATTATCAAGGAGGGACTGATTGCAATGAGGGAATATGTAAAAGGAGAGACTAGCAACCTATAGGGCCTAATGAAAAGGAGGGACTATTCACAATGAGGGATACTAATAATGGAGAAACTATTCCCAAGGATGCTCTGCTTAAAAGGAGGGACTAGTCACAACGAGGGATACTAAAAATGTAGAAAATATTCCCAAGGATGCTCTGCTTAAAAGGAGGGACTATTCACAATGAGGGATACTAATAATGGAGAAACTATTCCCAAGGATGCTCTGCTTAAAATGAGGGCCAATTCACAATGAGGGATACTAGTAATGGAGAAACTATTCCCAAGGATGGTCTGCTTAAAAGGAGGGACTAGTCACAATGAGGGATACTAAAAATGGTGAAACTATTCCTAAGGATGCTCTGCTTAAAATGAGGGACTATTCACAATGAGGGATACTAATAATGGAGAAACTATTCCCAAGGATGCTCTTCTTAAAAGGAGGGACTAGTCACAATGAGGGATACTAAAAATGGTGAAACTATTCCCAAGGATGCTCTGCTTAAAAGGAGGGACCAGTCACAATGAGGGATACTAAAAATGGTGAAACTATTCCCAAGGATGTTATGCTTAAAAGGAGGGACTAGTCACCATGAGGGATACTAAAAATGGTGAAACAATTCCCAAGGATGCTCTGCTTAAAAGGAGGGACTAGTCACAATGAGGGATACTAAAAATGAAGAAAATATTCCCAAGGATGCTCTGCTTAAAAGGAGGGACTATTCACAATGAGGGATACTAAAAATGTAGAAAATATTCCCAAGGATGCTCTTCTTAAAAGGAGGGACTATTCACAATGAGGGTTTTTAAACAAGGAGGGAGAAAAAGAAATAATGTTATTGGCCAAAGGAGGGACACCCAAACATTTAGATACAATGGAAGCCAAAACTTGCCTGTATATATACTCGTCGACTGCCGGAGGGACCAGGGCAACGTGTGTGCAGTCAATAGCACCCATAACATTGGGCATGTCGGCGATATTATAAAATGCCAGCTTAATGGCGTTTCTGGCTACCATATCCTCAGGGAAACAAATATATTTCCGAGTTAGGGTAGTCATGCCTTCCAAAAATTTGGATAGCGCGCCGGTCAGCGTAGGCTGAGAGATCCCCACGGAGAGGGCACCCAGCCTCTGGAACGAGCCGTTCGCCAAAAATTGCAGGCAGCCAAGCATCTTGGTCATACCTGAAATTGCTTGCCCCTTCCTTGTGGTGTGGGCTAACCATGGCCACAGCTCACTATACAATTTATGGAGGGAAGCGCGATTAAGCCTGGTCAGCTCGAACAGCTCAACGTCATGCATGCTATTGATGTCCATGCGTCGCCGCCGGTGCAGTCTGGTCTCTGACCTCCGGACGATCTCAATTCCCATGAGTTGCAGATCCTCATGCTCCTCAAAGGCAGTAGACTCGTCCATGGCTCTAGTTCCAACGTCTAAATGGTGCCGTAAGTGGTTCGGCAATGAAACGGATTTAGGGGGTGTTGTCCCATCGGCAATCAGCTCTCTGAATGAATCGCCAGACCATTGCAATAACGTAAACTTTCTGAACGGACAAAACATTTCAGATTTTGTGGAAAAAACCTCCCAAATGAACGAGAAACTTCCGATTTGCTTCCGTTTATCGAAAGAGCATATACGCATTTTCCCAAACGTTCGTACGAATTAAAAATGGATGAAAAAAAGCAAAAAAATGACAAACACCCACAAAAACTTTCACAGACAGCTACGGAAGTCCGGACGAATGTGTCTTTGAATCGAGGCTCTAGTCTGATTTGCGATGTTTCCACCCGTTGGAATTCCACCCTTCACATGTTGGACCGATTATATGAACAGAGAAAAGCCATCACGGATTTCCTGATGATCCAAGCGGATAGGGTGGACTAACCTGTGTAACTTCAATGTCAACCAGTGGCAGCTCATACGTGACACCTGCCGTTTGCTCAGGCCCTTTGAGGAAGCCACTTTATTTGTCATTCGGCAGGATTACGGGATAAACGACTTGATTCCACTGCTTCATGTACTACAGCACATGTTGGAAACCATGGCTGGTCAGGGCACTGGAGACATGGCGTCTACATCTTACGGCCACATGAACCTCGTTGGAGCTGAACTGGAGGAGGAGGAGGAGGAGGAAGAGGAGGAGGAGTGGCCCAGTGAAGCACAGTTTAGGCTTGGCGAAATGGCTGGTTTATCTAGTCAGCGGACAGGAGAGGAGGAACAGGAGCAGCCAGAGGAGCTAGAGGGTTTTGAGGAAGGCGAGACAGAGGACCCGGACACACCGTGGCAGTATGCAGTGGAGATGGAGACAGGTAGTCCCTCCGAGTCACTTGCGCAATTGGCAGGAAGCATGCTCATGTGCTTGCGTAGTGACCCCAGAATTGTTTCCATTTGTCAGCGGGATGACTTCTGGCTGTCCACCTTATTGGACCCTCGCTTCCGGCACAAAATGGGGGCATTTTTTTAAACCCGCCGAGAGGGAGGACATACTGAACTACTACAAAGACATTCTACGTAGTCAGTTGGCCGATGCCTATCTGTGCCATGGTCCATACTCTCGCAGGTCTGACTCGGGGGGACCTCTGCGTTCACCTTCCACTGCTATGGCTGCTGAGGGGGTTGGCAGGAGCAGCAGCAGCAGCTCCATCAGCAGCAGCCTCAGTTGCTAATGAGTAGCTTTCTACACCCGCATAGTGAGGCTACTCATGAGCAGCAGGAAGACCTGGAGCAGGACCTCAAACAGCAGGTCATGTCATACCTTAACATGACCATGCCAACACACCTTGAGGATCCGCTGGACTTCTGGCCAGCCAAACTTTGCTTGTGGCCGCAACTAGCAGAGTTTGCCCTGGAAAAGCTGTCCTGCCCGGCAAGTAGCGTGCCATCTGAGCGGGTGTTTAGTGCGGCGGGGGCCATAGTTACGGCGAGGAGAACTCGTCTGTCAACTAGAAATGTGGAGAGACTCACCTTTGTCAAAATGAATCAGGGATGGATCAGCCAGGGTTTCCACCTACCAATGGCTGATGCATGCGACTAGATTCAGCATGGTGCCACGTTTTACACTTTCCAAATGGTGCAAAACATATTTATGTCTTTAGGCCAATTTTTGGGCTCCTGCTGATGCCAAGTTCAGGGTGTGCCTTCCAACCAATTTTTGGCCTCCTGCTGATGCCAACTTCAGGGTGTGCCTTTGAGCCAATTTTTGGCCTCCTGCTGCTGCTGCTGCCAACTCCAGGGTGTCTTTCAAGCAATGTTTGGGCTCCTGCTTATGCTGCTGCCAACTCCAGGGTGTGCCTTCCAGCTAATGTATGTGCTCCTGCTGCTGCCAACTTCAGGGTGCCTTCCAGCCAATTTCTAGGCTCCTGCTGCTGCTGCTTCTGCCAACTCCAGGGTGTGTCAGTCAATTTTTGGGCTCCTGCTGCTGCCAACTCCAGTGTCTCTTTATAGCAATGTTCGGGCTCCTGCTGCTGCTGCTGCTTGCAACTCCAGGGTGTGATTCATCCAATTTTTGGGCTCCTGCTGCTGCTTGCAACTCCAGGGTGTGAGTCATCCAATTTTTGGGCTCCTGCTGCAAACTCCAGTGTCTCTTTAAAGTAATGTTTGGGCTGCTGCTTGCAACTCCAGGGTGTGATTCATCCAATTTTTGGGCTCCTGCTGCCAACTCCAGTGTCTCTTTAAAGTAATGTTTGGGCTGCTGCTTGCAACTCCAGGGTGTGATTCATCCAATTTTTGGGCTCCTGCAGCCAACTCCAGTGTCTCTTTAAAGTAATGTTTGGGCTCCTGCTGCTGCTTGCAACTCCAGGGTGTGATTCATCCAATTTTTGGGCTCCTCCTGCCAACTCCAGTGTCTCTTTAAAGTAATGTTTGGGCTGCTGCTGCTTGCAACTCCAGGGTGTGATTCATCCAATTTTTGGGCTCCTGCTGCCAACTCCAGTGTCTCTTTCAAGCTATGTTTGGGCTGCTGCTGCTTGCGACTCCAGGGTGTGATTCATCCAATTTTTGGCTCCTGCTGCCAACTCCAGTGTCTCTTTAAAGTAATGTTTGTGCTCCTGCTGCTGCTTGCAACTCTAGAGTGTGATTAATCCAGTTGTCGGGCTCCTGCTGCCAACTCCAGTGTCTCTTTAAAGTAATGCTTGGGCTCCTGCTGCTGCTTGCAACTCCAGGGTGTGATTCATCCAATTTTTGGGCTCCTGCTGCAAACTCCAGTGTCTCTTTAAAGTAATGTTTGTGCTCTTGCTGCTGCTTGCAACTCCAGGGTGTGATTCAGCCAATATTTGGACTCCTGCTGCCATCTCCAGTGGCTCTTTCAAGCTATGTTTGGGCTGCTGCTGCTGCTTGCAACTCCAGGGTGTGATTAATCCAATTTTTGGGCTCCTGCTGCCAACTCCAGTGTCTCTTTCAAGCTATGTTTGGGCTCCTGCTGCTGCTTGCAACTCCAGGGTGTGATTCATCCAATTCTTGGGCTCCTGCTGCTGCTTGCAACTCCAGGGTGTGATTCATCCAATTTTTGGGCTCCTGCTGCCAACTCCAGTGTCTCTTTCAAGCTATGTTTGGGCTCCTGCTGCTGCTGCTTGCAACTCCAGGGTGTCATTCAGCCAATTTTTGTGCTCCTGCTGCTCCTGCTGCCAACTCAAGGATGTCTTTCAGACAATATTTGGGCTCCTGCTGCTGCCAGCTCCAGGGTGTGTTTTTCAGGCAACACCCCTCATAGTAATGCCACCTCAACTCTCTGCAATTGTGCCGCTCTGCGATTCTAATAGCGATGCCTCTGATCTGCATGTCCTAATTATTTACAGTATTATTTCACTAACCCAGCACGCATCCTATGCGTGTTAGAGCAAGGCAGAGTGGTTTACAACCCTATTGAGGCTCTAGGAAGCTCAGAAATAGCCGTTTTTAATAGCGATTCGTCGCGAATAAATTCGGGTCGAAACGATTTTTGTCGGAAAATTCTGCGAATCAGTCGAATCGAATTTTTCAAAAGTTTTTCTCATCTCTAGCGTTAACCAATCTACCACGGCAGATGTGTTACTGTTGGAAACACGACCGCTAGCAGATACTGGCAGATCAGGTCTCTCACCGTGACTCCTGCTGCCACTTGCCCCAACTCTGCTGCGACCTCTGCCTGCTGAATCTTGGCCTCTGCCACTCCTCTTTGAACATCCTGGCACTTGTCTGCCTGACATTTTTATGTATTTTAAATGCGCAATAGGTACTTTAAAAAATGTGTTTACTTTAAAAAGCAGAAGCTAAAGAAAGTGAGGAACTGCTTCTCTGCACCAGATACTATGAAAATTGGCAATATGGCATACCCTGCGGCCTGGTGTTTTGACAGCAGGACAAAAACCAATTCAAAATGTAATAGCTTAATAAAGCTGAGGCTGAACAAGCTTATTTAGTATAACAGATAGGGTGCAACGTGGTGGTTTGGGATACCGTGCAGCCTGGTGTTTTGACAGCAGGACAAAAACCAATTCAAAATGCAATAGCTTAATAAAGCTGAGGATGAACAAGGGTATTTAGTATAACAGATAGTGTGCAACGTGCAGGATTGGGATACCCTGCGGCCTGGTGTTTTGACAGCAGGACAAAAACAATTCAAAATGCAATAGCTTAATAAAGCTGAGGCTGAACAAGCTTATTTAGTATAACAGATAGTGTGCAACGTGGTGGTTTGGGATACCGTGCGGCCTGGTGTTTTGACAGCAGGACAAAAACCAATTCAAAATGCAAAAGCTTAATAAAGCTGAGGATGAACAAGGGTATTTAGTATACCAGATAGGGTGCAACATGCAGGTTTGAGATACCCTGCGGCCTGGTGTTTTGACAGCAGGACAAAAACCAATTCAAAATGCAATAGCTTAATAAAGCTTATTTAGTATAACAGATAGGGTGCAATGTGCAGGTTTGAGATACCCTGCAGCCTGGTGTTTTGACAGCAGGACAAAAACCAATTCAAAATGCAATAGCTTAATAAAGCTGAGGCTGGACAAGCTTATTTAGTATAACAGATAGGGTGCAACGTGGTGGTTTGGGATACCGTGCGGCCTGGTGTTTTGACAGCAGGACAAAAACCAATTCAAAATGCAATAGCTTAATAAAGCTGAGGCTGGACAAGCTTATTTAGTATAACAGATAGGGTGCAACGTGGTGGTTTGGGATACCGTGCGGCCTGGTGTTTTGACAGCAGGACAAAAACCAATTCAAAATGCAATAGCTTAATGAAGCTGAGGCTGAACAAGCTTATTTAGTATAACAGATAGGGTGCAACGTGCAGGTTTGGCATACCCTGCGGCCTAGTGTTTTGACAGCAGGACAATAACCAATTCAAAATGCAATAGCTTGATTAAGCTGAGGATGAACAAGGGTATTTAGTATAACAGGGTGCTACGTGCAGGTTTGGGATACCCTGCGGCCTAGTGTTTTGGCAGCAGGACAAAAACCAATTCAATTTAGTATAACAGATAGGGTGCAACGTGCAGGTTTGGGATACCCTGCGGCCTGGTGTTTTTTTAACAGCAGGACAAAAAACCAACTCAAAATGGAATAGCTTGATTAAGCTGAGGATGAACAACGCTTATTTAGTATAACAGATAGGGTGCTATGTGCAGGTTTGGGATACCCTGCGGCCTAGTGTTTTGGCAGCAGACCAAAAACCAATTATAAGTGCAATAGCTTGATTAAGCTGAGGATGAACAACGCTTATTTAGTATAACAGATAGGGTGACATGTGCTGGTTTGGGATGCCCATGTGGGCTGGTGTATTTAAACCAGACAAAAACAAATTCAAAATACAATAGCTTGATTAAAATGAGGCTGAACAAGCCTTATTTAGTATAACAGATAGGGTGACATGTGCTGGTTTGGGATGCCCATGTGGGCTGGTGTATTTAAACCAGACAAAAACCAATTCAAAATGCAATAGCTTGATTAAGCTGAGGCTGAACAATGCTTATTTAGTATAACAGATAGGGTGATACATGCAGGTTTGGGATACCCTGCGGCCTGGTGTTTTTTTGACAGCAGGACAAAAAACAATTCAAAATGCAATAGCTTGATTAAGCTGAGGATGAACAACGCTTATTTAGTATAACAGATAGGGTGCTACGTGCAGGTTTGGGATACCCTGCTGCCTAGTGTTTTGGCAGCAGACCAAAAACGAATTATAAGTACAATAGCTTGATTAAGCTGAGGATGAACAACGCTTATTTAGTATAACAGATAGGGTGCTACGTGCAGGTTTGGGATACCCTGCGGCCTAGTGTTTTGGCAGCAGACCAAAAACCAATTCAAAATGCAATAGCTTGATTAAGCTGAGGATGAACAACGCTTATTTAGTATAACAGATAGGGTGCTACGTGCAGGTTTGGGATACCCTGCGGCCTAGTGTTTTGGCAGCAGACCAAAAACCAATTCAAA
Source organism: Gastrophryne carolinensis (assembly GCA_027917425.1). NCBI lineage: Eukaryota > Metazoa > Chordata > Amphibia > Anura > Microhylidae > Gastrophryne > Gastrophryne carolinensis. The sequence goes on from CM051234.1 coordinate 509,822,504, forward strand.
ATGCAATAGCTTGATTAAGCTGAGGATGAACAACGCTTATTTAGTATAACAGATAGGGTGACATGTGCTGGTTTGGGATGCCCATGTGGGCTGGTGTATTTAAACCAGACAAAAACAAATTCAAAATGCAATAGCTTGATTAAAATGAGACTGAACCTCTGGGGGCGTGGCCGACGCATGGCAGAGTGAGGGAGCAAGTATGCGGGGCTCCGTCAATCCAGCTTCATTTGCAGCAGATTTAAAGAGAGGAGAGGCAACCTACTAATCCTCCATGAGAGGTAACAAGAAAAGGAAGGTGGCGGGCAGAGGAGGGGGCCGATCAGAGGGTGGCTTAGAGAGATTCCTGGTCCTGGAGGACCCATCTCGCAGAGGAGCATCGCTTAAGATGGCGGAGGGGGAGAGAGGAGCGAGCCTCCCCCAGCAAGACACAGGACGGCGATCAGCTGAGAGACGGCTGCGGGCTGAGGCGGCTCGCCCGCCCGAAGACACACAGGCGGAGGAGGTGAGAGAGAGCGGCAGCTCGCAGCGTTCTGCCTCCCCAGCTGCGAGAGAGCGAGAGGGGGGAGGGAGCCGACCTGGCGCTTGGTCGGAGTGCCTACAGCCATGTGGGTTGCGAGAGCCCCAGAGGGAAGGAGGGGGGGAAAGCTCCCCCACACACAGCAGAGATGCTTCATCTTCTCCAAATGAGCTGCTCATCCAGACAGCAGCAGAGACAGTGTCAATAACAGAAGGGGGGAGGAAGGGGGAGGACGATACAGCTCTGCACACTAAGCCAGATACACAGACTGGGAGCATGTCACAAAACCAGTCTCTCCCTGGCAACAGCCCCAATAAAACCTCCCTCTCCACAGATACCATATACCCAACATGGGATGCCCATATGGAGCCCGGCTCCCGGGATTGGTCGTCACTACATAGCCCTATATTGCCACCCAACCGCAAGCCGCCTGTGACCTGGTCCTCAGGTTCTGAGGAAGATTTCCAGGGGAGATCCAGTCCACAAGAGAGATCGTGGAGTCGGATGGATCCAGGCGAGGGGTCCTCTGATAAACCTAGGAGCCAGCTCCAATCAGCTTCCCGCCTGAGCCAAACGTCATGGGATATCCCCTCAGAATTGGATCCCAACCTCAAACTTCTTCTTCAGTTTCTTCCCACTAAAGCAGACCTAAAAGACGATCTAGAGGCAGTTGCACTGAGGATCGAACGGGCTGTAAGGAAAGAGCTAGAAGACCTCAAGAAACAAACGTCAGCTTTAGACGCCAGAGTATCCTCTCTGGAAACTTCCAGCGCAAACCATGAAGACAGAATCTCTGAGCTAGAGCGGGCATCCCGCAGTCAGAAACAACAACTCACAGATGTCATCTTGCAGTCTGACGACCTAGAAAATCGGAATAGACGTAATAATCTGAAGCTGAGGGGCATCCCGGAATCAATACCCTCAAACCAGCTGCGGTCCACTGCATCCGACATATTTAATTCTTTGCTTGGGAACCCAAGAGACTCGGAGATAATTATCGACCGTATACATAGGGTGACAACACGCCCTGCCAGCGAAACCGAAGCACCACGGGATGTTTTATGCCGCATTCATTTCTTCACAATAAAAGAAGACATCCTGCATAAATCCTGGGAGCGGCGTCGGGTTGAGTGGAATGGCTGCAGGATCCAGATACTCCCGGATTTATCCCGACATACACTACGCATGAGGAGAACTTTGCAGCCCCTCTTGGATAAGATTCGAGAGGTCAATGCTTCTTACAAATGGGACCACCCATTCAACCTCATCGTCCGGCGAGATAACAGCATATTCACCTTACGGCGCAGGGAGGACCTTCCCGATTTGTTTAGATTCCTGGATGTCGGCCCCATCGAGGTTTTGGACTGGCTGGACTTTAACGTGGAACCACCCCCATGGAGAGATCGGCGGGGCAGAAGAGAGCGCAGGGAGGGGAGGGTTGGAAGGGCCCGTTCAACCAGGCCCTAGGAGATAGGGTGCTGGGCCTCTACGCTTGGGCTCCTTGATGGAACGGTCTCACCCCTGGCTCGGGTGTATCCTTTACTTGAATGTTACTGCACTAACTAGATTGTCTAGTATGCTATGCTATGCTGTGTTATATAATGTTTTACCCTCTGTTATAAATTAGTTAGGTTTGATGTAGAAGTGAATGTTTTGTTGTCTCTCTACACTGATGACCGGTGGGCGCGGCGACTGTGAGGTGCCGGGACCGCGGGGCTAGTAGATTGGGGGCGGGGTTGCTGGAGTCCCGCCCTGCGGTGCGAGGCTGCTTTACCCCCAATAGTTTTCTGCTTTCTCTCACTGAGCCGTTGCCTGGTGGGAATAAGCGGAATAAGGAATAAATCTCTTTTTACAAGGGGGCTTTTTTTTTGTTTTTTTTTTTTTGTTTCTCTTCTCTACCTCTCGGTTTTCTCTTTCCTTTTTCTCTTTACTTCTTCTTACCTTGCTCCTGCTTACCAACCCCCAGAGGTAGTCACGGCTAATACGATACTCACAAAACAGGGGTCCCGATCGACTTAAGTTGTCCAATCGGGGTTGGCGGTCGGTGCCCGCCAGAGGTCTCCTTTGCCAGTACTCCCCTGACGGTCCGATTGGGGTGTGCTGTGGGGGAGCGCCTGGAACCTCGGGACTGTTGTTCCCTTTTATTCACCTCCTTGTTGTTTCTGCCCCCCTTTCCCAGACTCACTCCCATCCCTCCTACCCTTACCTGTTACCCTTGACCTGCTTCAACAGAGGGAGGGTCTGGCGGTATGGCTAGTCTAAAGATATGCACCCTAAATGCTAAGGGTTTAAACATCCCTGAAATAAAAGCCAAGACACTCTATGGGCTGCATAAAGAACGGGTAGATGTAATACTTTTTCAGGAGACCCATTTTGGTAGCGGGAGAATCCCAGAAATCAAAAACAGATACTTCACAAGATGGTACCACTCCCCAAACCCAGACGCTAAATCCAAGGGGGTGTCAATTGCTATACATAAAGGTACTCCTTTGGAACCATTGGACTCAGAGGTGGACCCCCAGGGGAGGTACATTTTCCTGAAATTCTCATCGGGTGGGGAGATCTACACCATAGCGAACGTATACTTACCCAATCAGGATCAAGCAGGGGTGGGAGTGCGATTCCTTCGCCTCTTGGAGAAATTTGCAGAAGGGGTCATAATTCTGGGAGGGGATCTTAATATGGCATTGGATCCGAGGTTGGATACCTCTCAGGGTAGATTAGCAATCCCACAAGCTAAGTTAGCGACCTTCAAAAAGGCTCTGAGTGACCTCCAGGTGGTTGACATCTGGAGAATCCTGAACCAGGGGGCGAGAGACTACACGTTTTTCTCGCACACTCACGCCTCCTACAGCAGACTAGACTACCCCCTCGATTCAAAGAGCAAAAGTTAATTGATTTCGGATCGAGAATCGTAAGTTTGGGTGGGTGTTAGTCATTTTTTCCTGTTTTTTTGGCCATTTCCGACTCGCACGAGCCTACGTACGAATGCGTATATGCTCTTACGATCATCGCAAGTTCGTTCCTAAATTTTAGGATCAAAACGTAAAACTTAGGATCAAATCCTAAAACTTAGGATCAAAACGTAAAACTTAGGATAATCGAATGTGTTTAGGTGTGATTCAGAGAACAGTTTTCAAACCTCTAAATACGTTTTAAAAGAAAGCCACTGCCGACACCTTTTAGCAGTCGGATTGCTGTTCTTGAACAGGTTTTTTGGCTATGTGGAGGAGTCTGCGCGTCTTGAGCTGCAATGAACTGCATGTATCAGCATGGCCGAGGCCATAAATTGTATGGCAATGCATACCTGATTCATGTATGCCTTATAAAAGCATTTTAATGTGGACCTTAATTAGTCCTTTGCATGTAAACCTTTATTTTGCAATATATTTGCGTTAATTAAAGAAACTTATGTCCTTTGTTATTTATTTTTAAATTGATGTACTAGAATAATATTTTTAGATTGCATTTATTGGTGTAGTTGTTTACCTTTGCTTTGTTTAATTATTTAAGCACATCTTTGGTCAGATGCATCACACTTACTGAGGAGAGGAGAGCGGGATAAAGTGCAGGATGTGGGTTACTGCTGTATTTTGCAGAGCTGGGGGCACGGAAAGGTCAGAAATCAAAGAATGCAGAGCAACACAGTCACAAGGCCCTTTCTGTTTGCAGGCTGCCCGATAATACCTGAGCCGCCATCTTGGCTGTTTCTAGACTCATAACATGCAGAAGTTGCTGGGTTTTTTTTATATTTGAGAGCAATCTGTATGTAGAGGGTGTGGGTAACCACACAAAAAATTTTAAGTTGTACCATTTGAAGCCAAAATATTAAAATTAAATCCACAAGTAAAAAATGCAAGTTAACTAAAAATTAAACAAAGTAAGATTTACTTATGCAAATGCATTCATTAATGGTTGGTTACTACAAAATGAATGAAATAAAGAAAAATAAGACCAAATATTTAGAATGCACTTTAATGAGGTAAGTTTGTAGTGCGCAGCCGCAAGATCAGAAGGATTTACGTCCAGACAAAAAAGGAAAAAGGGCAAAACCAATGTTGCAACCTGAGAAATGAAACGGAAAATTCAGGATGGAAACTGACATAGGTCTGATTCGCGAACTGCCATACGAACGGACGTACATTTTAGGATAGAAACGTATTTGCTTATAGAATCACTCGCAAGTTCATACGAACGCACGAGCGTACGGGAAAAATAGGATGATCGGCACCAAAATCAAAGCTGTTACATGTTTCTTTGAATCGACCCTTACATCTTTGTCAGTCATTATGCCTTGGCTAGAGACTTGAGTGCCTCAATTGGCCCAATCATTTGGTCAGACCATTCTCCGGTATATCTCAACCTGCCAGTCATGGGAGGGGTCAGGAGGCAGTTCAATTGGAGGCTTAACGACAACCTACTCAAGGATGTCGCGTGTATGGCAGAGGTGGAAAGCTCTATATCACACTTCATTGCCGATCATGCGAATGACAGTACCTCTTTGCCAACACAGTGGGAAGCAATGAAATGCGTTCTTAGAGGGATATTCCTTAAGCATGGCTCCAGGTTAAAGAAGGAGAGGATGCACCAGATCCGGACCACTTTGGACCGTATCCGAGCACTTGAACAAACCCATAAAAATGCACCCTCCACTGGGGATTTGATGGAATTGATCGCAGCCAGAGAGACACTTAAAAAGCTATACGATCAAAGCTACCTGAAATACAGAGACAGGTGTAGAGCTAGGTTTTATGAATTCTCAGATAAATGCGGGAAATTACTGGCCAGATCTCTACACCCTAGGCAGGTCCTGACGTATGTCCTGGTTGTCAGAGGTAAAGAGGGGCAGGAGGTCCACAAACCAAACCAGAAAGTGGAGGAATTTCAGAAATACTATTCAGGGCTACACAATATAAAAGGCAATCAAGATACTCTCCCCCCGGGGGAACTGGATGCCCATATAATGGAATACATAGAGGAAACAGCAGTTCCTTCCCTGCCGGAAGAGACCGGAGATTCGCTAGAGTCACCTTTTACGGAGGCAGAGGTGGGAAAGGCCATTAAAGGGACCCTGTTGGGAAAAAGCCCAGGCCCAGATGGATTCATGCCAAGGTTCTATAAAGCACTGGGGGGGAGGCTCATTCCCTTCCTGACGAAAGTTTTTAACAGCGTTTCTGATTCTTGCCCCTTCCCAAACCAGGCCCTGGAAGCACATATTTCTGTTATACCAAAACCTAACAAAGACAAGACCCTAATTGGTAACTATAGGCCGATTTCCTTAATAAATGTGGATGTTAAACTTTTTGAGAAAATTATAGCTAACAGATTGCAAGAGCCCCTGGCAGAGATTATTGATAAAGATCAGGTGGGCTTCATAATAGGGAGAGAGGCCAGGGATAATACATTGAAGACAATTACTCTTATGCAATACGCACATACCCGAAGGCTCCCTTTTTGCTTGCTCTCTGTGGACGCCGAGAAGGCCTTTGATAGGGTCCACTGGAGATTCTTATGGGCGGCTCTAGTCCAGATAGGGATAGGTCCTGACATGTTGGGGAAGATCATGTCGCTCTATAGCGGGCCAACAGCCAGAGTCAGGGTGAATGGGCTTTTATCACCTCCATTCAGTATTGGCAATGGTACACGACAAGGGTGCCCGCTCTCGCCATTGTTATATGTGATAGTCATGGAGCACCTCGCACAAGCCCTGAGAGCGAACCCCGCAATTAAGGGAATCTCCTGCGGGGGGAGGGAACACAAACTCTCACTGTTCGCAGATGATCTTTTGCTATACATCACATCCCCTCATCTTTCCTTGCCTTCTATAATCAAGGAATTTGAAAGATTCGGTTGCCTTAGCAACTTCAAAGTCAACATTACCAAAACTGAAGCCCTAAACATTTCCCTGCCCAGTGACACCCTACGACTCTTACAAGCGAATTTCTCATTTAAATGGCAGAGGGAGTCCAATACCTACCTGGGTGTACAACTGCCTACTAACCTAGATAATCTGTATAGGCTCAATTATGCCTCCCTCCTCTCTAGGACCCTGGAGAACCCCAAGCCTCCAGGACCTCCAGTTTCGGGGACGGGGGGAAAGAGTGTCCTGGCTTCTCCATAGGCAGCTGGTCGCTTTCCTCTCCTCCCATGCCCTGGGATCTTCGCTCTCTAGTCCTCTGACTTCCTTTAAGAGTATTCTGAGAGCTGACGGTGGGCCACCGCATGCCCTCTCGCTCCTGTACAAGGTTTGGCAGGTGGAGAGGGACCCTTCAGAGGGTCTCAGGTATGTTAGAAGATGGGAGCAGGAGCTGGGACGTGAACTAGATGCCAAGGACTAGGAAAAATCTTTTACCTTGACACATAAGCTCTCCCTGGCATGTAAGGCCCAGGAAAAAAATTATAAAATCTTGTCCCGGTGGTACAGATGCCCGGTTGACCTGGCCAGATTTGGGGGAGCCGAACTGGCACGTGCTGGCGGTGTGGATTGGCGGAGGGCACGATGACTCACATATGGTGGAGCTGCCCCCTGATAAATAGATTGTGGGACCAGGTATTCTCTGTCTATAAATTATTGACTCTGGAGGATATCCCTAAGGAACCACAAATAGCCTTGCTGTCAATGGTGCCTGGATCGATCTCTGCCGCAAAGAAGGGAATCCTCAGACATCTACTAACTGCAGCCAGGTCAGTGATATCCCGGCATTGGCGCTCCCAACACACTCCGGACATTCTGGAGTGGGTGCGGGAGGTGGAGGGAATCAGGAGAATGGAGGAGATGGTGCTCGAGGGTAAGGAAAACGGGAGGGAGAAGTTCAACATCACATGGACTATTTGGATTATGGCCCGAGATACACCGGAATTCAGGGCCCTGCTCTCCTCATTATAGCTAGACAGAGGACCAGATCTGCGGGAGCAAAAGGGAAAAGGGATGGAGCATGAAGTCCCAAGGGGATGGCCCAGGATCGTCAGACCCTCCCCAATTTTTACCCTTCCCCTCGCTCCCCAGCACGCTCCCCCTCCTGGGGACCTATACCCTCCTCCCGCCTCTTGGATTGGTCGGTGAGCATCATCATCCCCTCTCCCCCCTTCTTCCCTTTTCCCTTCTTTTTCTCTCCCTTCTGTTTTGTTTTCCTTTTTCTCTTTTCTCTTCTCCTGTATCTCTCTGTTACCCAAAAAAAAAAAAAGGAATGGAAGAAAGCAGGGCTCCTGTAAGGTTACGAAACTAAGCCCACATGGCTAAGTTGCACCTCCCTTTATGGCTCGGAAGCAGGTTGACTGGGGATGCCCCTGTGGGGATTCGACTCAGAAGTCACCAGATGGGCCTGAGCAGGGCTGAGCGAAGGAGGATGTTACCCTGAAAGTGTGCTGCGTAGGTCCCGGTAGGAGATTATAGACCTCGCCTCCCATAATCGTCTTGTGCGTTAGGCTGGGGGAGTGATTTGTGGTAGGTTGTTAGCTATTTAATAAATTAGGTAAGCACACCTAAAGTGCTAATATATGCAGTAGATAGCAAGGAGTGGCCGGGTGCAGTCACAACAAATAACTGGCAGAAATCTGCCAATACTAATGTAGGACCAAAAAGTATATGAATGCACACCTTAAAGTGGACCAACACCCAGGATTTTGACTATCCTGGGTCTTGGTCCACTTCGATGGGGCACCCCCGATCGGGGTGCCCCGCTGTGTGAAACCCCCCCCAACCCCCCGAAAAACTCACCTCTCCGCGCTCCCAGCGCCAACGTACAAGCTCTATTCCAGGACGTCTAAGCGGCTGCCGCCGCCTCCCGCGCATCCCTTTTGACGCGCGCGCGCCCGCGCCGGCCATTCGCAGACGGCCGGCGCGGGCGCGCGCACGCCTGCAGGGGCGCGAGGGAGGCAGCGGCGGCCGGCCGCCGCCGAAGATCAGGTAGGGTTTTTCGGGGGTTTTGGGGGGGTTACACCCCGCGGGACATCCCGATCTCGGATGTCCCGCGGGGTGGGGGGTGATCGGCCCGGGAATCTTATAGATTCCCGGGCCGATCACCCGTGGGTGTTGGTCCACTTTAACAAGAAGATGAAGTTTCAAAAGGATTGTATTTCAAAAAAATTGATACAAGAGGAATATTCAATTAACAAAATCCAAAACAATGGACATTAAATAGAAGATCTTAGTGAAATCAGAAGTATACGCAGATACCATCACCTATTTACACAGAATCAACAAAAATGATCTATATACACTATATACAGAGTAAACATGAAGTACTGTCCAATGGCAGGAAAAGGGAACAATATGCAAGTGGTATGCAGTACTTCAAAAGCTATTAGCATAGTAGCGCAGGATAGAGCCACATAGTTTATAAGGCAATCCTATGAGCAATGAATAATCATAGTGGCTTATACCTTTAAGGATGCAGCTAATAGGAGGCACTGAGGTGCAATGCTTGAGAGACCAGGAGATGACCGTCTCTATAGGCTGTTTATAGCAAATGTCCGCTTTCAAAAAGAAGTTGCAGGCGAGCTGGCTGTCACTTTGTTGAGCTGACACGTGTTTCGGGAGCAGTTTCCCTTCGTCAGAGCGTGGCTGGAGCGTTGTCGTCGGAGGAGCGCTACTATGCTTATAGCTTTTGAAGTACTGCGTACCACTTGCATATTGTTCCCTTTTCCTGCCATTGGACAGTACTTCATGTTTACTCTGTATATAGTGTATATAGATCATTTTTGTTGATTCTGTGTAAATAGGTGATGGTATCTGCGTATACTTCTGATTTCACTAAGATCTTCTATTTAATGTCCATTGTTTTGGATTTTGCTAGTTGAATATTTCTCTTGTATCAATTTTTTTGAAATACAATCCTTTTGAAACTTCATCTTCTTGTTAAGGTGTGCATTCATATACTTTTTGGTCCTAGGTTGTTAGCTATTTACATTGTTCTTATTCTAATTGACATATGATGTAAGCTAAGATTGTTACTTGTTATGTCAGCAAACTCTGTGGGCCTGATGCAGAGCCTCCTCTGAACTGCCCTTAAAACCCTCCGATTGTCCGGGGCTCCCGTTTGAATCGTGGCTCAAATGTGATGCAGAGCCTCCGTCGGAATGGCTCCCTAACTGATCCGTCAATTTCACTTTACTCGGAAAGCTTTTTTTGCTCTCTCGGGTGCCTTCAATTTGATCGGGGCTCCCGTTCACGTTCACATGGGCGGCCCGTTTTTCCCTGATTTTTCCTTCCTTTTTGAACGTACCTGCTTGGTTTCCGTCGTATTTGACCTTCCATTTTGGTGGTTTTAGCAAGTATACTTACATCTCCATGGCTCTTCAGTTGCCAATCTGGCTACACGCAAGCGCACATCCCTCAAACTCCATTGGAATATACATATGGCAACCACTGCCAATTTGACACATATTTTTTTGGGAACAATACATTTGGGATGTTCCTTTTTCCTTGCCATTAATGCACACCTTAATCTCCTTTGTGTTCCTTTTTCCTTGCCATTAATGCATACCTTAATTCTTTCTGATTGTTTTGGATTTATTGTACCATATCTAAACTTTTTGTGTCATGTAAATGTGTGATGATGTTGTGTGATTGTACATTTGCAGGAAACACAACTTTCAAATTTTTTTTTTTTTTATTTTATTCCAACGTTTGAAATTGAAATTTTTAAACATATTTTTTTACAAATAATTGAATCTAAATGTTTTAACAAATAAACTATTTTCATTTTAAGCCAAATTAAAATTCTTTAGGCCTCGGTGTCTTGTGCCTGTGATTTTCTTGTATCTGTGAATGAAAAACAACATTAGTTTAGCATTGTTTATTTGGTTTGGTTGTGCGTGGTTTTTTTGGGGCCCTTTTTAAACCGGACCTTCTGCGTTATTTACTGAAAAGCCCAAACTCTTAACAAAAGATTCCGCAGCATCTCAAAATAATAGATTGTAATTTTTTAGTCAATCAATAATTATTCTTTCCACCATTGGGCTGCAACTCAGTTCAGGAATTTAGTATACGGCCGCCGCCATCTTGACTCAGAAGCATCACACTTACTGAGGAGAGGAGAGTGGGATAAGGTACAGGGGGTGGGTTATAGCTGTGCTTTGCTCACACAGAGCAGAGACCTCTTGAAAAGGTCAGCAATCCCAGAATGCAGAGCAGCAAAGTTAGAAGGCACTTCCTGTTTGCAGGCTGCCTGATAAGATGGCGGCTTCCATAATCCGCCATCTTAGATGTTGAAAGCCTCATAACATGCACTAGGTGCAGGTAGGATGATTTTGAAGGTGGGCAAACTTTATGTACAGGGTGTGGGAAACATATAAGATAGACTCTTATTCTGAGTGAAGGTCCGCTTTAAGGGCTTTTTAGACAAAGTCTTTGGCTTTTTTTTTGGTTTTTACATTTTGTGGCCAATGGAATTGTTGGTTCATTTACTTTGGTACCAAAAAACGCCACTTACCATGTTTTAGGCGCATATTGCGTCAGGGGCGGAGTCTCCATTCTTGCTCCCTTGGTTGCTGCTGTGAATCTGTTTGCATGACAAAGACACAGATATTAGAGACTGTTGTTGTCTCATGTACACAAAAAGCATTAACAAGTTTGCTGGCCTAACTAAAGTCACTTTTGAACCTCTTGCTGCCTCACATTGCCCTAGTTCTGCTATCTGCATGTAGCCTAGTTTTGAGCTGCGTACATGTGTTAAACTAAGGTGGGCTTGTATGTAACGTGAAAAACTAAGTTGTTTCAGACTATTCTGGCGCTTTGTTTTTTTTTTTTATTACAAGGAATGTGTGCGCGCACATAAACGCACGCGTGCATACTCACATCCATGATGATGTCGTCCTGCTCCGGGGTAAAGATTGCGGCCGACAGCTTTTCTGGGTTTGCAAGGTATAGCTCTGACGTTCCCCCGCGGAGACGTAGGTGAGTGCGTGCGTGCGCGCAGGCGCGCACCCGCTGTTGACCACGGCCCCACGGAAAACATATTTAAAGCACAAGGCACTCAGCTCTGTGTTGGATACCATATCAATATGGGCAGACCTAAAGGGAGCAAAAAGAGCCAACCAAGGGCCGAGGCACATAGCAGCCGCACACATGCCTCATCCTCCACAAGACAGAAGAGCAGGCACCAGACACATGCCGAACATGCCCCCACTAAAACGGTGGATACTCCACACAAACAGGCACATTCCAAAAAACGCAGGACCAAGGGTACATTAACCCATTAACCACCACCTGCAAAAAAACCACGCACACACAAGGGTGCCCCATCTAGTCAGACCATGCAGCATCCTCCACCTCCACACACCAAGCATACCCACAAATCCAAACATATAAGCAAGGGTAAGCGCATTGCAAAAACCACCACCCCACCCAGGTCACCCACCCCTCCACCTCCACCCTCTGGTTCCCCCAATTCCAGTACCTCAGATTCCACATGCAGCTCCACATCTGATAGCTCAACAGGAACCCAGACATTAAGCCAGAGAAGCACACACACAACATCCCCCTCCCCCATAAGCCAAAGAAGCACACACGACTCCCCAGATACCCAACCATCAATTTCCTCAGAGGCAGGGGAGACCACACACCCATGTGGCAGACAACTACGGCGTGGCTCACTAACTGCCCGATTTTGCGATGCTCAAAGCATGGCGGTGGCAAATGCAGTTTGCGAGCATTATGATGCCCTATTTGGCCGCACCTCCAAAACAACCACTAAGCAGGCTAAGATGGAGATCTGGACTAATATTTGCAGGCAGGTCAATAGTGTGGGATCAGTCTGGAGAGATATTCAGCAAATAAAAAGGAAATTTGGGGACCTGAAATACTACAGCAAAAAAAAAATGGACATGCGCCGTCAGCAGAGGTAATGGACAATTTTTAGTCACATTGTTAAAAGGATGTAACACTTATTAGGTGTAATTTAATCTTCCCCAGCCAACAGACAGGGGGTGGAGCAGAAGTAAAGGAAAAAGTAAAATGCATTTTTTGTAACATTGTTAAAAGGATGTAACACTTATTAGGTGTGATTTAATCTTCCCCAGCCAACAGACAGGGGGTGGCTTACCCACTAAAATTATCCTTACGCCCGCCGAGGAACATGTATATACATTCATACACCCGGCCAGCATCCAGGGACTGGCAGAGGCACAAGACACAGACCGGAATGTAAGGTCCCAAGGTGAGTCTGATTTTGCCATGACCTAGTACAAAAAGTTCAAGAAGGCAGTGTTATGCTACACAACACACTGTACTTGGCCATTTACCTAATCTTCCTATCTACATTCTAAGGACCAAGTCAACAGGACACACCAGGCCCCCAAACCCCTGCGTTAGCACCGAGGCCAAGGGCACACCAGGCTTCTACACCACAAACCCAAATTGTGGATTGCGATGAGGTAAGTCAATGGGCCTTGGTGTGTACTTTTAACATTGATATTTGCGAGCTTTTGTGGACAGAAATAAACTAAAAGGATGCTATATTTCTTTACAGACCACAGGAAGCCCACCCATCATCGACCATATACGAGATTTGGAGGAGGACACCCCACATATGTCACTAACCACTACTGCACCAGTGGCAGCAACGCAGTCAACCCCGGCACAGCCACCACATCCACAACCACCTTCGGAACCAGAACCAACCACCCGTCCCACTGCTCCTACCCAGTCTAGACGCCATATTTCCCAAAGAAGGCAACTTCAAATTTTGGAGGAAACATGGAGGCAGGAAAATATTGCCTTTGCTGCGACAACACAGCAATTCAATGAGACTGTGTGCACCCAACTCACAAACCTCAACGCCCAAGTAGAGGTATTAAACAGAAATATCTCTGCCCTAACCAGCCATATGGGTGAGATTAATCAAAGCCTGGCCCACATTGCAGCCAATTTGCAGGCACATCATTCCTCGTCACCATGCAACCCAACATACCACTAATTTGTAGGGAATACATTTTCTGTGCCCACGTGTAATTTTTCTTTTGGGCACAAAAAAACAAATGACAAAACAAAATTTGTTTGAAAAATAAAAAAAACAAAAAAAAATGTGGTCTCTGAAAAAACACTAAACACTAGTTGAGCACGTATGGTTTGCATGGTGCCACTTTGGGTGCAAGAAAAAGGAGGGGTGGGGAGGGCTGAAACTAAAGGTGGTGGAGTAGCCCACAAGCCATGATTAGGTTTAGGACCGTTGCAGGCGTCTATTGTAGTGCCCCCCCCCCAGGCTCATCAAGACAACGGAACCTCATCTTCAAGAGAACAAAGCCTCGCTCCAACACAGAGCGAGTCCTCCTGGGGGCAGTATTGTAGCGCTCCTCTGCCTGTGAAGATCGGTGCAGGATGGGGGTCTTCATCCAGGGGACCAAAGGATAGGGAGAGTCTCCTGCCCTAAAACCAAAAAAAAAAAAAAATTAAAAAAAGGTGTGCATTGCAACAATAGAAAAAAGGGACAAATAGGTGAGCGGGGTAGGGTGGGAGGAAAGGACATTTGTAATGAGACTACATGCACATCCAACCTGTACTCTGATAAAAAAAGGCTGGGGAATACTACTTACATAAGAGGGCAAAAACATGACGCAATAGGGTACAATCACTTTTAATTTGTAGATCAATAATTGGGCTCCAAATATACTACGAAAAAAGTTACCAAATAGTGTGTTACGGGAACAAACACAGCCAGAGAGGGTGGGCAACCAATACAAGTTTCAGAAACATACCCAGTAGCCAGCCACCAAATAGATCGGCTTTTTTGAATCGCTCATGTAGGCAGGAATTCCTAGGCAGGGAAAGCCAGAAAAACGACTCCCAAAAACCAAATCAGGACCAGCCAGTGCCTGCACATTTATCCTATGTCCCATCTTCAAATGCCTGCACACAAACAATAAAATAAAAATTATGGAGACCCTGTAAAAAGAATCCCCAAAAAAACCATAAAAAATATCAAATACTCATGCCATCGATGTCCAAAGGCGTGCGGTGCAGCCTGGTTTCTGCCATACTCAGCAGGACAAGACCGCGGAGCTGGCGCCGCTGATGTGCTCCAACAGAGGACTGCATATTATTGCCGAGTGCAAATACGGCTGCTCTGACTTGCCGTAAGTGAAGGCTCGGCGGCCCCGTTTTATTAGGGTGTTTTCAATAGGAAATCAAGGCTCTGCATCACTGAAAAAAACGGACCAATGAACGAGGCGTCCGTTTTCCTGGGAAACAGCCTCGTGCGAGCCGACAATCGGAAAGGCGGCGCACACCTGAGCGCATAAACGCACACTAAAATCAACGTAGCACCCTTTCCTGACCCGATCAAAGCCCAAAACCAACGGGGAAACGCACGGGGGAGCTGAACGGGGAGGCTCTGCATCAAGCCATGTGTTCTGATTTCTTTCTAATAAATACATATTGAACAAAAAAATTACACTGAACAACCCTTATTTAGTATAACAGATAGGGAGGCATGTGCGGGTTTGGGGTGCCCATGTGGGCTGGTGTATTTAAACCAGACAAAAAACAATTCAAAATGCAATAGCTCGATTAAGCTGAGGCTGAACAACGCTTATTTAGTAAAACAGATAGGGTGCTACGTGCAGGTTTGGGATACCCTGTGGCCTGGTGTTTTTTTGACAGCAGGACAAAAAGCAATTCAAAATGCAATAGCTTGATTAAGCTGAGGATGAACAACGCTTATTTCGTATAACAGATAGGGTGCTACGTGCAGGTTTGGGATACCCTGCGGCCTAGTGTTTTTGCAGCAGACCAAAAACCAATTCAAAATGCAATAGCTTGATTAAGCTGAGGATGAACAACGCTTATTTAGTATAACAGATAGGGTGCTACGTGCTGGTTTGGGATGCCCATGTGGGCTGGTGTATTTAAACCAGACAAAAACCAATTCAAAATGCAATAGCTTGATTAAAAAGAGGCTGAACAACGCTTATTTAGTATAACAGATAGGGTGACATGTGCTGGTTTGGGATGCCCATATGGGCTGGTGTATTTAAACCAGACAAAAAACAATTCAAAATGCAATAGCTCGATTAAGCTGAGGCTGAACAACGCTTATTTAGTAAAACAGATAGGGTGCTACGTGCAGGTTTGGGATACCCTGTGGCCTGGTGTTTTTTTGACAGCAGGACAAAAAGCAATTCAAAATGCAATAGCTTGATTAAGCTGAGTATGAACAACGCTTATTTCGTATAACAGATAGGGTGCTACGTGCAGGTTTGGGATACCCTGCGGCCTAGTGTTTTTGCAGCAGACCAAAAACCAATTCAAAATGCAATAGCTTGATTAAGCTGAGGATGAACAACGCTTATTTAGTATAACAGATAGGGTGCTACGTGCTGGTTTGGGATGCCCATGTGGGCTGGTGTATTTAAACCAGACAAAAACCAATTCAAAATGCAATAGCTTGATTAAAATGAGGCTGAACAACGCTTATTTAGTATAACAGATAGGGTGACATGTGCTGGTTTGGGATGCCCATATGGGCTGGTGTATTTAAACCAATTAAAAATGCAATAGCTGAATTAAAATGAGGATGAACAACGCTTATTTAGTATAACAGATAGGGTTCTACGTGCAGGTTTGGGATACCCTGCTGCCTAGTGTTTTGGCAGCAGACCAAAAACCAATTCAAAATGCAATAGCTTGATTAAGCTGAGGCTGAACAACGCTTATTTAGTATAACAGATAGGGTGCTATGTGCAGGTTTGGGATACCCTGCTGCCTAGTGTTTTGGCAGCAGACCAAAAACCAATTCAAAATGCAATAGCTTGATTAAGCTGAGGATGAACAACGCTTATTTAGTATAACAGATAGGGTGCTACGTGCAGGTTTGGGATGCCCATGTGGGCTGGTGTATTTAAACCAGACAAAAACCAATTCAAAATGCAATAGCTGAATTAAAATGAGGCTGAACAACGCTAATTTAGTAAAACACATAGGGTGCTACGTGCAGGTTTGGGATACCCTGCGGCCTGGTGTTTTTTTGACAGCAGGACAAAAAACTATTCAAAATGCAATAGGTTGATTAGGCTGAGGATGAACAACGCTTATTTAGTATAACAGATAGGGTGCTATGTGCAGGTTTGGGATACCCTGCTGCCTAGTGTTTTGGCAGCAGACCAAAAACCAATTCAAAATGCAATAGCTTGATTAAGCTAAGGATGAACAATGCTTAATTAGTATAACAGAGAGGGTGACATGTGCTGGTTTGGGATGCCCACGTGGGCTGGTGTATTTAAAGCAGACAAAAACCAATTCAAAATGCAATAGCTTGATTAAGCTGAGGCTGAACAATGCTTATTTAGTATAACAGATAGGGTGCTACGTGCAGGTTTGGGATACCCTGCTGCCTAGTGTTTTGGCAGCAGACCAAAAACCAATTCAAAATGCAATAGCCTGATTAATCTGAGGATGAACAACGCTTATTTAGTATAACAGATAGGGTGACATGTGCTGGTTTGGGATGCCCATGTGGGCTCGTGTATTTAAACCAGACAAAAGCCAATTCAAAATGCAATAGCTGAATTAAAATGAGGCTGAACAACGCTTATTTAGTATAACAGATAGGGTGCTCTGTGCAGGTTTGGGATACTCTGCGGCCTGGTGTTTTTTTGACAGCAGAACAAAAAAACAATTCAAAATGCAATAGCTTGATTAAGCTGAGGATGAACAACGCTTATTTAGTATAACAAATAGGGTGCTACGTGCAGGTTTGGGATACCCTGCGGCCTAGTGTTTTGGCAGCAGACCAAAAACCAATTCAAAATGCAATCGCTTGATTAAGCTGAGGATGAACAACGCTTATTTAGTATACCAGATAGGGTGACATGTGCTGGTTTGGGATGCCCATGTGGGCTGGTGTATTTAAACCAGACAAAAGCCAATTCAAAACGCAATAGCTGAATTAAAATGAGGCTGAACAACGCTTATTTAGTATAACAGATAGGGTGCTCTGTGCAGGTTTGGGATACCCTGCGGCCTGGTGTTTTTTTTGACAGCAGAACAAAAAACTATTCAAAATGCAATAGCTTGATTAAGCTGAGGATGAACAACGCTTATTTAGTATAACAGATAGGGTGCTACGTGCAGGTTTGGGGTACCCTGCGGCCTAGTGTTTTGGCAGCAGACCAAAAACCAATTCAAAATGCAATCGCTTGATTAAGCTGAGGATGAACAACGCTTATTTAGTATAACAGATAGGGTGACATGTGCTGGTTTGGGATGCTCATGTGGGCTGGTGTATTTAAACCAGACAAAAGCCAATTCAAAACGCAATAGCTGAATTAAAATGAGGCTGAACAACGCTTATTTTGTATAACAGATGCAGGTTTGGGATACCCTGAGGCCTGGTGTTTTTTTGACAGCAGGACAAAAAACAATTCAAAATGCAATAGCTTGATTAAGCTGAGGATGAACAACGCTTATTTAGTATAACAGATAGGGTGCTACGTGCAGGTTTGGGATACCCTGCTGCCTAGTGTTTTGGCAGCAGACCAAAAACCAATTCAAAATTCAATAGCCTGATTAAGCTGAGGATGAACAACGCTTATTTAGTATAACAGATAGGGTGACATGTGCTGGTTCGGGATGCCCATGTGAGCTGGTGTATTTAAACCAGACAAAAGCCAATTCAAAATGCAATAGCTGAATTAAAATGAGGCTGAACAACGCTTATTTTGTATAACAGATAGGGTGCTCTGTGCAAGTTTGGGATACCCTGCGGCCTGGTGTTTTTTTGACAGCAGAACAAAAAACAATTCAAAATGCAATAGCTTGATTAAGCTGAGGATGAACAACGCTTATTTAGTATAACAGATAGGGTGCTACGTGCAGGTTTGGGATACCCTGCGGCCTAGTGTTTTGGCAGCAGACCAAAAACCAATTCAAAATGTAATCGCTTGATTAAGCTGAGGATGAACAATGCTTATTTAGTATAACAGATAGGGTGACATGTGCTGGTTTGGGATGCCCATGTGGGCTAGTGTATTTAAACCAGACAAAAGCCAATTCAAAATGCAATAGCTGAATTAAAATGAGGCTGAACAACGCTTATTTTGTATAACAGATAGGGTGCTCTGTGCAGGTTTGGGATACCCTGCGGCCTGGTGTTTTTTTGACAGCAGAAAAAAAAAACAATTTAAAATGCAATAGCTTGATTAAGCTGAGGATGAATGTTTTGAGCGTGATTTGTTAATGAATATGCTGGGAGCCGTTCGCTATGGCCATTCGCTGTCATGCGCTCCCATACAGCGCGGAACCTGTCAAGCAGCGACTCCTAACCCCGTATTCCACATTACCACACACCGACTGAGTCGCTGTCAACAGCCGAACAACGGCCAAGCACAGCGAATACTAGCGTGCGCTGTGAAAATAACGCTACTGGCGCTCATCTGTCGCTATCTGGCGCTATTAATGAATCGGCCTCTTATTTAATTTAGCAGATAGGGTGAAATGTGCTGGTTTGGGATGCCCATGTGGGCTGGTGTATTTAAACCAGACAAAAACCAATTCAAAATGCAATAGCTTGATTAAAATGAGGCTGAACAACCCTTATTTAGTATAACAGATAGGGTGACATGTGCTGGATTGGGATGCCCATGTGGGCTGGTGTATTTAAACCAGACAAAAACCAGTTCAAAATGCAATAGCTTGATTTAGCTGAGGATGAACAACGCTTATTTAGTATAACAGATAGGGTGACATGTGCTGGTTTGGAATGCCCATGTGGGCTGGTGTATTTAAACCAGACAAAAACCAATTAAAAATGCAATATCTTTATGAGAAATAGCCTTTAAAAGCAGCTTTAGTGTAACAGATAGGGTCAAATGTGCTGAAATAGGATGCCCATGTGGGCTGGGGTTTTTACAGCTGGCACAAAAAAAATGTAAACTAATCGAGTTATAAGAAATGCTTGTGTGTAACAGATAGGGTTAAATATGCCACTTGCCAACATGGCATGCACGGTGGCAAGGAATTTTTACAGCACAAACAAAAGCAATTTAAAACTGATCTGGCAAATGAAGTGAAATGAAAATAAAGAAAAAGCTGTCACTTTCTCTGCTGTCCCTGCCTCGATCTTTCCCGATTTTTCCCAATCTTTCCCTATCTTTCCCTGGTTCTGTCTGGCACTCTGTGGGTCTCCCTGACTCTCTCTTAGTCTCTCCCTGTCTCTAAACAACTCCGTTGTGGCCGCAATACAAGGCCGCCGTTTATATAGCGCTGTGACGTCACTGGGGCTCCTGGCTGCTGATAGGCTGCATGTGACCTTCCCATGATAACTTGCCCCAGGGGATATGTCCGATATGTCCAGACATGTCCATCCACCATTTTACAGTGCCTGTAATTGAAGTAAGTGGAGTTTAAAGGAAAACTTCGATCGATCAAATCGCGCATACCCCTAGCTGTGGCCACACCTGCGCCAGGCCTTTCCTAACAGAGGTATTGGCATGCGTGCAGCTGAGGATGCAGCCGGCGGCGCTCAGTACTTCCAAATTTTCTTTGCCATACGGAACAGTAAAACAAGAGCAGCTGATTGGCTTAGTGTCCCACTTGGGGACCCAGAAGACATGTGTTTTCCTTCTTCTTTGCTCCTGCCGCCGCCGCCAATAAGGTAAGGTTTTTTGGGGGTTTTGGGGGGGTTTCACCCCGCGGGACATCCCGATCTCTAGAGATGTTATATGGATGGTATGTGGAGATGATCAAATCGATTCAGACACAAAACAGAATTCTCTCTGAATTTCAGGGAAAAACTTATTTGACACAAAGCCTAATTTCTGGAGATTCATGGAAACTGAATTGTCACCTGAAATAGGTAAAAAAAATCACCTCTACCCTTGCTATCTTCTGTTGCTCATTCCTGGCACTAAAAAGGCCCTTCTGCATCTTTTGCCTCTGCTTCTAGGAAGGGGGGGGGGGGGGGGTAGACCAGGGAGGGTGCTGTGACTAGTATTTTCAATGGCAACTGATTTGCTCTGCTTTCTTAAACATATGTTGCTGCAGCTACAATTTAACCCTAAGACATTATCAAGAATATTGTAATGTGCTACAGTCTTGGGTTACTGGCTGATCTCAGCAAGTTGTTCTTCAGCTCACCAGTAGCTGCCCATCTACAGCCATACTGTTGCCTCTTTTAACTACCTGGGCTTGACTGTTGCCAGCCTTTATAATCTCAGCTTTACAGGAGGCTGATGAAGGTCTTGGGTATAGGTGTTGGCTGATTGTGTTGTAATCTGCTACTACTGGAAATAGCGAAAGGATAGGATAAAATCATTCATCCACAGCATGGGGACTATTTCAAGGGCAATGGTAGCAGCTGGGAGAGCACATTCTACAGGTCAGAGAAAAAGAATTGCAGACACAGATTGGACTTTTCTAGTTTACATAATCAAAAATGTTTCAGTTGCTGGGGGAACTTTTATCAGTGCTTTAAGCGGAACAAAACCCGGAAATTTGGTGCAATGGTGCATGCGTGGGCTTTAATCCAATAAGAGCCACAAGCTGTGACTACGGCAGGCACCTCTGATTTACTTGAATGGGGAGTGTGCACTGCGGCGTCACTCGCATTCTTGACTGTACGTGTGCTCCCACCTTAGCCAGGACGGAGGGAGTACGTGCACGACACCGGGGATGCGGCAGCGCGTGCTCCCGATTGTAAACACTGAGAGCCACCTGTTGAATGAGGTAGTCACAACAGACGGCTCTCATTAGACAAGAGCTGGCACATGCACTGTTGGAGAGTAGCAAGGTGAGTTTTTATGGCCGAACTAGGAAAGAGGCCAGTGGACACTCCTGGAATCTTTTTAATTCTATACTGGCCACTGCTAGGGTTTGTTCCATTTTAAAGTTGACTAAAACTTGGAATTTTCACTATCCAGACTTTTGGTTCTTGCCCCCAGGAAATCCCAATTTGGGATGGTCCGCTGTGTGAAACCCTTGAGGTCACCCCTAATAAATTATCTCCTGATGTTCCAACGATGCACGTACTGCAACAGGCCAATTAGTGCTGTGCGCAGTGCATATTAACCCTTTTAACCCCTAAGTGCCAGCCTACCTAGAGATTTTGTTACCCTTTGTTGCCAGGCCATTTTTTTTACTATTTTGTACTATAAATGTTTTTTTAATGTCCAGGGATTTCCCAGGAATATTAGATATTGTTTTTCTTTCAGCACAGTCTGGGCTTTACATGAAATGTCTTGTTTTTGTCTTGTATTTTATAAATTGTATATAAATTGTATATAAATTTTATAAATTGTATTAAGCCCCCCATTCCAGCCCAGGAGAACCCCAAACTGAAAATAGTGCTTTATGACATTTTAAAATGAAATACAACTGCTATGTGCACTCTCAATGGTAACATGTTTTTAAAAAATGGCATGGGGTCCCTGGTTGGCAGCGGAGGTGCAGTTGGTGGTAGAAGTGGCATTAGCAGTACTGAAACACTATGTAGAGGGACAGGAGACCTGTGGTGGTTGTGTAGGCCTGGTGTTAGTAGATGGCTGCAGGTGTGCTGGTGGTGGTAGCATTAGCAGAGGCACAGATTTAAAAGACTAGGCCAAAGGACAGGAGACCTCTGGTTGCTTTGTAGGCCTTGTGTAGACCTGGCGCTGGCAGTAGCTGACAGGCACTCAAAAAATGATCCCATTTTTAGAGGGGTAGCAACAGGATTGGCTTCCTGGAAATTGAAAAAGTGCATTTTGATTGTCCCACAAAGCTTTATGATGAAGCTCCAGGTGCCTATGTAGAGCCGCAGTTCCTAGTCCTAGATTTGTGCCCCGGCTACGGCTAACTTGTACTCTGGCACTGTGCTAGATTTTGTTCTCAAGGGAAGGTACGAAAAAATTGCCACATGCCAGCGTACCATAAATAAGAAGATCTAGAATGTCCATCACCACCACCAGATCTTGGCGAAGCTCTTTGTTTCTGCTAGTGGCAGAAGTACCCTCCTCTCTGACAATGTCCCTTCCTTGTTGTCTGGTTCCCAGGTCCTGTTCAAAACTACATCATCATTCATCATACTCCTCCTCCTGATCCCCGACACTTCCCTGTTCTGATGTTTCATCATGGTCTACTTTCCCCTCCACACCACAACCACCTTCATAACTGCCAGTATGTCCATGTCTACCACCACTCCCACTGCCACAGCTATGCGTCTTGGACACCACTTCCACCTCCACCACCTCTGCAACACACTCCAAAGGCTGACTGTTGTCAAAAAAATACCCCGCATCACTATCCAAAGCAACTGGGCTGCTGAGAAAAGCTGGTGACCCATTAGGTTGAGACAGTAAAGAGAGAGATGATGGAAAAGGAAGGCTTCTTTTACTGTGATGTGTAGCCGTAGCTGGACCTGGGAAAATGGCTGGTACTGGTTTTACTGGGCCTGGGGACATAGCTGCTGACCACAGTGTTGGTACTGGCACCAGCATCCTTATCCTTAGTGGCAGAAGGAATTGCAGGGATGTCCATTCCTCTACCCTGCCCTTTACCACCCCTTCCTTTCCCAGCCATTACTATGGCGGGGCCTGGGAAAATGGCTGGTGCTAGTTAAACAGGGCCTGGGGACATGGCTGCTGACCACAGTGTTGGTATTGGCACCAATATCCTTATCAATAGTGGCAGAAGAAATTGCAGGGATGTCTTCCCCACCCTTTCCTTACCCAGATATCTTACTTAGTATTTAAAAGTATTAAAATTTATCCCGAGCAGCACACACAACAAAATGACACACTTGCACAGCCGAGCTAAAACAGACAAATGTGTCGCTAAAATATCACTTGGCAGGTGAAAAAGATAATAATATAACAGATAAGAAATAACTCTGAGGCACTGTGTACCCCAACTTAGAGAGAGATGGTGCGTGCACACTTAAAACAGAGCTGTCCCCCCAAAAAAATTCCTTGGCAGGAGTTTTTTTTTTTAACTGTACTAAACACTGAGGTATTGTGTACCCCAAGTTCCCCAATGCAGTGACATGGGACAGCTAAACCAGGTAGAAGTGGCCAAAAAATTAAAAAACCCTCACTGAAGTTTTCAGACTTTGCAGGGTGGACTGCAATGACTAGCAGATCCCAGCACAGGTAGATGCAGTTTTTCTGTGCAGCGCATCACGTGATCACTGCAATAGTGACTGCCCGGCTACCCTGACCTCTTAAACTGCTCTCACCTCTCTGCTTCTCCTTGGCTGAGCATGACCTGTGGGGTGATGCCAGTTCGTCTTCTGCGTTTCCCTGCAAACCATTTAGTGAATTTCGGGTTGAAATCGGGTTCTACCGGTTCGGTTCGCTCATCTCTACTGGTAAATTGACAGCTGGAATTAGATATAATTATCATCAGAAACCTCTTTACATGCCTCTGCACAGAGAAAGTTAAGAGACCTGAGCTCAGTAGAGGGTTTGTTTGGACTCAACTGGACCTGGATTTTTATGGTTAAAGCCTGGGGCTGGCAACCTTATTGTCTCAGAAGGTAACATTTAGTGTATGGTTGTGACCAGGGAAAAACAGCGGTTAAAAACTAGCCCAGGATTTTACTGGCCCCTGTACAGCCAACAACAAACCCATCCCCAAAATGCTTCCCAGTGAGTGCACCATAGCTGAGGCTACAACATTGCAGCAACAGATCATGTACAGGGGTGGATATGGCTACACATAGCCCAGCCCATCCTAAAGCAGTCAGCGCCAATGATATCTCCCCCAGTTCTCCCTAGTCCACACCAGTCTGCACTGGCTGTGACATATGACAAATGGGTTAAATTGATTGGTAAGTCAAAGAAAAGGAAATGCTATACTTATCAGTGGCATAACAAAATGTAACGGGGCCCTATTAGAAAGAGCCTTTTCAGTGCTTAAACATTAAACTTTTTTTCTGACTTTTAGCCCAACTGGATGCAACTAAAGACTGAAACAGCCAAGACAAACTGTGCTTCCTTTCTCTAAATGATGCCAAGTGAACACCTATGAAGAATAAGGTGGAGGACCCTTGAACTTCTGGACCCAGTGCATCGCACCCCCTATAGGTACGCCCCTGAGGCTTACCTTTTATTTTTCCTATAAGATTGATTCTAGTCTGGTGCTCTTTCTTACCTGATTGTCAGATCAATTCCCACTCTACTCACATCCAATTGCCAGTCACTGTTGCCTCAAAGACTTTCGGCTGCCCCACCATCATTTACAGTGATGCTGCCAGTCAGGTAACAAAGCGTTGGACTAGGAGTGATCATCTTTGAGAGACCAAAAGGTGAGTATTTTTATATATTGAAAGTAAGCATCTATGACAGGTTTCTGCTTCAGATTAGAAAAATACATTTTTAAAGCATGTCATCATCATCGTAAAACTCATTCCTTTTTTATGATGTGGCTTCAAGCCCATCTGCTTATTGTATAACATATTCTTGTTAATGTAAGTTCTGCCGCTCTCAGTGTTTATGTGATATTTGTGATTGACTGTTGATTACTACAGTGGTTTCTCATGACTGCTGACATTTCCATTTTCTTGTATCTTTTCCCCTGCCACAGAAAAATGCAGATCTTTGTTATATGTTGTGACAAAGCACATTAGCAAGAAAGAAATCTGCCGAAATGCCTGACTTCTACATTGCAGCGTGCCAACATTCCTATGATCCAATATGATAGGAGCTGACATTTTACAGCAAATAAAGAGTCGTGTGTCAGAACTTGTAAGGTTTAGTACAGCGGCGATGATAAATCACAAAATAGCTGTTCATTATCTTACCGCTTATTGGACTGATCCCCTTTCTTTACTATAAACCTTTGTCATACTAACTATTGCTAATTTAGACTTGTGATGCTAAGCAAGCAATTTCATTACACATTCACAATGTGTCATAAATTAATTTCTTAGTTATTATTATTATTATATGCTAGTTTTTAAACTGGAACAACACCCATTTGTCAAAAAGGGGTGTTGTACCAGGTGCAGGGAGGCATCCTGATTGCTGATGCCCCCCTGTGCGTTAACAGCGCAGAATGAGAGAAATCTTACCTTTCTCCCCATGGAGAAATCCAGCGTTTAAACGGTCCTGGCAAACGAAAAAGTGTAATAAAGTGGTTCATTTGTCACGCTTCTTGTTTTGCAGGGCCAACATCAGGTTTGTTTGGGTCCTTAGGCAATAGAATCTCAGTGAGCCTCTTTTGCAGTGTGCTACAACACATGAAACAGTAACACTGTATATTAAATTAATGAAATCCACTGAAAACGCTGCAACATACTGTAATTATCTGGACCTAATATGATTACAAAATGGAAGCCCTTGGCCTTATTCTTATTTTAAACCCACCTTAATTTCTTGGTAGAACAATGCCAAGACCTCTTTATCCCTCCTGAAATGCTTGTTCTGGCGAACCTTTGTTGCAAATGGCACCCTTAGATGCTCTGGTGGCTGTCACTGGGCCCAGCACTTGACCAGGTTTGCCTAGTTCTGCTGCCCGTCATGCTTGTGTATGTTTTTGTTTCAGTATACCATGTCACAGAAGTGACCCTGCAGGCAACTGAACAGTTTTTTCTTTCAGTTTTCTGTAGCAGCAGTCTAGAGGTAATGTATAAGTCATAATAAGTATGTATAAGTCCAGCTCACTCCAAAAGATTAAAACATAAGGGTCGATTCAAAGAAACATGTAACAGCTTTGATTTTGGTGCCGATCATCCTATTTTTCCCGAACGCTCGTGCGTTCGTATGAACTTGCGAGTGATTCTATAAGCAAATACGTTTCTATCCTAAAATTTACGTCCGTTCGTATGGCAGGTCGGGAATCAGACCTATGTCAGTTTCCATCCTGAATTTTCCATTTCATTTCTCAGGTTGCAACATTGGTTTTGCCCTTTTTCCTTTTTTGTCTGGACGTAAATCCTTCTGATCTTGCGGCTGCGCACTACAAACTTAGCTCATTAAAGTGCATTCTAAATATTTGGTCTTATTTTTCTTTATTTCAATCATTTTGTAGAAACCAACCATTAATGAATGCATTTGCATAATAAAATCTTACTTTGTTTAATTTTTAGTTAACTTGCATTTTTTACTTGTTGATTTAATTTTAATATTTTGGCTTCAAATGGTACAACTTAAATTTTTTGTGTGTGGTTACCCACACCCTCTACATACAGATTGCTCTCAAATATTAAAAAACACCCAGCAACTTCTGCATGTTATGAGTCTAGAAACAGCCAAGATGGCGACTCAGGTATTCTCGGGCAGCCTGCAAACAGAAAGGGCCTTGTGACTGTCCGTGCCCCCAGCTCTGGGGGCAAAATACAGCAGTAACCCACATCCTGCACTTTATCCCGCTCTCCTCTCCTCAGTAAGTGTGATGCATCTGAGCAAAGATGTGCTTAAATAATTAAACAAAGCAAAGGTAAACAACTACACCAATAAATGCTATCTAAAAATATTATTCTAGTACATCAATTTTAAAATAAATAACAAAGGACATAAGTTTCTTTAATTAACGCAAATATATTGCAAAATAAAGGTTTACATGCAAAGGACTAATTAAGGTCCACATTAAAATGCTTTTATAAGGCATACATGAAATGTATTAAATCAGGCATGCATTGCCATACAATTAATGGCCTCGGCCATGCTGATACATGCAGTTCATTGGAGCACAAGACGCGCAGACTCCTCCACATAGGCAAAAAACCTGTTCACGAACAGCAATCCGGCTGCTAAAAGGTGTCGGCTGTGGCTTTCTTTTAAAACGCGTTTAGAGGTTTCTCTGAATCACACCTAAACACATCCAATTATCCTAAGTTTTACGTTTTGATCGTAAGTTTTAGGATTTGATCCTAAGTTTTACGTTTTGATCCTAAAATTTAGGAACGAACTTCCGCTGATCGTAAGAGCATATACGCATTCGTACGTAGGCTCGTGCGAGTCGGAAATGGCCAAAAAAACAGGAAAAAATGACTAACACCCACCCAAACTTACGATTTTCGATACGAAATCAATTAACTTTTCCTCTTTGAATCGAGGGGATAGTTTTTACTTAATTCATTGAAATTCTATAGAAGAACAGGTAAATCCTCAAAGGTAAATCCCAAGGTAATCCATGTATGATAGACATCTTTATTTACTATTTTTTTGTGCGGGCACCAGATGAGCGGCTCGCAGGAGCTGCTATCTGTGCCCTCACTTGTGAGCCACATTCACCTGACACTCATCTGGCACTATGTGGCACTACATGGCCTTAGCGTTTCTTAAATAAACCCCTAAGTATCTTTTGTGATTGGAAGCATGTCACCTTTCGTCACTAAACGGATTTACCTGTTTGTCTTTATAATTTTCATAGATACATTGGACTGTTTAGCCAGTGGTTAAATTGCAGTGTAATCCCCCTACATTGGCTGTGATGCAAACCCTGGTGATTGCTTTATTTCTAACTCTAAGGCCAGTTTCACACCTAGGTGATATGTGGTGATAGCAATTATCGGTACGAGATTGTTTGTGCACTTGCGACTTGCAGGCGCTTTTACCGCAATCGCACATATGATCGCTACTTCCTATTAAAGCAGACCTTCACTCTGAATAAGAGTCTATCTTATATGTTTCCCACACCCTGTACATACAGATTGTCCACATTAAAAATCATCCTACCTGCATCTACTGCATGTTATGAGCCTTTAAACATCCAAGATGGCGGCTTATGGAAGCCGCCATCTTATCAGGCAGCCTGCAAACAGGAAGTGCCTCCTGACTGTGCTGCTCTGCATTCTTGGACTGCTGACCGTTATCTGACCCCAGCTCTGCTCTGTCTGAGCAAAGAATAGCTATAACCCGCCCCCCTGTACCTTATCCCACTCTTCTCTCCTCAGTAAGTGTGATGCTTCTGAGTCAAGATGGCGGCGCCCGTATCCTAAATTCCTGAACAGAGTTGCAGCCCAGTGGGGGAAAGAATAATAACTTAGTGACTGAAACAGAAAAACATATTAATTTTACATGCTGGGGAAATGTTTTATCAGACTTTGGGCTTTTCATTAAATCACACTGAAGGTCCGGTTTAAGCAATTGCATGTGGCAAAAAGGCCCCTGCAGGACGTTTGAGGAGGGATCCCAATCGAGCTGGCAGCTGTGTGTACACAGCAAACTGTTTTTCAAATAGACTGCACTTATCCCCCTTTCCCATGCATTGCTCTCCTGCAGTATATTGTTTTTTTTTCTGCTGTTAACACTGTTTGGGAATTAGAGCACAAAGTCAGCATTGCCCTCCATGCATTTATAAAGCAAAAGTAAAATCACATCAAAAATTTCAGAAATGCACAGTAATATTCTAAGTATGTCACACACCCCGCTTCAAGAAATTCATAACGTGTGGGTAATACTGACCTGTAGAGGGCGATATGCAGAGATGCCAGGAAAAAAGAGAGCCCCTCCCGGTCCATAAATACCTGGGATCTCCCACTCATTACCCAGTCTTCATCTCTGCAGTCGGCGAGCAAGTCAGAAGATGTGGTGTCCTCCTTGCACAGGGGGATTTCAGGTATCCGGGATCACTCCCGGCCCTTTAGTTATCTATTTCCGCCTGGATCTTTTTTTTCTGTTACCTCATGCCTCCCAGCCTAGGCTGACGGTCCGGGTGAGGGTAGAAAAGCACCCTTGGTGCTTAAGAGCAAATGCTCTCCCGTGAGACCCTATATAAGAGGGTAGGCGGTCATCTGGGACGGGACGGTGACCCCGGTTTGGGATGCCCCGTCGGGGCGGGGCTGGGCGTCAGGGTCAAAGCCACGGTCCGCTCCCATCCTTCTGTCTCTTCTGAGACCGACGCCGCGGCCGCACATGGCTGCGGTTCCGGCCTTTTTGCATGTCATGGCGGAGGGGAGCTTCTCCCCTCACACTTTCACTCTTGGGGGCGGGGCCGGGCTTTCCAGCGCTGCGGCCCGCCCCTGTGTCACAGGCACCGCTGAGGTGCTTTTCTCTGTGCCTGTTTCCTCTGAAGGAGATGGCCACGCCCCCCTTCTCTCCTCAGAGCTGCTCTTTACCTCACGGAGAGAGGAAGCTGTCTTCAGGACCACAGTGAGTGGCCCGGTGGGCCCCCCTTCTGTCCCATCACCTATAATTATATATTTTTATGTCATATATATATATATTTTATACTCCGCTTTTCTTATTAGCCTTTTTTATTATGTCTTTCAGATATAACCTACAGTGGTGTTAGGGGGTTTCTCCCGGTCCTAGGGTCCCTGGGTTCTTAATTGGCTTATTGCAAATCCTCCCACTTGGGACATTAAAGGGGCATCCCGAGTTGCTTATATGCGTAATTCCCTCGGTCATTGCGACCAACTATAAGTTCACCTTATGGAGGCATCCCCGGATACTGGGCTCGGGCTCCCCTCGGGGCAATCCCGGAAGTGTATGGGGTTTGGGGCATCCCTTACTGGCGATGATGTATATCTGTGTATACCATGCGCACAGCAGCACAGCACTGGTTCAGCGCCGCCGGTCTCTCCTCCCCCCCTCCCAGCTTTATCCGTGCCCAGTCTGACGTTGTCATGGGCAGGCAGTTGCAATCGGAGATGTGTGCCCGATTGGCCAATCTTGAAAAATTATTCTCCAGCACGGTCACCAGAAAGGCTCCGGCTAAGAGAAAGCACTTGTCGCCGTCTTCACCGGCGGCCGACTTGGATGATCTTGATAATCTGGACTGGTCTGATTACTCCCAACTTGAGGAAGGGGAGGTATATGAAGAATCAGATAATTCAGACGATCGGCAGTTTGTGGGTGCTGATACCGAGCGGGGCTTGGGGAGGTCTTCGGATACTCCTAATGTTCTGGCTCAGATGTTTGAGGTTTTGGCTATTTCTCCTCCTGAGGCGGTTCCACAGCAAAAGGGGGAATTTTTCGAAGAATCCAGGCCGCGCTTGGAATTTCCTAACCAAAAGCATTTTGATGGGATTATTGCTAAGGAATGGGAGAGGCCTGCCCGGCTCCCAGGTGTCCCTCAAGGTTGGGACAAAAAATATCCCTTTCCCTTGGATATGGTTAAGCGTTGGGTGTCCCCTCCCGAGGTGGATGCACAGATTCTGGGTTTATCCAACACTACTGTTTTAAATTCTTCTGATTGCTCCACGCTTAAAGATGGTGAGGATAAACGCATTGACCAAATGGCTTGTCATGGTTTTGCCAGTGTTGGGTCAGCCATGAGGCCGGTTTGTGCTTCAGCGCTGCTGGTGGTGGCTACCAGGTCGGTGGTCAGGGACCTGTTGACTTCTTCCGGGTTAGATCCGGATAGTGACGAGTTCCTTGGCCTTAAAAGGTGTGAATTGTTTTTGTCATTTGTACTAGCCGCCTTGGATGACACACTGTGTGGCAGAACGTCGGCTCTATTGGTGACTATTCGGCATTCGGTTTGGTTGCGCCAGTGGGCGGCTGATTTTGTGTCTAAAAAGACGCTGACCGCTCTTCCCTTTGTGGGATTACGGCTCTTTGGTGAGAAGTTGGATTCAGTTGCCAAGGGTGGTAAGTTACCTCAACGCAAAAAACAGCGTCGTCCCTTTCGGGGGGCGGGTTCCTTTGCTCCTTCCTTTCGTGGGGCTAGAGCTGGCAGAGGAATTGTTTTCCCCGCAGCCAGAGGAGATTCCTGGAACAGGGGCAGAGGACGTGCCCGCCCAGGATACAGCTGGGGCTCTAAGCCCAAACCCGCTGCCAAGCCAGCTCAGCAATGAGGGGGCGCCCTCACCCATGTGGGTGGGGGGACGGCTGCAACACTTCTCCCAGGTCTGGGACCGGGAGGTCTCGGACAGATGGATCCGGGAAGTGGTGACTTCCGGCTACAAGCTGGAGTTTGAGCTCCGGCCCCCTCCCAGATTCCTCAGGTCTCAGGTGCCTTCGGACCTTCTGGCCGCGCAGGAGCTCCAGGCGGCAGTAAAGAGTCTGTTGGATATGGCAGTTATTTGCCCAGTGCCCCCCTCAGACAGGGGTCGGGGCTTTTATTCCAATCTGTTCACGGTGCCCAAGAAGGACGGCTCGGTTCGACCCATTCTGGATCTAAAGATCCTCAACAGGTTCGTCCGTCCGCGGAAATTTCGCATGGAAACGCTGCGTTTAGCTATCCATTCTCTTTGGCAGGGGGACTTTCTTACGTCCGTAGACACCAAGGACGCCTATTTGCATGTGCCGATTTTTCCAGCGCACCAGAGATTTCTCAGGTTCGTGGTGGAGGATCGGCATTTTCAGTTTGTGGCACTTCCTTTCGGTCTTACCTCGGCTCCAAGGGTTTTCACCAAGGTACTGGCCGGGGTGATGGCTCTCCTCAGAGCCCAGGGTATTCGCATTGTCCCTTATCTGGACGACCTTCTCATTATGGCATCTTCCTTCAGCCAAGCGGTATTGGACACCAGAACTGTGGTGTCCACTCTGGAGAAATTCGGGTGGGTGATCAACTACCCCAAGTCCTCCCTTTCTCCTTCCAGGTTAGTGTCTTTTCTGGGAATGTCCCTGGATACTTCCCAGGCCAGGGTGTTTCTTCCTCAGTCCAAGGTTCTCTTGATTCAGGAGTTGGTTCGAATCCTCCTGTCTATCCCTCGTCCGGCCATCAGATGGGGGATGAGGCTGGTGGGATTGATGGTAGCCTCCTTCGAAGCAGTTCCCTTTGCTCAGTTCCACACAAGGACACTCCAGCTGCATCTGTTGGCGGCCTGGGACGGGTCGCCACTGTCGTTGGATCAGTCCTTCCTGAAGACCCCCCGAGTTTGGTGCTCCCTTCAGTGGTGGCTGGATCCAATCAATCTGTCGAGGGGCAGATCCTTTCTGGCCCCTTGTTGGGAGACGGTCACCACGGATGCCAGTCTATCAGGATGGGGGGGTTCTGGAAGGATCGTCAGTTTCAGGGACTGTGGGGGCCTCAGGAGGCTCACGAGTCCATCAATATTCTGGAATTGAGGGACATCAGGATGGTTCTGTTTCGCTTGACTCATCAGTTGCAAGGATTGCCGGTTCAAGTCCAGTCGGACAATCGGACGGCGGTCGCCTACATCAATCATCAGGGAGGGACTCGCAGCAGGAGTGCCCTCAAGGAAGTGTCTTTGATTCTGGCCTGGGCGGAGACCCACATCCCGTGCATTTCAGCAGTTTACATTCCGGGAGCGGAGAACACGGAGGCGGACTCTCTGAGCAGGTTCTCAGCTCGCCGGGGGGAATGGTCTCTCAGCCCCAAAGTGTTTCACAAACTTCCGACATTTGTGTCTCTCTCACGGGATCCACTGGCTCTGGCAGTGGATGCCATGTCTCTGAACTGGAGGGATCTGGGGTTTCTGTATCTGTTCCCTCTGTTTCCCTTGGTGGCCTGAGTGGTGCGCAAGCTGGCCCTGGAGGGTGCGTCAGTAATTCTGGTGGCTCCAAGGTGGCCAAGACAGGTTTGGTTCGCAGATGTGGTAAGGTTAGCAGAGGATCAGTTCATTCTGCCCCTGCTGCCGGATCTGCTCACCCAGGGTCAACTACGTTATCCCAATTTACCAACGCTGGCTTTGACGGCGTGGCTGCTGAAACCTCCATCTTGAAGGAGGAAGGTCTTTCCGATGCTGTGATTCAAACTCTCATTAGTGCTAGGAAGCGGTCTTCCTCTAATATCTACTATAGGACTTGGAGGTCTTATATTGATTGGTGTGAGATCAGGGCGTTGCCTTGTAGAGAATTTTCCATCTCCAAAATCCTGGAGTTTCTTCATGGTCTGGACCTGGGGCTCCAGCTTAGTACTCTGAAGGGGCGGTTTCTGCCCTGGCGGTGTTCTTTCAAAGGTCATTTGCACTACATCCTTTGGTTAAGACTTTTTTCCAGGGAGTCACGCACGTGCGGCCTCCTAGAAAACCTTTGCTCCCTGTTTAGGATTTGAATTTGGTTCTTTCTGCTCTTCAGGATTCTCCTTTTGAGCCCTTGAATGATATTGCCTTGTCTTCACTTACACAGGAGGTGGCCTTTTTGGTAGCCATCACTTCGGTTAGGCGTGTCTCTGAGTTGGCGGCTTTGTCCATTCAAGCCCCATACTTTGAGGGGCATCAGGACAAGGTGGTTTTTCGTTTCAAGTCCGATTTCCTTCCTAAGGTTGTTTCTGCCTTTCACCTAAACCAAGACATTGTTCTGCCCTCTCTGTGTCCTAATCCCAGCAATGACAAGGAGAGGGCCCTGCATTCTTTGGATGTGGTTCGTGTTGTGAAGTATTATTTGGAGGTAACGTCTTCCTTTCATAAGACGGATGCCTTTTTTGTGGTGCCCTCCGGGCCCCGAAAAGGCTTGGCGCCTGCCAAGTCTTCCATTAGTAAATGGATCCGTCAGACCATAGTTGGGGCCTATTCTGCCAAAGGGAAGGTACCCCCTTTTCGGGTTACTGCTCATTCTACTCGTGCGGTTGGGGCGTCCTGGGCTTTTCAGCACCAGGCCTCTATTGAGCAAGTTTGTAAGGCTGCTACTTGGTCTTCTGTTCACACTTTTTCCAAGTTTTACAAGGTTGATGTTCGGGCCTCAGCGGATGCTGTGTTTGGCCGCAAAGTTCTGCAAGCTGCAGTGGTTTAAGTTGTGCCTTGTTGCCTTGTTTTGGATCCCCACCCTTTATGGACACTGCTGTTGGATGTCCCACACGTTATGAATTTCTTGAAGCGGGGTGTGTGACATACTTAGAATAATACCATTTTGTGAATACTCACCTGTAAAATGGGTATTGTAAGTATGTCACACACCCCACTTCACCCTGCCCTTTTGTATTCTGGATCCTTTATATGGTGAACTTTGTTTTGTTATGCTTTGTGTTGGGCTCTTCCTGGTCCCTTACCTTACTGCTGTTCTTATACTGGGTAATGAGTGGGAGGTCCCAGGTATTTATGGACCGGGAGGGGCTCTCTTTTTTCCTGGCATCTCTGCATATCGCCCTCTACAGGTCAGTATTACCCACACGTTATGAATTTCTTGAAGCGGGGTGTGTGACATACTTAGAATACCCATTTTACAGGTGAGTATTCACAAAATGGTATTTTTGACCTGCAGGTCAATACTACTTGACCTAATAAATAATAAAGTCATCATGTTTTTCATTCTGTGCCCTTTTTTTTGTTTTGACATATGAAAGAAGGAATGTTACCTTATGGGGAGTGCAAGTAAGAAGGAGTAAGTTGTTGTACCGTGTTAGCCATCGATGTAAGCAGGAAATCCAAGGTTAAGGTAATACCATTTATTGGCTAACTCATTTAGATTGAAAATGCAAGCTTTCGAAGCTGTTCAAGCTTCTTCTTATGCCTGAAGAAGAAGCTTGAACAGCTTCGAAAGCTTGCATTTTCAATCTAAATGAGTTAGCCAATAAATGGTATTACCTTAACCTTGGATTTCCAAGTAAGAAGGAGAATCAGTGATATCTGCAGTAAAGGGGATATACGTTTTAAGACAATAAAAGTGGCCTTCTCACAATCACGGGGAGTAAGTCATTACAATATGCTACACCACCCCACTGACACCCAGCTATACAATTACAATGCACTATAGGTATATAGTGTGGGGTCCCTAGTGCCCACCCCACCTGGAAGCAACTACCTATCTGCTCAATGAATTTCCTTTTTGCTGCAGACAACTCTACTGACTACCTGTATAAGAAAGGAACACCTCTGGTCTCTGTAATTAAGACCATGTGTCATCAATCTCAAGGCAACACACCAACCACACGCAATCCCTCTGATGACACACATAAGGTGAAACTCATCATGGTAAGATTTATAACACTACCTACTGCCTCCAAGCCTGACAAGAGGCATACCTTTATACCATCCGATATAACACTACCTTACTTCAAATGTGTAAAGTGTGCTCAATATACTTGTATCAGTTGTGACCTGCTCTAGTCCATGCTAAGTTATTCCAATGTTTACCTATTGTGGTAAAGTGTATAAGAATGTTATAAATGGTGTGTATTTCTCCTCTGCTAGGCTGTATCAGGCACGATCCGTGCCGGGTTTTCAGGACCCAGGTCACTTTCCCCAATCCTTTTCAGCTTTGTTCCATGATCTTAGGCCGTGCACAGGTGATCAGGCTGATTGCGCGGAGTGCGCATGCGTGCAGCGCGTGGATGGCCGCATAGGAACGCGCGCTGCTGAAGCCCAGAGCCCCAGCCCCTCACAGTGCCAGGCGACCGGCGGTTTTGCCCCCCCCGAGGTTCGGACGGACTCCAGGACCCCCCCTACCTCTTTTCTCGCCGATCAGTGACGGTCCTCGGAGCGAGTGAGAGCAGCGCTGCAGAGGTGAGGGATGGCCGCCATCTTGTCTCTGGCTGCGCAGGGTGTCTCTCCTTGTAACTCCCTCGCAGTATAGGAGTCCCTCTTCCTCCTACATAAAAGCATGTCTGCAATCACAGCAGAGTTTTTTAGACCATCAGCTCCTGGGAAGTGGTGCTCAGTGATAAGCCCTTCCTCTCTCTAAGCCTGTACCAACAAGAGGTGAAGCAGCTCAGCCCACTCGTTCTCTCCTTCACAAATCAATATGCAGGCAGACTCATTCAGTCCCTCTTCATGGTCACACTGAGGCTCTGGGACTGACCCTATTACATAGAATCATTGGCACAAAGCTGCAAAGTTGGTCACCTTCATTCTACTGTCCCTTTCTTGTTGCTTACTGTATTGAGCCATCTTTCAAGTTACAAAGCCTTCTTAAAGGGGCAGTACATATTTTTTGTATCCGGATGTGCTTGTGTCCCTCGACGTCTCCTTATAGTGCGGTTTACTCCACTTGATCCGTTCACTAATTCAAGCTACTAAATAAGCCCCCCCCCAGCTGATCTTTGGGGTGCACCTCTGACCTTTCTTGACCCTATTCCTCCGATTTATTATTTAAACCCGAGGTTCGGATTAACACCCCCGCCTAATCTTGGCAACAGTTTGAGACCTCCACTCCATCCCAGAGCGACCCTCAAGCCCCCGCGGACCTCTTACCTGAGGACGAGTCCTGGATGGACGACTCATTACATGGCTCCCCAGCGAAGTCGCAACCGCCCCCACTTGATAAATACGAAGTCATGCTCGAAAAAGCCCTTGACCGGTGGGCCCTAAATATTACATCTCAGATTACTGTTAATCTCTCCGCTGAAATAAAAGAACTGGGTCAAAGAGTCGATGGTCTAGAGCACCAATCCACAGCACAGGGCTCAGAACTTTCTTCCCTCGGGTCGGATTTGGAGGCTTTAAAGGAGGAAAACCTCATCCTTCACCATAAGCTTGAAGACATGGAGAACCGTTCACGGAGGGCTAACATCAGGATAAGAGGTATTCCAGAAGCAGTCACTGATCTACAATCCACTGTTACTGCCCTCTTCCAAGAGCTTGCCCCGGTCATCCCTATTGAAAGGCTGGAATTTGATAGAATCCACCGAGCCTTGCAGAAGAAGAGAGCGGACGGTCTTCCGCGGGACGTGTTAGTGAAACTCCATTTCTGCCACACGAAGGAACAGCTTATGTTAGCCGCACGGGATCAAGGAACTCTCAAATTTCAGAGCTTTGAGTATCAACTCTATGCAGACCTGTCTCCTCAAACTATCACCAGAAGGCGTGTCATGAAACCCTCACTTGAACTTCTGCAAGCAAAAGGGATCTGGTATAAATGGGGATTCCCCTTCAAAATCTCCTTCAGCTATTTGGATCAGCGATATGAGGCGTCCACTCCACAAGAACTGGAAGCCGCCCTGGCCTCTGCCGGCTTGAGGGCTCCTGCCGCCACTACAGCCGCTCCTCCGCAAAAGAAAAGAGCACTTTCATTCTCGCCGGCACCCAAGGACAAACGTGGTCCTCGAAGGGGCATTCAGTCTAGCAAAGCCGCGGGGGTGCTTGTCCACAGGTTCAGTAAGCCGGTCGCGGGGGAGGGCTGAGGGGTAGGATTCCCTGTGAAATTCGCGGGGGATTTTTCCCCTCACCCTCTCAACGCGGCAAATGCCTAGGATGTATTTTGGAAGTCCTTGTTCTTTAATGTTGGGACTCTTTTATTCATGACCCTTACGGTCCCTTTGCTGGTTGAGCCCCGTTCGATTCACTTCTTGTTGTTCTGCAAACACTTACATCAATATGATATAGAATGTTGTTTGAAACGCTGTTGCTTAATTGTTTTGTTTTCAGGTAATGAGGGTGGGGTGCTTGGGCTCCATTGCCTGCACACTCCTTACTCCCTCTCTCGTCGGGTTTCCGCCGAGTCAGGAAGCCGTATTTTTTGACCCCCGTTGAGGGTCAGTCTCTACTCAGGTCGGTAGGGATCCTCTTCGGAGGTCCCTTCTTCCTGATTACTTGTCCCATTGTGGTAGAGGCCTCTCTACTCCGGTGGGAAATTGTACTTTACTAAGTAAGGTTTTGCATTTCTCTTTGCTGTTGATTTATAATGTTCCATGTATCTCCCCCCCCCTCTTTTCCTCGGGTGTCCAGCCCCCCTAGGCTAACAGATAATGTATTGCTTATAAATGGCGGTTAAACTTATTTCGCTGAATGTTCAAGGCTTGAATGCCCCCCAAAAAAGGGTTAAGGCTTTTCATCAGATGAGGGCCCTACATGCCGATATTGTCTGCTTCCAAGAGACCCATTTCACTAAAAAGAACACCCCAAAATTTCTTAGCTCAGACTACCCTCTGTTCTTTACGGCATCTGCGGATACCAAACAGAGAGGGGTCCTCATTGCTTTTAAGCGCTCTTTCCCTTTCTCTCTGGAGCAGACAATACGGGACCCCCTTGGTCGCTTCCTCATTCTGACAGGTATGGTCCAAGACCAAGCAGTCACAATTACTACATTTTATGCCCCCAACCAGAACCAGGATGCCTTTTTTGAGGAGTTCCTTAGGACTCTAGACTTCCAGGTTAAGGGGCTTCTCATATTGGCGGGTGACTCGAATCAAGTTCAGCACCCCACCCTGGACAGACAAACGGTGGGTCGGCCTTGGTTCAACCTAGGGATGCCCCCTCAGGAATAGCATTCTGCTCTCTCCTCCCACTAAGAGAGACTACACTCACTATTCTCACCCGCACAAGGTTTTCACAAGAATAGATCACATCTTCTTGCAGCTGTCTTTTGTGCCCCACATCTCTCGCTCCTCTATTATCCCGATAGTATGGTCTTGGTTGCTATTGAGCTGATCTCCCTGACCCAGAGATCCTCCCAGGGGCCCTGGAAGCTCTATGATCCCATGTTGTCCGATGAGGGGCTTCTTGAACGCCTCCGGATGGTGAGCTCTGAGGCCTTGCTCTGGGAGGCCCATAAAGCTGTAATCCGCGGTCATTTTATACAAGAATAAGCCCGGCGCAAAGCCTCATATAGGGAAAAGCTTCTCTCATTGCTTGATGCATACCACTCTGCCTCATCCGCCTATAAAGAGCGTCC
Source organism: Gastrophryne carolinensis (assembly GCA_027917425.1). Classification (NCBI taxonomy): domain Eukaryota; kingdom Metazoa; phylum Chordata; class Amphibia; order Anura; family Microhylidae; genus Gastrophryne; species Gastrophryne carolinensis. The sequence continues at coordinate 509,861,328 of CM051234.1, forward strand.
GACTAGACGCAATAGAATCAATCTTAACCAAGCAGGCGATCAACTTAACCTCTGTCTCTCAGGAGAAGCTGAACGTCAAATTAATCGGTCTAGGTTCAAGTGGTACCGCATTAGCAATAAACCAAACACCCCTATTGCCAGAAGACTTAGGGGAATCTCCCATAGGACTAAGCCAGTGCGCATCAAGACCCTAGAGGGTACACTATCTAGAAACCCAGCGAGGGTGGTATCTACTTTTGGTAAACAGCTTGAAGATTTATATAAACCTAAGACTACGCTAGATGAGCGCCTGGCAGACAAGCTATTAGGACAACTTCCCTTACCTTCTCTACCACCTGAGGCTAAGACCTTTTTAGACAAGCCGATCGGTCTGTCAGAAGTCCAGGAAGCCATTAACTCCTTAATGATCGGGAAACAACCTGGTCCGGATGGCTTCACCGCCCTCTATTATAAAAAATTTGCCCAGGTACTCTCGCCGCGCCTGGTCCGGATGTTTAACTCCCTTAGTAATGGTGACTCCTGGAGCACTGATGCACTAACAGCGGCTGTCTGCATGATACCCAAACCTAATGTTGATACCACCCTCTGGTCCAACTATAGACCCATATCCTTATTAAATATCGATGTCAAGTTGCTCGCTAAAGTCCTAGCAGCACGACTCAATAAGTATATAGCATCCTAAATTTCTAAAGAGCAGGCAGGATTTATCCCTCAGCGTCAGATGGGAGACAATATCCGCAAGGTCATTAATTTGGTCCACCATGTTAGGAAGGAGGGTCGACAGGCCATGTTTCTAACTCTTGACATCCGAAAAGCGTTTGACACCGTAGCCTGGGACTACCTACAATTTATACTGAAAAGGTGGGGCCTGGGTCCCTCCTTCACTGTGTGGGTTTCCTTTGTTATATGCTAATCCTGGTGCGTTTGTTAGATATTCGGGGTATTCCTCCAAGCGGTTCACTTTGGGCAGAGGCACAAGACAAGGTTGTCCCCTTTCCCTTCTACTTTTCCCCCTCGCGATCGAACCTCTATCTAGGCTAATACAGGCTAACATCAATATAGCGGGAACCACCATAGGATATGAGCATAAGATTTCTCTATTTGCTGATGACATTCTGATGCTCATATCTAACCCTGTCACATCCCTCCAAAATCTCTTTCAAACCTTAAAAGTTTTTTCTAAGATTTCAGGCCTGCAAATTAATATGTCAAAGTCCCAAGCCCTTAACATCACCCTCCCTGATAGCACATTATCCGCTCTTAAGGCTTCCTTTGACTTCTCCTGGCAAGATCGGTACATCAATAATCTGGGTGTCAACCTGACAGCAGACTATAAATCCCTCTATGCTGCTAATTACCCCAATATGCTTAAGGACCTCCGCTCCTTGTTGTCCTCCTGGGCTAAGCTACACCTATCGTGGCTGGGAAGAATAGCCGCTGTAAAAATGTCATGGGTCCCCAAAATGCTCTACTTCTTCGCGGTTTTGCCGGTACCGTTTCCAACCGTATGTCTGAAAGGTCTCCAATCTGCCTTAAATTCCTTCCTTTGGGGTAAGCAGAAACCAAGGGTAAATCGTTCGACCATGTACAGATCCAAACAACAGGGTGGCCTTGGAGTCCCCAACATAGCCCGCTATTACTCCGCCTGTCAGATTGCGCAAATGGCTGCTGCTCACGCTGGAGAGGATAGACCTCTATGGGTAGACATTGAGCAGGCCAGTTGCACTCCGACAGCAACCTCAAATTTACTGTGGCTACCCTCAACAGCTCTTAAGGGCATCAACAACCCGGTCCTTGAACATTCCCTTAGAATCTGGAAAACCAACAGGTTAAAAGGTCGTCTCGCCTCCCCCCAGACTCCTCTGCTTTCGGTTATAGGTAATCCTGAATTTCTCCCAGCCTTTATGGAACCAACCGCGTTCAGCTGGTGGAAAATGCAAAACCTAGTAAGGATTAAAGACTTTGTTGTGCATAGAGGGCTTATTACATTCCCCGAGCTTAAATCCCTTAGGAATATCCCGAGCAAGGAATACCTCCGCTTTTTACAAATAACCCACTATATAGCCGCCAAACTCAGGACGGGAGCAGGGTTAGGACCATCCTCGCCATTTGAGTTCTTATGTGGGGCATATCCCCTTGGGAAGGGGACCATAGCCAAGGTTTATAAGATGTTGGGCGAAGACGTGGGAGCGCCCCTCCCAACCTATACCAACAGATGAGAAAATTATCTTGGCATCAGCTTATCTTCCAGGGATTGGAAAATAGCATGTCGAAACTCATTCTCATGGTTCCTGAATACCGGGTCTCAAGAGGTCAATACTAAGGTCCTACTCAGATGGTATCTTATCCCGGAGAGGATTCACAGATTTTGTCCTTCTTACTCGCCAGAGTGCTTCAGAGAATGTCGGCTCCAGGGATCATATATCCATATATGGTGGGAATGTAGGGTGGCTCGCCACTTTTGGGCTAAGGTCTATTATATTTTAAGGAAAGCAATGGGATTGCACCTGTCCCCATTGCCCAAACTCGCCCTGCTTAATTTGAAACCCCCTGACTGTACAAGGTCACAATTTGAGCTTATAAGACACATCCTGACGGCTGCCAAACTCATTATAGCACACTCATGGAAGAAAAGAACGATCCCTAGTGGGAGCCTGATCCCTCGCATCAACGAAGTAATGCTTTTCGAGAAGATGTCAGCCTCGATGCAAGATGACCTCACTCCCTTCATGAATACTTGGGAGGGTTGGATCGCTCACTTCCATCCCAAAAACTTTGACCGATCCCTCCTCACTTCTCAATGATGCACTGCACTTGTCTCAAGTCAAGCAGTGGCTGGACACCCCCCCCCGTGCCCCCCACTCCTTCCCTCCCTTCTCTCTTTTTATTTTTTTTTTCTCTCCCTGTCTTCCTATTTGTTTCACTCTAGCCTCCCTCTTCTTACCTTCCGTCTTTTATCCCCAGGTATGTGATTTCTTACTACACATACCTTATATTTTGTCTTAGACGACATTGCTTTTTTGTGTATAAGTTTACATCTTTTTGAAAGTCTTTTCATGCTTTACAATGTGTACTGTATGATATATGTTGATGTGCCTCTCTCATAACCTCAATAAAAATATTGATTAAAAAAAAAAAAAAAGGAGTCACACGGCCTGTCAGTGGTCTATTGACCAGCCTGTAGGAGTGAGCCCAGGCTGAACTGCACATTGGTGAAGAAAAGGACTGTATGCAAGCCGAAGGACTTTTGCGCCCCCTAATCTTGGACTTGTGGGGATAAGCAGCAGAGGGCTTGTACGCCCTGCAAAGTGGATTTAACTTGCCTTGGAGTTACAGCTTGCTGGAGTACCCAGCCCTGGACTTACATTGATTTGGGTGAAGTAACCACTTTTGTTTTATTGCAATGATGCTGCAATCCCTATAGAGAGTGATAATTTGCGTTTGAACACTTTATTTGCTAAATATAGCCATTTTGCCGTTGAAAGACTGTTGTCTGTGTCACTGCTGATCGCCCAACCGCTAATTAATTAATGAATTCTGTATCACCACCACCTGCATTGATGTTAATGACTTACTTTCTGTGATCATGATATATGGAGACTTTTATTGTATTTAATATAGTCAAGGAAATGGCCTAAAAGGCCTATTTATTTCTTTTGCAAATTGTCCTTACTTCAATTTACCTGTAATGCAACCCATCCTACTCCCTTTTCATGTGCACTGCAATCTGTGCCTGCAGCTCACCCTGTGTGTGCCCTATTCATGAACACACTTCAATGATCCAACACCCATTCTGATGGCCTATTAATTGGTTCCACAACTTTCCCTGCTGCCCGCTTTATTCTACCTGAGTCTAATTTAGGTGTACTGCAACCGAATTACGACACAGAATAAATGTATTGTGACAACAAAATCTTAAATTCCAAGGGCATGAATACTTTTTATAGGCACTGCAATGATTAGTGATGCTTAAATAGTTGGATTGATTATAAGCAACAGCTTGACTATGAGCATCTTTAGGTGCTAAAGTAGTGTTTAGCTTTCGCTCCTTGATTCTTTTTTGCCAGTCTTCATTATAAGAATGCAAACTCTCTTCAGATCTATAGCACAATATCTAGGAGCAAACATCACTCTGTTGGCAGAATATTATCTCATTTCATGTATATTAATTTCAGACTTGGTCCTTAAAGTATATGTATTAGGGTAGACACTATTACTTGCCCGACAGGGGTTTAGAGTGCTGGAGGTCATTTCTTTTGCTCTTAAATCCAATTTAGAGATTTATTATTTTTGCAAGACACAGAAAATTTGGAAACAGACTTAGACTTTATTTACCACATGGCATGATCTGAGTATGAAATATCTATGCCCTTTCCAAACTGCAAGATGACTATTAGCTGTCAGCTTCATCAGTGCTTGGGAGCAAGCTTAAGAAATCACAATGCTTATCTTAGGTTTTTATTTTTTACTTAAGATAGAGCAAACCAAACTAAACCTTATATTGATACCCTTAACTTTCATGCTTCAGAGCCCGGTAGAGCATTCATGAAGGTATGTGAAAAATAGAACTGTATATTATGGGGGTCATTTACAAAGCATTCGCCAGCTGTTCGCTGGCCATTTGCTGTGCATTTTCTAGTTTAACTAATTTACTAATGTCCTATTGACCAGGCCAAATTTGTGTTCACTCTATTTACATCCGCTTGTCCTCGCCGGGCGAATGCTGGGGAATGGCTTTTCAGTGCACCAGCTTTTAGTAACGAACCCCATAGGAATCAATGTTATTTTCGGTGAGAATGGCTGTTTATGTGACTTTTACATCTGTCACTAATACGTTAAGCCTGGGAGTCAGATAGTTAACTAGTTTTGGAGAAACAACTAACAAAATGGTTTTCTCTAGAGAAACAACACCTACATTCTGAAACAAATTCCATGCTGCCATAAGCTGTTAAGTGGGTTTTCAGCACCATTTCTGGTTTTGTTACAACAAACAACACATTACAACAAAACCACACATTTTGGCAGACAAAGTTTTTCTTACTCGCCGGTCTGTCACACGTACTTTTTTCTTAAGCAGTGAACGATAGTTAATACAGAAAATTACCCCCTTTATATAGTACATTTTTCTTAAAAGGACATTGGGGGCAAAAAGTGTAAAATCAAACCACACCTGCAACATCATTCACTCTGATCAAGCTCAACATCTTCTTCCCTTTCTCTGTCTTTCTTTTAAATCGTCTCTTCATCTTTCTCTCTTTCTTCATTTTGGCTTTATGCATTTCCTCAATTTCACTCTCATTTCCACATTCCCTTCTTTTCCACATTTGCTCCTTCTCTTTACCACAACACTCTTTCTACCTTCTCTGCATGTTTCTCTCTTTTCTTCTTCTGGCCCATTTTATATCTAAGCATTTGTGCTTATTATTGCTGTTATTATTGCTGTTTCTGTTACAGTTAAGCTACCTTCACACCTGTTCAGGTTTCCTACCAGAGCAGCAACTGGAAGAAATATGGTAAGGGATGAGCAGATCCAACCCGCAATACCGGTAAAGACTGGGGTGGAAGTGTCCCCTAATACCACAGCATGCTGTAAAAACTGGAGTGAGAGTGTCCCCTTACACCACAACTTGCTGTAGAGACTGGGGTGAGTGTGCCCTTGTATACCACAACTTGCTGTAAAAACTGGGGTAAGTGTGCCTGCTTATACCACAACTAGCTGTAACGATTGGGGTGAGTGTGTCCCCTCATACCAGAACTTTCCGGGTTCACGCGCCCAAAGCCAGAAAATTTGTATGCATGTTCTGCGTTCCGGCCAGACCTTCAAGAAGGCCAATTGGCTGCACAGTTGTGGTGTAAGAGGGCACACTCACCCTCAATCCTTACTAGTTGTGGTATAATGGAGGCACACTCCCGTATGCACCAACTAGCTGTAAAGACTGGGGTGAGAGTGCCCCCTTTTACCACAACTCACTTCAAAGACTGAGGTGAGTGTGCCCCCTTATACCACAGCTACCTGTAAAAACTGGGGTGAGTGTGTCCCCTTATTCCACAACTTTCTGTAAAGACTGGGGTAAGAGTGCCCCTTATACCACAACTAGCTGTAAAGACTGGGGTGAGAGTGTCCCCTTATACCACAACTCGCTTCAAAGTCTGAGGTGAGTGTGCCCCTTATCCCACAAGTAGCTGAAAAGACAGTGGTGAGAGTGTCCCTTTATACCACACCTGTTAAGATTGGGGTGAGTGTGCCCCCTTATACCTCGACTTGCTATAACACTGGGGTGAGTGTGCCCCCTTATACCACAGCTACCTGTAAAAACTGGGGTGAGTGTGTCCCCTTATTCCACAACTTTCTGTAAAGACTGGGGTAAGAGTGCCCCTTATACCACAACTAGCTGTAAAGACTGGGGTGAGCATGTCCCCTTATACCACAAGTAGCTGAAAAGACTGGGGTGAAAGTGTCCCCTTTTACCACAACATGTTGTAAAGACTGTGGTGAGAGTGCCCCCTTATACCACGGCTTGCTCTAACTTACTTTAAAAAAAAACAGGGGCCCCCTCTCCATGAGGTGTGACCCCCACACTTTTTTTTTTCATTTTTAAGGGTTAAACCCTAAATTATATTTTTAAATGAAGTAAGGTCCCCCCTATCCAGCACAACAAGCCTGGGTACCAGCTGCTAGACCAGGGCTCGGAGGCTGAGCAGCCGTCCCCCAGCCTTGAGAGCAGTCGAGTTAGGATTTCATGGAAAGTTTGGTCGGCATGAGCCCCCAAATATTTAGGTTCATGTCGAATCGATTTTCCCTGGAATTTGGAGTGAACTCCGGTTTTGTTATTGTATGCAAACAACTGTAATGTCAAATGAGATATATTTTTTAAGTTAATATGCATAAACTACACAAAGCAATGTATTCCCGCACAGCTAAAACAATTATCACAAACTGGATGCTGGCTAAACAGGAACAAATGGCCACCCTGTAAAGGGTGATGCACAATAGTATTACAAAATACTATAGTATTTCTCCCTTTTATATTATTATTAAGGTTCAAAAGGTTATATTTGCTTATAACCTCTTAGAGGTGGGTACCTGGTGACCCACTATGAAAAGTCCAAGGTTCCTGTTTGTAGGCTCCCCGGTGGATGGTAGAAAGAGTGGTTTCCAGTTGCTTACATTTGCTGCCTTGATGAGTTTCGCCTTGAAAGCTTCATCAGAAGACTTGCTTTGCTGGTGGGTGTTCTGAAGGTAGCAGCTTGTAGCCAAAGAGTTTGTAGTAAAACAGGTTGTAGCAAATTGGGCTAGGTAGCTGTAAAAGGTTGTGCTTAGCAACTGGGTTGGTTGATAGTATACTGGATGTGTGACTATGATGTGTGGTGTTAGGTGTCCAGATGTTGTATTCATCTGCTGTAGTTAATATTTGGGTCCTGGCATTGGTTTGCCCATAGTGGCACTTGATTTGTTTGCATATATTAAGCTCCCTGGTGGGTCCTGGTAGTGGTCAGAGGTGGTTCCAACCTGTGCAACCTAGGACTGATGGTCCAAAGTAGTTATGTGAGGCATTTTATATCAGGGTGTCCCAGGATACACTGTGGTGGTGCTGTGGCTGGTAGCAGGAGGGTTAAGTAGCGGTGTGAAGGACTACCAGTATACTATCAAGCGACCCAGTTGCTAAGCACAACCTTATCCAGCTGCCTAGCCTGACTTTCTACAAACTCTCCTGTCTTGCTACAAATATTTTTGCGACAAACTCACTTGCTACAAGCTGCAACCTACAGGACTCTCTAGTACATCTACAACTAAAACCAGCCTTCCGATGAAGCTTTCAAAGCAACAGCATGCCAAGGCAACAAATGTAACCAACTGGAAACTCCTCTGTCGACCAACCATCAGGAACTCTACAAACAGGCTCCTTGGACACCCTTCTATTGACTTTTCATAGTGGGTCATTGGTGAACCTTCATTATAATGTGCTTTTGCGCTCCCTTTTGCACATAACTATCTCAACTTAAAAACACAATGTATACCTATTTTTCCCCAAAATTTATTAGATGGGAGAAAAGAATCAGATTTGGTCAACCAAGAGCCACATGTAGCCCTCCAATTCTTTTTATATAGCCCGCTGACAGGTGCCAGGGATACTGGGTGGCAACCCTTCTAGGCCGCTTAGTCACTCAGAGACTGTTGATACCTGAAGCACTTACTTGCACCTGTGTGCGGCAGCACTACTGTGGAGCGCAGTGCCGCCTTTATTTCTGCCACCAGACATGGGGCCTCTAAAAGCAGCTGGCACAAGCCTTTGGTGGAACGCAGGAGTAGTGTATGCAATTGTTCTGTATCTCTGTGTAACAAGCTCTCACCAGATAAGGAGGTCCCTCCTTACTGTCACCACAGCTAGTACAGCTGCTGCAGTGTTTACTGCTAGCTATTCCTGGGAGGGAGAGTGACTTTGTATCCATCCAAGACAAATTCAGTGCCTGCATCTTTCTTGGGCAAAACAGTTTTGCATCCATCCTGGGGAAAAATAATTCTGTTGCTGTCATGGGCAAAATAATTCAGCATCTGCCTCTGTTCTAGGCAAAATAATTCTGCATCCGTCCTGGGGAAAAATAATGTTAGTATCTGTCCTAGGCAAAATAATAACCATACATTTAAATGGTCATGTTTGCATATTGTTTTGTGGAACAGAATCGCCCAGCCAAAGTAGTGAGAAACACAAGGCTGCAAGTTACCACTAATCACCACAAGAAGTTAGCAAATACTGTTCATTAACAAAGTAAAATGCACACCAAGTAGATTTAGAATTTAGAATATAGTAGATTTAGAAGTACTCTTTTTACTAACAAGACACTAAATAAGCTAAAACACACACAATGTGGGGGCGCATGCGCGCGGAGCCGGCGGATGGTCGCACTCTGCTAGAGCTCCGCAAACCCGGGCCTGAAGGGGCGGCCTAACGCAGCGAAAAGCACAGATAAGTGGCGCAAACAGCGGGGAGAGGATCGGGGGGGGTGACTCTCCTCCGGTCGGAGTATGCGTCAGACCCGCAGAAACAAGCAAAGGCCGCCGAAGCCACACAGGGCCTTGCAGCCGGGAAGCAAGATGGCGGCCGCAGCACACCCAGTCACTGCACGCGCAGCACGAGGTGAGGAGGAAGGGGGAGCCCCGGCCCCCTCGGTGACCCATTCAGAGGATTCCCTGGATTCGGGGGACAGCCAAACCCAATTTCCCTCTGAACTGAAAGACCAGTGCCCGCAGATGGCGTTGGATCATACCTCATTACAGCATATCAGAGCCGTGATCCGGGAAGAGGTGGCTGCAATCACCAAGAGCACCTCCCAGCTAATCAAGCAGCTGAAAGCGCAGGGGCAGAGAATTGCGTCCTTAGAGAGCAATATAACCGATGTTACCACAGTTCTGAACGACCACGAGGAGGAATTGGAGATTTTGCATGAAGAAATCGCTGCTCTAAGGGACATGCAAGAGGATCTGGAGAACCGGAATCGCCGCTCCAATCTCAGATTCCGGGGGCTCCCGGAGTCGATGGAGGACGCCCAAGGTACTATCATGGCGTTACTGCAAGAGCTGACACCTACCATACCACTTGAAAGGCTGGAGCTGGAGCGAGCGCACCGGGCCCTCACCAGGCGCAGCCCTGATGGGCCCCTGAGGGACATCATTGTAAAGTTTGTCTACTTCCAGACCAAGGAGGCGGTGGTGAAAGCAGCAAGGGAACAAGGCCTCACGCAGTTCCAGGGTCACTCCTACCAAGTTTTTGCGGACCTTGCCCAATCCACCATAGCTAAGCGGCGAGCCCTTAAACCTTATTTGCAAATGCTCAGATCCCACAACATAAGCTACCGATGGGGCTTTCCATTCAAGGTTTCCTTCCCTTACAACGGCCGTATCCATCAGACGGCGAAACCCCAGGAACTAAGGGACCTATTACTGCAGCTTGGCCTATCTGGATCTAAGGTCTCCCAGGACTTACCTACAGTTTCGGCCCCAAACTCACAGCAAAGGAGAGATGCCGCCGCGACGATGGACGATTCACAGCAGAGGAAATCGGGGAACGACCGGTCTCAGGCCCTAAGGAACTTGTCCTCGCAGGTTTTTCAGCCAACTTCGGAGGGATGACCAGCAAGCTACTACTGAGGTTTGGTGGTGTGACCCTCTCTGTGGGTGGAAGTTTTGGACACTCCCAGCTATTGAGAAAGTGAAATTTGTGTGGTTTTATATGCTTAATCTTTTTATTAATGCCATCTCTATTTCTTAAATTTTCTTAAATTACTTGAATGTCAGATGTACGATTAGTTGATAGCTATTTGCACTGCTTGGTGGGTGGGTGGCGAGGGGCCTGTCTCGGGCACTCTGATCGGCAGTGCCGGTGGGGGTGTGGGGGATGGGCCCTGAGTTTCCCGTTATGCCCGGCTTGCTTTGTACAATTTGATTCTGAGATCAGGCTTTTGGAGGCAGATCACTTGTATGTCGCAGGATGGGATAGTCCCTTCCTGATATGAAGCTTCTCCCTGTCTGCTAGTTAAGTGCCTTAGTGGAAAATTGATTGCTATGCACAGTTAAGAAAATGATTGATTGAGCTGCCCCGCCGGCCCGGGGGATATACCGTGCCTACCCCCTAGCATTCCCCCAGAGGCACGACCCTGGTGGTATGCTAATTGTGGATTGTTCCACAATAGGCTGATTATTATCGGCCTACACATGGTTTTAAATACTGTAGGCTGTTATGAGTATATTTGGATAGTGCTTAATAGTGTGTATTGTCTTGTCTTATTATGTTTACCCCCCATCCCCACCCCCCTTGGCCCTGTCTTTTCATCCCCCCCCCCCCGCCCTAGTACCCGGGGAGGTGCTGTTCCCCAGAAAATGATTAATAATGCCAACTATAGTATTCTTGAAAGCAAGAGATGTCGGTGAAAGTGGTCTCCCTTAATGCTCAAGGCCTCAACTCCCCTAATAAGCGGTCAAGGGCATTTAGAGCCTTTGTTGCGCTTAAAGCAGACGTGGTGTGCTTACAGGAGACACATTTTTCGTCCTCATCCTCGCCAAGGTACCTCCACCCGAAATACCCGCAGTTTTACCAGGCCACAGCTGAAAAGAAGCACTGTGGGGTATTAATAGCGTTTCATAGAAATTCTCCTTTCACATGCTCTAAACAAATGATAGACCCCAAGGGTAGGTACCTACTGCTAGTGGGGACTTTGCAGGATACGCCAGTTACATTGCTGTGTTATTATGCTCCTAACAGTCGCCAGGTCCGTTTCCTGGCCAGGGTGTGTGAATTGCTCAAGACCTATGCGCAGGGAACTATTCTAATGTGTGGGGACTCAAATTTGATGCTACCAGACAGGCTCGACAGGTCCTCTTTGCCCTCTCCTCATGTGTTGGGGGAGTCTAAAGCCTTTCTTAGCATAATCCAAGGAGTGCAGACGGTGGACGCTTGGCGTGAACTAAACCCAGGGAAGCGGGATTACACGCACTATTCCCACCCGCACCATCTTCATTCTCGGATCGATCATATATTTGTAGGAAGAGATCTATTGACGCAGGTTAGGCGGGCGGAGATAAAGCCTGTGCCATGGACAGACCATGACATGGTCCTTATAGTCTGCTCGGGCTTGGTGATGCGAACCGGACCATCCCCGTGGGTTTTGAATGAATCCCTTTTGGCTTCAGAGGACATGGTCCAGGGAGCCAAGCAGGTAGCAATGGAGTACTTTGGGCACAACATGGGCACTGTGCAATCCCCGGCGACACTCTGGGGGGCATTTAAAGCAGTAATAAGGGGACACTTTTTGGGGCAGGCCTCGAAGAAAAAGAGGGAAAGAATAGCACAGTCGGCCCGCTTGGAGCGGGAATACTCTGAAGCTGCGAGGGGGTTTAAGGATACGGGCAGGAGGGAGGAGGAGGTCAGGTTGGAGAGGGCAAGGGTGGCCTTGAATCAAGTGCAGATTGAACAGGCTGAAACTCGATATAGATGGTCAAGGCAAAGATATTATGCATGTAGCAATAAGCCCAACTCATTATTAGCATCTCAACTTAGATGTCAAGATTTTCCAATGCCCCCCATCAAGTTGAAAATGAATGGAGGCCAACTCACTACCAACCCTGAAAAGATCCTGGAAACATTTAGGAGTGGGTTATCTAAGTTATACAGGGCCCCCCAGGGATTAGATCATAGGAAAGCTACAGCATTCTTTGAAAATATTGAACTGCCATTGGTTTCTGAGCAGCAGAGGCAGGGGATGGATGCCCCCATCACTGAGGAGGAGGTACGGAGGGCTATTGGGACCCTTAAATCAGGGAGGAGGCCTGGCCCTGATGGCCTGACGGCGGTCTTTTATAAAAAACTTACCCAGGAGGTGGTCCCCCCCTTGACTACCTTGTTTAATTATGTTCTGGAAGGAAACCAATTTGAGAGCGAGATGCTGAAGGCTAATGTGGTTATGATCCCGAAGCCCGGGAAAGACCATCAACAGTGGAGCAATTATAGACCCATCTCTTTGTTAAACACCGACCTTAAATTATTTTCAAAAATTTGGGCCACTAGGATTAATGATTTCTTGGGCTCCTTGATACATCGGGACCAGGTGGGCTTCGTCCCTCTTCGACAGGCGGGGGATGGAGTCAGACGCATAATTCAGTTGATTGACTCAGTCAAGGGCACAAGTCAGGAAGCCATGCTACTGTCACTAGATGTGGAGAAGGCGTTTGACTCCATCTCCTGGGAGTACCTACAGTGGGTACTGGAGAAATGGGGTTTGGGGGTTGGACTTCAGACGGCAGTATCTGCTTTGTATAATGCCCCCCAAGCTGCTCTGAAGTATGCTGGTGCAATATCAGCCCCATTCTCGATTCTTCGGGGTACTAGGCAAGGGTGCCCGCTTTCGCCGATCTTATTTATTTTGGCAATAGAGCCCTTGGCCATTAAGATTCGAAATAATGTGAGCATAAGAGGCATAGTGTCTCCAGCTGGGGAGAGCAAGCTGTCCCTGTTTGCGGACGACATGTTGCTCATGATCACAGCTCCCCACATCACTATCCCCAATTTAATTAATATTTTGTCAGAGTTTGGTGGTCTGTCCAGGCTTCGGATCAATGATACAAAGTCGATGGCACTGGATGTGTCGTTAACAGAGCCAACCAAGAGATCCTTGCAGGCTAATTACAAGTGGACTTGGACACATCAGTTGCCCTACCTGGGCATTAAAATCACCTCTAATTATGAGACATTATTTAAAGGCAATTACTCACACATTCCGAAATTAGTCGACACGCTCTTGAACCCATGGTACAATTTGAGGATGTCATGGCTGGGGAGGCTGGCTGCTATTAAAATGGTTCTATTGCCTAAGCTGCTGTACCTTTTCAGAGTGCTCCCAGTAAGAGTCCCACTGTCCTTTTTTAAACCCTTACAAAGCAGAGTTTTGAAATATATCTGGGGTTCAACTAGGCCGAGAGTCAATAGGAAAACATTGTATTACCACACCACCAAGGGTGGGCTGGGTGTGCCCTCACTCCATAAATATTATTTGGCGGCGCAGATTGCTCAGGTGCTACTGTTGCATGTAAAAGAGTCCCCTCCACTGTGGGTCCTAGAGGAAGCCAGGAGGACTGAACCAATGGATGTGAGTGCGCTGCCATGGCTCCCTAAATGTATCAGACCCAAAGGTATGTCCCCTGTTCTGGACTGCCTGTTGGGGAGGTGGGACAGCTGTAAGACAAGGGCGGGATTGATCTCTGGGCATATTCCGCTGATGAGGCTTTTTAACAACCCCATGTTCCCCCCTGGAGTGACACATACCTCAGGTTTCAGCTGGTGGAACGCTAATGGTCTGGAGGTAGTGCAGGATCTATGCACAGTTGGGGGTATGAGATCCTTTGAAGACCTGAGAGCAACTAAACAGATTCCACTGTCTGAGATTTTCAGGTATCTGCAGCTCTCTCACTTTGTTAAAGGCATATTGAAAGGGGGTTCCCAGCCATTCAGGTGGACAGGTCTGGAACAAATGTGTTATCAACAGCCATACGCTACAGGAGTGATTACGCATATCTATGGGACCCTGGTCAATCAGGTGGACCCGCCTAAGCATGGGTACATGGCGAGGTGGGAGGCAGAACTTGAGATGACGATTGATGACGAGTCTTGGAGGAGAATCTGGAAATCAGTTCGCTCCACCTCACTTATGTGTTGGCAACAGAGAATGCCTTCAAGCTGGTACTGAGATGGTACTATACCCCCGCTAGGCTCCATAGGTGCTCTGCCTCTCACTCCCCCATGTGCTTTAGGGGTTGTGGGGAGGTGGGGGACTACCTCCATGTGTGGTGGGCATGCCCGAGGGTTAGGCTGCTCTGGCAGAGGGCATACACAGTTCTATCCCGAATGCTGGGGAAAACATGCACCCCTAACCCAATAGAAGTGTTATTATCTTTGAAGCAGAATGCCCTCTCTAAGGATGAGTGGCTCTTGACTAAACACCTCTTGGTGGCGGTCAGACTCACAATAGCTGCAAATTGGAAGGCCCCGAAATTACTGTGGAAGGAGGTAGAAGCCAGGATGTCTAACATAATGGTCAACGAACAGTTGACGGCGATAGCTAACCTGCAAAGGGAGAAGTATGACCTGGTCTGGGATCCATGGCAGCAGCACTGCGCCCAAAGAGGCCAGAAATAAATGATCAGGAGATTGACTTACTGGGGATAAAGCGGTATAATTGTCCTTCGGCTCATATGGGTTGAGCAACTCCCCCCCCCTCTTTTCCCACCCCCGTTCTTCCTTTACCTCTCCTTTCCTCTCCCTTGGTTCCCCTTGTCTGGCGTCTCTCCCCCCAATCCCCATGTGATCTGGTGTTTGTCTTGTAGGTCCATGCTCTAATATTTAGATAATGTTCTCCTCATTTTTCGCTCTTTTATTTTTTTTCTCCCTCCGTTATAAGTGTTACAAAAATGGTAAAAACACTGATTCAGATATGTGATTATTATGCTGTTGATATCAACGATATGTAACGATATGTTATTGTATTATCACAATGCTGTTCAACCTGAATCTTTCAATAAAGATATTGTGAAAGAAAACACACACAATGTACAAGGACATAACATGGTTAAAAAATAAGAAAGGCCTCCCAAATAAATATGAGCAAGTGATAGAATCCCATGCCACACTGGCCAAATAATAAATATGCAACCGCAATATACAAAGGTGAAGATGCAATTCTTCACTAAGCAAACCCTGTCCTGGACAAAGTTCTGTCACTCATAGTGGGGTGGGGTGCGTTACTTGGCACCCACATGCTCTGTAGTTCCTTAAGCCACTGCTGAGGAGACTTCACTGGTCAATACTAAGAGGCGCATCAGAGCAATCAGGCGTGTGTGTGCGAATAGTGGGCGGACAATCTCAGAAAGGTCAGAAATTACAGTGTCATACTACAAACGACAAGTTTGAACATTACTTGCTGCTATTTTGTTACAAAAAAAGTAATATTGTAGAATATATACAAAGCTGAAAAGCTAAAAAAACAACAAAATAGAAGAGACAAAAGGAAAGGGCAGCGTGTCCTGCATCAAACATGTAAAGAATGATCATATGAGGTTGAATTAAAAAATCGCCATCCTCATTGAAGTCATATGGCGAAGCCATTTTTTACAGTAGTAAAAATATGCAATTTTCTAATGCAATATAAGCATATTCCCAAAGAATTGTTACCTTACTGTAATCCAAAATAGGGTTTGAGAAGAGGGGGTACCTCAAAGGATTGTGTATTTCTTTATGTTATTTACTTTAGACACCGGGGGCATAATTGGTTACTATCTCCAGAAGGATTGTTGTTGCCCTCCAAAACTTGCTTAAAGTGGACCAACACCCAGGATTGTTGTTGCCCTCCAAAACTTGCTTAAAGTGGACCAACACCCAGGATTTTGACCTCTCCCCGCTCCCACGTGACCGCTGCAGCCAATCCCCGCTGGCGGACAAGCGAGAGGCAGCGCCGGACAAGCAGAGATCGTCCGCCGCCGCCTCCCGCGCGTCCCTCTTACAGGGAGCGCGCCGGACATTCATAAACGGCCGGTGCGGGAGCGCGCCCTGCTAGAGGGACGTACGGGAGGTGGCGGCGGCGGACGCGCATGCGCCGCTGGAACGGGGAAAAGGTAGGATTGTGGGCTTCCTGGGGGGTTTCCCCCCGCGGGACATCCCGATTTCGGATGCCCCGCGGGGAGGGATCTGATCGGCCCGGGAATCTTATAGATTCCCGGGCCGATCCCCCCTGGGTGTTGGTCCACTTTAAGGGCTTAAAAGGGTTGAACCTTTGTCTTTTTTTCAATGAAATGTAGATGTACCTGTGTAGTGTACACTGTATTAATTTTTCCTATGGTATTATAATTGCTATTTAAAAATCTCTGCATGGCTTCCACAGAAAGCTTACACTGAGTAAAGCATAGAAGCTTCCTCATCAGTATTCAAGATGGCAGCTCACAGTTATGTCAAACGAAAGGAATGTATTCTGATATATGGTCAGGTCTTTGTATCTGAAAAGGACTTTGCTTTTTTCTAGCTGTCCATTACGATAAATAAATGGTGACATTTACCAAAACATACAGTTCAGCAGCAGACGAACATGGCTTTATCTTGGATATAGATTATTGCTGCATCTTTTCTGTGGATTGTATTGGATAGCAAAATGATGGGAGTTGCAATGACTTTGCTTGACTACTTAATATGGTTGGTATGGAAACCATAGCATTTACACTAAAGCATGAGCCAATTATCCCGTTTTATCTACAATATTCTAATCACCATGGAGTAAAGCAGCTCACTAAGATTGGGATCGAATGGCAGGGTAGGCCTGTGAGATTTTAAAAAGGAATGAAATTATTAATTCAACAACATTGAACCTTATAATGGGGAGAGGGAGCCAAATGCAATAGTCTTCCTAATGTTACCTTACTGAATTCATATGATGTTACATTCCCATTCATTAGAACTATTATTTATTATTATTATTATTATTTAATGCATGTCTATGTAGGGCTAGAGGTCCTCTTTAACAGAATCATGATATATCACAGTGAAAAAATCCTGTGAACCCGGTATTTCGGGGATTGTTTCTTGTTAGCTTTGAGGCTGATTTAAAGCGTACCAAAACCCACATTTTTAAAGTGGACCAACACCCAGGACTATCCTGGGTTTTGGTCCACTTCGGCGGGGCACCCCGATCGGGGGTGTCCAGCTCTCTGACACCCCCAAGAAACCCCAAAAAACTCACCTCTCCCCGCTCCCACGTGACCGCGCCGTCCAATCCCTGCCGACGTCCAAGCGGGTGACAGCGGTGTCCAAGACAGCACGTCCGCCGCCGCCTCCCACGCGTCCCTCTCGGCGTGCGCGCGCCCGCGCCGGCCATTCACAGACACCCGGTGCAGGCGCGCGCACGTCTAGAGGGGTGCGCGGGAGGTGGCGGCGGCGGAAGCGGTGGTGGATCAGGTAAGGAGTTTGGGGGTCTCGGATGTCCCGCGGTGAGTGAAGTGATCGGCCCGGGAATCTTATAGATTCCCGGGCAGATCACCCCTGGGTGTTGGTCCACTTTAATTGCCATTCCCTGAATTGCTCCCCCCGTGTAGAGCAACTTTTACCAATTTTCATTGCCCCACTTCACTCTAATCCCAGATAATGCCATCTGTTTTAGCTGAAAGCTCCACCTCCTCCATTTATTGACACTGTTGTGTGTGGCAATGATGTTTTTGCCACAGCGATGTAATGACTGATCTCCTGCCATCTTACAGAGAGGGACAGCAAAAAAAAAAATGATTCAAAAAGTAAAATTATCCATTGCTAGTTCTACACCCTATGAGGGGAGTATCGGCAGGGACTTTGGCCAAATGTTTTTCACAGGTTCAGTAGGTTTTTGGCCCACTTTAAGACAATCTCCATGTATTGCCATTTGTGTGTCTATGTAGCGGCGCTTAGAGCGCAAACGGGTGTCTGGCGCTATAACTGGCTTTGGTGCTGGACAAGTGACGCTGTAGTATCCTGTCTAGCATTGATAAATGTGATGTCTGTAGGGCACTGTAGACGCACTCTCCCTGAATCAATGCAGCAGCCTTCTTTTTCACCCATATTTCTCAAACAACTTCATACCATTTCACTTTACATTTCATATTTTTTAGTCAAAGTAAAGTTCAGATAATAAAATAAAGACCGTTCCACACAGTACTTGTTTTCCATGTTCTTATGGTGCCTGTAAGGGAGACAAAAGTGTCATATGTTAATATGTATAGTTTTTTCAACTTTCATCATATTCCCTGTGTGCGTAATATTTGTAACTTGTTTTAGGTGCCAAAAGTTAGCTTGAGCTGGATGATCACCTTAATTTTGTATTTTGCTTTTATAATTGCCATTGTTTGCTTTAGCTGCATTGTCATGGCGTGTTGTTTGAATTTCCCAATGTGGGTGATGTATCCATTTTGTGACACTAGGATGAGGCATTTTAACTTTAATTTTAACTTTAGATATGTTGCCATAACATTTTATTTTTTTATAAAAAATATTAGCACAACCTACGTGGATCTACCACCATTATTTACCACCATTATCTGACGATGACCAACCTACACCACTAACCCAGATTTCACACAATTCAGGGACGCATGCCGCAGAGGTATGTGAACATATCGTATTTGTCTATTACAGATGTGAAATTAGTTTGCAGTGTGTGGTTTTTAGGTGAAACAAGCAACAACATGTGACTCACCCCAATTTTGTGGTTGTAGGATTCTGCATTGGCTAACCCTATTTCAATCAGCTAAACTTCTCCATCACCACATGCAGAACAAGGAAACAGAGAAACACAACAAACAACCCAACAAATGGTAGGTGTTAATGTCCCATAGTATGGTGAGCAACAGGGGTAAAATGTGTAGCTAGTTGTGCATTGAGTAACACTAGACACAATGCACATAAAATGCAATGAAAATGAAAATAACTAGTAACACACATGTTTAGAAAAATCTAATTTTAAAATTTTTTAACATTTAGGCCAACATGGCCAACTAAAAATGCTGCACAGCAGCAACACCAGTCCTGGCCCCCACCCCACATCTTCTGCTGAAGCTCCAGTAGCATCTACCTGGAATGCAGAACAGACTTCCAGAGCTTGTGATGCTCTTTAATGCAAGCTGTGGGAATAATATATAAGTACTACATGTCTACACCTAAGTAAAGTATATCCAAGTGATCTATGTTCAACACTGATGTTTAGCAGAAGGTCATAAAAGTGTGGTTGAGGTATGCACAACAGGGGAACATTTCTTAATTTGTGATAAGAAATCAATACTACCTGTGGATGCATGAAACACAACCACCATATTATTATATCACAAAGCAAATAAATTATAACGATATTCCTACTTGACAAGAGCAATGCGTTTGAGATTGAAGTGGCCAATACCAGCTGAGGGTAGTTCAACCACAGATTTATCAACAGTAAGTTTTTATGTAACATAGACTAAACAATGGACCATATAGCCAATGCAGGGTGGCACATGGTCCAGAAATGTCCAATCAGCAATGGAAGGAGAATCCAACTTTGGGGATTGAACATGCTGGCTATTGTTACATTAACTGGGGAAAAAATGTGCATGCTCTGAACTAGGTATGATTTAGAGGGTATTAAACTGCCTCTACAGGTATGAGTGGCAACTGTAAACTGGGAGTAACACAGGTATGTGGTAATAGACACATCCATTTGCATGTTTACAAGGTTCTTGGCACTCATCACATTACTCACCATCACAGATCTGGAATTGGCCAATGCTGCTGGAACCTCCTTGAGCATGGCGGGAGCAAGATTTTGTTGTTGGCATCTGGAAAGCTGCTGGCTGGACATCAACATCTGTGGGGATGTAAATGAATAACATATACAAATATAAGTACTAGCAAAAAACAGTAAAAATACATTTTAAAAGTATATTCTCTATGAAGGAGTTATATGTGGGCAAATGTTTGACCATACTTGGCCATGTGTTAGGCCTTATATAACATCTCAAAACACGAGCCATGCAGCTAAATGTTCTATATTTGAAGACAAATGATACACTAGTGTTGGAGAGAATGCATGGGCAATTCCGCATACAAGTGCATGTGAAATAATGACCTTTTGAGAAACCCAGAAAACACAGGATGCATAGAGGTGGGGATGTTTATTTAACCTAATAGCAGAGCCCAACTCCGAGGGGGCAGCCTCCCTTCTCTCACTCCCAGGCACCTCAAGAGTGTGGTTGAGTCCCTCACCTCCTCATCAGGACTCCCCACTTGAGGCTGGCCCAGCAGTAGCCAGACCCTTCCAATTCCTCTTCAGAGGAGCTGAGGACACACACCACCCCTATATCACCAGCACACTCGACTGGCGACTCCACTTCCTCATCCCCTTACTCCCCTGGGACCTAGACTTGAGCATGTTGAGCATGTTCTCCACCACTCTGTTGCGGGGGAGAATGCCATTCCCATGCTTTCCCAGGAGAGGCCGCTTATCTGTGGACACATAAAAGGAAAACAGAAAATACATAGAAAACAACAGCAGGTTAAAGTGGGCAGATCCAAGAGCTTTTGGTGTGTACTTCCCAGATGCCTAGGCATCATAAAGCCAATAGACCCCTTGGACTCCCGGCTTAAAATCTCACCACCTCTGTCGAGTGGCCTTTGGCCGCAGTGAAACATTAAAGCGTCAGGACACCGTGGCCTTCCCCACCTACACGATTTGGCTCTTGACCTCATTTGCAAATTCGTATAGCATGACACAGAAATCCTATATGCACACAAAAACACACACACACAAAAAAAAATATTCATACAACACACAAAGGACTTGACAAAATACATATTAAAATAACTTTACATAAACACACAACTAAAAAATTAAATAAAAATAAAATGTTTTTGTTGATAAAAACTAAAATACATAAAAATGTGGGAACATCAAAATAATGAAACAAAAAAAAGCTAATCACCACACTAAATGTGGAAGCTGAAAAAATGTTTTTTTTTTTTTTTTACTGACGCTAAAGTCAGTAAAGCTGCTACATAAAAAAATAGACTAATAAAAAAAGCTAGGCAACAGGTGGAAATATACATACACATTGAAGTTTTAAGATGGAAGCACATGCACCATACAGGAAAAGATATGTTGGACGGGGATAACCCGATGAGCTGGAGGAAGTGTTTGGCAAAATCCTTTTGGGGCGTTTAGAGGGAGCCATCTTGATCCCTCAGGACAACGCTTCAGATAGCGTTCGTTAACTGTGCGACCGATGCTCGGCACTGAAGCCCATATTAAAAAAAAACAAAAAAAAACCCACCATCTATAAAACTGGGTGATCTGGCGATTTTGTTGATAAAAACTAAAATACATAAAAATGTGGGAACATCAAAATAATGAAACAAAAAAAAGCTAATCACCACACTAAATGTGGAAGCTGAAAAAATGTTTTTTTTTTTTTTTTACTGACGCTAAAGTCAGTAAAGCTGCTACATAAAAAAATAGACTAATAAAAAAAGCTAGGCAACAGGTGGAAATATACATACACATTGAAGTTTTAAGATGGAAGCACATGCACCATACAGGAAAAGATATGTTGGACGGGGATAACCCGATGAGCTGGAGGAAGTGTTTGGCAAAATCCTTTTGGGGCGTTTAGAGGGAGCCATCTTGATCCCTCAGGACAACGCTTCAGATAGCGTTCGTTAACTGTGCGACCGATGCTCGGCACTGAAGCCCATATTTAAAAAAAAAAAAAAAAAACCCACCATCTATAAAACTGGGTGATCTGGCGACGAGCTTTGGATGCTATATGAAAAATGTCTGTTTCTCAACACATATACACCAGCACCAAGCTAAAACACATGGAAAAACATTGTAACACTAACACTGCATTGGCAGACCTGCACATACAATTCTGCATAAAAATATAAAAAAAAACCAAAAAAACAACAATATAAGTCTTTGGTTGCTGCCCAGGAAAGCCAACACAATAACTATATGCTAAAATAGTGTAAACAAGTTGATGCAATCCCTATTTATACACAACTAAATTAACCATCATTGAATTGTATGGGAGAATGCTGCTGAGTGACATGTGCTACGTGGCGCTTTATGTAACATACAGCGCCAGCGCTTTATAATGAGCCATTGCTGGTAATAGATTCAACACTACATAATGCTATTAGCAGTCCATTGCTGTTCACCCCTTAACATAAATCCATCTTCCCTGTGGCTTGCATGCGTCATGCATCAGTGCTCTGTCGCATTTTCATTTACATGTACACTATTTAATTTACATGTACAGTGCACTTTACTGCCTAATGGGTCAAAAATAGGGGCAGACTGGGGCCAAAAAAGGATCTTATGGGCCCCTGGCCAACCCAGTCCTTGCTGACTCACTTCCAATGTGTTTCCCAGCCAGGCACTTAGTAAGGGCCACAGATGTGTTGGTAGGTCTTGGCTTGGAGTGGATAGCACTACTGAAGCTTGAGTATTTTTGAGGCTATAGCATTGCAGGGGCAGTACATAGGTTGGAGTGAATTCTCCCCATGCTCCCTATGGTCAGTCAAGCCTATATACAATCAATGGCTGGAAAGCAATAAGCAACACATTAATTTTGATATACGTTTAAAATAAATGTATCACAACATTGGATAAAATTTTAAATTAATTTAAATTTGCAAGATAGTGAGAGGAGGGATAACTTATACAACCCAATTGAAAATAAAAACGCTGGCAAGCTATCTTCTCCCGGGAGGAAGGAAATCTAGGGGGGACATGCGTACCTTTACTCTTGTACAGGGGTGATCTGCTCCATTCCAGTTCCTTCTGAGCCAGCCTGTGTGTATAAGGAACATTCTAAATATCCACCCAAAGCATTGCATGATAGGTAATGACATCCACACACATCAGCAGAATTGCATACAGCAAGAAGCAGGTATTCCAGCACAGGCTGGCTGAGGATACAGGTGGTTAGAGTTGAGCAGATCTCCCCTGTACATTGCTTTTTTTGCACTGTTTTATATTTCTACTTCTAATGTCTGGCAGGCTTTTAAAGTAAAATAAATGATTAAATTAACTCACAGTATTGTTCCCCTGAAGCTGGAGTGCAGCAATATTAAATGATGTAAAATGCATAGCAGACCTTGGCTTATTTAATAACAGTTTGCCCAATATTTCTTCTTTAGTACACAAGCATACTTTGCAATTATTTCCCTTGTCCTGATTAACTTTGTTTATTTCTTAATTAGGATCCAATAGAAGTCGGAACAAATAATTATTTGATTGATGGGTGTGATTTTTCAATTTCCATTTAACTCTTGAATAACTTTTGCACCAATTAATGAGATTGCTATGTGGCAAATACTTCATTTGAATGGAATTTTTAGTCCATTAAAGTAATAACCACAATATTGATTTCGGTATAATGCATTAAAACAGATAAGGTTAAAATTAATGTGTAACTAGCAATGCACTTGTTAGACGAAGCTCATTTTTAAACTGGAGGTCTTAGGAATACAGAGCAATAGGTTACAATCTTTGTACTTAGTCACGTGCTAAATTTATTGTGAACTTTGTAATTATTAGAAGCTAAACTTGGGGCAAATCTTTATTTTCGTAGAAGGATGCCCCAAGAGCAAGCAAACTGGGGTCTTACCACCACCACTAAATAAAGACTGATTACCAGATGTCAGGGAACCGCGGGTCACGTGATCCAACTATAAACCAGGGACCTCCATACACACAGACCTCGTTCCCCTAAATCCTTGTCCGAGTCCCTCCTATCAGGAATACCAGGCCCAAAGCCTGTGGACACACAGATTATTGGTTTAAGGCAAACAGATCGCTCAAGATAAAATTTAAGTTTTAATGCTATAAGCACACTAGGCAGTGATAACAAACATTTGGCTATGATGGAATATGAAATGATACAGATGATACAAATGCTGTTCTGAGATGGTTACAGGATAGAGTGAGTTACACAGAGAAACAATAGTCAGTTATCTTAATATGCAGTTTGCAGAGTAGTGGTTAGAGCTTCCACAAGAGGTAAGTGAAGAGCTTACAGATGATTTGGGATGCCTCCAGCACATGTGAATCGTGACCTTTCCAGATAAGTGACCCTGTTCTCATCCCCCTGGCTCACTTTTAAGCAGGTGTCAACCCTCCACCCCCTCCCATCTGTGGGATGGGTTGTCACCTCCCACTGTTCTGGAGCGTGCTTTCGCCCCTAAAACCCGTTAGGGGTTATAACTTTGGGCAGGGGGGTCGTATGGCTTTGAAAATGGAACCAAACGATTGGGCTGGACGCCGGGCATCCGATGAGTCCAGAAATGGGGTCCATAAGTGGGTCAGAACCTTAGATCTTCATTTTCCTAGGTTTCACCGGGCTTGGCGACAACGGAAAACTATCTCCACGTGCGGTTTTGTGAGCCGATTCTGATTCTGTACCTGGTTTGGTGCTGGGACACATGGGGGCGCAGCTATGGTCTAATTGATGTTGGTGCCGGATATCTGCGGCTCCCAACTTTCATGTGACAAATTCACAGCCAGAAAAGATCCCTGAGTATATAGAGGATGGTTGATTCAGGAGTAGCAGCTTGTCAGCTCTGAACATGCACCGTGCAGAGTGTGATTGAAGTCTACTTGCTGCTATACATTCAAAGGGCATACATTGCTGCCATGCCGATACATACACAAAGACACAAAGATTTCTCACGCGTCCTGGCCACGGGGTATCCAGTCAGCTGGAGAGGTGCAGAGTCATCCCATTTGCTGGCAGCCTACTTGCTATGAATCTGTGCAAGTACCGCTCCTTCTTGAATGCCGTCAATCATTAGGCTTAAAATGCACCTATACTCAGGAAGTTTATGTGGTCACCCTACACCCCCATCCCAGCACCCTAAAACAGCATGTGTTCCTTTTTTTATTACATACTTTGCCCAATATCCATAAAAAACACCACTAAAAAACAACCAGAATTGGTATTATGGTGAATGGCATGCCATATGCTAATTCATTCATTTACAACCAAACTGTTACATAATGGAAGTTAGGTTGAAGTGCTCCTCATTGCTGAGCTGTGTGTACTCTAACTGATTGCATCATCATTGGGGGCAGGGCTGCTCAGCCAGGGAGCAATATGGCCGACTGCATCCAGTTTGCGTTGTTCTGAATATTGGGCAAAGGCTAATGAACTGGGATGGGTATACAAGGTGACTAAATATACTTCCCTCTGAGTATAGGGGCACTTTAATTTGTGTGGACAGTGCCCAGCAATATGTCACTCCAGTCCCTGCACGGTCTGTTGGTTGACAGCTGGATCAAAAGACCCTCCGGGGTATAGCAGCACCGGTCACTCGGTGTCAGGTGCACATCACTAAGGGGGTGGGGCCAGCCACCTCTGAAGCATTTCACCCCTCCTACTCCTTTGTCAAAGAGGAACACCACCACTAGCAGTGTCAGAGTGAATTGAGTGTTCAGCCAGTCAACAATAGGGTTCCTCAAATAGGGGAAAGGCCGATTCACAAAAATATAAATCTATCTCGTGGATCACTGTCTAAAATACATTGGGGATAATAATAAATTATTGGTAATACAAGGGGAGTCTCCTGAGTTTTGCAGACTATGAGGTTGGCACACAGAAGGGTACATAATACATTTTAAAAAATGTACCAAAAAAGTTACCAAAATGAAAACCGATAGACCATGCAGAAAATATCAGACAATACCCTTTACCACTGGTCTAGAGATGTTTCTGTGCTGTGAGGGGTATACAAAGATGATAACAGTCTGCCTAGTAAAGCCACTCCTGAGTTTTCACAAACTTCTTTCAGAGAAAACATGTAATCATGATGTCAGTATGATGTTTATGATGTCAGTGACCAGATTTACTGATATTATTATCTTCTGACCCATTTTTCAAAATTTATGATATGGTGAATATTTGCTTTTGATCTAAGGTTAATTGCTTATACAGTCTGGCGCCATAACCCCTATTCAATGCTTTTGGAGATTGCCCCCTTTGAAATGTCCCTTACTCTGTCCATTTTCGAAAGACAACACAAATAGCTGGCAAGTTACCATAAACAAGTTATTTCACTTCATGCATATCATGTAAATCACAACAGGGAAGTTAGGGAGAGCGGCGCTTAGTATATATGAAGCTGCGACCTGAACAGGTGGCTAGGCTGTGAAATTTGTAAAAGGTTAAAGTGAAGGAAAGGTTGGAACAATAAGCAATAAGGGGTTAAAATTCTTACTGTTCAAGCAATTCTCACTACAGGCGCACTAAAATGTTTGACATAGGAGGGTTGCCAAAGTCAGTGATGTGACCTGACTACCTTTACCATTCAAGTTTAGAATGTTATTAATATCGGCTGAAGTCTGATCAAAAAAGCAGAAATACAGCCAGAGGTTGAGTTACAAAAGGGTTACTAATCAAATGAGATAATAGTAATAAAGTAAGGGCACTTACCCGCCCCGCCCGAAGGTGAACTCATAATTGCTTATAATCCTTCCTCGGGTCCTGTGCATATTTATGACTAGAAAGCCTTAACGGGGAAAAAAAGGGAACTCTGTACTTGTATCTGTGGGTTTTTCACATTTAAACTGGATCACTCTTTCACAGGGAGTTTCTGACATATAGTACCCTTAGAGCCATTCAAACTAATGCAATCCCAAATCTGTGGCAAGAAGAAAAAAAATCTGTAAATTTCCTTAAAAAGTTTTTAGAAATGGCAAAACCTAAAGATCTCAAATCACAGTTTTTTAAATGTTATTTCCTGTACCTTCCTATATATTGATGTCACTTGCCTCATTGGTACAATGTTCTGATTTTGGTGGCATTACCATGGTGTTTGGAGGTATCTGGCTGCTTTTGTTATAGAACAACAATCTGAATTTTCACACTATAAACTTGGATGCAACTTTGGGTTTGGTTACCTGAACTGCATCAGAACAGAACAGAACAGAAGCATAATCCAGCAAATAAATAGCTTTTCCAATGTCCGGTCCAATGTACAAGAACTTCCTGAGCCATTCAGTCATGAGTTCAATTGACAATTATTTTTTCTTATTACAGTTTTCATGTTAAATGCATCAATTGGCATTAACCAGAAAGAGGATATTTTCTTACCTCCCTCAATGCTTGGTGCTTCCGGTTCAGTCCTTTAAAATGTCCTTTAAAATGTACCTTCTAAAGATCTGGTTTCGGTCTTTCTGCATAGCCAGAGAACCATGGCTAGAACACCACCTCTGCTTTCTTTATAATAAGCGGAGAACAGACATTAGCTTATTTCATTCCCCTTTCTGGGACACTGGGGGCTGTAGGCAGGAAGACCATGGCCAGTGGTGATTCAGGCAAATGGCTATCCCAAATTGCAAGTCTCTGTTAGGGTTGCTGGGGTGTAAAGGTGCATTTTAATTTGTATCCAATGAGGGTAAAAATAAAAACTCTCACCACTATCTGCCCAGTCCCACAACAGAAGTGGGGCATTAAAGCCTCGATTCAGAGACACATTCGTCCGGACTTCCGTAGCTGTCTGTGTAAGTTTTGGTGGGTGTTTGTAATTTTTTTGCTTTTTTTCGTCCATTTTCTACTCGCACGAACGTTCGGGAATGCGCTTCCGATGATCGGAAGCAAATCGGAACATTTCCGTTAGTTCGGATCATTTTCCCAACAAAATCGGAAATTTTCCGTTCCTTCAGAAAACTTCCGTTCATTCAGAGAGCTTCCGTCTGATTCAGAGAGCTGATTTCCGACGGATCACCACCCTATAAATCCGTTTCATTTCCGATCCACTTACGGGACCTTTGAGGGCTCAGATTGCTATTGTTGAACATGTTTTGCGGCTATGTGGAGGAGTCTGCGCGCCTTTAGCACCAAGGCATTGCATGTATCAGCATGGCCGAGGCCATAAATTGTATAGCAATGCATACCTGAATTAATACATTTCATGTATGCCTTATAGAAGCATTTTAATGCTGATCTTAATTAGTCCTTAGCATGTAAACATTTATTTTTCCACACATCCATATAATTGCTAAATTCTTTAGACTTATGTCCTTTGTGAATTATATTAGGATTGTTGAACTTGAATCTTAATTTGTTGTAGGAGTTCTTGTTTTAGTTGGTTACCTTTGCTTTGTGTAATTATTTCATATTTGGTTGCAGGAACTGCAAGATGTGACACTCGCCCTTGCTCCTGATGCCCGTTCTTTGCCTGCAGAATGCGGGCCATGGATTCTCTAATCGGGCACTATGCAAAACCCGGGCCGTGGTGGCGAGCGCCCTCTGGCTTTTGAAGTCCAGATTTAGGTGTTTGGACCATACGGGGGGGGGGGGGGCACTGCAGTATGACCCCAACAAGGTTATACCAAAATTTTAATTTACGTTTTTTAACAGGGACCACATGTGTCAGAGTGGCACAACTGAGTGTCAGGGTCCTTCAGTTGGTGGGCGAGATGCAGGAGCTGCGCAACTCGTTGGGGACCACAGATGAAGAATAATGTTCTGTGGCCTGCCATTGCTATGTATTTTGTTTTTTATAGTTGTAAAAATGTAAAATGTTCAAAATTTTGATACATTTTATATTTTATGATGGCATCCCAAAAAAATGTTACATTGTCATTTTATTTACAAAATCCATTAACACAAAACTAATGGGCCCAGAAATATTTAAAGATGAATATTCACATGACTGAGAAGTGGTTTGGGTGAGCTTTAAGGTTCCAAAAGGGAAGATGGAGGATAGTGCTAAGTGGTTTGGGTGAGCTTTAATGGGCCAAAAGGGAATATGGAGGATAGTGCTAAGTGGTTTGGGTGAGCTTTAAGGGTCCAAAAGGGAAGATGGAGGATAGTGCTAAGTGATTTAGCTAAACATTGTAGTAGAAGTGAGGGTGGCAAATATGTAGGCGAGCACTTTAATGAGTTAAGTTTGTAGTGCGCAGGCGCAAGATCGTAAGGATTCCGTCTGGACGATTATTTTTTGTAAAATGGAAGCAGAATCGGGAAACGTAAAGGATTCGTTGGAGTATATGATGGGAAAAGGGCAAAAACTAAAGCCTACGTTGTAACATGTGGAAATGAAACGGAAAAGTCTGGATGGAAAATAACATCCGCGTAATTCGTAATCTGCCGTACGAACGGACGGAAACTTTAAAGAAGGTTTTCAATGCATGCATAGAATCGCTCGTACGTTCATACGAAAATGGAAACATTTCACAGATCGGAACTAAAACGGAAGTTTTTTGTGTCTCTCTGAATCGAGGCTTAAGTGTCATCCATAGTTCCTGGGTTTATGGGTTACAAAACCATCACTTAAGATCCACTGGGGCTAGGCAGACCTGGAATCTGAGTGTGAGGGAACCCATACCACGCAACCCCAGGTTATGCCACTATCACCAAAATCACAATTTTTCATTAATACAGGTCACCAGGTCCTTGACCTCCCCTCCCGCCCCTCACTAAAATGGCGATAACTGCCACCAGCTATGTTAAATACTCCGGGTCCATTAGCGAGAGATACAGTGCTAGAAGCCAGCCCAGTAGTGTGTAACTGAGTAAACATGGGCAACGCGAGAGTTTGGGATTAAAATATAGAACAGCCCAAGATTAAGTTATGTATTTAATGGCTGTAAGAGTAAACCAGACAACTATATTCATGTAATAAACAGATTCATATAATAGTCTGTAGGTTCAAGTAACAAATGAGAAGTTAAAATTGAAATAAGTATATAAATATCAGTTTACCTTCAGACAGTTGATGTGTAGTTATGCAGGCCACCACGGGGAGACATGAGGCAACCTGCAAGTCTCTTGGTACTCCTTCCACACTTCACATGACCCTCAGAAGGCAGACCAACAGAGGGATAAAGCTCTGAGACCTTTATTCACAGGTTGAACACTCCCCCCTCCCCTCTGGGAGGAGTTTTGGTCTTAACCATCAGCTCTAAAACATTTTTCTGTAAATTCCAAGAACGCTAGTTCTGGTGTTAATAGTCTCAGTTAGATACTGCTGTGGTTTATGGTTCTGGACTCCATAACTCTCTAAGTATCTCAGACTTTTTTTTAAAGCAGCGCAAAACTGATCCAGCCCCTCCCACCCATCCGAACAGCCGTTTTCCAAACTCAGAGCCTCCACCCATCCAGCACTTTGATATTGCCGATTGGCTGATTGATGCACAAAGGTGCTGGGTGAAGCTAAACACCTGCTGCTTGCATCCCAGGCCTTTATGCTGGGTGCGCCTAGCTATAGGGAGTTTGGGGATACGATGACAAAGGTGAGTATACCTGCGTGAGTATACCACTCTCCTTTAGATTCCAGGGCCATGCCGCATAGGTTTTGATCTGCTTAAAAACTATGGACAGATCCAAATATGAGTTCAGCTTATGGTTAGGATAAAACAGCAGCCCAGAAATTCCTGGTTCCGTGTTGGACTCTGAAGGTCTGAAAGTCTGAGAGATTTCTGTAAAGTTCCCCTGCGATTACAGTTTCCTAGAAGGGTTTCTCCTGCTCCCCTCGGTTTAGCAGAGATGTGGTAGTAAACAACAGGGGGCTGTAGAGCCAGGACCTCCCGCTGTGAGACCCGCCAAACATGAGGTATGATAGGCTTTTCCATATATGGTCTTTCCTTTTCTTGAAAAGGCTATTGCCAGAGGACCTGGGCATATCAGAGGTATGTAAATAATATTTTTCATCATGTTCCTCACACTGAACATACAGTGCTGTGATGGAGAAATTTCACACAAGCATTAATTTGTTTTCATTTTACCCTCAAATGCAGCTTGATGGACAGCAGGAATACAATTTTTCACTTTAATTACATACTACAGATAAAAACTGCACATCATCTCATTCGGTTGTAGATGAAAAAAGGCTCTTAGTATAATTCTTTTAAATAATGAAATTGTTATTTTGTTTTATAAAGAAAATAAAATGATGGATAGACATGACTCTAAAACAACTTTAAGGAATGTTGGCACTAGGGATGAGCGAATCGATCCGGACGAACCCGGATTCGATCCGAATTTCATGAAAAATTTGATTCGGATCGAATCAGAATTTCCCCGCGATTCGATCGCTCGAAGTTTTCCTTTAACATCCATTCATTTACATTACAGGCATTCTAAGATGGCGGACGGGACATGTCCAGACATCTACCCCGCGCCAGTGCAAGCTGGGGCAGTCACATGCAGCCTATCAGCAGCCAGCAAGCCCGGTGACGTCACTTGCTTTTCCTCATTTGTCTATTGCATTCGTGAGAGACAGGACGCTGCTGTAGTGAGGGAGAGACAGAGAGCCAGGGACAGACAGGGACAGACAGAAGACAGGCAGGAGAAAGGCAGGAAGTCAGCGAGAAGAAGGGAAAGTTAGGAAAAATCGGAGGCAGACACAGGGAGATTTTTTTTATTTTTCATCCAGCCTGAGTGTTACTGGCTGGCTGACTGGCTTTGTTAGCGTTCAGGCTGCTTATACACTTACTGTGCATATATACTGAACTGATCTCAAGTCTGCTGTGAGGCATCCCATTCTGTGACTACACCAGCCTCTATTTAATACTATAACCCTTTGCACTTATTCTAATAGAAATTTGGCCTGATAAACACACTTTTGCTGTGCATAGTAGTACTGCTCACAGGTGCTCTCTGGTTGTTGGGGCATCCCATTCTGTGACTACACCAGCCTCTATTTAATACTATAACCCTTTGCACTTATTCTAATAGAAATTAGGCCTGATAAAGACACTTTTGCTGTGCATAGTAGTACTGCTCACAGGTACTCTCTGGTTGTTGGGGCATCCCATTCTGTGACTACACCAGCCTCTATTTAATACCATAACCCTTTGCACTTATTCTAATAGAAATTAGGCCTGATAAAGACACTTTTGCTGTGCATAGTAGTACTGCTCACAGGTGCTCTCTGGTTGTTGGGGCATCCCATTCTGTGACTACACCAGCCTCTATTTAATACTATAACCCTTTGCACTTATTCTAATAGAAATTAGGCCTGATAAAGACACTTTTGCTGTGCATAGTAGTACTGATCACAGGTGCTCTCTGGTTGTTGGGGCATCCCATTCTGTGATTACACCAGCCTCTATTTAATACTATAACCCTTTGCACTTATTCTAATAGAAATTAGGCCTGATAAAGACACTTTTGCTGTGCATAGTAGTACTGCTCACAGGTACTCTCTGGTTGTTGGGGCATCCCATTCTGTGACTACACCAGCCTCTATTTAATACCATAACCCTTTGCACTTATTCTAATAGAAATTAGGCCTGATAAAGACACTTTTGCTGTGCATAGTAGTACTGCTCACAGGTGCTCTCTGGTTGTTGGGGCATCCCATTCTGTGACTACACCAGCCTCTATTTAATACTATAACCCTTTGCACTTATTCTAATAGAAATTAGGCCTGATAAAGACACTTTTGCTGTGC
Source organism: Gastrophryne carolinensis (assembly GCA_027917425.1). NCBI lineage: Eukaryota > Metazoa > Chordata > Amphibia > Anura > Microhylidae > Gastrophryne > Gastrophryne carolinensis. The sequence goes on from CM051234.1 coordinate 509,893,811, forward strand.
ATAGTAGTACTGATCACAGGTGCTCTCTGGTTGTTGGGGCATCCCATTCTGTGATTACACCAGCCTCTATTTAATACTATAACCCTTTGCACTTATTCTAATAGAAATTAGGCCTGATAAAGAAACTTTCGCTGTGCATAGTAGTACTGCTCACAGGTGCTCTCTGGTTGTTGGGGCATCCAATTCTGTGACTACACCAGCCTCTATTTAATACTATAACCCTTTGCACTTATTCTAATAGAAATTAGGCCTGATAAAGACACTTTTGCTGTGCATAGTAGTACTGCTCACAGGTGCTCTCTGGTTGTTGGGGCATCCCATTCTGTGACTACACCAGCCTCTATTTAATACTATAACCCTTTGCACTTATTCTAATAGAAATTAGGCCTGATAAAGACACTTTTGCTGTTCATAGTAGTACTGCTCACAGGTGCTCTCTGGTTGTTGGGGCATCCCATTCTGTGACTACACCAGCCTCTATTTAATACTATAACCCTTTGCACTTATTCTAATAGAAATTTGGCCTGATAAAGACACTTTTGCTGTGCATAGTAGTACTGCTGCCAGGTGCACTGCTGGCTGTTGGGGCATCCCATTCTGTGACTACACCAGCCTCTATTTAATACTATAACCCTTTGCACTTATTCTAAAAGTAATTTGGCCTGATAAAGACACTTTTGCTGTGCATAGTAGTACTGCTGCCAGGTGCTCTCTGGTTGTTGGGGCATCCCATTCTGTGACTACACCAGCCTCTATTTAATACTATAACCCTTTTCACTTATTCTAATAGAAATTTGGCCTGATAAAGACACTTTTGCTGTGCATAGTAGTACTGCTCACATGTGCTCTCTGGTTGTTGGGGCATCCCATTCTGTGACTACACCAGCCTCTATTTAATACTATAACCCTTTGCACTTATTCTAATAGAAATTTGGCCAGATAAAGACACTTTTGCTGTGCATAGTAGTACTGCTGCCAGGTGCACTGCTGGCTGTTGGGGCATCCCATTCTGTAACATACCATTAGCCTCTGCATTTACTGTAAGCTGCACAGTTATTTAAAGTAATTTGGCCTGTATGAGCCTGCTTACACACTGTTGCTGTGTGCATATATACTGATCTCAAGTCAGCTTTGGGGCATCCCATTCTGTAACATACCATTAGCCTCTGTATTCACTGTAAGCTGCACAGTTATTTAAAGTAATTTGGGCTGTATGAGCCTGCTTACACACTGTTGCCGTGTGCATATATACTGATCTCAAGTCTGCTGTGGGCATCCCATTCTGTAACATACCATTAGCCTCTGCATTCACTGTAAGCTGCACAGTTATTTAAAGTAATTTGGCTTGTTTCAGCCTGCTTACACACTGTTGCTGTGTGCATATATACTTACTGATCTCAAGTCTGCTTTGGGGCATCCCATTCTGTAACATACCATTAGCCTCTGCATTCACTGTAAGCTGCACAGTTATTTAAAGTAATTTGGCTTGTTTCAGCCTGCTTACACACTGTTGCTGTGTGCATATATACTGATCTCAAGTCTGCTGTGGGCATCCCATTCTGTAACATAACATAACCTACCTCTCTTATTTACACTAAGCAGCTCTCTTATTTAAACTAAGCAGGCCTCTTATTTTCCCTAAGCAGCTCTCTTATTTAAGCTAAGCAGCTCTCTTATTTAAACTAAGCAGGCCTCTTGGATGCTGATTGTCCACTTTTGGGTGTGCATTATATTCGGTTTCATATACAGTGGGGTATCCCAATTTGTAAGATAACCTACCCCAACCATGTAAACTAAAGAGGCCTGTTGCAGCCTGAGTTTCTCTGCTTGCGTATGGCCTGCATTACAATCTGTCTCTTTCAATGACACTGCTGCCTGGGGTATCCCAATTTGTAAGATAACCTACCCCAACCATGTAAACTAAAGGTTACGTCCTTACAGAAGGAAAACTTATGCCGAACACTATTTTTGTTGGGGGCATTGACCTTTGGATTGATCGGCATGAAATTAAGGATTTTTTTCAAAGTATGGCGCTGTAAAGAAGGTCAAAATTATTTCTCATACTTGGATTATTGTTACTTTTTGTTCAACTTAAAATATACCAGGCCACACGGGCATCCCGAGGCACATGCTGTTTAACCCTATTTGTTAAGCACAAGCATTTCTCGTACTTGGATTATTGTTACTTTTTGTTCAGCTTAAAATATACCAGGCCACACGGGCATCCCAAGGCACATGCTATTTTAACCCTATCTGTTATACAACATAAGCGTTGATCAACATCAGCTGCTTTATTAAGCTACTTCAGTTTGCACTTGTTTTTGACTGCTTTTAATAAACCAGGCCGCAGGGCACCCCAAAGCTGCACGTTGCACCCTATCTGTTTATACTAAATAAGCATCTACAGCCTCAGCTTTATTAAGTTATTGCATTTTTGGTTTTGGTCTGCTTTAAATACACCAGGCTGCAGGGCATCCCAAACCTGCATGTTGCACCCCATCTGTTATACTAAATAAGCGTTGATCAGCATCAGCTTTATTAAGCTATTGCATTTTGCATTGGTTTTTGTACTGCTGCCAAAACACTAGCCCATATGGGCATCTCAAACCAGCACATGTCACCCTATCTGTTATACTAAATAAGCTTCTACAGGCCCTTTTTTTATTTATTTATTTATTTTTATTTATATAGAGCTGTGATAGCTTATATAGTGAGGTACATTTGCCATTTTGCAGCATTATATGGAGCAGCCCCTGTGTAAATCTGAGGGGCATTAGCTTATATAGTGAGGTAAATTTGCCATTTTGCTTCATTATATAGAGCAGGCCCTGTGTAAATCTGAGGGGCAATAGCTTATATTGTGAGGTAAATTTGCCATTTTGCAGCATAATATGGAGCAGCCCCTGTGTAAATCTGAGGGGCAATAGCTTATATTGTGAGGTAAATTTGCCATTTTGCTTCATTATATAGAGCAGCCCAGTTGCCATCTAAATCAACTACTGTCCGACCAGTACAGCTTTTCCAGGGCAAACTCTGCTAGTTGCGGACACAAGTCAAGTTTGGCTTCCCAGCAAATCCAGTGGATCCTGAAGGTGTGTTGCATGGTCATGTCAAGGTATGACATGACCTGCTGTTTGAGGTCCAGCTCCAGGTCTTCCTGCTGCTCATGAGTAGACTCACTATGCGGGTGTAGAAAGCTACTCACTAGCGACTGAAGACTGAGGCTGCTGCTGATGGAGCTGCTGCTGCTGCTGCTCCTTCCACCCCCCCAGCAGCCATGGCAGTGGAAGGTGATCGCAGAGGTCCCCCCGAGTCAGACCTGCGGGAGTATGGGCCATGGCACAGATAGACATCGCCCAACTGACTACGTGGGATGTCTCTGTAGTAGGTTAGTTTGTCCTCCCTCTCAGTGGGCGTAAAAAATGCCCCCATTTTGTGCCGGAAGCGAGGGTCCAATAAGTTGGAGAGCCAGAAGTCTTCCCGCTGACAAATGGAGACAATTCTGCGCTCACTAGTACGCAAGCATGTGAGCATGCATCGTGCCATTTGTGCAAGTGACTCGGAGGGACTACCTGTCTCCATCTCCACTGTAAACTGCCACGGTGTGTCTGGGTCCTCTGTCTCGCCTTCCTCCCAACCCTCTAGCTCCTGTGGCTGCTCCTGCTCCTCCTCTCCTGCCAGATGACTAGATAACATGGTCATTTTGTGAAACCTAAACTGTGGTTTGCTGTGCCCCACCCCCTCCTCCTCCTCCACTTCAGCCCCCACAGGCTTCATGTGGCTGTGAAATGTATGTGCCATGTCTCCAGTGCCCTGACCAGCCATGGTTTCCAACATGTGTTGTAGTACATGAAGCAGTGGAATCTCATCGCTCATCTCATAGTCCTGGCAACTGTCTAATAAAGTAGCTTCCTCAAGGGGCCTGAGCAAACGGCCGGTGTCACGTATGAGCTGCCAATGGTTTACATTGAATTTACACAGGGGTGTCCCCCTATCCGTTTGGATCATCCAGAAATCCGTGATGGCTTTTCTCTTTTCCTATAGTGGATCCTGCATATGGAGGGTGGAATTCCAACGGGTGGAAATATGGCAAATCAGACTATGTTGGGGTACACCGTTCTGACGCTGAAGCTCAATAAGGTTGTGCTTGGTGGTGTAGGAGTGCCAGAAGTGCATGCTAACTTTCTTTCCTGCTGTTCGGATTTCTTTCAGATGGGCGGAAGACTTCAGAATACGCTTGACAACTAGACTGAACACGTGTGCCATGTCAGGACACATGACTCTGGCTTCCTTGTCGCAGCGCAAATAAGATGTTCTTCCAAGTGTCAGTCACCATGGATCCAAATTTGCAGTTTTCGTGGATTAAGCAATGCTTTCATGGATTGAGTTCTCATTTTTAGTAGTTCCTCCCATGTGTGACTCTGTTGGTCAAGGAAAACCATGTGAAGAACAGCGTGAAACCACAATCACCAAGGGGGCCTAAAAGGATATATATTGTCCACCATGAGTCCATAGTTACAGCTCCAGACGTAGACAACACTGTGCACTTTGGTACACACTGACAGGCTAAAGGACTGGCCCACCTTCTGTTCAACAACATTTTACAGGGCAGGTACTGCCATCTTCGCAAAGCAATGATACCATGGGACTCTCCACCTCGGCTCGGAACAAGCCAATGCCATCAGTTCTCTGAAAGGTCCACCACTGGGTAATGCAGCAGGCTGGACTTATGGTGACGCTGTCTGAGAGGAGAAATCCCTCAGACATCAAGATTAAAAGTTTGAAGAATTTTTGAGGGCTAATTATTCAGAGGCAATGATACCTAGTTGTTTCTGATTACAAGGTGGAAACACACCCTCAAACAAAACTTCACTTTGGCAATACTATTGCATTTGTCTATTCATAATTTTATGTATATATACTAACTAACCTACTTTTTCTCCACAGGATTGTGGATGCAACATGAAAAACTGACACATCGCTGAGTAGCTGATTTTTCCTATCAACAGTCCCCAATAATTCACTGCTGCTGCTGCTGCCGCCGCCACCACCGCAGACTCCAGGGACCCTCTTCCACTACCTCGGCTTGCAACACCTCCTTCCACGACACTCTCCTCATCACTAATTGCTGGCTAGTGGAAGAAGAGGCGAGTGTCTCCTCCACTTCTTGGCTGGGCAGTAGCTGCTGAATTTTATGATTATCAGATCTTCATCAATGGATAGTGGAGCTGAACCCAAAGCATAACAGACAGACAACAGACAGTTGACTGGGGGTGTCAGATGCCACTTGTGATGCAGTGGACTGCTTTTGCAGCACTTCCAGACAAAGTTGCTTCATTGGCTGACACAATGACTGGTAAAGCTGTGGAACATATGGTTTAAAAGCAAAAATAACCATTTGTTTTTATATGAAAAAGACCCTGGTTTATACATAGTTTTTTTTTTTCCAGAGACTGCCCTGCGTGGAAATGAATGGCGCATGGATCAGCCAAGCTTTCCTCCCAACAATGCCTGATGTATTCCAGTAGATAGATGACAGGGCCAGACCAACACTAAAGAAAGATGGATCGTGCAAAACAGATTTAAGGCGCTGCTCTCCAGTTACAGACATTCCTCCGCATCGGACCACAAGTAAGTATTGATAAAAAATCCTTTACGTTACTCTTACTTTTTAAGTTTTTATTAATATTCTTCGGATAAGACGGATCAGACATGATTCCAGATTAAAAATTCCAAGAATTTTTGAGGGCTAATTAGTCAGAGGCAATGATACCTTGTTGTTTCTGATTTAATTAAAAGGTGGAAACACACCCTCAAACAAAACTTCACTTACAATACTTTTGCATTTGTTTATTCATAATTTTATGTAGATATTACTAACTAAGCTACTTTTTCTCCACATGACTCTCCACAGGGTGTGATTCATCCAATTTTTGGGCTCCTGAAGCCAACTCCAGTGTCTCTTTAAAGTAATGTTTGGGCTCCTGCTGCTGCTGCCAACTCCAGGGTGTGATTCATCCATTTTTTGGGCTCCTGAAGCCAACTCCAGTGTCTCTTTAAAGTAATGTTTGGGCTCCTGCTGCTGTTGCCAACTCCAGGGTGTGATTCATCCAATTGTTGGGCTCCTGAAGCCAACTCCAGTGTCTCTTTAAAGTAATGTTCGGGCTCCTGCTGCTGCTGCTTGCATCTCCAGGGTGTGATTCATCCAATTTTTGGGCGCCTGCTGCCAACTCCAGTGTCTCTTTAAAGTTATGTTTGGGCTCCTGCTGCTGCTGCTTGCAACTCCAGGGTGTGATTCATCCAATTTTTGGGCGCCTGCTGCCAACTCCAGTGTCTCTTTAAAGTAATGTTTGGGCTCCTGCTGCTGCTGCTGCCAACTCCAGGGTGTGAATCATCCAATTTTTGGGCTCCTGAAGCCAACCCCAGTGTCTCTTTAAAGTAATGTTTGGGCTCCTGCTGCTGCCAACTCCAGGGTGTGAATCATCCAATTTTTGGGCTCCTGAAGCCAACTCCAGTGTCTCTTTAAAGTAATATTTGGGCTCCTGCTGCTGCCAACTCCAGGGTGTGATTCATCCAATTTTTGGGCTCCTGAAGCCAACTCCAGTGTCTCTTTAAAGTGGACCAACACCCAGGATTTTGACTATCCTGGGTATTGGTCCACTTCCCCGGGGCACCCCGATTTGGGGTGCCCCGCTACCTGAAACCCCCCCAAACACCCCGAAAACTCACCTCTCCACGCTCCCACGTGAGTGCGCTGTCCAATGCCCGCCGACGGACAAGTGACGTCCGTCGACGGACAAGGGATCGCGCCCGCCGCCGCCTCCCGCGCGTCACTCTTGACGTGTGCGCGCCCGCGCCGGCCACGTCTAGAGGAGCGCAAGAGAGGCGGCGGTGGCGGAAGCAGCGGCTGGAGAGGTAAGGATTTTTCGGGGTTTTGGGGGGGTTACACCCCGCGGGACATCCCGATCTCGGATGTCCCGCGGTGTGTGAGGTGATCGGCCCGGGAATCTTATAGATTCCCGGGCCGATCACCTCTGGGTGTTGGCCCACTTTAAAGTAATGTTTGGGCTCCTGCTGCTGCTGCCAACTCCAGGGTGTGAATCATCCAATTTTTGGGCTCCTGAAGCCAACCCCAGTGTCTCTTTAAAGTAATGTTTGGGCTCCTGCTGCTGCTGCCAACTCCAGGGTGTGATTCATCCAATTTTTGGGCTCCTGAAGCCAACCTCAGTGTCTCTTTAAAGTAATATTTGGGCTCCTGCTGCCAACTCCAGGGTGTGAATCATCCAATTTTTGGGCTCCTGAAGCCAACCCCGGTGTCTCTTTAAAGTAATATTTGGGCTCCTGCTGCTGCTGCTGCCAACTCCAGGGTGTGATTCATCCATTTTTTGGGCTCCTGAAGTCAACCCCAGTGTCTCTTTAAAGTAATGTTTGGGCTCCTGCTGCTGCTGCCAACTCCAGGGTGTGATTCATCCAATTTTTGGGCTCCTGCAGCCAACTCCAGTGTCTCTTTCAGCCAATGTTTGGGCTCCTGCTGCTGCTTGCAACCCCAGGGTGTGATTCATCCAATTTTTGGGCTCCTGCTGCTGCCAACTGCAGTGTCTCTTTAAAGCAATGTTTGGGCTCCTGCCCCTCATAGTGATGCCACTTCAACTCTCTGCAATTGTGCCGCTCTGCGATTCGCGATGCCTCTGATCTGCATGTGATATTTATTCAAAGTATTATTTAACTAACCCAGCACGCATCCTGTGCGTGTTACAGCAAGGCAGAATGGTCTACAACCCTATTGAGGCTCTAAGAGGCTCAGAAATAGCCGTTTTTAATAGCGATTCGTCGCGAATAAATTCGGGTCGAAACGATTTTTGTTGGAAAATTCGGCGAATCAGTCGAATCGAATTTTTCAAAAGTTCGCTCATCTCTAGTTGGCACATATGTTTTTGGAAAAGTAGATCCATCAATAGAAAGCAGCCATCAGTCTGAAGCATGAAAGCACTTCTTGGCTTCGACAAATGAAATATATACGAACTTTCAAGCTGGCGCCCTCATTTCACTTTCTTATCTCGAAAGGTTTCTCTCACTATATTAAAAATAGCTGGAAGGAAAACACTCCAGATAAAAAAGAAATGCCATTTTGATTGGAATACTTTACATTACGACTTAATTTAAGGTGCCCTTTCTCAACATGTTTACTCGGATCATGTAATGCAATTAATGTCAGTGTCAGGAGAAGGGCAACTTTCATGAGCCTTTAGCTGGAATGAGCTTGCTGCACTTTGTCTTATCACGCAGCCATAAAACAGCGCTGCCTGCTCATAACTTTAATATCTGAAGTTTTATTTTGCTAACATTTACAACATTTAGGGGAATGGCACATAATAGGAAACACTAGTTTAGGGTAATTTGCGAGTACAACAAAATACACAGCCATAACTATGTAAATAGCACTTCTAATTAACTCATTTGGCTATCGGGCAGGTTCAAGCACGAAATAAATAATTTTAAGCAGTCAAAAACTCCTTGCATGCGAAATATATGTTTTAAATTACCATCCAACCAGCGGCAGTAGTGGTGACAGCAGGCGGGTGGGCAGGGATCAGTTGTCCCACCCTTTCCCTGCCCACCCCGTTATGAAAGTTTTTTCTTTAAAATGTTTGCTTTATAAGGCACAACTTTTGGGGGTGTGTCTTATAGAGCGAAAAATATGTTAGCTAAATATAACAAATCTCCATTAGATGAAGACTAACGTTAGCCAATACATGAAAACCCGGTGCTAAAAAATAGCAACTCAACTTATAGGGAGCTAGGTCTGAAAGGGCCTTAACATAGAAGAAATGATTCTGCATACCCTAACAAAGTATAATGCATATGCATTGTTCAATAATGTTTGCTGCAGATTCACAGCCAGGCTAGTGGGTATTTTTCCTGATAACAGAACATAGCAAACTGTCCCTCAGAGTGTACAGCACCCGATTAAGTCAATTGGCACCAGAACCAGCATCCTAACACTTACTGACAGAAAGTTATAAGACTTTTAAGTTTTAGCTAGCAATGCTAAGAGGCAGAGATAGAGGCTCATCCCTAAGGGGAGTGAGGAGTGTCCCACCTGTGTCAGGTCAGGAGATTCTGGACACCATTGTCTCTCTTCTTATGGTTACATGTGGAGGGGTACCAGTGTCCAGCAGGCTCCACATGCCCCTTGTGGCTGTCTGCATCTCTGCAAATAAGATAACTGACTTTTTTCTCTGCTAATTCTGATTGTAATGTACTCCATTGAATTCCATCTCCTGACTTGTGTTGCATATATTCATTACTTATCGGGCTGCTCTGTTATGTTGATCTACAAACTCTCACTTGTCCGTGCTTCACGGTTATATTTAGGGATGAGCGAATCGATCCGGACGAACCCGGATTCGATCCGATTTTCATGAAAAATTCGATTCTGATCGAATCCGAATTTCCCTGTGCTTCGATCGCTCGAAGTTTTTCTTTAACATCCATTCATTTACATTACAGGCATTCTAAGATGGCGGACGGGACATGTCCAGACATCTACCCCGCTCCAGTGCATGCTGGGGCAGTCACATGCAGCCTATCAGCAGCCAGCAAGCCCGGTGACATCACAGCGCTATATAAGGCGGCGGCCATCTTGCTTTTGTTAATTTCTCTATTGCATTCGTGAGAGACAGGACACTGCTGTATTCAGGGAGAGACAGTTAGAGAGCCAGGGACAGCCAGGGACAGCCAGTAGACAGGCAGGAAGTCAGCGAGAAGCAGGGAAAGGTAGGAAAAATCGGAGGCAGTGACAGGGAGATTTTTTTTTTTTCATCCAGCCTGAGTGTTACTGGCTGGCTGACTGGCTTTGTTAGCTGTTTCAGGCTGCTTATACACTTTTGATGTGCATATATACTGAACGGATCTCAAGTCTGCCGTGGGAACATTACCATTTTGTAAGATCTCATTAGCCTCTGTATTTCCTCTAAGCTGCACACTTATTTAAAGAAATTAGGCCTGTTGCAGCCTGCTTAGACACTTTTGCTGTGCATATATACTGATCTCAAGTCTGCTGTGGGGGCAACCCATTCTGTAACATCCCATTAGCCTCTGTATTTCCTCTAAGCTGCACACTTATTTAAAGTAATTTGGCCTGTTGCAGCCTGCTTAGACACTTTTTCTGTGCATATATACTGTTCTAAAGCCTGCTTGGGGGTATCCCACTCTATAACATACCATACCCCTCTTGATCTTCACTAAGCTGGACAAATTACTTTAAATAAGTGTGCAGCTTAGAGGAAATACAGAGGCTAATGGGATGTTACAGAATGGGATACCCCCACAGCAGACCTGAGATCAGTATATATGCACAGAAAAAGTGTCTAAGCAGGCTGCAACAGGCCAGATTACTTTAAATAAGTGTGCAGCTTGGTGAAGATCAAGAGGGGTATGCTATGTTATAGAGTGGGATACCCCCAAGCAGGCCACACGGGCATCCCAAGGCACATGCTATTTTAACCCTATCTGTTATGCAAAAGCATTTCTCATACTTGGATTAGTGTCAAAAGTTTCTGTTCAGCTTAAAATATACCAGGCCACACGGGCATCCCAAGGCACATGCTATTTAACCCTATTTGTTAAGCACAAGCATTTCTAATAATTGGGTTATTGTTACTTTTTGTTCAGCTTAAAATATACCAGGCCACACGGGCGTCCCAAGGCACATGCTATTTAACCCTATTTGTTAAGCACAAGCATTTCTCATACTTGGATTATTGTTACTTTTTGTTCAGCTTGAAATATACCAGGCCACACGGGCATCCCAAGGCACATGCTATTTTAACCCTATCTGTTAAGCTAAAGCATTTCTCATACTTGGATTATTGTTACTTTTTGTTCAACCTAAAATATACCAGGCCACACGGGCATCCCAAGGCACATGCTATTTTAACCCTATCTGTTATGCAAAAGAATTTCTCATACTTGTATTAGTGTCAAAAGTTTCTGTTCAGCTTAAAATATACCAGGCCACACGGGCATCCCAAGGCACATGCTATTTTAACCCTATCTGTTATGCAAAAGCATTTCTCATACTTGGATTAGTGTCAAAAGTTTCTGTTCAGCTTAAAATATACCAGGCCACACGGGCATCCCAAGGCACATGCTATTTAACCCTATCTGTTAAGCACAAGCATTTTTCATACTTGGATTATTGTTACTTTTTGTTCAGCTTGAAATATACCAGGCCACACGGGCATCCCAAGGCACATGCTATTTTAACCCTATCTGTTAAGCTAAAGCATTTCTCATACTTGGATTATTGTTACCTTTTGTTCAGCTTAAAATATACCAGGCCACACGGGCATCCCAAGGCACATGCTATTTAACCCTATTTGTTAAGCACAAGCATTTCTCATACTTGGATTATTGTTAGTTTTTGTTCAGCTTGAAATATACCAGGCCACACGGGCATCCCAAGGCACATGCTATTTTAACCCTATCTGTTACACAACATAAGCGTTGATCAGCACCAGCTGCTTTATTAAGCTACTTCAGTTTGCACTTGTTTTTGACTGCTTTTAATAAACCAGGCCGCAGGGCACCCCAAAGCTGCACCTTGAACCCTATCTGTTATACAACATAAGCGTTGATCAGCATCAGCTGCTTTATTAAGCTACTTCAGTTTTCACTTGTTTTTGACTGATTTTAATAAACCAGGCCACAGGGCACCCCAAAGCTGCACCTTGAACCCTATCTGTTATACAACATAAGCGTTGATCAACATTAGCTGCTTTATTAAGCTACTTCAGTTTGCACTTGTTTTTGACTGCTTTTAATATACCAGGCCGCAGGGCACCCCAAAGCTGCACCTTGAACCCTATCTGTTATACAACATAAGCGTTGATCGGCATCAGCTGCTTTATTAAGCTACTTCAGTTTGCACTTGTTTTTAACTGCTTTTAATAAACCAGGCCGCAGGGCACCCCAAAGCTGCACCTTGAACCCTATCTGTTTATACTAAATAAGCAAATACATAAAAATGTCAGGCAGACAAGTGCCAGGATGTTCAAAGAGGAGTGGCAGAGGCCAAGATTCAGCAGGCAGAGGTCGCAGCAGACTAGGGGCGAGTGGCAGCAGGAGTCACGGTGAGAGACCTGATCTGCCAGTATCTGCTAGCGGTCGTGTCTCCACCAGTAATGCATCTGCCGTGGTAGATTGGTTAACACGCTCATCAACATCATCACAAGTTACGTCTGAGACCCCCAGTCTAGGGTCGGTAGGTTCCTCTGACACAGTTTCGTGGGTGTTGCGAGATTTCCAGCTTCTGCGCCAGACACTGTTGAGGAAACCGAGAACATCAGTGACGTACAGCCACAACTCGGTGATGATGATGATGATGATGAAGCCGATCTCACTTGGGAGCCGGGTGATGAAGGGGCTTCATCATCATCATCAGGAGAAGAGGGGCGCAGGTTGCCCCGGAGTCAGCAGCTCAGGCAGCAAGGTGTTAGCAGCATGGTTGGCAGTCAGCATGGGGGCACAATTGTAAAGCCTGGAGCCAAACGGGGCCGGGGCCGGGGTAGAGCACCTGCTGCGCGGCAGGCTACCTTATCGGGAGGTAGTGGGGCAGGGGTTCCTGGAGTTGGCGACAATAGCAGCGAATCAGTGAGGCCTGTTGGTGGGAAAAGTAGCTACTCGGCAGTGTGGCAGTTTTTCCTGAAGCATCCGCAGGAGGGTAACATGGCCACATGCAAGATATGTAGGCAGAAGGTGAAGCGTGGCCAGGGTCCAAATGTTGGCACCACGGCCCTGCGTCAACATATGATGCGTCACCATAAAGCGACCTGGGAGAACCGAGGCTCCCAAGGGGTGGTCCAGTCTGCTTCCTCACCAAGTGAGCTCCCAATTTCTGCCAGCCAAGGCTCCAGCACCTCAGCTGAAGGCAGCTGTGCGTCATACCCATCCTCTGTCGCTCCTGCTCCTCCTCCTCCTCCTCCAAGTCATGCATCCCGCCAGCAATCCATCAGCGAAGCCATGTCCAAGAGACAGCAGTATGCGCCCACTCATCCTACGGCGCAGAAGCTGAATGTGCTCCTGTCCAAGTTGCTGGTGCTGCAGTCGCTCCCTTTTCAGGTGGTGGAATCTGCACCTTTCAGAGAACTGATGGCTTGTGCCGAGCCGAGGTGGAGAGTCCCAAGCCGTCATTTCTTTGCCAAGAAGGCAGTACCAGCGCTGCACACTTTTGTTGAACAGAAGGTGGGCCAGTCCTTGAGCCTGTCGGTGTGTAGCAAAGTGCATGGCAGCGCCGACATCTGGAGCTGTAACTACGGTCAGGGACAGTACATGTCATTTACGGCCCACTGGGTGAATGTGGTCCCTTTGCAGCAGCAACTTGGACAGGTCACGCCGCTTCGGCCTCCGCGTTCCCTGCCCGTTGGGCCTGTGACACCGTGCGACTCGGCCTCCTCATCCTCCGCCATCTCCTCACCCTCCACTGTAGGCTCAAGTCTCAGTGCCCCTCCAGTCTACCATGTGTGCAGGGCACGGAGGTGTCACGCAGTGCTTCACATGGTTTGTCTTGGCGAACGGAGTCACACAGGGGAGGAACTGCTTAAATGTATTCATCAGGAAATCCAAACATGGCTTACTCCAAGAAAACTTAAAATGGGAATCATGGTTACCGACAATGGGAAGAATATTTTGTCTGCGCTGCGCCAAGGAAGGCTGACCCATGCCCCCTGCATGGCTCACGTCTTCAATCTGGTTGTCAAGCGGTTTCTGAAGTGTTCCCCCCATATGCAAGACATCCTAACAACTTCAAGGAAACTTTGGATGCAGCCACTCATACACCGCCAAACACATCCTTCTTGAGCTACAGCGTCAGAACGGTATCCCCCAACATAGTCTGATTTGCGATGTTTCCACCCGTTGGAATTCTACCCTTCACATGTTGGACCAATTATATGAACAGAGAAAAGCCATCACGGATTTCCTGATGATCCAAGCGGATAGGGGGACTCCCCTGTGTAATTTCAATGTCAACCAGTGGCAGCTCATATGTGACACCTGCCGTTTGCTCAGGCCCTTTGAGGAAGCCACTTTATTTGTCTGTCGGCAGGATTACGGTATGAACGACGTGATTCCACTGCTTCATGTACTACAGCACATGTTGGAAACCATGGCTGGTCAGGGCACTGGAGACATGGCGTCTACATCTTACCGCCACATGAACCCCCGTTGGAGCTGAACTGGAGGAGGAGGAGGAAGAGGAGGAGGAGGGGCACAGTGAAGCACAGTTTAGGCTTGGCGAAATGGCTGGTTTATCTAGTCAGCGGACAGGAGAGGAGGAGCAGGAGCAGCCAGAGGAGCTAGAGGGTTTTGAGGAAGGCGAGACAGAGGACCCGGACACACCGTGGCAGTATGCAGTGGAGATGGAGACAGGTAGTCCATCCGAGTCACTTGCGCAAATGACAGGAAGCATGCTCACGTGCTTGCGTAGTGACCCCAGAATTGTTTCCATTTGTCGGCAGGATGACTTCTGGCTGTCCACCTTATTGGACCCTCGCTTCCGTCACAAAATGGGGGCATTTTTTAAACCCGCCGAGAGGGAGGACAAACTGAACTACTACAAAGACATTCTACGTAGGCAGTTGGCCGATGCCTATCTGCGCCATGGTCCATATTCTCGCAGGTCTGACTCGAGGGGACCTCTGCGCTCACTTTCCACTGCCATGGCTGCTGGGGGGTTGGCAGGAGCAGCAGCAGCAGCTCCATCAGCAGCAGCCTCAGTCTTCAGTCGCTAATGAGTAGCTTTCTACACCCGCATAGTGAGGCTACTCATGAGCAGCAGGAAGACCTGGAGCAGGACCTCAACCAGCAGGTCATGTCATACCTTGACATGACCACGCCAACACACCTTGAGGATCCGCTGGACTTCTGGGCAGCCAAACTTGATTTGTGACCGCAACTAGCAGAGTTTGCCCTGGAAAAGCTGTCCTGCCCGGCAAGTAGCGTGCCATCTGAGTGGGTGTTTAGTGCGGCGGGGGCCATAGTTACGGCGAGGAGAACTCGTCTGTCAACTAAAAATGTGGAGAGACTCACCTTTGTCAAAATGAATCAGGGATGGATCAGCCAGGATTTCCACCCACCAATGCCTGATGCATGCGACTAGATTCAGCATGGTGCCACGTTTTACACTTTCCAAATGGTGCAAAACATATTTATGTCTTTAGGCCAATTTTTGGGCTCCTGCTGATGCCAACTTCAGGGTGTGCCTTCCAACCAATTTTTGGCCTCCTGCTGATGCCAACTTCAGGGTGTGCCTTTCAGCCAATTTTTGGCCTCCTGCTGCTGCTGCTTGCAACTCCAGGGTGTGATTCATCCAATTTTTGGGCTCCTGCTGCCAACTTCAGTGTCTCTTTCAGCCAATGTTGGGCTCCTGCTGCTGGTGCAACTCCAGGGTGTGATTCATCCAATTTTTGGGCTCCTGCTGCCAACTCCAGTGTCTCTCTCAGCCAATTGTTGGCCTCCTGCTGCTGCTGCTGCCAACTCCAGGGTGTCTTTCAAGCAATGTTTGGGCTCCTGCTTTTGCTGCTGCCAGCTCCAGGGTGTGCCTTCCAGCTAATGTATGTGCTCCTGCTGCTGCCAACTTCAGGGTGCCTTCCAGCCAATTTCTAGGTTCCTGCTGGTGCTGCCAACTCCAGGGTGTGTCAGTCAATTTTTGGGCTCCTGCTGCTGCCAACTCCAGTGTCTCTTTCAGCCAATGTTGGGCTCCTGCTGCTGCTTGCAACTCCAGGGTGTGATTCAGCCAATTTTTGGGCTCCTGTAGCCAACTCCAGTGTCTCTTTAAAGCAATGTTTGGGCTCCTGCTGCTGCTGCTTGCAACTCCAGGGAGTGATTCATCCAATTTTTGGGCTCCTGAAGCCAACTCCAGTGTGTCTTTCAAGATATGTTTGGGCTGCTGCTGCTTGCAACTCCAGGGTGTGATTCATCCAATTTTTGGGCTCCTGCTGCCAACTCCAGTGTCTCTTTAAAGCAATGTTTGGGCTCCTGCTGCTGCTGCTTGCAACTCCAGGGTGTGATTCATCCAATTTTTGGGCTCCTGCTGCCAACTCCAGTGTCTCTCTCAGCCAATTTTTGGCCTCCTGCTGCTACTGCTGCCAACTCCAGGGTGTCTTTCAAGCAATGTTTGGGCTCCTGCTTATGCTGCTGCCAACTCCAGGGTGTGCCTTGCAGCTAATGTATGTGCTCCTGCTGCTGCCAAATTCAGGGTGCCTTCCAGCCAATTTCTAGGTTCCTGCTGCTGCTGCCAACTCCAGGGTGTGTCAGTCAATTTTTGGGCTCCTGCTGCTGCCAACTCCAGTGTCTCTTTAAAGCAATGTTTGGGCTCCTGCTGCTGCTTGCAACTCCAGGGTGTGATTCAGCCAATTTTTGGGCTCCTGTAGCCAACTCCAGTGTCTCTTTAAAGCAATGTTTGGGCTCCTGCTGCTGCTGCTTGCAACTCCAGGGAGTGATTCATCCAATTTTTGGGCTCCTGCTGCCAACTCCAGTGTCTCTTTAAAGCAATGTTTGGGCTGCTGCTGCTTGCAACTCCAGGGTGTGATTCATCCAATTTTTGGGCTCCTGCTGCCAACTCCAGTGTCTCTTTAAAGCAATGTTTGGGCTCCTGCTGCTGCTGCTTGCAACTCCAGGGAGTGATTCATCCAATTTTTGCGCTCCTGAAGCCAACTCCAGTGTGACTTTCAAGCTATGTTTGGGCTCCTGCTGCTTGCAACTCCAGGGTGTGATTCATCCAATTTTTGGGCTCCTGCTGCCAACTCCAGTGTCTCTCTCAGCCAATTTTTGGCCTCCTGCTGCTGCTGCTGCCAACTCCAGGGTGTCATTCAAGCAATGTTTGGGCTCCTGCTTATGCTGCTGCCAACTCCAGGGTGTGCCTTCCAGCTAATGTATGTGCTCCTGCTTCTGCCAACTTCAGGGTGCCTTCCAGCCAATTTCTAGGTTCCTGCTGGTGCTGCCAACTCCAGGGTGTGTCAGTCAATTATTGGGCTCCTGCTGCCAACTCCAGTGTCTCTTTCAGCCAATGTTTGGCCTCCTGCTGCTTGCAACTCCAGTGTGTGTTTCATCCAATTTTTAGGCTCCTGCTGCCAACTCCAGTGTCTCTCTCATCCAATTTTTGGCCTCCTGCTGCTGCTGCTGCCAACTCCAGGGTGTCTTTCAAGCAATGTTTGGGCTCCTGCTTATGCTGCTGCCAACTCCAGGGTGTGCCTTCCAGCTAATGTATGTGCTCCTGCTGCTGCCAACTTCAGGGTGCCTTCCAGCCAATTTCTAGGTTCCTGCTGCTGCTGCCAACTCCAGGGTGTGTCAGTCAAATTTTGGGCTCCTGCTGCTGCCAACTCCAGTGTCTCTTTAAAGCAATGTTTGGGCTCCTGCTGCTTGCAACTCCAGGGTGTGATTCAGCCAATTTTTGGGCTCCTGCTGCCAACTCCAGTGTCTCTTTCAGCCAATGTTGGGCTCCTGCTGCTGCTTGCAACTCCAGGGTGTGATTCATCCAATTCTTGGGCTCCTGCTGCCAACTCCAGTGTCTCTTTAAAGCAATGTTTGGGCTCCTGCTGCTGCTGCTTGCAACTCCAGGGAGTGATTCATCCAATATTTGGGCTCCTGAAGCCAACTCCAGTGTGTCTTTCAAGCTATGTTTGGGCTGCTGCTGCTTGCAACTCCAGGGTGTGATTCATCCAATATTTGAGCTCCTGCTGCCAACTCCAGTGTCTCTTTCAGCCAATGTTTGGGCTCCTGCTGCTGCTTGCAACTCCAGGGAGTGATTCATCCATTTTTTGGGCTCCTGAAGCCAACTCCAGTGTCTCTTTCAGCCAATGTTTGGGCTCCTGCTGCTGCTTGCAACTCCAGGGTGTGATTCAGCCAATTTTTGGGCTCCTGTAGCCAACTCCAGTGTCTCTTTAAAGCAATGTTTGGGCTCCTGCTGCTGCTGCTTGCAACTCCAGGGAGTGATTCATCCAATTTTTGGGCTCCTGCTGCCAACTCCAGTGTCTCTTTAAAGCAATGTTTGGGCTGCTGCTGCTTGCAACTCCAGGGTGTGATTCATCCAATTTTTGGGCTCCTGCTGCCAACTCCAGTGTCTCTTTAAAGCAATGTTTGGGCTCCTGCTGCTGCTGCTTGCAACTCCAGGGAGTGATTCATCCAATTTTTGCGCTCCTGAAGCCAACTCCAGTGTGACTTTCAAGCTATGTTTGGGCTCCTGCTGCTTGCAACTCCAGGGTGTGATTCATCCAATTTTTGGGCTCCTGCTGCCAACTCCAGTGTCTCTCTCAGCCAATTTTTGGCCTCCTGCTGCTGCTGCCAACTCCAGGGTGTCTTTCAAGCAATGTTTGGGCTCCTGCTTATGCTGCTGCCAACTCCAGGGTGTGCCTTCCAGCTAATGTATGTGCTCCTGCTTCTGCCAACTTCAGGGTGCCTTCCAGCCAATTTCTAGGTTCCTGCTGCTGCTGCCAACTCCAGGTTGTGTCAGTCAATTATTGGGCTCCTGCTGCCATCTCCAGTGTCTCTTTCAGCCAATGTTTGGCCTCCTGCTGCTTGCAACTCCAGTGTGTGTTTCATCCAATTTTTAGGCTCCTGCTGCCAACTCCAGTGTCTCTCTCATCCAATTTTTGGCCTCCTGCTGCTGCTGCTGCCAACTCCAGGGTGTCTTTCAAGCAATGTTTGGGCTCCTGCTTATGCTGCTGCCAACTCCAGGGTGTGCCTTCCAGCTAATGTATGTGCTCCTGCTGCTGCCAACTTCAGGGTGCCTTCCAGCCAATTTCTAGGTTCCTGCTGCTGCTGCCAACTCCAGGGTGTGTCAGTCCATTTTTGGGCTCCTGCTGCTGCCAACTCCAGTGTCTCTTTAAAGCAATGTTTGGGCTCCTGCTGCTGCTGCTTGCAACTCCAGGGTGTGATTCAGCCAATTTTTGGGCTCCTGCTGCCAACTCCAGTGTCTCTTTCAGCCAATGTTGGGCTCCTGCTGCTGCTTGCAACTCCAGGGTGTGATTCATCCAATTCTTGGGCTCCTGCTGCCAACTCCAGTGTCTCTTTAAAGCAATGTTTGGGCTCCTGCTGCTGCTGCTTGCAACTCCAGGGAGTGATTCATCCAATATTTGGGCTCCTGAAGCCAACTCCAGTGTGTCTTTCAAGCTATGTTTGGGCTGCTGCTGCTTGCAACTCCAGGGTGTGATTCATCCAATATTTGGGCTCCTGCTGCCAACTCCAGTGTCTCTTTCAGCCAATGTTTGGGCTCCTGCTGCTGCTTGCAACTCCAGGGAGTGATTCATCCATTTTTTGGGCTCCTGAAGCCAACTCCAGTGTCTCTTTGAGCCAATGTTTGGGCTCCTGCTGCTGCTTGCAACTCCAGGGAGTGAATCATCCAATTTTTGGGCTCCTGCTGTCAACTCCAGTGTCTCTTTCAGCCAATGTTTGGGCTCCTGCTGCTGCTTGCAACTCCAGGGTGTGATTCATCCAATTTTTGGGTTCCTGCTGCCAACTCCAGTGTCTCTTTCAGCCAATGTTTGGGCTCCTGCTGCTGCTGCTTGCAACTCCAGGGTGTGATTCATCCAATTTTTGGGCTCCTGCTGCCAACTCCAGTGTCTCTTTGAGCCAATGTTTGGGCTGCTGCTGCTGTTTGCAACTCCAGGGTGTGATTCATCCAATTTTTGGGCTCCTGAAGCCAACTCCAGTGTCTCTTTCAAGCTATGTTTGGGCTGCTGCTGCTTGCAACTCCAGGGTGTGATTCATCCAATTTTTGGGCTCCTGCTGCCAACTCCAGTGTGTCTTTCAAGCTATGTTTGGGCTCCTGCTGCTGCTTGCAACTCCAGGGTGTCATTCAGCCAATTTTTGGGCTCCTGCTGCTCCTGCTGCCAACTCCAATGTCTATTTGAGCCAAATCCAATGTTTGGGCTCCTGCCGCTGCCAGCTCCAGGGTGTGTTTTTCAGGCAATATAGGGGCCCCTCATAGTGATGCCACCTCAACTCTCTGTAATTGTGCCGCTCTGCGATTCTAATAGCGATGGCTCTGATCTGCATGTCCTAATTATTTATAGTATTATTTCAGTAACCCAGCACGCATCCTATGCGTGTTACAGCAAGGCAGAATGGTTTGCAACCCTATTGAGGCTCTAGGAAGCTCATTTTTAATAGCAATTCGTCGCGAATAAATTCGGGTCGAAACGATTTTTGTCGGAAAATTTGGCGAATCAGTCGAATCGAATTTTTCAAAAATTCGCTCATCTCTAGGTATATTATAAGATACTGGGCTGGCTTCTGGCTCAATATAATCCCACTAATGGACTGGGATTATATCAAACAAAACTGGTGGCATTACTACAGGTCTGGCAGGGTTCTGTTCACTGGTGGTAGTGAAGGGGGCACGCATCTTGTCAACGTCTGAATGGCAAGGGAACCGCACAGTTTGACACTGGTGATGCTGTGACAAGGTAAATATTTCATCACAGGAGGGAAATTGAATATTGAGAAGATGACCAGTTGTGTTTTGTCCATGTTAAGTTTAAGGGTACAAGATGAAATAAAAGAAACAATGGCTGTTAGACAGTTAGGAAAGTGATTTCTTTGTAACAGAGAGCTATATTTGATTGTCATCTTCCAAAAAGTGGTATTAGAAGTTTCTAAGTTGGCCTAGCCCCTGGAGAATCAGTAAGCTTAGTGCATGTGAATCCCTGCATCCACCCATAGGTTCCTGGAGGAGACAAGTGTTTTTTAAGAAGAAACTTCATGATAGAACAAGGGGGCACAACCTGAAGCTAGTCGGGGGGAAGATCAGGAGCAAAGTTAGAAAATATTATTTTACAGAAAGAGTAGTAGTCACTAAATTTAAACATGCCTGGGATAAGCACACATCTATCCTAAGATAAAGGGTACATACAGTATACACATAAGGGCAGACTAGATGGACCGTATGGTCTCCTTCTGCCGTCAACCTTCTATGTTTCTATGTTTCCAAAGAGTAAGTAGCATTGTAGATATATGCAGGTAGAGTCATGGCTTACTATACTAATTTTTCCAGTTTTGATCCATTGTTCTTCTTGGGAATTTGCTATACTGGGAGGCTGGAAAACTGATTGCGGTGAGAGGGGTAAGCCAACATGCTTCTCCACCTGCCCAGTCCTGCATTAACCTTATGCACAATTCTGACAATGCACATTCCTAGGCCCAAAATACCCCCCTTCAGCCTCAGCAGCAAGCTAGACCTCCACTAGTTTTCTAGTCTGACAGCCACACGGTGAGTGAGAGGTTGGGATCTCCTGCATTATAATAAATATATGTATAATGATCTAGGCAAGTTATACTGTCGTTATAATCCAATCCTTGCATACAGTATGTTTCTAAATGTTTTTTTTTATTGCGTTCACCCTTAATAATAATCATCATCATAATATATTTAATGGAGAATTTAAAAAGAATTCACCCAGTAAAGTAATGATTCTAATTTTTAAAAATGGAAACCTCTTATTCAAAACCAGCATGACGTTCTATGTGATTTTCACAGTTTGTAAACTACCAAATGATTATGTAAACAGTGAAGCTGTCACAAACAGTCTGTAATGTGACAAAAGTAACACCAAAGCATATTAACACCAATAAAGCGTATGCATTGTTCAAACATGTTTGCTGGATATTCACAACCTGCCTAGTGGGAGTTTTTCCTGATAACAGAAAGATCAATATAAAAGCTGATGGGAAGACTGTCCTTCAGAGTACAATAAAGAAGTGGCTTGAAACTATTATAGATTGTGTCCTGATAATTTGACATCCCTGTAGGTTGACAAGTAACTGAGATATAAGGGTTAATGCAACTTTAAAGTCTAATTAGGGTTGTCCCCCTCCCATCCATTCACCCACTTACCCCAATATAGGTGTTAAGTAAAATAGCTCACCTGGTGCCTGCAAGGTCGCTTGCCTGTCCCCAGGGCATCTGAAATCTGAAGCTCCACTGTGTGAAATCCCCGGAGTCACCTCCAAACTCACCTTTACTGGTGACTCCCATGACCGCCGCCTCCTCAGCTTCCCTGTAACAGTGGCAAACTCCAGGATCCATGTATTTGGACAGACAGGGGATAGGAGTGTTCCCCAGTCAACAGAGAGGCTAGTGATGCGGCCATAGTCTGAGTCATATCAGTATTCTTAGGATCAGGCAATCGGCAATCTCAAGAATGCCAGGTGGGAGTGGCCTCAGATGTGGAAAAAACTAGGACACCATCGAGCCACATGCGAGGAAGCCACATTTTTAGGTTCTGTGTCTCTTTAATCCACTACAAGTTAGTAACATAGTAACATAGTAACATAGTATGTAAGGCTGAATAAAGACTTTAGTCCATCCAGTTCAGCCTGTTTAACTCCTTCCAGTGGTCTAGTAGCCATAGCCGGAAATGTTATTACATGCCAGGAAGGCATCAAGGCCACTTTTGAACATTTTTAATGTATCCCTCATTACTACCTCCTCTGGCAGCGAGTTCCATAGTCTCACTGCTCTTACAGAGAAGAATCCCCTCCTATGTCGGTGGAGAAAGCACCTTTCCTCTAACCTTAGTGGATGCCCCCGGGTTATGGTTACACTCCGGGGTATAAATAGATTGTGGGACAGATCCTTGTATTGACCCCGAATATATTTATACATATTTATTAGATCACCCCTCAATCCTCTTTTTCTAGACTAAATAAACCTAACTTGGACAATCTTTCCGGGTACTCTAGCCCCCGCACTCCTCTAATTTTGTTGCCCTTCTTTGAACGCGCTCCAGTTCTGATATGTCCTTTTTAAGCACAGGTGCCCAGAACTGTACACAGTATTCCATATGGGGTCTGACCAGTGACTTGTACAGGGGTAAAATGATGTTCTGGTCATGAGCACCTATGCCCCTCCTGATGCACCCCATGATCCTATTTGCCTTGGCAGCAGCTGCCTGGCATTGATTACTACAGTTGAGCTTATTGTCAACTAAAACCCCTAGGTCCTTTTCCATTGTTGTTTTACCAAGTGTTTCTTTATTTAGTGTGTAATCATGACACAGATTTCTCCTTCCCATGTGCATAACCTTACATTTATCTGTGTTAAACTTCATTTGCCATTTAACTGCCCATGCTTCCAATTTATCTAAATCTGTTTGTAGTTGCCTGTTGTCCTCCTTTGTTTTAATTACTTTACTCAGCTTAGTATCATCTGCAAAGATTGAGACTTTACTGTTTAATCCATACCCAATGTCATTTATATATATATTGAAGAGAATTGGTCCCAGAACTGACCCTTGTGGTACTCCACTAGTAACAGTGACCCAATCTGAGTGTGTACCATTGATAACCACCCTCTGCTTCCGATCATTAAGCCAATTTCCCACCCATCTGCACACGTTTTCCCCCAGTCCAAGCATTCTCATCTTTTGTACCAACTTTTTATGTGGCACAGTATCAAATGCTTTAGAAAAGTCAAGATATATGATATCCAATGACTCCCCCTGATCCAATCTTGAACTTACCTCCTCATAAAAGCTGATCAGGTTTGTCTGGCAGGAGCGATTCCTCATAAATCCATGCTGATATGGAGTAATAAGGTCATTTTCCCCAAGGTGCTCCAGGATAGTATCCCTTAAGAAACCTTCAAACAGCTTGCCCACCACAGATGTTAAGCTTACCGGTCTGTAGTTCCCAGGTTCCCCCCTAGATCCCTTTTTGAATATTGGCACCACATTTGCCAAGCGCCAATCCATCGGAACAAACTCTGTAGTTATGGAATCCACAAATATTAGAAATAACGGCTTGTCTATTACTGTACATAACTCCCTTAAAACACGAGGATGTATGTCATCTGGTCCCGGTGATTTATCGATTTTCATCTGCTTGAGACGGTGCCGGACTTCCTTGGTCAGACCAGTGACATTTAATGGAGGGTTTCGGTTATTCCCCTGCATTTCACTCGGCATGTCAAATTCTTTTGTGAATATAGAAGCAAAGAAGTTGTTAAGCAAATTAGCTTTCTCCCCATTTCCCTCTATAGGGGTCCCCTCCTTGCTTTTCAGGGGGCCCACACCCTCAGGTTTGTACCTTTTACGGTTTATGTAGCTAAAGAATAATTTGGGGTTAGTTTTACTCTCTTTCGCTACCAGTCTTTCTGTCTCCAGCTTAGCTGCCCTTATCTGTTGTTTACATTGTTTATTTTCTTCTTTATAGTTTTTTAACGCTTCCGCTGTCCCTTCCTGCTTTAAACTTTTAAATGCCTTTTTTTTGTTGTTTATTGCCCCCTTAACCTTTTTATTTAGCCACATCGGTTTACATGTGTGTCTAATAGTTTTATTCCTGTAAGGTATATATCTGTCACACTGAAAATTAAGTATTCCTTTGAAAGTATCCCATTTAACGTCCATGCTTTTGTTTTTAAGGACATTTTCCCAGTCAATGCAGTGTAGGGCATCTCTAAGTTGGTCAAACTTTGCCTTTTTGAAGTCCCGCGTTTTTGTGACTCCTTGATAAGGCACCCTAGT
Organism: Gastrophryne carolinensis; assembly: GCA_027917425.1. NCBI lineage: Eukaryota > Metazoa > Chordata > Amphibia > Anura > Microhylidae > Gastrophryne > Gastrophryne carolinensis. Next base: position 509,918,332 of record CM051234.1, read on the forward strand.
GACTGCTAATTGGAAATTAATGATATTATGATCACTGTTTCCAAGGTGTCCCCCAACCTGTACCTTTATTACTTTGTCTGGTACATTGGTTAGTATTAGGTCCAATATGGCTTTCCCCCTTGTTGGAGCTTGTACTTGTTGGGAAAGGTAGCCATCTTTTGTTTTAGATAAAAAACTATTACTTTTCTGCGAAACACATGTTTCAGCATCCCAGTCTATATCTGGGTAGTTAAAGTCCCCCATAATCACTACCTCATTTAGTTTAGCGGCTATATCAATTTGCCTTAGCATCATATTTTCTATGGATTCGGATATATCTGGAGGTTTATAGCAAACCCCCATCAGTATTTTATTTTTGTTTCTCCCTCCATGTATTTCTACCCATACAGACTCCACATGGTCATTCCCCTCACATATATCCTCCCGCAGAGCAGGCTGTAGAGAGGATTTTACAATTAAGCAGACTCCACCCCCTTTGCGTTTGTTACGGTCCCTCCTAAACACACAGTATCCCTGTAAATTTACTGCCCAGTCATAGCTTTCATCCAGCCAGGTCTCTGTTACCCCCACTATATCATATTGTTCTTCTGTTATTATCAGTTCTAGTTCATCCATTTTATTAGTCAAGCTTCTAGCATTTGTAAGCATGCATTTCAAATGCTTATGACAATTTTGATAATTTTGTATATTGCACTTATTCCTGCTAGATGTGCTAACCCCTCCCCCCTCTCCACCCCCAGTTTCATGTCTACACCCACTGTCACTTTCTTTCCTAACTTCCCCTTTGTAATAGCTTTTACCCTCCCCCCCCAATGCTCAGTTTAAACACTCCTCTAACCTTTTAGCCATCCTCTCCCCCAGAACAGATGCACCCTCCCCATTGAGGTGCAACCCATCCCTGCCAAAGAACCTGTAGCCCACTGTGAAGTCAGCCCAGTTCTCTAAGAACCCAAACCCCTCCTTTTTACTCCAATTTTTGAGCCACCTGTTTACATCTCTAATCTCCCGCTGCCTCTCTGGTGTGGCTCTTGGTACTGGTAGTATTTCTGAGAATACTACAGTTGAGGTCCTTGCCTTAAGCTTACGGCCTAAGTCCCTGAAATCATTTTTTAGGACCTTCCACCTACTTCTTCCTATGTCATTAGTGCCAATATGCACCATGACCGCTGGGTTCACGCCAGCCCCTCCCAACAATCTGTCAGCCCGCTCCGCTACATGCCGTACTCTTGCCCCAGGAAGGCAACACACTGTGCGGCAATCCCGGTCTTTGTGACAGATTGCCCTGTCTGTTCCCCTAATAATGGAGTCACCCACTACCAGCACCTGTCTTGCCTGCCCTGTTCTCCCATTTCCCCTCCCTTCCTTACTGGAGCCGACAGATGTGTCTTGCTGCAGCTCTGCCATTCCTGAGCTAACATCCTCCTCATCTGCCAACCGGGCAAACTTGTTTGGAGGTGCCTGTTCAGGGCTAGCCTCCCTGTAACTTTTACCCCTACCCCCCCTTCTAACTGTTATCCAGCTAGCTGCCTCATTTTCCTGCTTTTCCTCTCCCCCCATACTACCACCCTCCCCTGACCCTGACCCATGTAGTGCCAGATAAGTGAGATCCAGACTCTTTTGCATGATAACAATTTCTCTCAGTGTTGCCAATCGCTTATTTAGATCGTGAATCACGGCTTCCAAATCAGAGATTCGCAGGCATCCGGGGCATATATATTCACCATCGACCGATTGATCAAGAAGTGCATACATAGCACAAGATGTACACTGAACAGCATTGTTAGGCATGGAACCCATTGTATGAATTTGTGGAAACACCAAGTGTAGAATTTACAACACTTAAAATAACAATATGAAATCAAAGGCAGATACTTACAGCTTCAGCACTTCTGCTTGTAACTTCTTCTTTTAACTCCTGCTTTAACTCACCACCTCCAAGCAGCCACTTACAGAGTCAGCCAAAAGAGCAAGCTACAAGAGCTGTGTGTCGCCTTATAACACACCTGCTTCAATTAGGCCTCAATTAGGCCTCAGCAGGAATCCAGGAAAGAGAAAAAAAAAAAAACTTTTTTTTTTTTCTTTGGTTTAAATTTGTGCCAGCATTAACACACTGATTCACAAAAATAAAACAAACACATTTTACTATATTTTACTTACCAAATGAGCTCAGTTTCCCAAAGCTTACCACAGGAGATCCTGCTTTAACTCACCACTTCCAAGCAGCCACTTACAGAGTCAGCCAAAAGAGCAAGCTACAAGAGCTGTGTGTCGCCTTATAACACACCTGCTTCAATTAGGCCTCAATTAGGCCTCAGCAGGAATCCAGGAAAGAGAAAAAAAAAAAAAAAATTTTTTTTTTCCTTTGGTTTAAATTTGTGCCAGCATTAACACACTGATTCACAAAAATAAAACAAACACAGTTTACTATATTTTACTTACCAAATGAGCTCAGTTTCCCAAAGCTTACCACAGGAGATCCTGCTTTAACTCACCACTTCCAAGCAGCCACTTACAGCCACTTACAGAGTCAGCCAAAAGTTATTAAGTGAAGAACAATTGTAACCACCCTTTAGTGCTAGAGATTCAGCAGTCGGAAATACAGTGTTTGGCTCTTAGGGCAGGAACAGGCAGCAAGCCGGGACCCCAGTTTGATTCACTTCACAGGGGCATCCCTGTTGGGCCTCCACTAATTATCATTTATTGCTTTGTATAATAATGCATGAGCTTCCCGATGGACACTCCCTCTGGTTTAGGCTGCCCACGATGTGTTGAGGGGAAAGACGGGTTCTGGGATCGCCAGAGGAGGGGGATGGGATAGGTACAGGGGAGTGAATGAAAGACTGGAACAGTGGCTGGATTTCCATCTACAACCACTGTTGAAAAACTTCCAAGTTTTCTGCAGCACTCCATGGATGTTACCTGACAACTTATGGATTTTGGGAGGTGCTTCAACTGTGATGTGTTGTGCTTGGTTACTCGGTTAAAGCTCATGGTGATATGTTAGAGATTTTATGCTCTATGCTATTTTGGTCATGGGAGGGCCTTTACCTCCAGAGGTGCAGTGCCTCTATGGAGGATCCATTCCTCCCTCTCTTGCCAACCTCTATAAGGGGTGGTGGGAGGAGGCCCACGTCTTGTTGGGTGTGGGTCCCCTCCAAGAATGAGTGAATTTCTATGGCAGGTACTAAGATTCATTGCTCTTTGTTTGGGATGGAGATGAGGACAGGACTCATCATTGCATTAGCAAACTAAATTCTAATTATAATAATCTAATTTTATTTGGAACAGGTGAGTATTCCCTCCCTAAATTTAAAAGGGATATTGAGGATGGCTAATGTGACCAAACATTTAGGGAGAATGTATCGGGTTATACTAACACAGCAGGCTATTCTGAATTTGGAACAAAACATTTAGGGAGAATGTATCAGGTTATACTAACACAGCAGGCTATTCTGAATTAGGAATCTAAATAGAACGGCTGCCTTGATCCCAAAAAAACAATAGTGTTGTATACAGATTATGATTTAAGACCCAAAATGTAGAGTTGTGAGCTGTAAGGCACCTACTTTAAGACAAAGACTAAAGCTGAGCCCTTTCTTGAAGACACTCTTGAGTTTAGATCAACATGGTTGACGATGAAGGAAATGCATAGATAAATGGTGTGGCCTGTGCCCCCTATATTTATAGGAAGGGAATAACAATTGTCATGCTAAATGGTTATTTATTTAAATTACTTGAACAAAATGCCATGTTCAATATGTAGGATCTACAAAATGCTGAAAAAGAAAGTGGGAGAGCATCTGAGATCAGGAATGTTCCGCCTAGTACTACCTCAAATGTAGCCAGACATTTGAGAGATATGCATGTTGGGAACATTAGGTCCCTGCAGTGTGTGGGAATGAAAACAATTGAGACAACTGTTAGAAAGACAGATAGATTAGAGAAATAGTGAAACATTTTGGATCTTTACCCTCGGAATTAGGGTCACTCAGGGATTAAATGCGAGATGGGATGTAGAACTATGGGGTTGATTTAGAGCTCGTCAAGATTGCAATCTAAGCTGGTTTTAGAAGTAAAAACCCTGTTCTTGCCCATTTTCCCCCCTCCCCAGACCTTTTTTTCTGCAAGTATTTCTGTTAGAAATTTCATTTTTTTGGTGTGATTTTTATTTGTTTGCAAGAACTCAAATTTATTTGGGGGCGAAATGTGGCCGAGAACCCTTTTTTCTGACCCCCAGCTCAAGGCAGCAAAAAGCTGGTGAGAGTGGCCGACTTCAGGCTGCTCGAAAAATTGCATTAATAATTTTGGTATTTTTTTTAGATACAATGTTCTAACATTCTAACGCAAAAATGCCGCTATAGGCAGCAATAATTTTATAGATGAAACATTCAGGGGTACTTGTTCTTTTTAATTTTTTAGTTAGATCTTTATTTTTTTTTTAAATGCCTCTGAAAGGCTACCAGCCAAGGCACCAGGCATAAGGGCTTGTAACCCAGGAGCACAGAGGCCGCAACAGGCACGGAAGAACCCCATGCCCATGCTGATAGGAACCGGGCTCTTCAAATGCCAATGCTGGCAGGTGCCATGCCAACTCCCTACCACGGTAAACTGGGATAGGGATCCCCTGGACAAGTCACCAGTTCACCTCAAGTGTATAAAAAAAGACACACAAAAATATTTATTGTTCTCAATTTAGCTAATAACTGGGCCTGTCTTCTTTCTTCTTTACAGTGTTGGATTGGTGTCGTTTTCCAGCTCCACCTGCACTTCTTTGGTCCTACGCCACTCTCCTCTATCTTTTCAGGGCTCTTATGTGCCCACTCCTGGAGTGGCGCCGGGTGTCAGGACTGATGTCTGGTGCCACCACCTGGATCCGGGGGGACATAGGTCCCCCCTTCTGCTATCTTTGCTACCCAGCTAAGGACTGATCTCAGGTCCGGGGGAGCCGCCTTTTATACTAAGAGGCAGGGCCTCCATGAAATCTCATTCACGTCACTAATTACATCACAGGAGGTGGGGGATGGAGGGTGTTTCCTCTGGTAAACCCCTCTATGCCCCTTCCCTCCTGTAACATGACACTTGATATGAATTGGTAATACCAGTTCACCAAGAAAGGGAATCAGTAACCCCAATTAACCCTGAATCAACCCCTATCGGCATGATTCAAAGCCTCTCCATAAATGTGCAGTTTTCTACAGAATAGAACTTGGAAAGCTACGATTTGGTGGACGCTCGTATTATTCACAGCCCAGTTTTTCCACTCATTGGCCTTCCATGTCATCCTCTTCCACACAGTGTTTCTCAGCTTTTTTTGTTAGACATCCTTAGGTAACCCTCCCACCCCTGCTGGAAAGATTGCTAGCCCCTGCTTGAATTGTGTTGCATTATTAAAGGGCACCAGGCAGCCGAGAAATGTAGCAGAACGATGTGTTTATTTATTGTTTTATATGTGTTTAAAAAAACTTAGTAAAACCATACAAAACTAGATTAAAACCTTGTGGACCAACACGGTACCTGTAAAGACAAAAGAAAAGCATGTTAACACCTGTTTGGACACATGTCCATGTTCCCCCCAAAATTAAACCTACTTACCCCAACATTGTTCTGTACCCTTTTAGGTGGCCACCCTCTTCTGCAGTGCCATCCCTTCTTCGAGGTCTGTTATGAAAATCAGCCTGCTGTAACCAGTCTGTGCTTGTGTTGCTTTACTTCAGCTTGTGTAGTGGTCTGCTTAAACTGTTTAGGCACCGATCCCGTCTTGGGTGGCCCCATCATGGTGTACTCCCCCTCAAAATATTCTGTATGGAATGAGACATCAGGACATCAGCACTTAGCATATATATGATTTGGCCATCCACTATTGGCCTACCTGACTGCTGCAGGACTGTGTGCGACTATAAGCCCAGACATCAAGACATCAGCACTTAGCATATATATCATTTGGCCATCCACTATTGGCCTACCTGACTGCTGCAGGACTGTGTGCAACTATAAGCCCAACAACCCCTCCTCTTTAGCATGTTCCGTGACTGGTGGCGGGGAGGCTGTAGCGAAAGATGTTGGCAAGGTTCAGGGCTGTCACCTTACACCCACACTCCATTTCCTTTTTGCCACTGGTCGGACCTGTGTGCATAGGCCAGCTGTCCCTTACGCTAATAGTGTCGGATAGTGCTCGCTGACACCATGTAGAAACATGGCGGACCCAGCTCTCCCATCCAACAGTGCTGGTGGATTGCAGTCATGGAAGCACTTAGGCCAAATGGCACATGTGCATTTGCTGAATAATCTGGGCCTGTAATACAAGGCCTCTGCCACTACCGTGCACCCCGTCATTCGAATGTTGCTGCTCCGGTCTGTCATCTGTATGCACCTTTGCTTGATTGTAAAGATGCACACCTACGTAGGCAAAGGGCATAGCTGGGCATAGCATGGAGACCCTCAATATATAGTCCCGCTGCTCCCTGGTGTAGACTGTAGGTGCCATGTTGGTCCTCTGCATCGGCGTTGGCATCTACATGATGTCCCCTGCTCCGAGGCACCCTAGCGCAGCCCTGGCAGATCCCGGAAGTGTGCTTGCGTTCATACATCCATATGTAGTCAAGAGGTCCAATGCACCAATGCTGGCCTGTAAAATACACACAAATGAGGTCAAATTAACCAGCCACTATGTATAAAATAACACACCTGACCCACATCCTTTGAAGCCAGTGCTTCCTTTAGATCTCCAGATTCTCAAACACAGGTGTCACCACAGCTTCCAGAGCCCAGAACACAGGCATGGCTGTGGTAGCTATGGCACCTGGCCAAGGTAACACAGCTCAAGCCCAAGGTTCCACAGTTCTTCCTGCAGGCACTACCCTGCTGCCTCTCACACTACCCACCCTGAGGGGGGTCACCTGAAGCAGTGTGAGGCAGCAGCAATGGGAGACAGAGCTCCCTGGGTTCCCACAGCCCACCATGTTACATTCACTGATTGGGACACGGGAACCCTGTGGGGACCCCAGTATGGGCCCCTCAGTGTCCACAGTGGAGTCAAAGGCGGAGGAGCAGAGCTACAGCTGGGCCTGCGGGCTCCCCAGCCAGTAGCTTGCACTCCAGCCCATCTGGCCCCAGGAGTGCCCACAGTGGCTCCCCCTCCCCACACCCAACACACCACCCAGCAGACTCCAGCATCAGCCAACCAGACTGGTCGCAAACTCACCAGGGGCAAGCTGAGTGGCCTGTTTGATGAAGCCCAGCTGGAGGTCCTGCTGGATGGTGTTTCTGCAAATTATGACCGCCTGGCTGCGTCACAATCCTGCTTTACCCCAAACCATTGTGGGGGCAGACGTGGGCAGATATGGTCCGCAACGTGACTGGTGCGGGGCCTGAGCCCAAGGATCCTGAGCAAGCCAAAAAGAAATGGGATGATCTAAAAACAGTTGTCTGGAGCAATATCAGCACCAGACAGGCTGAGAGGTAAGTGAGCAAGGAATGTTTGGGCCTCATAAATTCCATGATTCTCCCTATCATTCTTTTTTTTTTGTAGAAACTGGGGGAGGACTTCCCAAAACCCTTCAATTTACACATGCCAAGAAGCAGGTGGCAGGGATGCTGCATTCCAACACCTACCAGGGGGTGACGGGGTGTTGGGGACCTGATCGTCGGCATTTGCCCACCAGTGGTAAGAGTTGGCTGCACAATGCAGTTTTGAATAGTGGGGTGGGGGAACTCAAACAAAACACAGCAAAATTACTGTCCAAAGACACGCCTAAAGTGGGGGGGGGGGGGGTTTGGCCTGGGACACTCATGGTCAGCCAAGTAACACGCAAATGTTGTGGGCAACTATTTAGATGTAAGGCAGACCATTGAATTCACAGCAAAGTTGTTTGGGCCCCATATAGATGGGCCCAGGGTGTAGCCATGGTGATGTATTGATAGAGTCCATACAAGTAATGCTTGACCTTGCCATTGCTTTTCCCTTGGTATTGCCCTGCACCCAGGTGTCACCTGCCTATGTTAAAGCACTGCCAAATCATGGAAGGAAACTGGGGGCCAATCACAACACTTTTAGATGCAACTTCCCCTGTTATTTTAAAGTGGTGCCCAGTACCGCCAGGAATATCCAGAAGGGCATGGCTGCAGTGGTGGAGAAGCAGCGGTGTAGGAGCACCGGTGTCACAAACGTTGGACGTGAATTACCCTTGAGCCACCCATGGAAGGGTGCACTTTTAGATGCAACTCCCCCTGCTATTTTAAAGTGGTGCCCCGTACCGCCAGGAATATCCAGAAGGGCATGGCTGTAGTGGTGGAGAAGCAGCGGTGGAGGAGCAGCGGTGCCAGAAACATTGGACGTGAATTACCCTTGAGCCACCCATGGAAGGGTGCATTGTAGATATATCCCCTGAATGAACTAAAACATTGACATGTTTTGGATTTTTTAATCTAACATTCCAAAAGACAAAAGGGGGTAAACAAAAACAAGCACCAAAACACAAATACATAAACAAAAATTAAGCAAACAAGTTGTCATCTAAATGCTGCAGAACAGATTGGGCAGCGTTGCTGGGGGTACCGTAATACAGTAGGCCATTCGGGAGCTGCAGCTGGGGTTGACAGGGCTTGACCCACATATGCCACAACCCTCTCCATTTGGGCAAAATTGTAATTTTTAACAACCTTGTCGGGTTTGTATCAGAGGGCATCCCCTGTGTGGTCCAGACAAAGAAACCGCAACTTGCATTGGCCAAAGGCGCGCTCTAAAACTGCCAGAGTGTGTCAGTGGCCTGATTATAGGCAAACCACTGAATGATAAAGCAAAACAGAAGGCAGTATGCATGGACAAGGGGTTTGATTAGCTACAGGGAGCAGGGTAATTTTAAATAGCCACATGAGCACAGCAGTAGTGATGTAGGGCAGGGATAAAACAAGGTATCCACAACAAACAAGCAAATACCTTTAAATAGCTAAAACTGTGGAAATGCAATAGACATGCAGAGCAAAAAGAAGAATAGACAAACTTACCCAGTCAATTGTCACTCAGCTTGCCACTCTCAAAAGGGGTATAGAAACTCGAACTCCGCAAGATTAATGCATCCTTGGGATGAGCCTGGGAAGCCGGACAAAATGCTGAAAAAATGAAGATCCGTTACCACATTGGGCGTTAAGAGAGTGGCCCATCTTGCAGTTTCTGAAAAAAAGCAAAAATATGAAAGGGTAAATAAAGTGGCTCCAAATAATTAATTGCAAAAAAATTATAAATTACAAAGGCACAACAAAAACAAAAGGAAGCTGGTTTAGGGGTAGTATAAAGACAGGAAAGGGGGCTAGAAGGCATAAATAAAGGAGAGAGGGCAAGAAGATGCATCAGCAGTGTCCCTAAACATAACGAAACATACTGCAGAGCAACTGGGGAACAAGTACGTGCACGTGCATTCAGTCGATGGTGCCCATGGCACTTGGCATATTCGCAATGTTGAAAAAACCCAACCCAAAAAAAACAACATACCAATTGACAGTGCCCCTAGCCTCTGGGAGAAGCTATTTGCTAAAAATTGAAGGCAGCCAAACAATTTGGTCATACCTTCAATTGCATGCCCCTTTCTTGTGGCAGGCACCAACCATGGCCGGAGCTCTGAGTAAAGCTTCTCAAGAGAAAGGCGGGTTCAGTCATGTCAATTCGAACACCTGCTGATTAGATATCTGACCACTAAGCTCTGCACGGTAACTGGTTAACGGCTGCAGGCGCTTGTACTCTTCACAGAACTCATCCAGGGTAGCAGGTATGACGGTTCCTGCTTGCAAAAAGAAGGCATCATTTTTAACCAGAAATGTACATTTTTTTATAGGGCGAAATAGGCAAATTAGAGCTGCACATCACTTGCAAGCACAGGGTAAACCCCTGAAATTATGTGCACACGAAAGCGAAATCTCTGCATCAACAGAAATAACAGTGAATATGCAAAAGGTAACTCGGACAAAAAATGCAGCCCAAAATCACTCAACAGGGAAAAAAGCCCAAATACGGGACTTTAATGTCATTCCCTCATGTGGAAAAGCGTGCAAGAGAGGCTATAAATCAGGACAAATGTCTCTCTTAAAATATGGTTTTATGAATTACATTAAGGGGCCTATATAATACTAATAGATACATTTCTAGCTGAAATTCAGACAGTCATGGCTATAAGTTTCGGCAGCCTTGGCATTTTTACAGAACATTAAGTATGTCTGACTGGCTAGGTGCCCAAACGTGCGTCAGCCAAGGGGAGTCGGTGATGCAACTCGCACATGCGAGTCGGATCACTGGTGAAGTGAGTATACAGGCAATTCCAGAGGGTTTAACACAGTGGGATTCCCCAGGGATGGAGTATTTGCTAGCGCTGGAGTTTTTTAATTTTCTAAAAAAATAGGTCTGCTGTATTAGAAGAGAATTAAAACTTTCATTCTCGTACAGTGTTGAATCAACGCTATCGAGGGTTGGACCTGACATTTTTCTCATACTTAACATCAAAATTACTAACTGCCTTTTAATTGGGCTTTTAACTAAACTGCATCTCTCAGGATGCTATAAGATATTTTCCTAGCTAGCTGCATCTAAAGCATTAAACTTTTTAATGTGTTTTTCCATGTCAGGTGTTTTAACTTTTCACTTCAGAATTATTTGCTACTTAGCAACTGATTGCTCCATTTGGTTTCCCTGCACCCTCACTAATTGTTTGCTCTATATGGCTGTGGGTGCTTTATATTTGCTCTATTAAATTGTATTATGAATTACTGCAAAAAATTTATAAAGCAATTCAAATATTAGTAAACTAAATATTCTACACAAAGCAAAAGGTGATTCTCCGCTTCCTGCTCCATGGCGTTTTAAACTTACAAAACCCTATAAAGTTTTGCTTCTACTATTTAAATCATTATATATAGAATAGTTGCATTACCTTATATAAAGGTACAGCAAATGACATAAATTGAATAAAGTTACGTAAATATCATATGATAATCAGAAGAAAGATCACACTGTTTTTAGGAACTTGAATGAAAATATTCAAAGACAATCAGAATATTCATAGAGGCATCCAAACATTACATGTTGGAATTACAACGGGCAGGCTTATTCATTACTAGTGCCAGGTAACAGCAGATGAGCGCTAAGAGCGATCGCTAGTGGTCTCTCTGATCGGCTGTGAGTAGCTATTACAGAGGGCCTCAGTCGCTGTAGGAACATTGTCGGCTTTAATGAATTTGATGTGTGAGTCGCTATAACACCAGTACAGAGCTATATGGGTGTGAAAGGTAGCGACTGGTCAGTGTGAGCGACTCAAACCATATACATCAATAGCCTCACACAGCGCGGGCGCACAAAATTGGGTCGCTGTAGCCCAGAGCGCAGATGCTGTGTGAAGTCCGTTTTTGAACACATATACACTAGTAACAAAGCAAAAACATACGGAATTACATTGTTATTACATTAACACTTTAATACCAGACCTGTAATGACAATTCTGCATAAAAATATAAAAAAATATAAAAACTTTTCAAAAATAACTTTTAAAAGGCCAGAAGACCTCACATAAGGATTTTATAAAAAAAAAAAACATTTAACAAAAATGTATTGGAGAGTGACAGGTAGCGACAGGTAATACTTTATTGAGACTGAATAATCAACAATAAGAAATAGAAAGTAAAGTCAAGCTAAAAAGGAGGCTCGCTTACAAAGAGAAGAGAGTAGAAAGATAAAGAAGGAAGAAAGAATAAAGAGGGGCCCCCACTATAAATGGCTCACAGCTCAATCACATATCTGAAGTTGATGTCTGAATGTGCATGCTTCAGTCAGGCATCCCAAAATTTGAGAAATCTTGTATGTTTGTTGCATAAGATAGATATAAACTTTTTCATTTATTATCAAATAAAATTTATAGAATTAAATAGGGACCCAGCCTGTTTAATAAATTCACTCTAGTTGTAAGTTTATCCCTTAGATTAAGCAGGTGGAAGGTCAGGAGGACTCTGCTGTAGAGGCCCACTAGTGCGCTTGTCTGTGGCAATCGGGGTAGATTCAGTGGGAAGAGATCCAGTTCTAGTACTACCCACATCTTGTTTTTACCTGTCTGAGTCCAGGCAGCTATCTGTAAGAGTAGTGGACCACAGGAACCCAGAAGTAGTATACAGAATGGCATCTATCTATCACTAACAATTCCTAGTCTCACGCTACCCTCTAAGAAATATAGATTAGAATCTAGATTTTTGGTTCTATTTAAACTATGTTTTTAAATAAAACAAAAAATATACTGAACTCACATATCTCCTGTGAAGCAGCTTATTTAATGTCTGGCTGTTCAATATGTCCCTGTAAATACTTACAATAAGTGCCTGGCATACTGCTGGATACTGTCCCTGGGTTCTGGCCCCCTTTATTCTGCCCCTTCTACCTTCCATGACAGTAAATAGATCCACAAGCTACATTTAGGAGTTGATTCAGTAATATTTGAAAAAAAATCTAATAGTGAAAAATAAACTCTAGGTGACAAAAGCATTGTAATTTCACCAGCTAGGAAGACAATGAAAGTCAACAGTACTTTTTACTACAGTGTTTACTTTTTTAGGGTTAATACTTTCCATTCTCTTCCTAGCTGCCTATTCGGCATGCTTTTTTCAACTAAAATTTTTTTTTACCAGAATCAGCCCCTTAGTGTGATATTTGCAGGGCCAGAATTCCCATTTCCAGTTGGTTCTTGCAACTGGTAGATGATTAAGAGAACTTTCTCATTAGTATATCAATGCCCAGGTATCTCACACAGTTCCTACCATCACTGGCAGCATGCCTATATTCTAAGTGTGCCATACACTCCACTTCGGTCTTCATGACATCTGGGTAATCTCCAGTAGAGGGCGAACTTCTGCAGAGATGAATATGCAAAAAAAGAAAGCCCCTCCCGGTCCATATATACCTGGGACCTCCCACCAATTCCCCAATTCCTTCTCTGCAGGGAAGGCGACAAGACAGAAGATGAAGACTTCTTTACTTACAGGTAAGCCGGGCTCGCGCCCGGCCTTCTATTATCCCTATTACTGCCAGGACACTTCTAAATTGCCCTATATTGAGCCTCCCAGCTTAGGCTGCGGGTCCTGGTGAAGGTAGCCCAAGGGTGCAGCAGGAGCACTGCTCCACCGTGAGACCTCACTATGGGGTAGGCGGTTATCCAGGTGGTATGTGGGATGCCCCGTCCCGTTAGGCTTATGGCCGGCTACTGACTGGATTCCCCCCCTTCCGGGTCCCTTATTCCCCTCCGGGGGGGGGGTTGCCTGGCCTGGCCTGACCGATATTTCGTTTTCCCCAGCTTGTGTCCCTGTGTGCTGAGTGTTTTTACTGTGTGTGTGTGAGTGTCTTACTGCCTTACTGGCATACCAGGGACTAATGGCAGCCTGGGGGAGCTTCTCCCCCTCAGGCTGCGTTCGGGAAGGGGGCGAGACCGGGCTCTCGGTGCAGCCGCGGTAGCCCCGCCCCCTTATTTGGCGCAATGGCTGTGCTCATTTTCTAGGGGTCCGCGTTGCTGGGAGGGGGGCGTGGCCTCGGCAAACGCGCGTTCTGCGCTGGCCTTCCCTCCCCCTGCTCTCCCTCCTCAGGCACGAGGCTGCGTGGGGGCCATCTTCTCGAGCAGGCCGCATAGCAATCGGTGTGGTAAGGGCCAGGTGGCCACTTCCTTAGCTTTTGTGTGTGGGGGCTCGTATTTAGCGGGGGCCCCCACTGGTCTGAAACGTGTGTGTGTGTGTGTGTGTGTGCTTTAATTACACTGTCTGGCTGGGATGTGGTGTATATATATATATATATATATATATATATATATATATATATATACCTGTATATACATATTGTGTGGCTGCAAGATCAAATGCTGTGGTTTTTTACATGTTAGGTTGTGGCCATTTTTACACAGCTCTGCACTTATGTTGCTTGTTTTGTGTGTTACAGGTTGCCCTGTATATGTGCATATTAAGGGGTCCCTCCTGGTCCTGGGGTCCCTAGTGTAAAATTGTCCACCTAAAATCCTCCCACCGGGACTTTTAAGGGGCATCCCGGGTTGCTTATGCATAATTCCCTGTGGTCTTGCGACTGACCACAAAAATTCACCATATGGAGGCTCCGCAGGATACTGGGCTTGGGATCCCTCTGGGAGAATCCGAACCATGTGTGGGGTGTGGGGTATCCCTTATGGGGGAGAATGTGCTGATCTGTATACCATGCGCACAAAAGGCCATAACGCGGCAGTCTGGTACCCAGCCTTCTGGGTCGGCTCCTCCCGCTTCATCGCCTTCCCATCCCCACCTTATCCGTGCCCCAAGTGACATTGGTACCAGTAGGGAGTCGCTGTCTCATGTTTGGGCTAGGTTGGCCAGCATCGAGAAAAATATTGCTAGCACGGTGGGCAAGAAGGCCCAGGCTAAAAAGAGACATTTGTCGTCGGCCCAGCCATTGTGGGATATTGATGACGAGTCCGCTGATTTGTCAGATTATTCCCCGTTAGAGGAGGGGGAATTGTATCAGGAATCAGAGGCTGACTATGTTCAGTCTGGGAATTCAAATGTCGGGCAGGCGCTGGGGGATGCCGTAGATACGGCCACTGTTTTGTCACATTTATTGGAGGTGTTGGATATTGAACCGCCTGAGGCGCCCCCTCTTAAGAAGGGGGAATTTTTGGGGGGCCTGCAAGCCCCATCTGGAATTCCCTACCCAGGGTCATTTTGATGCGCTGATCCTTAGAGAATGGGAGAGGCCCAGTCGGCTTCCTGGTGTGCCTCAGGGATGGGATAAGAAATATCCTTTTCCGGTGGAGGCGGTTAAGCGCTGGTCTCCTCCTCCCGAGGTCGACGCGACTGTTTTAGGTTTGACCAACTCTTCTGTGCTGAACATCCCTGACGCCACTTCCCTTAAGGATGGCGAGGATAAGCTCCTTGATCAGATGGCGTGCCACGCATTTGCCAACGTGGGCTCGGCCCTGCGGCCTGTTAGTGCATCTGCCCTGGTGTCGCTTGCTACCAGGTCTCTTATCAGGGACTGGCTGAATAATGCTCAGTTTGATCCAGCTGGCGCTGAGTTTGCTATCCTTAAGAAATGCAAATTGTTGATGGATTTTGTCATGGCTGCGATGGAAGACTCTATTGTCGTGTGTAGTAGGACGTCAGCCTTACTGGTGGTTATGCGCAGATTGGTCTGGCTTCGCCAGTGGACAGCGGACATTGGAGCCAAGAAGTCGCTCACAGCTCTTCCCTTCTTGGGTTCGCGGCTGTTTGGAGATAAATTGGATGCTGTTGCCAAAGGAGGTAAGTTACCTCAGCGGAGGAAACAGCGCCGCCCCTTTTGGGGGGCGGGCTTGTTCACTCCTTCCTTTTGAGGGGCCAGAGCGACTAGGGGTTTGGCCTTCTCAGGTGTCAGGGGCTCGTCCTGGAACAGAGGCAGAGGTCGGGCACCTCCCGCGCCTGCCTGGGGTTCCAAGCCCAAGCCTGCCGTTAAACTGGCTCAGCAATGAAGGGGCGCCCTCACCCGCAAGGGTGGGGGGACGGCTGTGGCTCGTCTTCCAGGACATTTGGATCAAGAAATTTGGATTTTGGAAGTGGTCTCCTCCGGGTACAAACTGGAGTTCGAGTTCTGGCCGCCCCCAAGATTCTTAAGGTCTTGGGTGCCCTCGAACCCTCAGGCTGCACAGGGGCTCCTGTTAGCAGTAAAAAACCTTCTGGACATGGGAGTTATATGCCCGTTGCCTCTGTCGGAGAGAGGCAGGGGTTTCTACTCCAACCTTTTCACGGTTCCCAAAAAGGAGGGTTTGGTGAGACCCACTCTAGATCTCAAAGTTCTCAACAGATTTCTCAGAGCCAAAAAGTTCCACATGGCTATCAATTCTCTTGGCCAAGGGGATTTTATGACATCCATAGACATCAATGATGGGTATCTGCATGTTCCGATTTTTCAGGCACATCAGAGATTCCTCCGATTTGCGGTGGAGGATCAACATTATCAGTTTGTAGCTCTTCCCCCACCGAGGGTCTTTACCAAGGTTTTGGCGGACATAAGGCATAATGGCTCCGCTCAGATCTCAGGGCATTCGCATTGTGCCTTATATGGACGATCTGTTGATATCAGCTTCTTCCGTTCATCAGGCGGAGTTGGACACCCACCAGGTGGTGTCGATCCTGGAGAGGTTCGGGTGGGTGATCAACCGCACCAAGTCTTCTCTCTCCCCGTCTCGTGTGATTTCATTTCTGGGCATGGATCTGGATACCATTCGGCCAGAGTGTTTCTGCCCCAGACCAAGGTGCAGGGGATTCAGGGCCTGATCCACCTTCTTCTGCCAGTCCTTGTCCCTCTACACACATCTGTATTGGGTTTCCCCACCTGTGTAACCCTTATTTAAAGAATACCCCTATATTTTTATTTAGAGGTGGGTACCTAGCCAAGATCTGTCCATGTGCAATCATTAGAAAGGTCCGGGGTTAGGCTCCCCCGGATATCTGTCTTGGATCTCTGACTATAACCACACCGTTATTAAAATTACATTACATTTATTTGAATATTTTTTTAAAATTCCATTGATTCAATTGTGCTTTTGACATACAATAAATGCTGCAATGTTCTAATACATCCAATTATCTGACCATTGTCACATTTTCTAAAGAGTACCTTTCAGGTGGGCAGACATGTTTCGCCTTATGACAAGGCTTTATCAATGCCCTATTTACCTGAAGGAGATAGATATTAAAAGATACGTTTTAGACGCATTTTATATTATCACAATGTATATGACAAATTATATTAATTACTCGTTGGAAAAATACATTTAAGACAAATTAAACACATTAGGCTACCTTTTTGAGAGGTTTCACTCTATACATCAAAAATGGGGAACTGTACGCTGGAGTTATTTCCCAGGAAATGTCTGGTCCATATATCCTTTTAGGAACTGCATATACCATATGTTCGGATTAAGTTGTGCTGGCCCTTTAAAAGAAGTTGACCCGCCGGAATGTGCTGGCCCTTTTAGAGATGTGGCACCCCTGCCTTTAATAAAATTTATATATAATTGGCTGGGGTTAGCCTTATCTACTTGTAAATGAAAGTATTTCCTAATTAATAGGTTAATTCCTACCTGAAATTCCGGATTGTTTTATTTGGTTTGTCCTCCTTTTTGGCCTCCCCCGCACGTTCTATGGCACTATAAGTGAAAAAGGGGTGCACCAATGTTATTGCATTATAATTCTATCCGTGCTATGCAGTATTATTAGGTTGAATAGGCTGTATATTCTTTGGGGCTGGTAATTATACTATTAGGTATATATTAGCTAAGGTAGATAAGGTGAAAGTTTAGAACTACAGATGTGAATGGGGGGCGAGATAAAAAATATAACTTCTATAGATTTTGTATATGCTGGTTACCTTGCAGCCTGGAGCGCTATGAGATGGAAGAGCGGATCCCCTATTTCATATGATGAAGACGCCGTCTGGCGTGTTGCCCGTCCGGCGCCGTCCAGCGTGTCCCCCGTCCAAAGGTCTGGACTGCTATGCGCTCCTCCGGTGACGCGTTTATGTGTCCCGGGCTCAGAGCGCAATGTGAGACGCCGGAAGTGACGTCATGCGCTCCAGAGCCCGGGACGCACACGATGCTCCTCCGGAGTTTCCGCCCGGATAGAGCCCTGCGCGTCACCGGCCAGGTTGGACTGTTAGGCTTGAGGCTCCATTTTGGCGGAGACCTCAATGCACTTGAGGTCTCCATTTTGTCGGAGACCTCCCTGACCACGGGGGATAGTTAAGACATATGTATAACTACAGAGGCTTTGCCTCATCACTTTTTGGCAAACAATACCCTGTGCTGTCTGCACATAATTTTTGGGAAATTATTGTGTTAGTCTTATTAATATTTTATTGTTATATTAAAATATAGAATAATAGACTAATATAAGGGTGTCTAATGTGTATATATGTACAGTGTGCATCTGTTTTGTATTATCCTCTTTCGTCCCCATATGGGGATATTTGCCTACAGAAAGCTATATTATGGCTGTAAGGGGGCATGTAATTGTTATTTCCCCCAGTCCCGCATATTCCCCTATTGGTACTGCCTATAATGTCCTTGCTGGTGCTGCCTGTTACCTGCTCCATTTAATTATGATTTTTGGGAAAATCCCAGAATTAAAAGTGTATGCTTATCCTTTGATTTATCACCCTTATTACATATATGTTTCATATTACCATAGGATATTTTGGGTCACCACTTTTTTTGCTCCACCTGGGGAGTTCTTTTGACACCCCCGGTTGTATCATATCATATTTTTGCCCCTATTGATTATTATTTCTGTATTGTGTGAGGCAAAAACGTCCCTTTTAGTAGATATAAGAGCCCCAAGTATATATTTTGAAAACCCAAAGGTATATGTCCAGACATCTCTTTGTTTCCTTGTCCCTCTATCCGACAGGGGATGAAACTGGTGGGTTTGATGGTATCCTCCTTCGAGGCGGTGCCGTTTGCACAGTTTCACATGAGATCTCTTCAACTTCACCTATTGACGTATTGGGACAGGTGCCCAGAGTCATTGGATCAACCTTTCAGGATGTCTCCCAGGGTTCGGCAGTCCTTTTGGTGGTGGCTGGACTCGAGCAATCTGGTGAAGGGCAGATCCTTTCTGGTCCCTTGTAGGGAGACGGTTACCACGGATGCCAGCGTGTTGGGCTGGGGAGGTTATTGGAAGAGTGATCAGTTCAGCGGGGTGTGGGGTCCCCAGGAGGCTCACACCCCCATCAATGTATTGGAGCCCAGAGCCATTCGACTGGTTCTGGCTCGGCTGACCCCACATTTACGGGGTCTTCCGGTTCAGGTTCGTTCGGACAACCGAACGGCAGTAGCTTACATAAATCACCAAGGAGGGACTCGCAGCAGAAGTGCCCTCAGGGAAGTCTCTCTTATCCTGCACTGGGCGGAGAGCAATGTTCCTTGCCTTTCGGCAGTCTACATTCCGGGAGTGGAGAACACAGAGGCGGATTCCCTGAGCAGGGGATCCTCTCGCCACGGAGAGTGGTCTCTCAACCCCAAGGTTTTTCTGGATCTTTGCC
The DNA here is from genome assembly GCA_027917425.1 of Gastrophryne carolinensis. NCBI lineage: Eukaryota > Metazoa > Chordata > Amphibia > Anura > Microhylidae > Gastrophryne > Gastrophryne carolinensis. Next base: position 509,937,407 of record CM051234.1, read on the forward strand.
GCAAGTGGGGGACTCCGGAGGTGGATCTCTTTGCCTCGAGGCACAATCACAAACTTCCAGCCTTTGTGTCTCTTTCTCAGGATCCTCTGTCTCTGGCAGTGGATGCCTTGTCACTGGCTTGGAAGGACCTGGGTTTTCTGTACCTGTTTCCACCTGTCTCCATGCTGGGCAAGGTAGTTCACAAACTGGTTCTAGAAGGGGCACTAGCGATTCTGGTGGCTCCAAGTTGGCCAAGAAGGGTTTGGTGCGCAGACGCCGTAAGGATGGCCATAGACCAGTACCAGCTTCCCTTGCTGCCGGACCTGCTATCTCAGGGTCAACTACTTTACCCCAATTTACAAACGCTGGCTTTGACGGCTTGGCTGCTGAAACCTTCATCTTGAAAGAGGAAGGTTTGTCTGAGGCTGTTGTTCAGACCCTGATTAGGGCTAGGAAGCGTTCCTCTTCTGGCATTTACTATAGGACTTGGAGGTCCTATATTGATTGGTGTGAGGCTAGGGCCTTGCCTTGCAGGGTTTTTTCTATACCCAGGATTTTGGAGTTTCTTCAGCATAATCTGGATCTTGGGTTCCAGCTTAGTACTTTGAAAGGACAGGTTTCTGCTCTGTCGGTTTTCTTCCAGAGGTCTTTTGCTTTACACCTGCTGGTTAAGACCTTTTTCCAAGGGGTGGCACATGTGCGCCCCCCTCGGAAGGCTGTAGTTCCTGTTTGGGATTTTAATTTGGTTCTTTCGGCTCTGCAGGGTCCTCCTTTTGAGCCGCGACAGGATGTGGCTCTTTCGGTTCTCACTCAGAAGGTTGCTTTCTTGGTGGCTATTACCTCTGTTCGGCGTGTCTCTGAGTTGGCTGCCCTGTCGATTCAGGCCCCTTACTTTGAGAAACACCAGGATAAGGTGCTTTTTTCGTTTTAAGCCGGATTTCCTTCCTAAGGTGGTGTCTGTTTTCCACCTCAATCAGGATATTGTTCTCTCCTAAGCCTAACAATGACAAGGAGAGGGTTCTGCACAATTTGGATGTTGTTCGCTGTGTGAAGTACTATTTGGTGACTACTTCTTCCTTCCGCAAGACGGATGCCTTTTTCGTGGTGCCCTGTGGGCCCAGGAAAGGTTTGGCACCCGCCAAGTCTACCATTAGCAAATGGATCCGTCAGGCCATTGTTGGGGCCTATTCTGCTAAGGGGAGGACTCCCCCTTTTAGGGTCACTGCGCATTCTACTCGTGCTGTTGGTGCGTCCTGGGCTTTTCAGCACCAGGCTTCTGTTGAACAAGTTTGTAAGGCTGCTACTTGGTCTTCCGTTCATACTTTTTCCAAGTTTTACAAGGTTGATGTGCGGGCTTCAGCGGATGCTGTTTTTGGCCGCAAGGTTCTGCAAGCTGCAGTGGTTTGAGTTGGTACATTCTTTACTGTTTCTGGTTCCCACCCATGACAGACACTGCTATTGGATGTCCCAGATGTCATGAAGACCGAAGTGGAGTGTATGGCACACTTAGAATAATACCGTTTTGTGAGTACTCACCTTTAAAATGGGTATTATGAGTGTGCCATACACTCCACTTCGCCCCACCCCTTTTTTTCAGGTATTCTGGGGCTTTTATATGGTGAACCATTGGTTTTGATTGTTAAGGTTATAATTGGTTCTTCCTGGTCCCTTTACTGCTTTTATACACTGGGGAATTGGTGGGAGGTCCCAGGTATATATGGACCGGGAGGGGCTTTCTTTTTTTGCATATTCATCTCTGCAGAAGTTCACCCTCTACTGGAGATTACCCAGATGTCATGATGACCGAAGTGGAGTGTATGGCACACTCATAATACCTGTTTTAAAGGTGAGTACTCACAAAACGGTATTTTCAGAGAGGAGTCTAAAAGTCATAAAGCTGAGGGGAGCAGCATGATATCACAGCAGCTGAAGTTTATTTTATAATATGGTTTCATTAAGAGAATAAAATTATACATTTACAGAAGAAGAAAAACAAGCCAGGCAATCAGCAGGACCAGCTAACATTGTTCCTACCTAGTCTCATCAGCCACATAAATAAAAGAACAATCCTTGCAGCGAAACTACAAATTGTTGTAAATAATCATTAGAAAAATAAGTGGGGGCTAAAGCCTGCAACTAAAGAATCTTAGAATAAAAGTTTTATGAATACAGCAGTGGTATGCATATGTTTCACAAGCCCATAGCAAAGGTCATAGTGAACCCCCCAAAAAATATATAATCCTCTTAACCCCCTCAAATAAATTACCTGCAGTGAAGTAGGACTGCGGCCATGGTTTGTGAACTGACCAATCAGTCAGAGACTGTAGTCTGATTGAAGTTCTAGTCAGTGTTGGAATGTCGGTGACAGTGGGGCCTATTGTGGTCCATTTGTTCCTGGGGCGCTTGTTTCCCCTGTATGTGTTATACAAAAGTGTGCGGGAGTGAATAATGCACTGGCATCTTAGTTCCACCCTACAGAACCTTTGGTGCTTCTTGTAAACAGAGCTCCAATAATGCATACTGCTGTGGCCTCAGTCCAATGGTGTTGGCACAGGTGCTGCAGGGTGGGGGTTGGCAGGTTCACTGGGCTCCTTTCTGCCATGGGCCCGGTAGCAACTGCCTTCCCTTTCTCTGTTGTATTTAATTTTCTGGTTATAAAAGTAAACTAAACAGGCAAAGGAGTGGCAAGGGTGATCCACACCTGGAAAAAGAGCAAGAAGTTAGAGTTATGCTATGGGGGTTGGGAATTGAATAAGCGTGCCATTGATTTCCCAAAGCTCTTCCTCTCCCTTCCCATTTGGCTGCTCCCCCAAGTGGCAGTGCGATTTCCAATTGTATTTTTTGCCATGCAACAAGGTGCTCCATACTCCCTTGATGGGTGCTACATTACTGTTGAATGAAGTCCTCTGGCCCCCTATCATATCCACCAATTTTAGAAAACAGGGTTAGGTGGTGCTGCATCTGAGGGGATAGTCCAGGCTTCATAGGTCCATGGGTGGCTGGAGCGAGCCCGGGGGCAGAGGCAACAGCGGTGGGAGTTCAGCCCAGGGATGAAGCACTTACATGGACTTATCCACTTAGGCCCTTATTTATGAAGGAATAGCGACAGGTAGCGACTGGTGAGCGGTCCCCGCCACGAGAACGCCGGCTCCCCACCACAATCACACATTTATCAAGCCAATCCTGCTTAGCGACTAAAATAGCGCCATATAGCGACTCATTCATCATTATTCCAGCCTCAGCCCACAGCGCCAGCGTCCGAGCTTGAACAGCGACAGGTATGACCTCTCGCTACCTAGGGCTCTCCAATGCATTTCAATGGAACAATCTTTAAATATTAATAATTAATTGTTATTAATTTTTTATTTTTTTTTTTAATGTGAAAAATTCTGTGACCACTTCTGCCATTTTAGATAATTTTTTTAAGGGAAAAAAAAATTTAAAAAATTGTACAGAATTGATATTACAGGTCTGATATTAATGTATTCATATTACTAAATTATTTAAAATACTTTTTTTTTTTGGTTTCCAAAAATATGGTGGTTTGGGGGTTAAAAAACTACTTTTAACACATCATCTCCAGCGCTCTGGGGTTTAAACATGCATTTCACAGCGCTTGAATTTTTTGAGCGTGATTTTTTGATGAATAAGGTGGAAGCCGATCGCTCTGACCAGTCGCTATCATGCGCACCCATACATCGCGGAACCTGTCAAATAGCGACTCGTAACCTTGTATTCAACATTATGCCACACCGACTGAGTCGCTGTCAACAACCGAATAACGGCCAAGCACAGCGACTACTAGCGGGTGCTGTGAGAATACCGCTACAGTCGCTCAACTGTCGCTATATGTCGCTATTAATAAATCAGCCTCTTATTCTTATAGGAAGGAGAACAACAGAGTATTTACTTTTTATTTTTTAGTCCATAATGTTTGCTCAAGAATTTTCTCACTGAGGATGCCACAGTCAAGCTTTTGACATTATAATTGGAGATTTCCTTCATATTTTTATACATCGAAAGAATTTAAAATGGAATTGAAATTACGATTTGAAGAATTCAAAAAAGATAATTATGAACATAGAGATAACTCAGCCTTATTTGATCTGAATCTAAAGAGGTATTAATATCGAACTATAGTAATATCGCTATAATATCGAACTGGTCTCAATGAAAAAAAAGAGAATCTATTAAAAATATAATGATTCAATTAAAAAAGTTTTTAAAATGTTCGTAGAGTTACAGAAGAAAGACAATGCAGAAAATAGAAGACTTTAGCCATAATATAAAAATCATTTTAAATTATTGATCCAAGAATCTGTCCTATCACAAATGGAATGGCAGCAAAGAAAATATCACAAACTTGGAAAACTGATGGCATCTCTTGTCAAGAGAGGAAAGACTAGAATATTAATTACAAATATTCAAACCCCAGATAGAGCTAAGATTTGGAAGTCTGAAGAGATAGCTGATTATGTTTTAGGGAAGTAAAATAATTTAAAGGGCATAGGAGCAATGGATAATAAGTTAAAAATACTAGCTTTTGCTGATGATATCTTAATATTGTTGGAAGATCCAAAAGAGAGTGTTCCATTGATTATGAACAACGTAAGAAATTTTGGTAAGGTGTCTGGCTATGAGATAATGAAAAATTTATTGGTTTTGCAATGTTGCATGGGAATGTTGGGAAAATATTTTTCCATTTAGATGGAAAAAGGCTATTAAATATCAAGGGTCCATCTACCTGCGAACAAAATTATATTCCATAAATATCCATCCAATACTGCATGAGATCAATGTTAACCTCAATACATCGAAAGAATTACCTCTATCTTTCTCCAGTAAATGTCATTTCATAAAAGTGATTTCCCAAACTACTTTTTCTGCTAACTCTCCCAATAATTTTGCAAAAATCAGACAATAAAGCACATTATAGATCCGTTAAGACATTAATATGGAGGTGTTCTAGAAATGTTAGGATTGGTATGAATTTCAACAGAAAAAGGAGATGGGAGGTCTTAACATGTCAAGTTTGAGATTATATAGTATTGCATGCCTGACCAGATGTGCCCTTGACTGGATTAGGGGGCAGAATTATCTGGAAAAATCAATGTTTGAAGCTCCCTTTGTTCCATCTAGGGGTCTTGGTTATATTTTACATATTAGTGAGATTAAAGAACTGCATCAAATAAAATTTAATTCATTAATATGGTCAACAATTTCAGCTTGGAGACTGGCCCACGAAATATGTAAAGCAGATCTTGCTAGATCAATCACCCCCCCCCCCCCTTTGAGGGGAATTTTTACTTTTAGAGGAGAGAAATTTCTAAACTGAGAAAGGCACAATACTAAATGATATACTTTCTAGAGCAAAAGCAAAATTTGATTATTGTTCAAAAGCGTCTGTTTAATTTACAGATGCAGAGTTATGTAAATACTTTCCTCAATGAAGGGGTCTTTACAGAAGCAAACATAAACCTGTATCTATATTTTAGTAACAAATTGTCTGATAAATATTCAATAAGTAACATATATAAATTATATTAAGCCAGATATAGATTAGGATAATAGTTTATCAGTAGAGATGAGCGAACTTTTGAAAAATTCGATTCGACTGATTCGCCGAATTTTCCGACAAAAATCGTTTCGACCCGAATAAATTCGCGACGAATCGCTATTAAAAACGGCTATTTCTGAGCCTCCTAGAGCCTCAATAGGGTTGTAAACCATTCTGCCTTGCTGTAACACGCACAGGATGCGTGCTGGGTAAGTTAAATAATACTTTGAAGAAAAATCACATGCAGATCAGAGGCATCGCTAATAGTATCGCAGAGCGGCACAATTGAATTCAAGAGAGTTGAAGTGGCATCACTATGAGGGGCAGGAGCCCAAACATTGCTTTAAAGAGACACTGGAGTTGGCAGCAGCAGGAGCCCAAAAATTGGATGAATCACACCCTGGAGTTGGCAGCAGCAGCAGGAGCCCAAACATTACTTTAAAGAGACACTGGGGTTGGCTTCAGGAGCCCAAAAATTGGATGAATCACACCCTGGAGTTGGCAGCAGCAGGAGCCCAAATATTACTTTAAAGAGACCCTGGGGTTGGCTTCAGGAGCCCAAAAATTGGATGATTCACACCCTGGAGTTGGCAGAAGTTGGCAGCAGCAGCAGCAGGAGCCCAAATATTACTTCAAAGAGACCCTGGGGTTGGCTTCAGGAGCCCAAAAATTGGATGAATCACACACTGGAGTTGGCAGCAGCAGCAGCAGGAGCCCAAATATACACTGGAGTTGGCTTCAGGAGCCCAAAAATTGGATGAATCACACCCTGGAGTTGGCAGAAGTTGGCAGCAGCAGCAGGAGCCCAAACATTACTTTAAAGAGACCCTGGGGTTGGCTTCAGGAGCCCAACAATTGGATGAATCACACCCTGGAGTTGGCAGGAGTTGACAGCAGCAGCAGCAGGAGCCCAAATATTACTTTAAAGAGACCCTGGGGTTGGCTTCAGGAGCACAAAAATTGGATGAATCACACCCTGGAGTTGGCAGGAGTTGCTGTAACACGCACAGGATGCGTGCTGGGTAAGTTAAATAATACTTTGAAGAAAAATCACATGCAGATCAGAGGCATCGCTAATAGAATTGCAGAGCGGCACAATTGAATTCAAGAGAGTTGAAGTGGCATCACTATGAGGGGCAGGAGCCCAAACATTGCTTTAAAGAGACACTGGAGTTGGCAGCAGCAGGAGCCCAAAAATTGGATGAATCACACCCTGGAGTTGGCAGCAGCAGCAGGAGCCCAAACATTACTTTAAAGAGACACTGGGGTTGGCTTCAGGAGCCCAAAAATTGGATGAATCACACCCTGGAGTTGGCAGCAGCAGGAGCCCAATTATTACTTTAAAGAGACCCTGGGGTTGGCTTCAGGAGCCCAAAAATTGGATGATTCACACCCTGGAGTTGGCAGAAGTTGGCAGCAGCAGCAGCAGGAGCCCAAATATTACTTCAAAGAGACCCTGGGGTTGGCTTCAGGAGCCCAATAATTGGATGAATCACACACTGGAGTTGGCAGCAGCAGCAGCAGGAGCCCAAATATACACTGGAGTTGGCTTCAGGAGCCCAAAAATTGGATGAATCACACCCTGGAGTTGGCAGAAGTTGGCAGCAGCAGCAGCAGCAGGAGCCCAAACATTACTTTAAAGAGACCCTGGGGTTGGCTTCAGGAGCCCAACAATTGGATGAATCACACCCTGGAGTTGGCAGGAGTTGACAGCAGCAGCAGCAGGAGCCCAAATATTACTTTAAAGAGACCCTGGGGTTGGCTTCAGGAGCCCAAAAATTGGATGAATCACACCCTGGAGTTGGCAGAAGTTGGCAGCAGCAGCAGCAGGAGCCCAAACATTACTTTAAAGAGACCCTGGGGTTGGCTTCAGGAGCCCAAAAATTGGATGAATCACACCCTGGAGTTGGCAGAAGTTGGCAGCAGCAGCAGCAGGAGCCCAAACATTACTTGAAAGAGACCCTGGGGTTGGCTTCAGGAGCCCAAAAATTGGATGAATCACACCCTGGAGTTGGCAGAAGTTGGCAGCAGCAGCAGCAGGAGCCCAAACATTACTTCAAAGAGACCCTGGGGTTGGCTTCAGGAGCCCAACAATTGGATGAATCACACCCTGGAGTTGGCAGGAGTTGACAGCAGCAGCAGCAGGAGCCCAAACATTACTTCAAAGAGACCCTGGGGTTGGCTTCAGGAGCCCAACAATTGGATGATTCACACCCTGGAGTTGGCAGCAGCAGCAGGAGCCCAAACACTACTTTAAAGAGACCCTGGGGTTGGCTTCAGGAGCCCAAAAATTGGATGAATCACACCCTGGAGTTGGCAGCAGCAGCAGCAGGAGCCCAAATATTACTTTAAAGAGACACTGGGGTTGGCTTCAGGAGCCCAAAAATTGGATGAATCACACCCTGGAGTTGGCAGGAGTTGGCAGCAGCAGCAGCAGGAGCCCAAACATTACTTCAAAGAGACCCTGAGGTTGGCTTCAGGAGCCCAAAAATTGGATGAATCACACCCTGGAGTTGGCAGAAGTTGGCAGCAGCAGCAGCAGGAGCCCAAACATTACTTTAAAGCGACCCTGGGGTTGGCTTCAGGAGCCCAACAATTGGATGATTCACACCCTGGAGTTGGCAGGAGTTGACAGCAGCAGCAGCAGGAGCCCAAATATTACTTTAAAGAGACCCTGGGGTTGGCTTCAGGAGCCCAAAAAATTGGATGAATCACACCCTGGAGTTGGCAGAAGTTGGCGGCAGCAGCAGCAGGAGCCCAAACATTACTTCAAAGAGACCCTGGGGTTGGCTTCAGGAGCCCAAAAACTGGATGATTCACACCCTGGAGTTGGCAGGAGTTGACAGCAGCAGCAGGAGCCCAAATATTACTTTAAAGAGACCCTGGGGTTGGCTTCAGGAGCCCAAAAATTGGATGAATCACACCCTGAAGTTGGCAGAAGTTGGCAGCAGCAGCAGCAGGAGCCCAAACATTACTTTAAAGAGACCCTGGGGTTGGCTTCAGGAGCCCAAAAATTGGATGAATCACACCCTGGAGTTGGCAGAAGTTGGCAGCAGCAGCAGGAGTCCAAACATTACTTCAAAGAGACCCTGGGGTTGGCTTCAGGAGCCCAACAATTGGATGAATCACACCCTGGAGTTGGCAGGAGTTGACAGCAGCAGCAGCAGGAGCCCAAACATTACTTCAAAGAGACCCTGGGGTTGGCTTCAGGAGCCCAAAAATTGGATGAATCACACCCTGGAGTTGGCAGAAGTTGGCAGCAGCAGCAGCAGGAGCCCAAACATTACTTTAAAGAGACCCTGGGGTTGGCTTCAGGAGCCCAACAATTGGATGAATCACACCCTGGAGTTGGCAGGAGTTGACAGCAGCAGCAGCAGGAGCCCAAAAATTACTTTAAAGAGACCCTGGGGTTGGCTTCAGGAGCCCAAAAATTGGATGAATCACACCCTGGAGTTGGCAGAAGTTGGCAGCAGCAGCAGCAGGAGCCCAAACATTACTTTAAAGAGACCCTGGGGTTGGCTTCAGGAGCCCAAAAATTGGATGAATCACACCCTGGAGTTGGCAGAAGTTGGCAGCAGCAGCAGCAGGAGCCCAAATATTACTTTAAAGAGACCCTGGGGTTGGCTTCAGGAGCCCAAAAATTGGATGAATCACACCCTGGAGTTGGCAGAAGTTGGCAGCAGCAGCAGCAGGAGCCCAAACATTACTTTAAAGAGAACCTGGGGTTGGCTTCAGGAGCCCAAAAATTGGATGAATCACACCCTGGAGTTGGCAAAAGTTGGCAGCAGCAGCAGCAGCAGGAGCCCAAACATTACTTCAAAGAGACCCTGGGGTTGGCTTCAGGAGCCCAAAAATTGGATGAATCACACCCTGGAGTTGGCAGAAGTTGGCAGCAGCAGCAGCAGGTGCCCAAACATTACTTCAAAGAGACCCTGGGGTTGGCTTCAGGAGCCCAACAATTGGATAAATCACACCCTGGAGTTGGCAGGAGTTGACAGCAGCAGCAGCAGGAGGAGCCCAAATATTACTTTAAAGAGACCCTGGGGTTGGCTTCAGGAGCCCAAAAATTGGATGATTCACACCCTGGAGTTGGCAGCAGCAGCAGGAGCCCAAACACTACTTTAAAGAGACCCTGGGGTTGGCTTCAGGAGCCCAGAAATTGGATGAATCACACCCTGGAGTTGGCAGCAGCAGCAGCAGGAGCCCAAATATTACTTTAAAGAGACACTGGGGTTGGCTTCAGGAGCCCAACAATTGGATGAATCACACCCTGGAGTTGGCAGGAGTTGGCAGCAGCAGCAGCAGGAGCCCAAACATTACTTCAAAGAGACCCTGGGGTTGGCTTCAGGAGCCCAAAAATTGGATGAATCACACCCTGGAGTTGGCAGAAGTTGGCAGCAGCAGCAGCAGGAGCCCAAACATTACTTTAAAGAGACCCTGGGGTTGGCTTCAGGAGCCCAAAAATTGGATGAATCACACCCTGGAGTTGGCAGAAGTTGGCAGCAGCAGCAGCAGCAGGAGCCCAAACATTACTTCAAAGAGACCCTGGGGTTGGCTTCAGGAGCCCAACAATTGGATGAATCACACCCTGGAGTTGGCAGGAGTTGACAGCAGCAGCAGCAGGAGCCCAAACATTACTTCAAAGAGACCCTGGGGTTGGCTTCAGGAGCCCAAAAATTGGATGAATCACACCCTGGAGTTGGCAGAAGTTGGCAGCAGCAGCAGCAGGAGCCCAAACATTACTTTAAAGAGACCCTGGGGTTGGCTTCAGGAGCCCAACAATTGGATGAATCACACCCTGGAGTTGGCAGGAGTTGACAGCAGCAGCAGCAGGAGCCCAAATATTACTTTAAAGAGACCCTGGGGTTGGCTTCAGGAGCCCAAAAATTGGATGAATCACACCCTGGAGTTGGCAGAAGTTGGCAGCAGCAGCAGCAGGAGCCCAAACATTACTTTAAAGAGACCCTGGGGTTGGCTTCAGGAGCCCAAAAATTGGATGAATCACACCCTGGAGTTGGCAGAAGTTGGCAGCAGCAGCAGCAGGAGCCCAAACATTACTTCAAAGAGACCCTGGGGTTGGCTTCAGGAGCCCAAAAATTGGATGAATCACACCCTGGAGTTGGCAGAAGTTGGCAGCAGCAGCAGCAGGAGCCCCAATATTACTTTAAAGAGACCCTGGGGTTGGCTTCAGGAGCCCAACAATTGGATGATTCACACCCTGGAGTTGGCAGCAGCAGCAGGAGCCCAAACACTACTTTAAAGAGACCCTGGGGTTGGCTTCAGGAGCCCAAAAATTGGATGAATCACACCCTGGAGTTGGCAGCAGCAGGAGCCCAAATATTACTTTAAAGAGACACTGTGGTTGGCTTCAGGAGCCCAACAATTGGATGAATCACACCCTGGAGTTGGCAGGAGTTGGCAGCAGCAGCAGCAGGAGCCCAAACATTACTTTAAAGAGACCCTGGGGTTGGCTTCAGGAGCCCAACAATTGGATGAATCACACCCTGGAGTTGGCAGGAGTTGACAGCAGCAGCAGCAGGAGCCCAAATATTACTTTAAAGAGACCCTGGGGTTGGCTTCAGGAGCCCAAAAATTGGATGAATCACACCCTGGAGTTGGCAGAAGTTGGCAGCAGCAGCAGCAGGAGCCCAAACATTACTTTAAAGAGACCCTGGGGTTGGCTTCAGGAGCCCAAAAATTGGATGAATCACACCCTGGAGTTGGCAGAAGTTGGCAGCAGCAGCAGCAGCAGGAGCCCAAACATTACTTCAAAGAGACCCTGGGGTTGGCTTCAGGAGCCCAAAAATTGGATGAATCACACCCTGGAGTTGGCAGAAGTTGGCAGCAGCAGCAGCAGGAGCCCAAACATTACTTTAAAGAGACCCTGGGGTTGGCTTCAGGAGCCCAAAAATTGGATGAATCACACCCTGGAGTTGGCAGAAGTTGGCAGCAGCAGCAGCAGGAGCCCAAACATTACTTCAAAGAGACCCTGGGGTTGGCTTCAGGAGCCCAAAAATTGGATGAATCACACCCTGGAGTTGGCAGAAGTTGGCAGCAGCAGCAGCAGGAGCCCAAACATTACTTCAAAGAGACCCTAGGGTTGGCTTCAGGAGCCCAACAATTGGATGAATCACACCCTGGAGTTGGCAGGAGTTGACAGCAGCAGCAGCAGGAGCCCAAATATTACTTTAAAGAGACCCTGGGGTTGGCTTCAGGAGCCCAAAAATTGGATGAATCACACCCTGGAGTTGGCAGAAGTTGGCAGCAGCAGCAGCAGCAGGAGCCCAAACATTACTTTAACCCTTTAAGTGCCAGCCTACCTGGAGTTTTTGTCACACTTTGTTGCCAGACCATTTTGCACTATTTTGCGCTCCCCATGTTCAAATGTGATTTTTGAAGGGATTTCCAGGGATTTCCCAGGAAAATTATATATTGTTTTTTTCAGCAGAGTCTGGGCTTTAACATGAAATGTCTTGTTTGTCATTGTTTAGGTGTATTCTCAATATTTTTGTGTGAAATATGTGCAAAAAAAAAATATATATATATTTTTTACAATTTGTAGTTTTTTTTTGTAATAAAAAATGTAAGTTTGTCAATAAAATCTTATTGCGTGTGAAATCCCAATTTCTCCCGGTTACAGCGGTACCACATATGTATAGGTAGACACCCTTTCCTGCCCAGGAGACTCCCCCAAACTGAAACAGCGCTTTAGGAGATTTTCAGAAAAAATACAACTATGCTATGCAATAAGCGCACCTTGCAGTTTTTCCAGAAAAACAACCCTTTACATTTGAATTACCCCCAGCAAACTATATATTCTCTGGAATTACACACCTCAAGCTTTCTAGGTGTACCAGGCTTGTTGATGTGGCCATAGTTTTCTGGAAGTAATCCCTCAATGGATTCTTTGGTTGCAAAGAGTTTCCCTAAAAAAAGGATAAAAAAGCAGAATCAAAGCCACATTTTCCTAAAAAAACTATATACAAACAAGAAAAAACAAGTTTAATCTGAAAACGCAATATCCCCCGAACAGAACAACACCCAACATGCATAGCTACTGTCAAGGGAAGAGTTGCCAAACACCCCAAAGTAAAGCGTGTGCGTAACGGTAATTTTACTTGAAAATTTCAGCTCTGCAGACAAAGTGCGCACCTTGCGATTTTTCAACCAAAACAACCCTTTACATTTGGAATATCCCCCATAAACCATATATTCCCTGAAAGTACACACGTTAAGCTTTCTAAGCGTACCCAGCTTGTTCTAGTGGACTCATCTTTCTGGAATTATTACCTCAAAGAATTCTTTGTTTGCGCAGGGTTTCCCTAAAAAATTAAAAAAATAGCTGAATAAAAAACACCTTTTCCTAAAATATAAATATGCAAACAAGAAAAAACAAGCTAAGTCTGAAAGCGCAAGGTCCGCCGAACAGAACAATACCCAATATGCAGAGGTACTATTAACCCTTTTAATTGCCAGCCTACTTGAGATTTTGTCACCCTCTGTTGACAGGCCATTTTTCCCCATTTTGCGCCATGTTTTGCGCCATGTTTTGCGCCATTTTGCTGGAACTTTCAGGAAAATTATATATATTTTTTTTTGCAGCAGAGTTTAGCCTTTAACATGAAATATCTTGTTTGTAAATTTTATTTTATTTTTTTTACAATATTATTAAGTAAAATAAATAAATAAATAAATAAAATTTTTTTTTAGAAAATTGACTCCTTTATTTTAAATAAAAAATGTATTTTATTAAGGAAAAGCATATTGCATGTGAAAGCCCCATTTCTACAGATTAGAACGGTACCACATATTTATCGGTAGCCCCCCGTTCCTGCCCAGGAGACCCCCCTAACTACCATCCACACTACAAAGGGTTAAATCGAGAAAAAAAATGACATAGGGTCCCCCCTCCCAGGGGAGGGGGACCCCATTTTTTTTTTGGATTTTTAAGGGTTAAAAACCCTTAAAAATCAAAAAAAAAATTGACGTGGGGTCCCCCTTACCCAAAGTAACCAGCCCGGGACCAGCTATGCAGGGCTTGTAGGAACAGGGCGCAGGGGCCAGCTTTTGTGGCCCCTGGCCCTGCAGGCTACAAGCCCGCATAGCCCGTGGGCCCGGGCTCTTCTGCCCCCCCCTGGCCTTTGGGGAGGCAGGTAATGGGGGTGCCGGGGGTTAATGGCAAGTCACCCGCTAGCGCAGGTGACTTGCCATCCCCCCAGCCTTGTGAACTGGTATAGGGGTCATGGACCCCTTACCAGTTCACAAGGGGTTAAAAGTAAATAATCACACAGACACAAGCAGAGAAAAAAAATTTTTATTAATTTTTATTTTTTTTTTTTACACTGTACTCACCTCCCATCCATCCTGGAGCACTCTGTCCCTCGGCGATCACTGGCTTCTGCTCACTTGCTAGAAGCCTTTTATAGCTGCTGGATGACAGAACACAAAGGGTTAATCAAAAAAAAAAATGACATAGGGTCCCCCCTCCCAGGGGGGGGGGGGGGGGGGGGGCGGACCCAATTTTTTTTTTATTTTTAAGGGTTAAAAACCCTTAAAAATAAAAAAAAAAATTGACGTGGGGTCCCCCTTACCCACAGTAACCAGCCCGGGACCAGCTATGGGGGCTTGTAGGCACAGAGTGGGGGGGCCAGCTTTTGTGGCCCCCCCACCCTGCAGCCTACGAGCCCACATAGCTTATGTGGGCCCGGGCTCTTCTGCCCCCCCCTGGCCTTTGGGGAGGCAGGTAATGGGGGTGCCAGGGGTTAATGGCAAGCCACCCGCTAGCGCAGGTGGCTTGCCATCCCCCCAGCCTTGTGAACTGGTATAGGGGTCATGGACCCCTTACCAGTTCACAAGGGGTTAAAAGTAAAAAATGACACTGACACAGAGAAAAAAAAATCTTTATTTTTTTTTTTTTACACTGTACTCACCTCCGATCCGACGTCCCTTGCCGCTGTCCCGCGCCGATCATCTCACTGACAGATGCCGGTGGTGATCGGCGCAGGGCGGGTGACAGGTGAGGGGGCTCCGATCGGAGCCTCCTCACCTGACATCCGCCCTGCTCCGTAAATGACAGTTTTATTTTTATTTTTTTTTACAACGGCGAGTCAGCGCTGGAAACGGGGGGGGGGGCGGCTGGTTTCGGGCCCCCCCCTGAAGACGGAGGACGACGGGGGGGCGATCAGGTGCCCCCCCAGGAAGAGGGGACCCCAAGCTTCACAGGGATACCAGAGGTAAGTGTTTTTTTTTTCTATCTTTTAACTGTTTGGGGGAAATGCCAGGCACGTAGTTTCTACGTGCTTGGCACTTAACGGTAGGAGAAGCAACCACGTAGAAACTACGTGCTTGGCATTTAAAGGGTTAAAGAGACCCTGGGGTTGGCTTCAGGAGCCCAACAATTGGATGAATCACACCCTGGAGTTGGCAGGAGTTGACAGCAGCAGCAGCAGGAGCCCAAATATTACTTTAAAGAGACCCTGGGGTTGGCTTCAGGAGCCCAAAAATTGGATGAATCACACCCTGGAGTTGGCAGAAGTTGGCAGCAGCAGCAGCAGGAGCCCAACCATTACTTTAAAGAGACCCTGGGGTTGGCTTCAGGAGCCCAAAAATTGGATGAATCACACCCTGGAGTTGGCAGAAGCTGGCAGCAGCAGCAGCAGCAGGAGTCCAAATATTACTTTAAAGAGACCCTGGGGTTGGCTTCAGGGGCCCAAAAATTGGATGAATCACACCCTGGAGTTGGCAGAAGTTGGCAGCAGCAGCAGCAGGAGCCCAAAAAATGGCCTAAAGACATAAATATGTTTTGCACCATTTGGAAAGTGTAAAACGTGGCACCATGCTGAATCTAGTCGCATGCATCAGGCATTGGTGGGTGGAAATCCTGGCTGATCCATCCCTGATTCATTTTGACAAAGGTGAGTCTCTCCACATTTTTAGTTGACAGACGAGTTCTCCTCGCCGTAACTATGGCCCCCGCTGCACTAAACACCCGCTCAGATGGCACGCTACTTGCCGGGCAGGACAGCTTTTCCAGGGCAAACTCTGCTAGTTGCGGCCACAAATCAAGTTTGGCTGCCCAGAAGTCCAGCGGATCCTCAAGGTGTGTTGGCATGGTCATGTCAAAGTATGACATGACCTGCTGGTTGAGGTCCTGCTCCAGGTCTTCCTGCTGCTCATGAGTAGCCTCACTATGCGGGTGTAGAAAGCTACTCATTAGCGACTGAAGACTGAGGCTGCTGCTGCTGATGGAGCTGCTGCTGCTGCTCCTGCCAACCCCCCCAGCGGCCATGGCAGTGGAAGGTGAGCGCAGAGGTCCCCTCGAGTCAGACCTGCGAGAGTATGGACCATGGCGCAGATAGGCATCGGCCAACTGCCTACGTAGAATGTCTTTGTAGTAGTTGAGTTTGTCCTCCCTCTCGGTGGGTTTAAAAAATGCCCCCATTTTGTGCCGGAAGCGAGGGTCCAATAAGGTGGACAGCCAGAAGTCATCCCGCCGACAGATGGAAACAATTCTGGGGTCACTACGCAAGCACGTGAGCATGCTTCGTGCCATTTGCGCAAGTGACTCGGATGGACTACCTGTCTCCATCTCCACTGCATACTGCCACGGTGTGCCCGGGTCCTCTGTCTCGCCTTCCTCAAAAACCTCTAGCTCCTCTGGCTGCTCCTGCTCCTCCTCTCCTGTCCGCTGACTAGATAAACCAGCCATTTCGCCAAGCCTAAACTGTGTTTCGCTGGGCAACTCCTCCTCCTCCTCCTCTTCCTCCTCCTCCTCCAGTTCAGCTCCAACGGGGTTCATGTGGCCGTAAGATGTAAACGCCATGTCTCCAGTGCCCAGACCAGCCATGGTTTCCAACATGTGCTGTAGTACATGAAGCAGTGGAATCACGTCGTTCATCCCGTAATCCTGCCGACTGACAAATAAAGTGGCTTCCTCAAAGGGCCTGAGCAAACGGCAGGTGTCACGTATGAGCTGCCACTGGTTGACATTGAAGTTACACAGGGGAGTCCCCCTATCTGCTTGGATCATCAGGAAATCCGTGATGGCTTTTCTCTGTTCATATAATCGGTCCAACATGTGAAGGGTGGAATTCCAACGGGTGGAAACATCGCAAATCAGACTATGTTGGGGGATACCATTCTGACGCTGTAGCTCAAGAAGGGTGTGTTTGGCGGTGTAGGAGTGGCTGAAGTGCATGCAAAGTTTCCTTGAAGTTGTTAGGATGTCTTGCAGATGGGGGGAACACTTCAGAAACCGCTTGACAACCAGATTGAAGACGTGAGCCATGCAGGGGGCATGGGTCAGGCTTCCTTGGCGCAGCGCAGACAAAATGTTCTTCCCATTGTCGGTAACCATGATTCCCATTTTAAGTTTTCTCGGAGTAAGCCATGTTTGGATTTCCTGATGAATACATTTAAGCAGTTCCTCCCCTGTGTGACTCCGTTCGCCAAGACAAACCATGTGAAGCACTGCGTGACACCTCCGTGCCCTGCACACATGGTAGACTGGAGGGGCACTGAGACTTGAGCCTACAGTGGAGGGTGAGGAGATGGCGGAGGATGAGGAGGCCGAGTCGCACGGTGTCACAGGCCCAATGGGCAGAGAGCGCGGAGGCCGAAGCGGCGTGACCTGTCCAAGTTGCTGCTGCTGCTGCAAAGGGACCACATTCACCCAGTGGGCCGTAAACGACATGTACTGCCCCTGACCGTAGTTACAGCTCCAGATGTCGGCGCTGCCATGTATTTTGCTACACACCGACAGGCTCAAGGACTGGCCCACCTTCTGTTCAACAAAAGTGTGCAGCGCTGGTACTGCCTTCTTGGCAAAGAAATGACGGCTTGGGACTCTCCACCTCGGCTCAGCACAAGCCATCAGTTCTCTGAAAGGTGCAGATTCCACCACCTGAAAAGGGAGCGACTGCAGCACCAGCAACTTGGACAGGAGCACATTCAGCTTCTGCGCCGTAGGATGAGTGGGCGCATACTGCTGTCTCTTGGACATGGCTTCGCTGATGGATTGCTGGCGGGATGCATGACTTGGAGGTTTATGGTGACGCATCATATGTTGACGCAGGGCCGTGGTGCCAACATTTGGACCCTGGCCACGCTTCACCTTTTGCCTACATATCTTGCATGTGGCCATGTTACCCTCCTGCGGATGCCTCAGGAAAAACTGCCACACTGCCGAGTAGCTA
The DNA here is from genome assembly GCA_027917425.1 of Gastrophryne carolinensis. NCBI lineage: Eukaryota > Metazoa > Chordata > Amphibia > Anura > Microhylidae > Gastrophryne > Gastrophryne carolinensis. Next base: position 509,955,137 of record CM051234.1, read on the forward strand.
CTTTTCCCACCCCCTGGCCTCACTGATTCACTGCTGCTGTTGCCAACTCCAGGAACCCCTGCTCCACTAACTCCCGATAAGGTAGACTGCCGCACAGCAGGTGCTCTACCCCGGCCCCGGCCCCGGCCGGCTCCAGCCTTTGGAATTGTGCCCCCATGCTGACTGCTACCACCTTGCTGCCTCAGCTGCTGACTCCGGGGCAACCTGCGCCCCTCTTCTCCTGATGATGACGATGAAGCCCCTTCATCACCCGGCTCCCAAGTGCGATCGGCTTCATCGTCATCATCATCATCACCGAGTTGTGGCTGTACGTCACTGATGTTCGTGGATTCGTCAACAGTGTCTGGCGCAGGAGCTGGAACGCTCGCAGCACCCACGACACTGTCCACATCACTATTTGTCTGCCTAGCTAAAGAAGCCACCTCCATTTCTTGGCTGGGCAGTAGCTGCTGACTGTCCTCCTGTATCTGATCGTCCTCCTCACTAAAGATTGGAGCTGAACCCAAAGCATAGGATTCGTCGCTGGGGGAGGGAACGGCGTAGGACAGAGGCAATGGGAGGACAGGGACTGCTCTCGGGGCATGCCAACTCAGGGTTGTGTCAGAGGAACCTACCGACCCTAGACTGGGGGTCTCAGACGTAAGTTGTGATGATGTTGTTGATGAGCGCGTCAACCAATCTACCACGGCAGATGCGTTACTGGTGGAGACCCGACCGCTAGCAGATACTGGCAGATTAGGTCTCTCAGCGTGACTCCTGCTGCTACTGGCCCCCAGTCTGATGCGAGCTCTGCCTGCGGAATCTTGGCCTCTGCCACTCCTCTTTTCACTTCCAGGCACTTGTCTGCCTGACATAGTCTAACTGGCGTGTTAGTAGGTGATATTTAAAGAACCCCCGGGCAGCGGTGGGTCTATATGAAACAGAATATAATGCACACCAAAAGTGAGCAGTAACACTCAGCCTCCAACAGGCCTGCTTAGTGTAAATAAGAGAGCTGCTTAGTGTAAATAAAGAGGGGTATGCTATGTTACAGAATGGGATGCCCCAACAGAAGTGCACCTGGCAGGCAGCAGTAAGTCTATGCCCAGCAAAAGTGTCTTTATCAGGCTAATTTCAATTATAATAAGAGCAAATGGTTATATGGTCTTAAACAGAGGCTGTTGTAGTCACAGAATGGGATGCCACAACAGAAGTGGACCTGGCAGGGTCCAGAAGTACTATGCCCAGCAAAAGTGTCTTTATCAGGCTAATTTCAATTATAATAAGAGCGAATGGTTATATGGTCTTAAACAGAGGCTGCTGTAGTCACAGAATGGGATGCCACAACAGAAGTGGACCTGGCAGGGTCCAGAAGTACTATGCCCAGCAAAAGTGTCTTTATCAGGCTAATTTCAATTATAATAAGAGCAAATGGTTATATGGTCTTAAACAGAGGCTGCTGTAGTCACAGAATGGGATGCCACAACAGAAGTGGACCTGGCAGGGTCCAGAAGTACTATGCCCAGCAAAAGTGTCTTTATCAGGCTAATTTCAATTATAATAAGAGCAAATGGTTATATGGTCTTAAACAGAGGCTGCTGTAGTCACAGAATGGGATGCCACAACAGAAGTGGACCTGGCAGGGTCCAGAAGTACTATGCCCAGCAAAAGTGTCTTTATCAGGCTAATTTCAATTATAATAAGTGCAAATGGTTATATGGTCTTAAACAGAGGCTGCTGTAGTCACAGAATGGGATGCCACAACAGAAGTGGACCTGGCAGGGTCCAGAAGTACTATGCCCAGCAAGTGTCTTTATCAGGCTAATTTCAATTATAATAAGATCAAATGGTTATATGGTCTTAAACAGAGGCTGCTGTAGTCACAGAATGGGATGCCACAACAGAAGTGGACCTGGCAGGGTCCAGAAGTACTATGCCCAGCAAAAGTGTCTTTATCAGGCTAATTTCAATTATAATAAGAGCAAATGGTTATATGGTCTTAAACAGAGGCTGCTGTAGTCACAGAATGGGATGCCACAACAGAAGTGGACCTGGCAGGGTCCAGAAGTACTATGCCCAGCAAAAGTGTCTTTATCAGGCTAATTTCAATTATAATAAGTGCAAATGGTTATATGGTCTTAAACAGAGGCTGCTGTAGTCACAGAATGGGATGCCACAACAGAAGTGGACCTGGCAGGGTCCAGAAGTACTATGCCCAGCAAAAGTGTCTTTATCAGGCTAATTTCAATTATAATAAGAGCAAATGGTTATATGGTCTTAAACAGAGGCTGCTGTAGTCACAGAATGGGATGCCACAACAGAAGTGGACCTGGCAGGGTCCAGAAGTACTATGCCCAGCAAAAGTGTCTTTATCAGGCTAATTTCAATTATAATAAGTGCAAATGGTTATATGGTCTTAAACAGAGGCTGCTGTAGTCACAGAATGGGATGCCACAACAGAAGTGGACCTGGCAGGGTCCAGAAGTACTATGCCCAGCAAAAGTGTCTTTATCAGGCTAATTTCAATTATAATAAGATCAAATGGTTATATGGTCTTAAACAGAGGCTGCTGTAGTCACAGAATGGGATGCCACAACAGAAGTGGACCTGGCAGGGTCCAGAAGTACTATGCCCAGCAAAAGTGTCTTTATCAGGCTAATTTCAATTATAATAAGAGCAAAGGGTTATATGGTTTTAAACAGAGGCTGCTGTAGTCACAGAATGGGATGCCACAACAGAAGTGGACCTGGCAGGGTCCAGAAGTACTATGCCCAGCAAGTGTCTTTATCAGGCTAATTTCAATTATAATAAGAGCAAATGGTTATATGGTCTTAAACAGAGGCTGCTGTAGTCACAGAATGGGATGCCACAACAGAAGTGGACCTGGCAGGGTCCAGAAGTACTATGCCCAGCAAAAGTGTCTTTATCAGGCTAATTTCAATTATAATAAGAGCAAATGGTTATATGGTCTTAAACAGAGGCTGCTGTAGTCACAGAATGGGATGCCACAACAGAAGTGGACCTGGCAGGGTCCAGAAGTACTATGCCCAGCAAAAGTGTCTTTATCAGGCTAATTTCAATTATAATAAGAGCAAATGGTTATATGGTCTTAAACAGAGGCTGCTGTAGTCACAGAATGGGATGCCACAACAGAAGTGGACCTGGCAGGGTCCAGAAGTACTATGCCCAGCAAAAGTGTCTTTATCAGGCTAATTTCAATTATAATAAGAGCAAATGGTTATATGGTCTTAAACAGAGGCTGCTGTAGTCACATAATGGGATGCCACAACAGAAGTGGACCTGGCAGGGTCCAGAAGTACTATGCCCAGCAAAAGTGTCTTTATCAGGCTAATTTCAATTATAATAGGAGCAAATGGTTATATGGTCTTAAACAGAGGCTGCTGTAGTCACAGAATGGGATGCCACAACAGAAGTGGACCTGGCAGGGTCCAGAAGTACTATGCCCAGCAAAAGTGTCTTTATCAGGCTAATTTCAATTATAATAAGAGCAAATGGTTATATGGTCTTAAACAGAGGCTGCTGTAGTCACAGAATGGGATGCCACAACAGAAGTGCACCTGGCAGGGTCCAGAAGTACTATGCCCAGCAAAAGTGTCTTTATCAGGCTAATTTCAATTATAATAAGAGCAAATGGTTATATGGTCTTAAACAGAGGCTGCTGTAGTCACAGAATGGGATGCCACAACAGAAGTGGACCTGGCAGGGTCCAGAAGTACTATGCCCAGCAAAAGTGTCTTTATCAGGCTAATTTCAATAATAATAAGAGCAAATGGTTATATGGTCTTAAACAGAGGCTGCTGTAGTCACAGAATGGGATGCCACAACAGAAGTGGACCTGGCAGGGTCCAGAAGTACTATGCCCAGCAAAAGTGTCTTTATCAGGCTAATTTCAATTATAATAAGAGCAAATGGTTATATGGTCTTAAACAGAGGCTGCTGTAGTCACAGAATGGGATGCCACAACAGAAGTGCACCTGGCAGGGTCCAGAAGTACTATGCCCAGCAAAAGTGTCTTTATCAGGCTAATTTCAATTATAATAAGAGCAAATGGTTATATGGTCTTAAACAGAGGCTGCTGTAGTCACAGAATGAGATGCCACAACAGAAGCGGACCTGGCAGGGTCCAGAAGTACTATGCCCAGCAAAAGTGTCTTTATCAGGCTAATTTCAATTATAATAAGAGCAAATGGTTATATGGTCTTAAACAGAGGCTGCTGTAGTCACAGAATGGGATGCCACAACAGAAGTGGACCTGGCAGGGTCCAGAAGTACTATGCCCAGCAAAAGTGTCTTTATCAGGCTAATTTCAATTATAATAAGAGCAAATGGTTATATGGTCTTAAACAGAGGCTGCTGTAGTCACAGAATGGGATGCCACAACAGAAGTGCACCTGGCAGGGTCCAGAAGTACTATGCCCAGCAAAAGTGTCTTTATCAGGCTAATTTCAATTATAATAAGAGCAAATGGTTATATGGTCTTAAACAGAGGCTGCTGTAGTCACAGAATGGGATGCCACAACAGAAGTGCACCTGGCAGGGTCCAGAAGTACTATGCCCAGCAAAAGTGTCTTTATCAGGCTAATTTCAATTATAATAAGAGCAAATGGTTATATGGTCTTAAACAGAGGCTGCTGTAGTCACAGAATGGGATGCCACAACAGAAGTGGACCTGGCAGGGTCCAGAAGTACTATGCCCAGCAAAAGTGTCTTTATCAGGCTAATTTCAATTATAATAAGAGCAAATGGTTATATGGTCTTAAACAGAGGCTGCTGTAGTCACAGAATGGGGTGCCACAACAGAAGTGGACCTGGCAGGGTCCAGAAGTACTATGCCCAGCAAAAGTGTCTTTATCAGGCTAATTTCAATTATAATAAGAGCAAATGGTTATATGGTCTTAAACAGAGGCTGCTGTAGTCACAGAATGGGATGCCTCACAGCAGACTTAAGATCAGTTCAGTATATATGCACAGTTAGTTAGTATAAGCAGCCTGAAAACGCTAACAAAGCCTGTCAGGCTGGATGAAAAAAAAAAAAAAACTCCCTGTGACAGCCTCCGATTTTTCTACCTTTCCCTGTTTTTTCGCTGACTTTCTGTCTGTCTCCTGTCTGTCTCCTGCCTGTCTCCAGCCTGTCCCTGTCTGTCCCTGCCTGTCTAACTGCCTCTCTCCCTCAGCTACACAACGTTCTGTCTCTCACGAATGCAATAGAGAAATGAGGCAGGAAAGCAAGATGGCCGGCCTTAAATACCGCTGTGATGTCACCGGGCTTGCTGGCTGCTGATAGGCTGCATGTGACTGTCCCAGCTTGCACTGGCGCGGGGTTGATGTCTGGACATGTCCCGTCCGCCATCTTAGAATGCCTGTAATGTAAATGAATGGATGTTAAAGGAAAACTTCGAGCGATCGAATCGCGGGGAAATTCGGATTCGATCCGAATCGAATTTTTCCTGAAATTCGGATCGAATCCGGGTTCGTCCGGATCGATTCGCTCATCCCTATTTATCAGGTATTAAAAAAAATGGGCTACCTTATGCTGGCTATGTAGATCATAATCTGCAGCTATTGCATCACGCCTATATAACCTCTAAATTTTGCAAAAGGATTAGAAGTGCCTCCTGTAATGCCCTGTGAGTCTCCCACCTTCTGTGTGTTGGGAACCCCCAATCTCCACCATTGCTTTTGCCTTTAGTCAAGCTCCCATTCACCGGGACGCACAATATGCCTTGTCGGACATGGTTGCCCCAGGTCTCAAATGGCACAAAGGATGCCAGCTCACAGTGAAGACAGAAGGAGCACAATGGTATACTAAAGCCAAGGTCGTTAATGTGAAACCATATCAATTACACAACAAATTTAAAGGAACACGTAATACATTTTTTGATGGCAAATTTCACATAGCCAAGTCACGTGGAGCGACAAAACACGTTGGGAGCGGACGGAGAGATGTTTTCTCCCCTCTTCACTAGGGATGAGCGAACCGATCCGGACGAACCAGAATTCGTTCCGAATTTCAGGACATTTTCGATTCTGAACGAATCCGAATTTCCCCGCGATTCGATCGACCGAAGTTTTCCTTTAAACTCCAATTACTTCAATTACAGGCATTGTAAAATGTTGGATGGACATGTCTGGACATATCCCCTGGGGCAAGTTATCATGGGAAGGTCACATGCAGCCTATCAGCAGCCAGGGGTCCCGGTGATGTCACAGCGCTATATAAACGGCGGCCATCTTGCTGGTGCGCATTTCAGCCTTGTATTGCGGCCACAACGGAGCTGTTTAGAGACAGGGAGAGACTAAGAGAGAGTCAGGGAGACCCACAGAGTGCTAGACAGAACCAGGGAAAGATCGGGAAAGATCGAGGCAGGGACAGCAGAGTAAGTGACTAGGGAAAGCTTTTTTTTTTTTTCATTTCACTTCAGTTGCCAGATCAGTTTTAAATTGCTTTTGTTTGTGCTGTAAAAATTCCTTGCCACTGTGCATGCCATGTTGGCAGTGGCATATTTAACCCTATCTGTTACACACAAGCATTTCTTAAAACTCGATTAGTTTACATTTTTTTTGTGTCTGCTGTAAAAACCCAGCCCACATGTGCATCCTATTTCAGCACATTTGACCCTATCTGTTACACAAAAGCAGCTTTTAAAGGTTATTTCTCATAAAGATATTGCATTTTGAATTGTTTTTTGTCTGGTTTAAATACACCAGCCCACATGGGCATCCCAAACCAGCACATGTCACCCTATCTGTTATACTAAATAAGCGTTGTTCATCATCAGCTTAATCAAGCTATTGCTTTTTGAATTGTTTTTTGTCTGGTTTAAATACACCAGCCCACATGGGCATCCCAAACCAGCACATGTCACCCTATCTGTTATACTAAATAAGCGTTGTTCATCCTCAGCTTAATCGAGCTATTGCATTTTGAATTGGTTTTTGGTCTGCTGCCAAAACACTAGGCCGCAGGGTATCCCAAACCTGCGCGTAGCACCCTATCTGTTATACTAAATAAGCGTTGTTCATCCTCAGCTTAATCAAGCTATTTCATTTTGAAGTGTTTTTTGTCCTGCTGTCAAAAAAACACCAGGCCGCAGGGTATCCCAAACCTGCACATAGCACCCTATCTGTTATACTAAATAAGCGTTGTTCAGCCTCATTTTAATTCAGCAATTGCATTTTGAATTGGTTTTTGTCTGGTTTAAATACACCAGCCCACATGGGCATCCCAAACCAGCACATGTCACCCTATCTGTTATACTAAATAAGCTTTGTTCAGCCTCATTTTAATTAAGCTATTGCATTTTGAATTGGTTTTTGTCCTGCTGCCAAAACACTAGGCCGCAGGGTATCCCAAACCTGCACGTAGCACCCTATCTGTTATACTAAATAAGCTTGTTCAGCCTCAGCTTTATTAAGCTATTGCATTTTGAATTGGTTTTTGTCCTGCTGTCAAAACACCAGGCTGCAGGGTATCCCATATTGCCAATTTTTATAGTATCTGGTGCAGAGAAGCAGTTCCTCACTTTATTTAGCTTCTGCTTTTTAAAGTTAACACATTTTTTAAAGTACCTATTGCGCATTTCAAATACATAAAAATGTCAGGCAGACAAGTGTCAGGATGTTCAAAGAGGAGTGGCAGAGGCCAAGATTCAGCAGGCAAAGGTCGCAGCAGACTAGGGGCGAGTGGCAGCAGGAGTCACGGTGAGAGACCTGATCTGCCAGTATCTGCTAGCGGTCATGTCTCCAACAGTAACGCATCTGCCGTGGTAGATTGGTTAATCCACATCATCACAAGTTACATCTGAGACCCCCAGTCTAGGGTCGGTAGGTTCCTCTGACACAACCCTGAGTTGGCATGCTCCGAGAGCAGTCCCCGTCCTCCCATTGCGTCTGTCCTACGCCGTTCCCTCCCCCAGCGACGTATCCTATGCTTTGGGTTTAGCTCCACTCTTTAATGAGGACGATCAGATAGAGGACAGTCAGCAGCTACTGCCCAGCCAAGAAATGGAGGTGGCTTCCTTCGCTAGGCAGACAAATAGTGATGTGGAGAGTGGCGTGGGTGTTGTTGCGAGCGTTCCAGCTCCTGCGCCAGATACTGTTGAGGAAACCAAAAACATCAGTGCCGTGCAGCCACAACTCGGTGATGATGATTATGATGAAGCTGATCGCACTTGGGAGCCGGGTGCAGAAGGGGCTTCATCCTCATCATCAGGAGAAGAGGGGCGCAGGTTGCCCCGGAGTCAGCAGCTGAGGCAGCAAGGTGTTAGCAGCATGCATGGGCAGTCAGCATGGGGGCACAATTGTAAAGCCTGGAGCCAAACGGGGCCGGGGTAGAGCACCTGCTGCATGGCAGGTTACCTTATCGGGAGGTAGTGGAGCAGGGGTTCCTGGAGTTGGCGACAGTAGCAGTGAATCAGTGCGGCCTGTTGGTGGGAAAAGTAGCTACTCGGCATTGTGGCAGTTTTTCCTGAAGCATCCGCAGGAGGATAACATGACCACATGCAAGATATGTAGGCAGAAGGTGAAGCGTGGCCAGGGCCCAAATGTTGGCACCACGGCCCTGCGTCAACATATGATACGTCACTATAAAGCGGCCTGGGAGAACTGAGTCTCCGAAGAGGTGGTCCAGCCTGCTTCCTCACCAAGTGGCACGCTACTCCCAATTTCTGCCAGCCAAGGCTCAAGCACCTCAGCCGAAGGCAGCTGTGCGTCATACCCATCCTCTGTCGCTCCTGATGCTCCTGCTCCTCCTCCTCCAAGTCATGCATCCCGCCAGCAATCCATCAGCGAAGCCATGTCCAAGAGACAGCAGTATGCGCCCACTCATCCTACGGCGCAGAAGCTGAATGTGCTCCTGTCCAAGTTGCTGGTGCTGCAGTCGCTCCCTTTTCAGGTAGTGGACTCTGCACCTTTCAGAGAACTGATGGCTTGTGCCGAGCCAAGGTGGAGAGTCCCAAGCCGTCATTTCTTTGCCAAGAAGGCAGTGCCAACGCTGCACACTTTTGTTGAGCAGAAGGTGGGCCAGTCCTTGAGCCTGTCGGTGTGTAGCAAAGTGCACGGCAGCGCCGACGACTGGAGCTGTAACTACGGTCAGGGACAGTACATGTTGTTTACGGCCCACTGGGTGAATGTGGTCCCTTTGCCGCAGCAGCAGCAACTTGGATAGGTCACGCCGCTTCGGCCTCCGCGCTCCCTGGCCGTTGTGCCTGTGACACTGTGCGACTCGGCCTCCTCATCCTCCGCCATCTCCTCACCCTCCACTGTAGGCTCAAGTCTCAGTGCCCCTCCAGTCTAACATGTGTGCAGGGCACGGAGGTGTCACGCTGTGCTTCACATGGTTTGTCTTGGCGAACGGAGTCACACAGGGGAGGAACTGCTTAAATTTATTAATCACAAAATCCAAACATGGCTTACTCCAAGAAAACTTAAAATGGGAATCATGGTTACCGACAATGGGAAGAACATTTTGTCTGTGCTGCGCCAAGGAACCCTGACCCATGTGCCCTGTATGGCTCATGTCTTCAATCTGGTTGTCAAGCGGTTTCTGAAGTGTTCCCCCGATCTGCAAGACATCCTAACAACTTCAAGGAAACTTTGCATGCACTTCAGCCACTCATACACCGCCAAACACACCCTTCTTGAGCTACAGCGTCAGAATGGTAGCCCCCAACATAGTCTGATTTGCGATGTTTCCACCCATTGCTCCCCTCCTCCTCTGGCTGCCAATCACCGGCATCTGACAGCAGATCAGCGAGGGACACAGGAGCTGACGATCGAAGGTGAGTAAAGAGTACATTTTTTTTTTTTTTTTTAATAATTTTTACTGTGTGTGTGTGTGTTTTATTTAACTGTTAACCCTTTGTGAACTGGTAAGGGGTCCATGAGACCCCTGTACCAGTTCACAAGGCTGGGTTCTGGCAAGTCACCTGCCCTAGCGGGTGACTTGCCATTAACCCCTGCACCCCCAATTACCTGCCTCCCCAAAGCCCAGGGGGGGGCAGAAGAGCCCGGGCACACATAGGCTATGTGGGCTCGTAGGCTGCAGGGTGGGGGGGCCACAAAAGCTGGCCCCCCCACTCTGTTCCTACAAGCCCCCATAGCTGGTTCCGGGCTGGTTATGATGGGTAGGGGGGACCCTACATCATTTCTTTTTTAAATTTTAAGGGTTAGGGTTAGCCTAACCCTAACCCTTAAAATTCAAAAATAAAATGAGGTCCCCCCCCCCGTGGGGGGGAGGGGACCCTACGTCATTTTTTTTAAAAATGTTTAACGGCTAGGGTTAGCCTAACCCTAACCCTTAAAATTCCCCCCAAAAATGGGGTCCCCCCCTACTTTTTTTTTTTTTAAGTGGACCAACACCCAGGCTGATCGGCCCGGATCAGATCCCTCCCCACGGGGCATCCGAAATCGGGATGCCCCGCTGTGTGAAACCCCCCAGGACGCCCCCTTCGCCTTACCTTATCCCCGTTCAAACGGTGCATGCGCGGGCCGCATCTCGCGCTTCTCTCTATCAGGGCGCGCACACGGTCGTTTGTGAATGGCCGACGCGGGCGCGCTCCCTGTTAGAGGGAAGCACGAGATGCGGCCGCCAGCGTGCTCAGAGCCGCTGTGGTTGTCCGTCCCTTGTCCGTGCATACCACAGCGGCTCTGAGCGCTCTGATTGGACGAGCGCTCGCGCATGCGCCGTAGGAGCGGGCTGAGGTGAGTTTTTTATACCTTTCTCGGGGGTTTTACGCAGCGGGGCACCCCCGCGGAAGTGGATCAAAACCCAGGATAGTAAAAATCCTGGGTGTTGGTCCACTTTACGGGTTAGGGTTAGGCTAACCCTAACCCTTAAAATTCCCCCCAAGAAATGGGGTCCCCCCACCCCCTGGGATTAAAAAGAAAAAATTAAAAAAAATTAAAATTTTAGAAGAATTAAGATTAAAAAGAAAACGACATAGGGACACCCCTCACAAGGGGGGAACCCACTATTTTTTTTTAATTTTAATGGTTAGGGTTAGGCTTAGACAAAAATTCAAAAAAAATTGGGGTCCCCCACTGGGAGGGGGGTCCCTATGTCATTTTAAATTAACCCCTTATGTTTATAGTGTGGATAGTAGTATTTTATTTGTAAATGCTCTTTTCAGTTTGGGGGGTCTCCTGGGCAAGAATGGGGGGCTATCGATACATATGTGGTACCGTTGTAATCGGGAGAAATGGGGCTATCACATGCAATATGGTTTTTATTACTAAAAAAAGTTTTATTTAAAATAAAGGAGACAATTGTTTAAAAAATATTATTTTATTTATTTTTTTGTTTTTTTTACGCAAAAATATTTAAAAAACAATAGAAAAATTACAAACAAGACATTTAATGTTAAAGCCTAAATTCTGCTGCTGCAAAAAAAAAGATATATTTTCCAAGAAATTCCGACAAAAATCACAGTTAAACATGCCGCAAAATGGTGAAAAATGACCAACTGTAAGTAGGCTGGCAATTAAAAGGGTTAATAGTACCTATGCATGTTGGGTATTGTTCTGCTCGGGGGACCTTGCACTTTCAGATTTAGCTTGTTTTTTCTTATTTGCATATTGATATTTTAGGAAAAGGTGTTTTTTATTCTGCTTTTTTATACATTTTTTTGTGAAACCCTGTGCAACCTAAGAATTCTTCAAGGGATTACTTCCAGAAAGATGAGCCCACGATAACAAGCTGGGTATGCTTAGAAAGCTTAAAATGTGTACTTTCAGGGAAAAAGCACAAGGTGCGCACTTTGTCTGCAGAGCTGAAATTTTGAAGTAAAATTACCACTACGCACATTCTTTACCTTGGTGTGTTTGGCAACTCTTCCCTTAATAGTAGCTATGCATGCTGGGTATTTTTCTGTTCGGGGCATGTTGCTTTTTCAGATTTTCAGTTTTTTTCTTGTTTGGTCGGTAGGTTCCTCTGACACAACCCTGAGTTGGCATGCTCCGAGAGCAGTCCCCGTCCTCCCATTGCGTCTGTCCTACGCCGTTCCCTCCCCCAGCGACGTATCCTATGCTTTGGGTTTAGCTCCACTCTTTAATGAGGACGATCAGATAGAGGACAGTCAGCAGCTACTGCCCAGCCAAGAAATGGAGGTGGCTTCCTTCGCTAGGCAGACAAATAGTGATGTGGAGAGTGGCGTGGGTGTTGTTGCGAGCGTTCCAGCTCCTGCGCCAGATACTGTTGAGGAAACCAAAAACATCAGTGCCGTGCAGCCACAACTCGGTGATGATGATTATGATGAAGCTGATCGCACTTGGGAGCCGGGTGCAGAAGGGGCTTCATCCTCATCATCAGGAGAAGAGGGGCGCAGGTTGCCCCGGAGTCAGCAGCTGAGGCAGCAAGGTGTTAGCAGCATGCATGGGCAGTCAGCATGGGGGCACAATTGTAAAGCCTGGAGCCAAACGGGGCCGGGGTAGAGCACCTGCTGCATGGCAGGTTACCTTATCGGGAGGTAGTGGAGCAGGGGTTCCTGGAGTTGGCGACAGTAGCAGTGAATCAGTGCGGCCTGTTGGTGGGAAAAGTAGCTACTCGGCATTGTGGCAGTTTTTCCTGAAGCATCCGCAGGAGGATAACATGACCACATGCAAGATATGTAGGCAGAAGGTGAAGCGTGGCCAGGGCCCAAATGTTGGCACCACGGCCCTGCGTCAACATATGATACGTCACTATAAAGCGGCCTGGGAGAACTGAGTCTCCGAAGAGGTGGTCCAGCCTGCTTCCTCACCAAGTGGCACGCTACTCCCAATTTCTGCCAGCCAAGGCTCAAGCACCTCAGCCGAAGGCAGCTGTGCGTCATACCCATCCTCTGTCGCTCCTGATGCTCCTGCTCCTCCTCCTCCAAGTCATGCATCCCGCCAGCAATCCATCAGCGAAGCCATGTCCAAGAGACAGCAGTATGCGCCCACTCATCCTACGGCGCAGAAGCTGAATGTGCTCCTGTCCAAGTTGCTGGTGCTGCAGTCGCTCCCTTTTCAGGTAGTGGACTCTGCACCTTTCAGAGAACTGATGGCTTGTGCCGAGCCAAGGTGGAGAGTCCCAAGCCGTCATTTCTTTGCCAAGAAGGCAGTGCCAACGCTGCACACTTTTGTTGAGCAGAAGGTGGGCCAGTCCTTGAGCCTGTCGGTGTGTAGCAAAGTGCACGGCAGCGCCGACGACTGGAGCTGTAACTACGGTCAGGGACAGTACATGTTGTTTACGGCCCACTGGGTGAATGTGGTCCCTTTGCCGCAGCAGCAGCAACTTGGATAGGTCACGCCGCTTCGGCCTCCGCGCTCCCTGGCCGTTGTGCCTGTGACACTGTGCGACTCGGCCTCCTCATCCTCCGCCATCTCCTCACCCTCCACTGTAGGCTCAAGTCTCAGTGCCCCTCCAGTCTAACATGTGTGCAGGGCACGGAGGTGTCACGCTGTGCTTCACATGGTTTGTCTTGGCGAACGGAGTCACACAGGGGAGGAACTGCTTAAATTTATTAATCACAAAATCCAAACATGGCTTACTCCAAGAAAACTTAAAATGGGAATCATGGTTACCGACAATGGGAAGAACATTTTGTCTGTGCTGCGCCAAGGAACCCTGACCCATGTGCCCTGTATGGCTCATGTCTTCAATCTGGTTGTCAAGCGGTTTCTGAAGTGTTCCCCCGATCTGCAAGACATCCTAACAACTTCAAGGAAACTTTGCATGCACTTCAGCCACTCATACACCGCCAAACACACCCTTCTTGAGCTACAGCGTCAGAATGGTAGCCCCCAACATAGTCTGATTTGCGATGTTTCCACCCATTGCTCCCCTCCTCCTCTGGCTGCCAATCACCGGCATCTGACAGCAGATCAGCGAGGGACACAGGAGCTGACGATCGAAGGTGAGTAAAGAGTACATTTTTTTTTTTTTTTTTAATAATTTTTACTGTGTGTGTGTGTGTTTTATTTAACTGTTAACCCTTTGTGAACTGGTAAGGGGTCCATGAGACCCCTGTACCAGTTCACAAGGCTGGGTTCTGGCAAGTCACCTGCCCTAGCGGGTGACTTGCCATTAACCCCTGCACCCCCAATTACCTGCCTCCCCAAAGCCCGGGGGGGGCAGAAGAGCCCGGGCACACATAGGCTATGTGGGCTCGTAGGCTGCAGGGTGGGGGGGCCACAAAAGCTGGCCCCCCCACTCTGTTCCTACAAGCCCCCATAGCTGGTTCCGGGCTGGTTATGATGGGTAGGGGGGACCCTACATCATTTCTTTTTTAAATTTTAAGGGTTAGGGTTAGCCTAACCCTAACCCTTAAAATTCAAAAATAAAATGAGGTCCCCCCCCCCGTGGGGGGGAGGGGACCCTACGTCATTTTTTTTAAAAATGTTTAACGGCTAGGGTTAGCCTAACCCTAACCCTTAAAATTCCCCCCAAAAATGGGGTCCCCCCCTACTTTTTTTTTTTTTAAGTGGACCAACACCCAGGCTGATCGGCCCGGATCAGATCCCTCCCCACGGGGCATCCGAAATCGGGATGCCCCGCTGTGTGAAACCCCCCAGGACGCCCCCTTCGCCTTACCTTATCCCCGTTCAAACGGTGCATGCGCGGGCCGCATCTCGCGCTTCTCTCTATCAGGGCGCGCACACGGTCGTTTGTGAATGGCCGACGCGGGCGCGCTCCCTGTTAGAGGGAAGCACGAGATGCGGCCGCCAGCGTGCTCAGAGCCGCTGTGGTTGTCCGTCCCTTGTCCGTGCATACCACAGCGGCTCTGAGCGCTCTGATTGGACGAGCGCTCGCGCATGCGCCGTAGGAGCGGGCTGAGGTGAGTTTTTTATACCTTTCTCGGGGGTTTTACGCAGCGGGGCACCCCCGCGGAAGTGGATCAAAACCCAGGATAGTAAAAATCCTGGGTGTTGGTCCACTTTACGGGTTAGGGTTAGGCTAACCCTAACCCTTAAAATTCCCCCCAAGAAATGGGGTCCCCCCACCCCCTGGGATTAAAAAGAAAAAATTAAAAAAAATTAAAATTTTAGAAGAATTAAGATTAAAAAGAAAACGACATAGGGACACCCCTCACAAGGGGGGAACCCACTATTTTTTTTTAATTTTAATGGTTAGGGTTAGGCTTAGACAAAAATTCAAAAAAAATTGGGGTCCCCCACTGGGAGGGGGGTCCCTATGTCATTTTAAATTAACCCCTTATGTTTATAGTGTGGATAGTAGTATTTTATTTGTAAATGCTCTTTTCAGTTTGGGGGGTCTCCTGGGCAAGAATGGGGGGCTATCGATACATATGTGGTACCGTTGTAATCGGGAGAAATGGGGCTATCACATGCAATATGGTTTTTATTACTAAAAAAAGTTTTATTTAAAATAAAGGAGACAATTGTTTAAAAAATATTATTTTATTTATTTTTTTGTTTTTTTTACGCAAAAATATTTAAAAAACAATAGAAAAATTACAAACAAGACATTTAATGTTAAAGCCTAAATTCTGCTGCTGCAAAAAAAAAGATATATTTTCCAAGAAATTCCGACAAAAATCACAGTTAAACATGCCGCAAAATGGTGAAAAATGACCAACTGTAAGTAGGCTGGCAATTAAAAGGGTTAATAGTACCTATGCATGTTGGGTATTGTTCTGCTCGGGGGACCTTGCACTTTCAGATTTAGCTTGTTTTTTCTTATTTGCATATTGATATTTTAGGAAAAGGTGTTTTTTATTCTGCTTTTTTATACATTTTTTTGTGAAACCCTGTGCAACCTAAGAATTCTTCAAGGGATTACTTCCAGAAAGATGAGCCCACGATAACAAGCTGGGTACGCTTAGAAAGCTTAAAATGTGTACTTTCAGGGAAAAAGCACAAGGTGCGCACTTTGTCTGCAGAGCTGAAATTTTGAAGTAAAATTACCACTACGCACATTCTTTACCTTGGTGTGTTTGGCAACTCTTCCCTTAATAGTAGCTATGCATGCTGGGTATTTTTCTGTTCGGGGCATGTTGCTTTTTCAGATTTTCAGTTTTTTTCTTGTTTGCATATAGTTTTTTAGGAAAATGTGGTTTTGATTCTGCTTTTTTATCCTTTTTACTTCCAGAAAACTGCACCCATGTCAACAAGCCTGGTACGCCTAGAGAGCCTGAGGTGTGTACTTCCCGAGAATATATAGTTTGTCGGGGGTATTTCAAATGTAAAGGGTTGTTTTTCTTGAAAAACTGCAAGGTGCGCTTAGCGCGTAGCATAGTTGTATTTTATCTGAAAATCTCCTAAAGCATTGTTTCAGTTTGGGGGAGTCTCCTGGGCAGGAAAGGGTGTCTACCTATACATATGTGGTATCGCTGTAACCGGGAGAAATTGGGGTTTAACGCACAATAAGATTTTATTGACAAACTTACATTTTTTATTACAAAAAAAACACTACAAATTGTAAACAATTGTTTTTTGGGGGGGGGTTTTGCACATATTTCATCCAAAAATATTGAGAATACACCTAGAAAATGACAAACAAGACATTTCATGTTAAAGCCCAGACTCTGCTGAAAAAAACAATATATCACTTTCCTGGGGAATCCCTGGAAATCCCTTCAAAAATCACAGTTGAACAAGGGGAGCGCAAAATAGTGCAAAATGGTCTGGCAACAAAGGGTGACAAAATCTCAAGGTAGGCTGGCAGTTAAAGGGTTAAAGTAATGTTTGTGCTCCTGCTGCTGCTTGCAGCTCCAGGGTGTGATTCATCCAATTTCTGGCCTCCTGCAGCGAACTCCAGTGTCTCTTTCAAGCTATGTTTGGGCTCCTGCTGCTGCTGCTTGCAACTCCAGGGTGTGATTAATCCAATTTTTGGGCTCCTGCAGCCAACTCCAGTGTCTCTTTAAAGTAATGTTTGTGCTCCTGCTGCTGCTTGCAAATCCAGGGTGTGATTCATCCAATGTTTGGCCTCCTGCAGCCAACTCCAGTGTCTCTTTCAAGCTATGTTTGGGCTCCTGCTGCTGCTGCTTGCAACTCCAGGGTGTGATTCATCCAATTTTTGGGCTCCTGCAGCCAACTCCAGTGTCTCTTCCAAGCTATGTTCGGGCTCCTGCTGCTGCTGCTTGCAACTCCAGGGTGTGATTCATCCAATTTTTGGGCTCCTGCAGCCAACTCCAGTGTCTCTTTAAAGTAATGTTTGTGCTCCTGCTGCTGCTTGCAACTCCAGGGTGTGATTCATCCAATGTTTGGCCTCTTGCTGCCAACTCCAGTGTCTCTTTAAAACAATGTTTGGGCTCCTGCTGCTGCTGCTTGCAACTCCAGGGTGTGATTTTATCCAATTTTTGGGCTCCTGCAACCAACTCCACTGTCTCTTTAAAGCAATGTTTGGGCTCCTGCTGCTGCTTGCAACTCCAGGGTGTGATTCATCCAATTTTTGGGCTCCTGCAGCTAAGTTCAGTGTCTCTTTCAAGCAATGTTTGGGCTCCTGCTGTTGCTGCTTGCAACTCCAGGGTGTGATTCATCCAATTTTTGGCCTCCTGCAGCCAACTCCAGTATCTCTTTCACGCAATGTTTGGGCTCCTGCGGCTGCTGCTTGCAACTCCAGGGTGTGATTCATCCAATTTTTTGCCTCCTACAGCCAACTCTAGTGTCTTTTTCACACAATGTTTGGGCTCCTGCTGCATGCAACTCCAGGGTGGGATTCATCCAATTTTTGGCATCCTGCAGCCAACTCCAGTGTCTCTTTCACGCAATGTTTGGGCTCCTGCTGCTGCTGCTTGCAACTCCAGGGTGTGATTCATCCAATGTTTGGCCTCCTGCAGCCAACTCCAGTGTCTCTTTCATGCAATGTTTGGGCTCCTGCTGCTGCTGCTTGCAACTCCAGGGTGTGATTGATCCAATTTTTGGCCTCCTGCAGCCAACTCCAGTGTCTCTTTCATGCAATGTTTGGGCTCCTGCTGCTGCTGCTTGCAACTCCATGGTGTGATTCATCCAATTTTTGGCCTCCTGCAGCCAACCCTAGTGTCTTTTTCACACAATGTTTGGGCTCCTGCTGCTGCTGCATGCAACTCCAGGGTGTGATTCATCCAATTTTTGGCATCCTGCAGCCAACTCCAGTGTCTCTTTATAGCAATGTTTGGGCTCCTGCTGCTGCTGCTTGCAACTCCAGGGTGTGATTCATCCAATTTTTGGCCTCCTGCAGCCAACTCCAGTGTCTCTTTCAAGCTATGTTTGGGCTCCTGCTGCTGCTGCTTGCAACTCCAGGGTGTGATTCATCCAATTATTGGGCTCCTGCAGCCAACTCCAGTGTCTCTGTAAAGTAATGTTTGGGCTCCTGCTGCTGCTTGCAACTCCAGGGTGTGATTCATCCAATTAATGGGCTCCTGCAGCCAACTCCAGTGTCTCTTTAAAGTAATGTTTGTGCTCCTGCTGCTGCTTGAAACTCCAGGGTGTGATTCATCCAATGTTTGGCCTCCTGCTGCCAACTCCAGTGTCTCTTTCAAGCTATGTTTGGGCTCTTGCTGCTGCTTGCAACTCCAGGGTGTGATTCATCCAATTTTTGGGCTCCTGCTGCCAACTCCAGTGTCTCTTTAAAGCAATGTTTGGGCTCCTGCTGCTGCTGCTTGCAACTCCAGGGTGTGATTCATCCAATTTTGGGCTCCTGCTGCCAACTCCAGTGTCTCTTTCAAGCTATGTTTGGGCTCCTGCTGCTGCTTGCCACTCCAGGGTGTGATTCATCCAATTTTTGGGCTCCTGCTGCCAACTCCAGTGTCTCTTTAAAGCAATGTTTGGGCTCCTGCTGCTGCTGCTGCTTGCAACTCCAGGGTGTGATTCATCCAATTTTTGGGCTCCTGCTGCCAACTCCAGTGTCTCTTTAAAGCAATGTTTGGGCTCCTGCTGCTGCTTGTAACTCCAGGGTGCGATTCAGCCAATTTTGGGCTCCTGCTGCCAACTCCAGTGTCTCTTTCAAGCTATGTTTGGGCTCCTGCTGCTGCTTGAAACTCCAGGGTGCAAGTCAGCCAATTTTTGGGCTCCTGCAGCCAACTCCAGTGTCTCTTTAAAGCAATGTTTGGGCTCCTGCTGCTGCTTGCAACTCCAGGGTGCGATTCAGCCAATTTTTGGGCTCCTGCTACCAACTCCAGTGTCTCTTTCAAGCTATGTTTGGGCTCCTGCTGCTGCTTGCAACTCCAGGGTGTGATTCATCCAATTTTTGGGCTCCTGCTGCCAACTCCAGTGTCTCTTTAAAGCAATGTTTGGGCTCCTGCTGCTGCTGCTGCTTTCAACTCCAGGGTGTGATTCATCCAATTTTTGGCCTCCTGCAGCCAACTCCAGTGTCTCTTTAAAGCAATGTTTGGGCTCCTGCTGCTGCTTGCAACTCCAGGGTGTGATTCAGCTAATTTTTGGGCTCCTGCTGCTGCCAGCTCCAGGGTGTGTTTTTCAGGCACTATAAGGGCCCCTCATAGTGATGCCACCTCAACTCTCGGCAATTGTGCCGCTCTGCGATTCTATTAGCGATGCCTCTGATCTGCATGTGATAATTATTTACAGTATTATTTCACTAACCCAGCACGCATCCTATGCGTGTTACAGCAAGGCAGAATGGTTTACAATCCTATTGAGGCTCTAGGAGGCTCAGAAATAGCTGTTTTTAATAGCAATTCGTCGCGAATAAATTCGGGTCTAAATGATTTTTGTCCGAAAATTTGGTGAATCAGTCGAATCGAATTATTCAAAAGTTCGCTCATCTCTATTCTTCACTACAGGGGAAGATTGATGCTTTTAAGGTGGAACAGAGCAGTGTGAGTTGATCAAGTTTTAATTGGATATAAGGCGTGATTTTATATTTTTAATGTTAGTGCTTTTTTGGCATAATAAAAGAAGATTCATTCCTAACAATATTGCACTATGGTTCTGCCCTTTTTTCTTTTACATGAATAATATGAGAGCGATAAATTTAAAACCTCAAGCATTGTTGGATGCAAGAGCAGGACTTTGTGGAATAATTGGAGATTGATTATGATTTGGCTTGTCATACCCCAATGTTTTGGTAAGAGCATTAGATTGGTGGTGGGCACACAGTGTCACTGAAGTGTATATCAAGGCACTATCACAAAGAGGCGATGCTGAGTGGATAAGAGCCTGTGAAGAATTACATTGGGAGTTTATATAGCTCTGTGCTTAATATTGACTTTTATAGCGAACTGGGATGGCCAAACAAAGCCAGGTCAATCTTGAG